>OW388303.1:66558311-67758311 GCA_936450465.1 Gibbula magus
ACATGATAGGAAATCAATGATTGGTCATCCATCACAACTACACAAGAAGCTCGATGCGTCCATATGACTCATTACCGGAAAATGATGGAATTTAAAAAATACTGATTCTGAATTTCTGATTATACAAATATGATTATTCGGAATACTAACTTAATAATTTACATACTTTACTGTAAAGCAAAGCTGTTTTTAATGGAATGGGGTGGGACAGAACAGTGTTAAGAGTGTTCGGAGCAAGAGGTCCGGGGTTCGGCAACTTTGTCTGTTGTAAAGGAAACAATTCTACATGCAATAAGGTGTGAAAGGATTGGGGAGAATTTGCTGACTTGTACTTCCAGAAATGGTCAAGGAGCGAAGTTTCTGACCATCATTAGTGCAATGGGACACAAATTGACCCCAAGAGAAGATATTTGACACAAATATTTTGACGAAATAGTGCTTTGTAAGAACTTTTAACTGCGCGAACGCAGTACCATCCATGGTTTGCTAGTGTAAGCAGACGCTCGCAGCGCATAACCACAGTGGTGTTGCGGGCTTTCTGTCTGCAATGATACTGTTTGTCATGATAAAGTGAAATACTCTTGAAAAGTGCGGCATGATTGGAGAGGGGCCTACCAGTCGACTAGCACGGTTTACGCCTTGCGTGTGAAGATTCCAGAACGTTAGCATATGTTAATGGTAATTTCACATGTTATTCCGGAAAGTAGGAAATGTCTTCATTCGTTAATGCTTTGTTAACACACCACGAAGTATGGCAAACATGTTTAGCTTAGTCGCTTAGAACTAATAGAAACACTACTAAAGGTACCAATAGGTACCGGCGTCGTCGTATATAGTGTTTGATCATGCCATTACTTTGAGTGATAAACTTGCACACCGCCATTGTTGAATAATCGTTAATTATATTCTACTTATGAATCTCAGTTCTTTGTACGCACACTAACATTCGTTCATTATACTCAATATCGTTTTTGAATTGAATGTAAATTGTCATGTGAATGTCTTGGCTGGGTTTTCTCGACAAAAAAACATCGTTGAACCTCTATATAGTTTCACTGAAATAACAGTTGAATATACTAACACATATTACTTTATTGGAGAACATAACGTAACTGAGTCAAATTCTAACATTACTTCAAGTGTAATATCATTATGCCAAAATGTGAAGAAACCATCAAACCCTCCAGATGGTTTCTGATGTCTATGCCCATCATTTCAATCCTAATTCCATCTCAGTGAAAAGCAACTACATGTAACTGCCATAAAAACTGTATCATATGGCCTTTTAACTGAACGTACGTGTGGGCATGATACAACAAATCCACCTTTGATCTAATGCTTTAACGTGGTGGTATGTTGGGAAAGCATTGTTCAATCCTCAACTAATGGAAATACTATGGTTTTAATGGTAGCCTGATATATTCTGCAGTCTTGCCAGGTTATCCCTGTCGGCTCTTGTTCTTGTTTACTCCTACAAACGTCACGTTGTTCTGAATGTGAGGAACGGTATTCAACACCCAAGCCATTGCTTACGTCTTCGCTGTGTCATATAACTATTTTATTCACTATGAGACGGGTCAGCGACAGAGCGAAATCTGTTCTGCACTGGGAAAGTGAAACTGCTTTCATAAATAAGCTGAAAAACGCAATCGTCCATCTAATAGGGATAATTTCCGATCAAATGATCAATTTGATACGCTTTTATACACAAAACTGTGATTCAAGGATCGACGATAGAATAGATAATTGAGTCTGTGGTAAACCATGATGATGTACGGTTAAAGAATCTGTTCGAAGAAACTCGTAATACAATTACTTTCCAATCATATCATGATGTTATCTAAGACGACCCCAAATATATTACTATTGTTTCTAATTATTTCTTTGTAAGCTATAGAAGATCAAAATACACCATCTGATATCCAATTTAAAACTGCTACAAATACGCTTAGTTCCATTAATCATACACGTAACAAACTGCAGAATATGCTTTTCTCTGTCGATCCATCAAAAGCCACAGGGCCGGATAGAATAGGCAATAGGTTTCTTACGAATCGTGGCGCAATATATATCTACGATATCAACTTGGCTTTTAAAGATGTTTCTCCATAAATCTGTATTTCGATAAGCGTCAATCATATCTCTTCATTAAAAAGAACAGTATATGGTGCTTAAACGACCGACGGGACCGACAAAAGCCGTATTAAAGATGTTGTTGAAAATGTTAGTCCCAAGATCTGCGAAGTTTAGAATGTCGCCGTACTGGGATTTACCCCAATACAAGTACAAGTTCAAGTCGATATCTGATTATAGTCATATTTGGTACAACTTTACAACTTAATCTCTTCTTCTTGAACAACTTAGCATAGATGCACTTACATACGTACAGTATGCGAGGCAGTTCGAGGCAATTTGTACCTTGAAACTAATTTCAAAACTTTAAAAGTATCAAATTGGAATCTCGTGAATGTTCGCAGACAGTAACCAATACAATCTCAGAAATAGTGCCAAGTTACTGTCGGACAAACTTATGAAAAACATGTTTTGCCAAATACGATCAATTTCAAAATAACCTGACGACCTCACTAATGCAATACGATTGGTGCATTATGATAAAACTCTATAAATACAAATTAATCAAATAATTAATACAGTATAACATGATATAAAACTGTCGTTCTAAAGTTATTTTGATGGTCAGAAATTAAGTTTTCAGTATTCGAAAAGTCCATATGTAATATGCAGAAGTATAACATATCTTCTTTCAAGTAATGACAAATGACATTTTCTTTCTTGAAGAATTCCCAAACGTTACTTAAAGAGGTTCCTTACCGTTGTTTCTGAGCATCCTCAGTTTGAGGATTCAGAGATATTTTACAAGCGCTTCCGGCAGAGCTGATCTCATCTCGCACTTATAGGCCTTGTAGCCAACATAGCCTTGTAGCCTTAGTGTACACTTTCAGTAACAGTGTTCGTTATGCACATTAGAAATTTAAATAACTGTCTGGAAATATGATAATAAAATCATTTGATTATAATTGTGAAATATAGTATTTGTTTTATGATAAAGAGATATATTTCGTTATTTTGCTCTATAACCGAATTTAAGGGGAAACGGTCGTGTTATCTTCCTTGCAACTGAAAATTTATAGTTTCTCAAGGGTTTTTTTGTTTCAAGTTATTATTCAAGTTAGCCTGGATACATATGCTTTTTGGGGGTTAATGTTGTTGTTGAATTGTCTTTCTATCAAAGAGTGATTTTTTCCAGCAAATCTTGAGCTTAAATGACAAAAATATTAATGTTTAACAGTAAACACTAACAATTTGTAAACATTCAATTTTAGGTAAAAAGCTACAAGATAACAATAAAATTGCATTTTCGTCTTGCATAAACGTGTAACCATAAACCTTTTATTAAAATAAGGCCATAATTATTCAATATGTTTGTTGTTTTACCATCATGTAATTTGTTTGGCGCACCCCCACCTACATTGGGAGCTCATATTTCAAAAACGAGCACGGTGACCCCTATTTTTATAACAGAAATGGATTTAGCATACATGTATACAGTGTAATATTAGCAATTTCCTGAGATTTTTTAAATTGGTAAGGAACCTCCTTATTACCCCCTTTTGGTAAAAACACCAGAACTGATACAGTTTATAAGAACACACATTAGGTATTGAGTTTATACTGAACTAATGACGTTATCAGAGTAGTCCTTTTTTATATGATATAAAGATACTTTATTTATACAGCCTGCGAAGATATAGAATAAATGATATCGTAATGAAATCCTTCACGAAATTGTTAAAAGCAACACATTTATTATCTCAAAATAAATTGACCTAGTATGATGGTTATGTCAGTATGTGTCTCGTGGATCATACATACTGTTTAACTTTACAGCAGGGGTAAATTAAAAATTGTTAGTATACATGTATCTATTTACTATTGAACGGCGTTGTAACAGGATGTGTTTGACTGGAAAATGACAGATTTCGATAACCAGTGTTTGGAAGCGTGTTAGTGAATTGACGAGAACATCTGTCAAACTATTTCATACGTAGTACTTATTATCACATACGTAGTACTTATAATGACAAACGTTGTAGTACTTATTATATCCCATGTCGGAGAGAGTATCTTCTACACAGAATATGTTATCTCATACGTAGGATATACGCTTCGATAATTATACCCTTTCGTACCAACTGAATAATGTCAATAAAATCTTTAAACGCATTTTGGGTACGTCTATATCCCCCTTTTTAACCTCAAAATTACTTAAGATTGTTAATCCATAATTAAATATAATTATAACTTGCTGAAACTGTTCATCATAGAGGAGAGGTTGGCATAATCGATTACAATGGGCCCATGTAGGTCAAGTCACGGGGGCGTGTATCGCTCAGAAACAGCGTATGGAAGACATATGGTATACCTATATAGACCCTACCCTATTACAATATAAACATCCTCGGTTACCCATGGTTTTATATATGCTCCGTTACTCTCCACTATGTACTCGGTTACCCATGGTTTTATATATGCTCCGTTACTCTCCACTATGTACTCGGTTACCCATGGTTTTATATATGCTCCGTTACTCTCCACTATGTACTCGGTTACCCATGGTTTTATATATGCTCCGTTACTCTCCACTATGATATAGTGGAGAGTAACGGAGCATATATAAAACCATGGGTAACCGAGGATGAATATAAAAGGATAGGGTAGGGTCTATATAGATATATAGATATATGTCTTTCATACGCTGTTGCTAAGCGATACACTCTCCTGTGGGTCAAGTTGCAATCTTTATAAATATAGATCGACTGTTCCATATTATGATAAATTATATAACTTTAGAACGTATAGAATGTATCTAGATTCGTCAAGTTAAAGGATAATCCAGGCCATTCGTTTACAGGAATAAAGAATTCAAAGTCGATAAAGTTGTCCATATAAGATTACAGTCCCTTTCAACTTTCAACATTTTCATAATTGTGTCACAATTAACACCCAAACTCCTCCACATGAGAACCACCTGAATCACATCTTGATCCACCACTGACCTGAATAATGTGCAGTAATGTGTCTGTAAATCATTCAAGGAGAAACGACAGAGGTAGGCGCAGCTAGTAATGTGGACAAAAAGTATTTCCCATCACGAGTTGGCAATTTTGATATATATGATCAGATGCATTGCTGATTGAAGGTTATACGTCTCTGGTATTCGTCCTTAAGATAGCTTGCAAAATGATTGAAATTTAGAAGTATGCAAGATTAAAGTTTTACATGCAACGTTTAATGTGATAATTTGTGAAATAAAAATGGTAAACGTTGGAAGGAGACTACTTGACGCCAACATTACCTCGCACTACCAATAAAGTACGCTCTTTAACTTGCCAACTGCTGTTTTAACTGCAGCCAGGGTACTGTAAATTTCCATATTGTTATTAAAAACTTATTGTCATGGCATCAGCGGTGATTTCGCATCCCAGAACGAGGAATAAAGGAAAATGAAATATTCATAAATTCTTTATACTTCAACTGCAAATGTGCATTTCGGAAATTGTTCACGAAATAATAAAGCTTGTCATGTAATATATTCCATTGGAATCTGCAGTGAAAGTAAATTTTCTGCCCCTGGTGATGTGAAATAATGACGACATTACTGCCTCAGTTGCCCTTTAAACACGGAGACGATAGAATCACCTCTTTAAGATTATTTACCTCAAGACGTGGTCGTGTACAACATTGACAAGTGAGGACACCCTGAACAGCTTCTCGCACTACAACAGTAGCGACATACCCTGTACGTCTTCCCACGCACGTTCCACCAGCATAAGGTCTCGAGGAACAAGCATTTATCGCTCTTATCTGCCATATTGATATTATCAGTGTTGTGCCTGTATCAATGTGTGGAAGGGCGGGATAGCACAGTGGCTTCGGATCAAGAGGTCCGGGGTTCCAATTCCGCCAGGGGCATGGCAACTTTGTCTGCAGTAGAGAACTGTTCTACACGTAGTAAGGTTTGGGTGCAATGCTACACTGAATTTCAGCGGAGTACCACCCATGGTTCGCTACTTCCAGCCGTTTCTCGCAGGTTTCACCGCAATGCATAGTCACATGGCTTTCTCCGAGCCATAATACTAGCAGCCGCGATATTTATAAGTGAAATACTCTTGAAAGCGGCGTTAAACCTCAACTCACCTCACCTCACCTCACCTCACCTCTGTATCAATGCGAGACAGGGTAATGTCAAGGTTAATTAATTAATAAAGCACTTCCTCATTCTGCTCCATCAGTGTATTCCACCCGCAAGGCCACTACGACTTGTATAATACTTTCAGGGTGAAATAGCCTAATCGAGCACAATAGTATTTCATAATCAGACACATCGTATTTAGTCACTAAGTGTAAAATCTGACATCTACTCAGTAATGGTGTCTTAAGGCTGTTCAGACCATACACGATAACATTATCACTTTCTAAAACAAAATTGTGGAGTGGGTGGGTGAATTATTTAATGTTGCCATTTTCAATTATTGTTTTAGTTTTGATTTCATTTAAATTAGATCTCACCTAAAGCTCGAACCTCACTACGTTTAGATCTGGTAATAGTTGTCATGTCTCCGTTCCACTGCAGCCAATCAATGATCATGACAAGGCAAGGAACTCGTCAGCACGATTCGATATGAAAGAATGATTAGAATGTTTGACTTTACGAAAGGTCAAGGCGAATGACAGGTTGCGAGACATATCCCCAATAGTCTCCAAACAGTTGAAACTGAACTCCGTTCCATAACAGGGAGCGCTTATAATCGCTCATTGATTGCTCAATGTAGCGCTCAAGTAGCGCTCAAGTAGCGCTCATTCTCTCGTGGACGACACGGTGCAAAACCTCAAAATTCGCTCGCTTTGTTACGTAGCGCTACATTGAGCAATCGCGTTCAAGAGAGGTTTAATGCAATTAATGTATTACTTTGAAACCTCTCTTGAACGCGGCCCTGTTATCTCGAGTTTCACACCTATGTAGTATGAACAAGTCTCTTCAGTTACAGAATTTACAAAAACATCCTGTGAAGTTGGCGTGACTTGGTAAAACAGAATTGTACTGTATTACTATAATACTATGTATCTCCTCGAAAAATACACTACTTCTTATAGCACTTTATATTAAAAAATGTAATTACTTCTTTCCCCATCTTTTGGTATAGATACAGGATGACATTACAAATAGGTATACAGTTCCATATACATCAAACATAAATAATTGTACATATACAGAGAGAAGTTGTAAAATGTCTATTCATTTGTTCTAAATAACATATGCAAAATATACCACAATTTAGGAAATATGCTTCCTGGTGAAGATTAATATATAAATATTTTGTGACGTTATAGGATTGTATGATTTTTTTAAAATATAAACTGACTAGCAAAAGAAACCTAACACCCAATTGTTTCACTCATACAGTAAAAATAACAAAACAAATTGATATAATAGAAGCGGGATATTATTTAATGTTCAATGTTGACTGACTCGACAAACAATCATACTCGTTTTTTTTCAAACGTGCAGAGTTAGAGTCACTGAAAGGACCAAGGGGTATACAATCATTTTTACACCAACATGACCCCTACCATGTTTATAATGTTGTAAATGTGCGCAGAATGAGGCACATTTATTGATTTTCACTTAGCAGATGTCTTATATTTCGATGAACAGTTGTGTTTTATCCAAATTAATTTTGGAAGAATTTATTACTTTAAAATTTCATTTTTTCCCCAGAAAATTAAAACCACATAGAATTATTCCTTGGCTGATGACTAAACGCCTGCACTTTTCAGTTTTAGAGAACGACTTCGAAAACATAAGATATTTGTAATTGAACATAAAAGATATGATAAAACGTTAGGTTTCTTTTGCTAGTCAGTTTACAAGATAGTTGGAGTAAATGCGTTTTTGCTACAGTTGTATATGCTGTGTTTGGTTTTCATGATCGTGGCATTTAAAGCATAGTTATTTTTTCCTTTAACACCAAACAATACTTTAGACATTGTAAAACTAAGCTGAACATCTACGGTGCTGAGCCATACTTTTAACTCCCAGAATATATGATAAATTGTTTCGTCATATTCGTTGCAAAATGTGCATTTTGGGTTATCAGCGTAATTTATTTTATGGAGGAAATATTTTGTTGGCAGTATTCTATGGATGATTCTATACTGTAACCATCTCAACTTTGTACTCGGGGTATATTTATTTGCAATCAAGCTATAACATTCCCAATCCAGATCAGTGTCATTCGTCTCAGTGACGTATTCCCATTTATCATAGCGAGGGAGTTTAACAAAGTGTGAGTCAAGTAATAGATCGTGCATTTTCTTGTGACCTAGAAGGGTGTTTGTGCATTTGATTGTAAAAGGGTATACATGATTGCACAGTTTACACTCGGCCATAGTAATACCTATAACATAACTGCTATAACATAAAACTGTGCGTTTTCTGTATCAACTGAGTATAACGAACAGAATGCGTCCTTTGTAAAAAAAAATCTACTTTTTTCATATAATAAATCAGTTACGAATATAATATAATGTTTCACCCAGCTTTTATATAAAATAGACTTTTTGCCAACGGTTATATTATCATTATTCCATATACATTGAGAAAGTAGATCATGATCATTTTTAACGTGTGTTTCCAACGTGTGTTTAAATCCATAGTATATTCTGATTGGGTAATTTATGCAATAGTAATGCTTTCCAAATTAATGAGGTACTTTGCAATCTCTGTACCCATTTTAATGTTTGCGAAGATATGACATATGTAATAATTGGAACTTTCAGGCCCCCATGTTCTGGATTCAAAGCAACAGAATCTCTTTTAACTTTATCTGGTTTATATCTCCATATAAACCTGAAACATTCTTTTTGAAATGGTAGTCATATGTTCGTTCAATGTTTTATTTGTAAAAACTTGTCCTCGTGGTTAGTTTGACTCATACGATCCATATCGATATCGAAATTTATTCCTAAAAGTTTGAACTTGGTCTGCGACCAATCAAAATGCTAGTCTCTATATAATTTGAAACGAGATCGTTTTTTGAATCCTATCCATATTGATCTTGTTTTTTCTACATTAATCTTGCGAAAAATTGCAAAGTTTGTAAAACAGCGTATAGATATTTTTCAGACCCAGATGTAACATCTGCGAATTGTACCAATATATATTCTACATTTCCTATGCTTATCCCTTTTATATTTTCATTATTTCTAATTAGTATGCCTAAAATTTCGACAGAGAAAATAAACAGATAAGACGCTACAGGATCGCCTTGACGGCATCCTCGTTTAATTTTGAAAGGCGATGATAGAAATTCGTTTACCAAGGCTCTTGATTCTATTATATCATTATAGAAAGTGGTAATCAAATCAATGATGTTTTGACCAAAGTTGATGAATTTTAGAACATTATAAAGATATTGTCCATGAATATGATCAAATGCTTTTTCAAAATCTATATGAAGTAATAATCCCGGAATTTCGAATGTTTCGGTATGTTCCATAATGTCGTTAACTAACCTCCCCAGTTACAGAATTTTCAATAACAACCTGTGGCGTGACTTGGTGAAACAGAATTGTACTGTGCAAATTGACATTAAATATCTCCTCGAAACATACACTACTTCTTATAGCACATTATATTCACAAATGTAATTACATTTTCTTCACACATGTGCGCCTTCTTTAAAGCATTTTCCAAATGTTTATTGAATTTTAAACAGAATAACGTCTACGTGTAACGTGCAAAATTAACGCAATATCCGCGGGGAAATTAATGCAAATAAAAGCTGAAAGCTTTATAATTTTGTGTATTGCACACAAACTAAAGTGTCATTCTTAATTAAATTTTTAACTAAATGTTCAGAGACTAGATGAAGGAACGTTATAGCTTGTAAATGTCATTAATTAAAAGAAAAAAACATGGCTCCGAGATATTATGTTTTTCAGACCAGCAAGATAGAGCCATGGGCTCGGTAGCTCATCAGGGTTTTATTGTTTGATGATGAAGACTGAAATAGATTGCTATCATTACAATGCACAATCCCTAGCCCTGACAAATCTCAGTGTTGAAATTGTCAGTTCATAACAAAATATGAAACAGAGAGAGTCCAACCTAACGAGATGCCTCTCTCGCTCTCTCTCTCACTGTGCACTGTAGCAAGGTCAACACACAGACCAATATGCAACATGCTGACCCTTGGCTCTAGTTACAAGCCAATGTGCTTTCGCAATCTGATATTCTACAACTTGGACCAAGACTGTCACCCTCTATTACACTTGATTATGTATTAGCCTCTGCCTGGCACGAAACACTGGCAGCACAGATCTAACTATTAAAGACCCAGAGAGAACAGGCAATGTGATGAGTCTCATGGTACAGAGTCGATTTAGAATCCCAATAAGCTAAATAATCTGTACAAAACTGTTAAGTGTTCTAAGCCTTTTCATCCTGGAGAAAAAATGAAAATAGTTTTTAGGTCATGGCCCATGGGGGGCCACAGGTTACCAAAATCTACAATTTAGAATCCCCATTTGCTTAAGACTCTGCACACAACATAAACGCCTACTAGGTCTTTTTGTTCTAGAGGAAGATGCAAATACGTTTAGATCATGGCCTGTGAGGCCCTTATAAGACGCCACAGGATCATCAAATCTACAACTAAGAATTCCAATGGGCAAAATAATCTGTACACAACTTTAAAGGGGCAGTAGCACGTTTTTTCGGTGAAATAAGTTGATGAAATGCATTTGAAAAATAATGTCACAAATAGTAGAATACCTTTCCCTCTTCGGGAAATCAAGTTAAAAAATGAGTGTACATGGTTCCGTAAAGCCATGGGAATCGTTTTTATCATTCGAAATAATAAAATGTGTTCACAATAAAATGGCCGCCATGCAATTTTCGCTTTATACGCAAGACCTTTTTTGCATCTACGGAAAATTTGTTTGTGTAAAAAGATTTTTTGCCTTCTAAAGTAAATATAAATGACATAAACTATCATTATAAATGGGAAATTTGAAAAAATAAAATTTTCAAAAAACGTGCTACTGCCCCTTTAAAGTGTTCAAAGCCATTTTATTGTTGAGAAGAAGATGAAAATAGGTTTATACGTGTTGGCCTATGAAGCCCCTGTTAGGGCTCACAGGGTCACCAAATCTACAATTTAGAATCCCCATTGGCTAAGAGCCTGTACACAATATTAATTCTTCTAGGTCTTTTCGTTACGGAGAAGAAGACGAAAATAGATTTTTAAGACCATGGCCTGTGAGGCCCTTATTTTGGAGCCACAGGATCACCAAATCTCCAACTTCGAATCTCCTTTGGCTAAAGAGTCTACACGCAATATTACAGCCGTCTTGGTCTTTTCGTTCTGGAGTAGTAGATGAAAATAGGTTTTTAGGTCATGGCCTGTGAGGCCCTTATTTTGGGGCCACAGGGTCACCAAATCTACAATTTAGAATCTCCATTGGCTAAAGAGTATGTACACATTATTTTAGCCTTCTAGATCTGTTCGTTCTTGAGAAGATGAAAATAGGCTTTTAGGTTATGGCATGTAATTTAGAATCCCCATTACCAAAGAAGTCTGTACATAAAATGTCAGCTCCCTAGAGCCAGCGGTTCTGAAGAAGAAGTCGGAAGAGCGAAAGGTTTACGGACGGACGGATGGACGCCATGACATGCCATAAGCCCATCGGGCCTTTCAGCTTGATGAGGTAAAAAGTCAAATAAGTGTTACCAATGACTAAATAAATCTCCTGAATCAATAAAAAGAGTTATAAAACGTACATTACAGACTGAAACGGCACTGTACACTGTAGCTATGCCTGAACACGTAGAGTTTTAAATATGGCACCATGATGGAATGGTCAACAATTTGTCGTCTCAAAATCGCATTAGACCTACAAATCTGCTACACGTTGAAGTGAACACTCATACGTGTCACATTATGAGTCATTCTAAAAAAATGGACATTTCTAGAAACAAAACATTGAAAGAGATTATGCAATTATTCAGATTTGTTTTTCACAAAAATGAAGACATATCATTAAGATATGAGAACAATATAAACGCGGGGATTAATTAGATATATTAAGTCTGTGGCCGATTAAAGTAATTAGCTAGTGTGACCAGGAGTGTCTTTCCTGTAACAGTTATTATTTGTGGTAACAATCATAGCGACCAATTGTTTACCTAGGAAACCAGAAAGCTGGAGAAAATTTTCAAAACCTTTAGATTCCAAAATAATTGACTTTGTAATTACATGTTTTACTGACATTGTCACATACATATTAATCTATTCTTTCAGGATATTGTCAACATTATATCATTAATATTGACGTAAATAATTAAGAAATACATGATGTTACAGGAAAGACAACACCGTTATTGTAAAGACACCCTATGTTACTGGACAGACAAACAGAGAGAGTATCCAAGAATTCTACTGATATCTCAAGACATTGCCAAATTGTAAAGACACACAATGTTACGGAAAAGAAAATTCAATAACATTAGCTATTTTCGATGAGATTGGATTGGTCCTTAAGATCAAGCCAAGCAAAAACGATAAATTTTAATCATAGCTTCACATCTACAATGAACTAGTTCATGACACATGACACAACAATGTTAGGTATTTGCTGTATCACTTTGTATAATGCTTTGTTGCTTTTAAATAATAGAAAATAATGCACCTATCTGCTTAGATTCCTCCTGAGGTTATTTCTACTATCAATAATTGTGGTAATGTGGTAATGTTGTGGTAATCTTCCGCAGATTCTGTGCTGTATCAATATCATGTCTTTACAGTAACAATTTCTAGGGTAAACACGTGATGCTTTGATCTTTGTGGTTTCCTTTAGAATTTGAAGTATTGCATATGAGGATGATGCATTATGTTTAATAAATCTTTCATTTTAAACTTGAAAATAAAATTATCGTAATAAGAATTTAAACAAATGGAGATGAAACGTCTTTGCTGTAACAGCTCTGATCTTTACTGTAACAAGTATGTTGTTACAGGGAAAGACTGTTACATGAAAGAAAAGTGAAAACAATGACTAATCTTCAGTTGACCAGACCTATTGTTTGTGTTGCGTTCAACAACCCAGATTGAATTACAGACTCCCACTTCTTTCAAACTAGACAGCATATTTGAAATAAATGTTACAGGAAATACATCAATAAAAGATACTCTCTTAATTCATACCTTCAAGTTGACTTTTTTCAAAAAGTATCTGTCTGAATTCCAGACCACATGGCTAGTATTGAAAGCAAAATATAGTATTGGCCATAACTTTTTCCTGGCAGAAACTTAGAGATCATATTTTTGTTCAAGTTTATATGGCACTATATGTTACAGGAAAGACATTTTTTTCCTGTGACAAACGTAAGGCAGTGTGAAAATGATATTAAACATAAGCCTAAATTGAGTCGATACACATAAGAAGTGCTTAAATTATTGTTACTTTCATCCACACGTGGACATAATAATATCAAGACATGTATTTTCAAATGGCAAACGTTTGAAACTGCATTTCTCTTTGCTGGGACATAGCAAATTAACCACATTAATATCTTATTAATCAAATTAAAAATTAATAGGGTATATACTTACAAATGAAAGTGTTGTTGTAGTCATATTAGATGTTTACATTTATATTAAACATAAAAACAGCTCAATCCTGGCTGATTTAGACACCTAAAAATATGAAGGACAGGAATTGTCCACATTTTTTTAATGACTCGTTATACGTCGCACCAATACGGAATACACCAATACACTTTATTAGGTCGTGAATGAGATGTTTAGTCTCTAAGGTAAAACTATATTGTATAAACGTTAATCATAAATGAAAAATTTCATGGAAAAACTAGATGAGCGTTTGCGGGACACCGCAAAAGCAGAGCAGCTCCGAAACTTTGGGTCTCGCCTTTCCCTGTTCTGCCTTCTCCTCAGCATAAATAAAATAGGAATTATTTTGGACAATTTTTTTTTCATTATTCAAGTTATTCTAACAAGTTGAATCATCACTGGGGTCACTTTTCACAAGTTTGTTCTTAAAACCTATTTCTGATTTCAAAATTGGACCAAAGGTTTAACATGGCGTTAACCAATACCTCATGACCTTGACCTTTGACCTTCAAGATCACACCATCAATGATTACTTTTCATTGTGTATAACAATCATGCAATGACTCAAAGTGTTCATTGTTAACATAAGGCATTCACAATACCATGCTTAAGTTGTGACCTCGCTGTGACCTTGACCTTGGACAGATTTTAGCGAAAACCTTTTCAAATCTCAGTCTTTCTCCATAGTTGATATATACCAAGTAAGGGCCTGATAGCACAGAAGTTGTTGAAGTTATCGTGTTTACAAGGATTTTTGTAGTGATTTAAGAACTCATGACCTTGACCTTTGACCTTGAATGTGATCATGTCAAAATAATTCCCCAGGTGTACAAGAAAGAAGCTACAGTGGAAACTGTCTAAACCGGCACCCATCGGGACCAAACTTAAATGCCAGTTTAGACAGGTTGCCAGATTAGACAGGTACGGTCTCTTTATAACATTACTACCGGGGACCAAAAGTTGATGCCATTATTGACAGGATAACGGTTTAGACAGGTGCCAGTTTTGACAGTTTCCACTGTATATATATGAGGTGTTGATACCTTCATGGAAAAAAGTTATTTAGTGTTTTCAGAACTGGTGACCTTGACCCTATCTCGTGACCTTGACCTTTAAAATGCAAGGTCCCACAATCAGTGATCACTGTTCATTGTGTATCAAAATCATGTAATGATTCAAAGTGTTAATAGTTGAAATAAGACATTTTCGCAAAAGCATGCTTAAGTTGTGACCTCGCTATGACCTTGACCTTTGACGGATGTTAGCGAAAACCTTTTCAAATCTTGGCCTTACTCCGTAGTTGGTATACACCAAATAAGAGCCTGATAGCACAAATATTTTTCAAGTTATCGTGTTTACAAGGATTTTTTTTTAGCGATTTCAGAACTCGTGACCTTGAATATGAACATGTCAAAAAAAGTCCCCAGGGACATAAGTGAGAAGTTATGTATATGAGGTCTCAAAACCTTCTAGGAAAAAAGTTATAGAAAATACAAAACGCGGCGGCGGCGGCGACGGAAACTGCACAAAAACTGTCGGAGCTGCTAAATTCATGTGAAAAATGTGCTACAGTATATTTAAGAATTATTTGGTCGATGTCTATGGATTTAAAAAAAAATTTTGTCTGCGAACGTTTAGAATAGTTGTTAAGGTAAAATGTTTTGACTCTTTTAGACACATTGAAGATTGAATGATACGGACAAACTAATTTGAGCAAATATATATATACCAACGTCCAGCCAGTATAATCCAGGGCAATATTCTTGCAGCATAGTTCATAGTGAGATATTTTACTAACGCTTCAAACAATTTGAACAATACCAAAAGGTTTCTCCTTTCCGATTTAGGATCGGGAATCTGAAGGGAGTATAACCACAGGAACTCGATATCGTAAGTAAAACATAGGTAAAACGTAGGTAAAACAAACCTACCCCCTATATAATATAGAGTATATTATATAGGGGGTAGGTTTGTTTTACCTACGTTTTACCTGTTTTACATATTATATCGAGTTCCTGTGAGTGTAACCCACACGGGTTCGAATCACTGTTTGGAACTAGATGAGCGTTTGCGGGACACCGCAAAAGCAGAGCAGCTCCGAAACTTTGGGTCTCGCCTTTCCCTGTTCCGCCTTCTCCTCAGCATAAATAAAATGGGAATTTTTTTGACAAAAAATTGTTCATTATTCAAGTTATTCTAACAAGTTGAATCATCACTGAGGTCACTTTTCACAAGTTTGTTCTTAAAACCTATTTCTGATTTCAAAATTGGATCAAAGGATTAACATGGCCTTAACCAATATCTCATAACCTTGACCTTTGACCTTCAAGGTCACACCATCAATGATTACTTTTCATTGTGTATAACCATCATGCAATGACTCAAAGTGTTCATTGTTAACATAAGGCATTCACAATACCATGCCTAAGTTGTGACCTTGCTGTGACCTTGACCTTTGACAAGATTTTAGCGAAAACGTTTTCAAATCTTGGTGTTTCTCCATAGCTGATATATATCAAATAAGAGCCTGACAGCACAAATTTTTTTTAAGTTATCATGTTTACAAGGATTATTGTAGTGATTTAAGAACTCATGACCTTGACCTTTGACCTTGAATGTGAGCATGTCAAAATAATTCCCCAGGTGTACAAGAGAGAAGCTATATATATGAGGTGTTGATACCTTCATGGAAAAAAGTTATTTAGAGATTTCGGAACTGGTCACCATGACAATATCTCGTGACGTTGACCTTTGATCTTAAAGGTCACACAGTCAATGATCACTTTTCATTGTGTATAACAATCATGTAATGATTCAAAGTGTTAATAGTTAAAATAAGGCATGTTTGCAACTGCATGCTTAAGTTGTGACCTGGCTGTGACCTTGACCTTGGACAGATCTTAGCGAAAACCTTTTAAAATCTCAGTCTTTCTCCATAGTTGATATGTACCAAGTTAGGGCCTGATAGCACAGAAGTTGTTGAAGTTATGGTGTTTACAAGGATTTTTGTAGTGATTTCAAAACTCATGACCTTGACCTTTGACCTTGAATGTGAGCATGTCAAAATAATTCCCCAGGTGTACAAGAAAGAAGCTATATATATGAGGTGTTGATACCTTCATGGAAAAAAGTTATTTAGTGTTTTCAGAACTGGTGACCTTGACCTTTAAAATTCCAGGGCCCACAATCAGTGATCACTGTTCATTGTGTATCAAAATCATGTAATGATTCAAAGTGTTAATAGTTGAAATAAGACATTTTCGCAAAAGCATGCTTAAGTTGTGACCTCGCTATGATCTTGACCATTGACGGATGTTAGCGAAAACCTTTTTTTTGATATACACCAAATAAGAGCCTGATAGCACAAATATTTTCCAAGTTATTGTGTTTACAAGGATTTTTTAGCGATTTCAGAACTCGTGACCTTGACCGTTGACCTTGAATGTGAACATGTCAAAAAAATTCCCCAGGGGCATAAGTAAGAAGTTATGTATATGAGTTCTCAAAACCTGTTAGGAAAAAAGTTACAAAACGCGGCGGCGACGGCGACGGAAACTGCACAAAAACTGATAGTAGCTCCGACTAAGTCAGAGCTGTTAATCATATCAATAACGGGGATATATAGGCTCACCACATCGTATATAAACAGTTTATGATTGCAAAAATAGAGCCATTGGCTCTGTAGCTCATCAGGACTTCATTGATTTATTATCTAAGGTTGAATATCTAAGTTATCTCCAGTAATACTTTTATCACATCTACAATTTATAATCTCCTTTGGCAAAGGAGTCTGGACACAACATTTGTTTTTATGTTTTTTAGTACTGGAGAAGAAGATAAAAGAAGGTTTTCAGGTTATGATCCCTGTGACCCATATTTGGAGTCACGGGTCACCAAATCTACAATTTAGAATCCCCATTTGCCAAGGAGACCTTTAGAACTGGAGAAGAAGATGAAAATAGGTATTTAAGATTATGACCCCTGTGACCCTATTTGGGGTCACAGGGTCACGAAAATTTACAATTTAAAATCCTCATTAGCCAAGGAGTCTGCTCACAATTGTTCAGCTCTCTAGACCTTTTTGAACTGGAGAAGAAGAAGAAAATAGGTTTTTAAGGTCGTGACCTCTGTGGCCCGATTAGGGGTCACGGGGTAACAAAATCTACACAAAATCTACATTTAAGAATCCCCATTGGCCAATGAGTCTGTACACCAAATTTTAGCTCCCTATACAAAGACGATGGAGAAGACGATGAAAATGCGAAAAGTTTACAGACGAACGGAGGGACGGACGCCGGACACCATGCCATGCCATAAGCCCATTGTGCCTCTCAGGCCAGATGAGCTAAAAATCATTTCATTTTGAAAATATTGTTCAAACACAGAGGTTACTCTCTTCAGATTCCTGATCCTAAATCTGAAGGGAGTAACTATAAAGGAGCAAAAGATCCAAAGCGCGGTGTTCTTCACAATCACAGCAACATTTCGACAGCTTGTCCAGTTAGATGATTTTGTCTAGGTAGGAAACATACAGTCAGACTCTTGAGTTATATCAATACAAATTGAACAATAGAGCCATGGGCTCTGTAGTTCATCAAAAATTGCTCTGGCATAATGTAGAATATTTCCTAAATACTCATCTCCAAGGTAGTATTACCCTTACAAGACTCACAATAATGTTTGGTTTGTGCTCACACAATAAAATACTAAATCATATTATACTTCTAGCCACAAGAGTATCAAACAACATGCCCTTCGGAAAATCAAGTTGAAAAATTAGTGGACATGGTTCGGTTAAGCCATGGGAATCGTTTTTTGCAATTCTAAATAATAAAATGTGTTCACATTAAAATGGCCGCCATGCAATTATTGGTTTATACGCAACACTGTTATTACCACTACGGATAATTGGTTTGTACAATAAGATGTTTTAACCTCTAAAGTAAATATGAATCACATCAACTAAATAATTGGGAAATTTAAAGAAAAAAAATACAGCCCCTTTAACAACTGTTTAATTTAGAATAAGAGATTTATATTATGTAATTATAACTGCTTCAAAACATATGTCTACACAAGATTTCAGCATTCCAGTGTTTTTTGTTCACTCAAAGTAGTAATACTATCATGCTTAATAGTGATTTATGTTGTAGACTAAAAATTGCAAAAAATAAACTAAGTTCTATCTTGTTTAATATCTATGATACAAATATAATGAAAGTTGGGTAAAAATGGTAAATTACTAAAATGTTTTAAATTAAAATAGAATATATATATTCCCCAAATCATCAAACAAAATGGTATAACATTTGGAGAGGAACAATACAAATCCATTTTCAAATGAGTATACTGTATTAAGTTAGTTAGCTTCGGCAGTATTGCAGCGGTTAGTGGCAATATACTGTTTTAATGAATCTTACTTATAAATGGAAAAGGCTCGACAAAAAAACAATGAACCATAGCCCTTTACACACTGAGTAGTGTCATTTTCTATGTACAATTACAAAATATATAATGCACATTAGTATTTCTACACAAAAGTTCTAGGGAAGAACTAACAAGAACCTTTTAATACCGAGCGGAGTATCATACCCGAACAAGAGAATTAGTGAGCAAAGCTCACTCATGATACCCCCGCTTTTACATTAACATTGGTCAAAGAGAAATGTTTGAAAATAGCAAAAGGGTATCAATGTTTAAACTTTTGTATGAAAAGACCATAACATATATTATTAAAGCAGAGTAAGTATTACACCTCTAAGCATGTTTTAGAAGTAAAAGTCAAAGTGGTTTCGTAACATTTGAACAACTAGAAGAGCGTTTGCGGGACACCGCAAAAGCAGAGCAGCTCCGAAACTTTGGGTCTCGCCTTTCCCTGTTCTGCCTTCTCCTCAGCATAAATAAAATGGGATTTTTTTTGGACCAAAATTTGTTCATTTTTCAAGTTATTCTAACAAGTTGAATCATCACTGGGGTCACTTTTCACAAGTTTGTTCTTAAAACCTATTTCTGATTTCAAAATTGGATCAAAGGATTAACATGGCCTGAACCAATATCTCATGACCTTGACCTTAGACCTTCAAGGTCACACCATCACTGATTACTTTTCATTGTGTATAACAATCATGCAATGACTCAAAGTGTTCATTGTTAACATAAGGCATTCACAATACCATGCTTAAGTTGTGACCTCGCTGTGACCTTGACCTTTGACAGATTTTAGCGAAAACTTTTTCAAATCTTGGTCTATCTCCATAGTTGATCTATACCAAATAAGAGCCTGACAGCACAAAAACGTTTGAAGTTATGTTTACAAGGATTATTGTAGTAATTAAAGCACTCATGACCTTGACCTTTGACCTTGAATGTGAACATGTCAAAATCATTTACCAGATTTATAAGAAAGAAGCTATGTATATGAGGTGTTAATACCTTCTTGGAAACAAGTAGTATTTGAGTTATGAGCGGAACCAAAAGTGTGACCATAGACGCGCATACAAAGACGCTTAAAAGTGGAAAATCTGAAAAAATAATCATGGAATCTAAGGGAAACATAGAAAAGGCACATCTAGGGACCATAAAGTGTACATGTATAAAGTTTCATAACAATTGAACAAGTAGTATTTGAGTTATGTGCGGAACCAAAAGTGTAAGCATAGACGCGCACACAAAGACGCTTAAAAGTGGAAAATCTGAAAAAATAATCATGGAATCTGAGGGAAAGATAGAAAAGGCACATCTAGGGACCATAAAGTGTACATGTATAAAGTTTCATAACAATTGAACAAGTAGTATTTCAGTTATGAGCGGAACCAAAAGTGTGACCATAGACGCGCACACAAAGACGCTTAAAAGTGGAAAATCTGAAAAAATAATCATGGAATCTGAGGGAAACATAGAAAAGGCACATCTAGGGACCATAAAGTGTACATGTATAAAGTTTCATAACAATTGAACAAGTAGTATTTGAGTTATGAGCGGAACCAAAAGTGTTCCGGACAGAAGGACGGACGGACGCGCTGAGCGCTATGTACCCCCGACTACTTCGTAGCGGGGGTATAATTAATGAAATTATGTATACTTCTTCCCAAATATATACCCTCATTACCTGTAATCAAATTAAATTAATCCGGCTGGCATCAGTATTTTGCATTTGACTCTGTTGAGAACTCAACTGGTGTTAGTTTCTTTTGCCACTTAGTTTATACTATTTTAGCCTGAAAGTCTAACATGGTAAACTATATTAAATTTTCACTCTTCCGCACGCCAACTGGTTTCTCAGAAGAAGTCGTTTGAATGGTTTCTGGATAATGCCTGCAACGCCCATATTTGTGTGCGGCAACACGATCAAATGTACAAACTTTGATACCTCCCAACAAAATTTCAGCAATTATGTACAAGTCAAAAATGTGAAAAAGTTGTCGGATGACACCGACCCCCGACGAATGAAAGAAAGATGACACCCAATGCTATAAAATCAATTGACAAAATGCATTATGTAAGTCAGAAAGACTTTTGCATTCGTTATCACTGGATATATAACCAAGTCTAAACGATTCTCTAAGGGAGATAAGCCATACTGAAAGGTAAGGTGAGTTGGGGTTTAACGCCGCTTTCAAGAGTATTTCACTTATATCGCGGCTGCTAGTATTATGGCAGGGAGAAAGCCCGCAATGCCATGTGGCTATGCATTGAGGTGAAACCTGCGAGCATCGGCTGGAACTAGCGAACCTTGGGTGGTACTACGCTGAAATTCAGTGTAGCATTGCACCCATACTGAAAGTAAACGAAGTGGTATAAAATCATCAATTTGTCAGAATATTTGACAAAACAGGATGGATAAAACAATATATTTTTGCAATCACATTTGAATAAATATATTTTCTTAACAGCAAATGCAGTGAAAGAGATCAAGTAAATTCCTATCTTAATGTTATCTATGAACAGATGTTTATACATTCGCCAAAAGTTGCTTTCATATTTAAAATTAAGTTAAATGCTAATATATACTTGCTCTGAATTTGAGCACATTGTATTGGATTTAATGCCTATCACCACAAATTCTGTGTGAGACTACATATATCCTATACAAAACTACTGATAATGAATACTTTGTTCACCTTTAGAAATTATTGGTGCTAAATAGCTAAACATATAAATTATCAGACTTGCGCTTCCAGCTAAAACTAATTCATAAAAGTAATTCATACCAATCAAACACTTGTACTCTTCATGAACTTGAATAAAAAAAAAAAACACGATTGTAACAAAATAAAAAACATTTTATTTTGTCTTTTCAACATAGAGATCTGGAAACATTTCAACAAATTTGGTCAAAACCTGCCATGATTGACAACTTTAATAGGACTATGAACATAAGATAAACAATTCCGCATGTCAAATTATTAGATAAACAATAGCCGCTCCGGGAGGAATTGAATTTTAAAAGCTGAAACAAGAAAAAAACATCACAAAAGACATTGTTATGGTTTTTAAAACCTGGAACCTTGATAGACAATATGATAATATGAACAAAACCTGTAATAACGGAACAACAGTCTATTCATAGCAGATATGGCAGTGGAATACAGTAGTCCTGATCGACCATCACAAATCCATAGCACAATGTGATGTCGACATAGGGCTAGTTCAATGTGTCAGCTCAGTGACCTGTGGCCTGTCTCCCACTCTCTCACTAGATGAACATGTATATACATACACAGCCAGCAGCTCAACAGCAGACTAGACAAGTCATGAGACCGACCGCACCACCAGACCAGACCAAACTTGCACCGGAGTCTTGCACATGTGGCTAGTGCACTTGCACACTCTTTGGATGAAGACACTAGATCGCTCACACACACACTCCGTCCTGCGGCCATCACGACTTGAGATAACTGGGAACAAACTCTGGCGCCTCAGGGTTCAACTTGCTACTTGCTACAACCACCTGCAAGAAACAGAAGTACATGTTAGCCACTTTTCAAAATATTTCATGTGCAGAGAGAAATCTTCTAAATTGACTATAATTACTGGTATATCATATATTTTATAACCATTAAATTACAATTAACACTGGATATCATGTAGTAACAATAAAAGCTTAACTGTTTACCATTACCACAATCCAACAAGTATGATAACCGATAGATTTTCCTCACATTGTCTACAATAGAAGTGATCATCAGCATTACAGTTGCTAGCATGAGTAAAGAATATATATACTCTAAATTCACGTTATCTTTCTAACAGTGAACAAATTGATCAGACAAGTGAATATTGTAAGTTGTATGCTTCTCTCAAGGATAATACGGTCTGATGTGCCATCTTTGTACCAGTGTCTCCCGAGCCATCAGGTGAGGGATCACACTGGTACAAAGATGGTATATGCGTCTCAACTGAAATGTTAAAAGTTGTATAATGTATTACCAACAGATTTTTATGCCTCAAAACATGTAAATTTTAGTTTGAGTGTGCAAGCAAAATGGAATTTGTTTACAAACAAGGCAGAAACTATGGGGAAAATAACTCTGTAACCCGTAAACAGTTGATCAAACTGTTCAAAACTCTGTACACTGGGTGCGTCATTTTATAACATCATCTGACCATAATATGACATCCACACTAGCTCAGAGCTGTTACTGGGTACATGAAATTTTTACACCGTATGACATATGGGAAAACGACCGTTAGCCAATCAGAAAAGAGTATTTTACAGTACGGAAAGGGTAACAGAAGTAAAAGGAAAGTTATTTTGTAAATTTTAATTTCAAATGATTTGTCAAGAGAAAAAGAGATTCTATTTATCATACAGCAATCATATCTGTGCGTTTGTGGAACAACAGATTTTAATGGTTTATTTGAAAATTTTGGAAACTACCAACAAAAGTAAAAGTTATGTCATAGCAAAGTCCTCATGACATTATGCTTGTCATATTCCAGTTCCCACTGGACAACAGAGCTGTGATGAATCAATTCAATAATTGAAATTTTGGAAAATCTGCTTTAGTGTCATTACTGGCTATAAGAATTACCACTTTTAAGTAAATAACTTAAAGTAGTGGATCATGATCTCTCACTAACTGAAACATATTTTCAAAATGTCATGATATGCATCAGACAGTAAAATTTATGTTCAGTCACTGTACCCAAACTCTGAGTATTGAATCAGAAGAACACTAAGTTAACCCATGAACTGCTAGCAGCATTGTTTGACCTACCACACATCAATATCTCTAACTAAACAATGATGATTTGAATAATTTACAAACTTAAATTTTGAATATGGTTCGACAACATTGCTTAACAGAGGTAACAAATAATTCAGCAAATAAAACAGTAAGATTCATTGTTCTCCATTAATGTATATATATTCATCTTGCAATCATGCACAGCATCATTTGCTTGATAATGGTGTTACAATCTACACTGAAAAGCCGCACTGCTGCAATAAAGAGGCTGTATATCCATAGATCTCGTTCTCCTTCCTCCTTTAAGATTCTTTGTACTCACCTCTTCCTTGGGTTTGCCAGTATCGATGATATCAAGAGACTTGAATGCCTCCTCAAGTGTCCCAACATCGGCCCCGTCTGTTGCATTCTGGCCCCAGACATACCACTGAGCTGCCTCCTCCTCGGCTAACATCTCTTCAAAACATGCCTCGATGAAGGC
The DNA here is from genome assembly GCA_936450465.1 of Gibbula magus. Classification (NCBI taxonomy): domain Eukaryota; kingdom Metazoa; phylum Mollusca; class Gastropoda; order Trochida; family Trochidae; genus Gibbula; species Gibbula magus. The sequence continues at coordinate 66,582,698 of OW388303.1, forward strand.
CTCCTCAAGCAACTCCTCTTCTACCTGCAACAGGGACCAAATGTTAGCGAATAGGATCACTCAGTTACTATGGAACATGTGGCATAGGACTCACATACCAAAGGCACTGGTTTGAATCTTGGTAGAAACATATTTATTATCTTAGTCGCATACTGTGTTGTGTCCCTTTGGAATTCTGACATTATAGAAGCAGTTCAGTTGCTGCTTCGATGAAAGCAAAATTCCTAATAAGTGAATACTAGCCATAACAATGGACAGTTAATACTTGGATTTCTGTAATAGTTTGACAAAACTTACTTGAGCCCAGTTCAATTAGTTCAAGCAACATGACATCTGTTACATTATAGTTCTTCATTCCTCATCCTTGTCTTTACCAATTTGGTAGAATTTGAAATAAGTACTACAACTCATCTCAACTTTCAAGACTATTTCACATATATCACTGCTGCAGTATTATTGTAGGCAGAATGCCCACAACACCATTGTGACTATGGATTGTGGTGAAACCTACAAGCATCGGCTAGAAGTAGCCAAAGACTGCACTGAAATTCAGTGTAGCATTGTACCCAAAGCTTACTGCATACAGAACAGTTCTCTACAGTAACAGCAGATAAAGTTGCCGATCCCCTGGTGGGACTCTACAAACCAACTGAGCAATAGCTATAAGTACTGAATGCTGACTGTTCTCAATCCTTCTAAATATAACAATATAAGGAACATCCAAGTATGAGTTAAATGCTTTAGCAGGCAAAGATAACAAACTACTTTAATTTCACTCTACAAAGCAAATGATCTCAAAGCAAGTATGCATAAATAAAGGATATCTGTCTTTTCTTGACAAATACCATGTTTACCTCATCAAGTGAGATAGACTGGTTATATGTTCACAAGTGGCACAGCCACGAGTTAACATATTTAACTTTTCTATCTCACGAGATGAGATAAACATAGTATTTGTCAAGAATTGACAGATATTCTTTATTATACAATGTTGTCCTTGTAATAACGCCAGAACATGATCGTTAATGTGTTAAGCGGCCACTAGGAACATCCAATAAGCCAATTCACTACATCAGACCATTGTTTTATGAACATCGAATTATATCAGTCACTGGTCACAGTGAAAAAAGTTCAATGTAGCTTAGTAAACAGTTTAATTCACGGATAAATTCCAGTATTTCACTGCTCGTGATATAACAAAATGTGACATTACACATTGACCGACCTGTCTATCAAAGTCCTCCAACTCCACGTCAGCCATCCACAAATACTCAGAGAAGTCTACTTCTGGAATGGCAGTGCCTCCTCCCACACCGTGGTTGTTGTTAGCGGACGACTCATCCTCCTCCTTGATTAATGCAGGTGGAGTTCGCATGTTCATAATCTGCAAAATGACACATTCATTAGACTTTTCAGGACAAAATACTGTACTTTGTTACAAGTTTACATGAAATATAAACCGTCATCTGTGTTATGCCAAAAAGGGAGGCAATTGGAGACTAATATAGCGGTCAAGAAAACAATCACAAACAGAAAACCGACATCTGATTAAGATCGACCTTGTTCCGAGAAGTCAAATTTGCAAAATAATGCATCTTCTGGGATATAAATAGATTCTGTAGATTCCTTGCCACAAGGTTTGAGAACACCCTGTATAGGCCCATGTTCCGAACCACTTTTGCCCAGTCAAATAGCTGAGTAATCACATCATCTCAATGGTCGTTGTTTTGAAAGCATTCGGAACAGCGAAAGGATACCTGTTTGGAGTTATTTGCCCCTAGCTTTTTGCACCGAAAGCTTTTGTTGGATGTCGTGTGATTGGTTAACTGAATTGCGTCAGAACATGGGAGTCTATGCGATGTTATCAGATGGTTTTGTGAGGAAACCTCTGAACAATGAGTTCCTATCCCAGTAGATGCACTATTTTGCAATTTTTATTCGTTAAAAACCGTTGATTTTAATCAGACTGCAGTGCAGATGTGGTTATTGCAGTAAACCCAGGAGTTTTAGCAAATTTATGGAAATCTTATTGCCTACAAGGACAGTCATATGGTGGTTAATAGTTTTCATACAATGCCATATTGCCTGGGGCAATACACCACTTTGTCATTATCATGTTGACGTGACGTCATAACAATGTTATGACATCATGTTTCGTCTATAACATTGCAGTGGGTAGCTACCAAGTATATTTTGCACAGTTTCCTCAATGTTGTGACCTAGGTGATACATACAACATAATCCTTGTGTCCATGTCACGTTATACGACACATGCGCCTGAATATTGGTATATTGCTAGCTACTAGCTAGGGGTGACTATTGACCCACAAGGACTGTTGCGATAGTTTATCAATAAACAAAAAACAACTTCTAGAATAAAAAGAATCAGTGCATTTTTGCAAATTTACTTTTAGATTCAAGTAAACAACTGGATTGAATTAAATATTGAAATCGTGCTATCGATAATAATGATTGTTTTTAAAATCAGTATCGATAGTGTACTATTGGTATTGTTACTATTGCATGCTATCGCTCTACCTTGGAAAATACATGTACCAATACTCAGGCACTTGTGTTGTAAACATAGCATGACATGAATACTCTAATCTTCTCCATCTTTCTTGTTGAACATGACATATGACATGACACACACAAGCCCCACTGCCTGCATGTTCTCCCTATACAGCTTACTCAGTAACATCTTTCCACCTGCTCCAATACAACAGTTTTTGTATCGGAGGGCTATCTAATGATTACTTGTTGCTACCTAACTTAGCAAGTAGATCTAGCGCAAACATCAAATATCTTTATAAGATAAAAGTTAGTCATGTTATAGCAAAATGCAAACATTTTTACTTGATAAAAATAAGGATGGCTATGTTGAAAAACTTCACATTTTCTGTGTCTTCTTTTTGTAACAGGAGTTTATAAATGCAGCATGATGACTAACTTGAGCAATCTCACTGGGGGGAGAATACACTGCTGTGAAGACTGCGTGAGGATATATGTATTTTTGACTACATCAAATAACTTTTATATACAACCAAGGAAGTGTACCGAGTTAAGGTTGAACATTATCAAAATCAAGCAAAAATGAAAATATTCTATTAGAATAATTAGATTACATTAAATCACTTTAATTCATATTATTGTTTTCTCACTGCCTACTGTGAGGCTGCATTTTTTCAATTATAATAGATTAATCAATTTTAAAGTAAGGTAATAAGAGTCCATTGAGATCTGATTACAATGATTACAAGACTATGTCAATCATATAGCTACCAGGGGAGGGACTCACTACTTTGTAAGTGATTACTTTAAAATAAACAACTTTTGAGAATTATGTAATCTTGAGAAACATATTTTTCTTCCTTTTGTTGCCTATCTCAGTGTTCACTTGACTGAATGTTGGAAGCCATAAAACAACAAAATCTTGGCTGTCATTTGTCAAAAAATACTTGTAAAAATACACAATTGTAGCTTTATACATTTAATTTATTTTCAATTGAACAGTATCAGGTGATTTACCAAAACCAATTTTCAATGACACGGAGTTTAGTTTTTAAAGTACTTAGCTTTGTCTCTTGTCAACTGTTCTGACATTTATATGCAAATAGGCCAAGATTGAGGTCAAATCGGAGTCACAAAACACTGTCCATTTTTCACTATTTCGAATCACTGACAGCGAAAAGTACTAATATGTGATATGCCACATATGCATTGTGTCAATAAACATAATCTAGAAATAAACTTGACATCTGAAATGCTCGCTTTGTGTCGAAATGAAACGGGACATTATGCTGTTAAAATCCTCAGCTTGGCTTGGGCGGCCTTGAGTTGAGTGGAAAAGCGTTCAAATTAAGCTCGTCATTTCAGAAACACGACGGCCGCCAAACTCAACAGAGTTCACTAGAAGGTAAAAAGTAAGTTTTTATGTTCAGTTAACGATAAATAGAGACAAATTAATCAATGAAACACTCTACCTGGGTGTTTAAAACAACTGTGTTTCGGACAAAGACACTCATCTACCATCAGACTTGTAAACATAAATACAAACTACTTTCTTCACAACTAGTCACACACGTTGAAGCGGCTTCTGTTGAAATAATCCCTCGAAACAGATTTTCGCTGTGAATTTAAAGTTTTTCTCAAATAATTTGATCACAAATATAAAATAGATTGTAATTGACAGTATAAAATGTACCTTTCTTAGAATGAGGATTGGCTCGAAGTGGAAACCTCTGGCTATGTTCAGCTATTTTAAGCGATGACTGTGTGTATAGGTTAACCTCGAATCTGGGATTGCCAAATCTGATGTCACCTTTCTGTAGGATCCGAGAGTTCTGTTATGGAACTGACAAACTGTTGGCGGTTTAAATAACTAGCTGTATCTGTTTGAGTGTTTACTGTCATCAACTGGCTAGCAATATATTCCAATTAGTTGTACACACAACACAGTAGCAGTAATTAATTACAGTGAATAGGCTATGGACCTTAATTGTTTAGTAATTACCTCGTCTGGATACAAGCCAGGTGATTAGTGGAAACAGTGATTACAGTAGTACTTGTATTAAACCGTGCTTCAATAGAGTTCCACCCAGTTGGTTTAATTTGGATGCGAATTAAAAAGAGGTGATCTTACAAACTATGACGCGCGTTTATTTATAGAGGAATATGCTTGTCAATCATATTGTGAAAAAAGGCAAAGGTGACTCCTGGTGTTTACGGGAGCAGTTTCTTTTATAGACACTTATTCAAAGTATGTGTTCAATATGTTTCTTTCGTTGCGATATTATCTATCTAAATAAATTTAGATCGACTGTTCTATATTATCGACAATATAAACGTCATAAAAATATGTCGATCTAAATTTATTTAGATTGTGATATTATTAAAGTTCTTGATCAAAATTGATTTGATAGATTTTAAACAATGTCCGTGATCTCTTTTGATAACTGCCATAAAATTGATTTGAATGATTCAAGTCGTCGTTTTGAATCACAATTTGTATAGACGAAAGAGACGTTTGATATGACATCGCTGATTTTCATTGTTTGGTTTCGACATTTTGGGTTGATTTCAATATACGAGATTGATCATCTTTACAACCCTAATTTTAAAAAAAGGTATAAATTTGTCCATAAAGGGAACTCGTACGATATATCGATTATTTAGATCATGCCTAAACAACTCAATGGTATCAAAACTGTTGCACTTTAAAAATAGGAAATTTAAATTTTAAACATATATATGAGTTATTCCATATCTTTTAAACAACATCTGAGATATGTTCATAAATAAAAATGAATATAGCTTTGTTTATCAAGGATATGTATACAAACAAGAGCTAATCTGAATGTAAGAACCGTTGAATTGTTAACGAGTATTCTAAAGCGAAATAATTATATACAAAGCAAGATGACAGTTACATAGGCCTATATGGTTTAAACATATTTTTTCAATAGAAAAGGATTGGCAAACAAGCCTAAATAGCGTACATTAATGCCGCTCAAGAGTACAGTAACATAATACACAGGTTCACATTTAAACAGACTGTCGTACACAGAAATATACACATTAGTATTAAATAATCTAAACATGTTTATTTGTTTCGTGGTGTTACATAGGCCTATATATACTCTTGCAGTCAGGCATAAGTCTAAACAGCATATTTTTCCAAAATAGCTTTGGAGTGAAATCATCTAAATCGATGTCATTTCTAATATCAAATTGTAATTGTCGGTTTAGGTAAAAACAAGAGAAAAACAACATTTGTTTTTGAAGTAGTCCTATCCTGCCCCATGACTGTAAAACACAGTCTTAAATACAGTCTAGATTTTTATTTAGCAAGTCTAGATAAACTGAATATTCATGGAACTGAAAGTATCAAAATATATAATCAAAAGGATGAATTTACAGTAATTATAAAAATTCCATGGACTAAATTTTAGCCACCGTTTAAGGTTCAAGTTATCTTTCAAATAAAAGATGAGTTTGATGGTAAATAGTATCATGCTAAATTTATGATTAATCCGCGCAGATATCGATTGCCCAATAAAATTAACGCTTACCTCAACATTTAATGTTGGATACTTGTTAGGTATAGATTTAATGACGTAGAAATATCCTAACGCAATAGTTTGTATCTAAATTTCAAACAAAACGTGTCCTATTTTTGCAGGAGTTATTCAACCTCTCGGACTTTTCGTGCAGCACAATGTCACGTGACATCAATATTTATAAACAACAGTGACCTTGACTTACATTTCCGTGTCATGTCTGATGTAAAGGTCGATACATTTATACACTGTTAATAATATATCTTCCTTGATTTACAATGCTTCTCTCTTAGGTATGGGTATTGTCCCAATGTGCCCCGGGTCATGTCCCAATTTACGCCAAGGTGGAGCAGGTTGGGACAGCATTTTTTTACGTTGTTGTTTCTTGTTTATACAAACAGTTTGCAAATATATTTAGTTGTTTTATGTTTTCACATTTTGACAATTAAGGTAGCTTTAAATATGCTAAGTTTCATATTGCTTGTATTCATAAATTAAGAAAAAAAAACCAGGAAAATAATGGGTTTTTTTGTCCCAGGGTGCCCCGGTCTCCCCTATTCTAGATCTATCGTTTTCAATCAATATTCAATTTTACTTTAATATTTAAAACAATATATTTTTTAGTCCAAACTGTTGAAAAACACACACAGATTAATATATGTTGCATACTGCATGAGAACAAACATTTCCTGGTGACAAACAAAATTTAATTAAACATTATAAAATACCTACGAAAAATGTCAATATGCAACGTATATAGGCTATAGCTATCATGATTATTATTGGTTTACACCATGTTGAACAAACTTTGTTGAAAAGTCTTTCTTCAAACGATCGGACAACAAATCTAGATCTCAGAAAATGGCCATGTATGCAAATAAAACCTACATCAATATTTTAAAGATAATAATGATAGGCCTACAAACATGCACTGAACCTCTCAGAAGAGTAGGCCTATATACATTTTTGCGTAATTTGAAAAAGAAACGGATGAACAGTTTTTCTGTTATTGTGCTGGAAACAGATCTTAGAATATGAATATAAAAGTAGCCTACAATTAAATTACAGAAATTCGTTATGTTTTTTCAGAAGTCTTGTAATGGCTTGTATAATTCAGTACTGCGCCTCTCTTGGTAGTGTAGTTGATTAGTGCTAATTAAGTATGAAAATAATCGGATAAAAAGTTTTACTGCAATCGGTCGGATAAAAATATGTAGGCGGAGCAAATAAAGAAATAGTTGTAAATTATAGCCTATAATATGTCCCGTTGATTAGGGTATATATAATTACCGTGATAGCGTTTCGTATAATTGCAATACAATTTGTTGTCCAACAAGCGGAGCGGCCTTTATATAAGCTCTTCGGAGCTTGTTGGCCAATCCATTCATGTATACATTTCATGAATAAAATATGTTTAAATCATATAATATGTTCAACTGTACATAGTTAACTGCTTCTTTCCGCTAAATAAAGAAATAAGAGTTATTATGCTACATATAGTACTTTTGTAAACATATAGGCCTATCGTTTGCGCCACTGTTATTGGTATTCTCTACTATATGCAGTTTCATTTCTGCTTTGCTTTATTCCAGGGAAAAGAGTTAAATCTAACTCCCATGTCATTTTCCTAGTGAAATATTACTACAGTTTATTCGAAATTCAAGAAAATGAAAATCTTCCCTTTTTCAAGAATAGTATGTGGTTTTTGAACCAAGAATTTATAAGCATAAGAAATAGACGTCATTAACACGCCTTTAGACTCAGCCACACTAGGTAAAAGTCCAAATTCTTCTATCGTGATAGGTAAATTACGGAATGCGAGCCCATACCTCAAGAGTCAGACACCTTTCACCGACATTGTATGTCCTAACAGCTCCCATTCGTAACCACCACGACTTTGTTCAAATGATACTTATGATTTAAGTTTATATTCAGTACCCATCTGGTGTAAAATTACTAAGCTTCAAATTGTGAAAGTTTAAAACAATGAAATAATATCATGTTATATTTATTGTGACCCAAGTTTTATGTAACATTGTTATATTTGGGAGACACTATCATGACTGCATCGTATTTGACTCGTCCGTGATGGTTAACTCTTTTCTATATTGACACCTAGCTTACTGGGTTTAATTCAGTTCTGCACTGTACATGTAGTAAGATAATCAAATATTGCGGGGATGCGCACAATGGTGTTCGAGATACTATTTCAATGGAGCTTGAACCAAGGGATACTGATTGAAGCGTTCATAAAATATAACTTTCAAGCGGTTAGAGCACGTAGAGACAATTTTCAAATTAGAAAGGAACCGAGTTTGAATAAATTGGGAAGTTAAAACATTGTAGATAATGAAATCAAAAGTATCGAAGAATGGAATTAGGGGGATATTTTGAATTTGTCTGTTCAAATAAGATAATATGAGGATCACGATCACAAAAATCATCCACATTTTTTAAATCATTTCTATACTGTTATAAAATGTGTAAGATGTCTCTTGAATCGCATTAAGTTAATTTTAATGGTACATATTTTGGAGGTATTTGTCCAAGAACACAGTGCGCGGATAATTAAACAAGGTGAACAAATCTGAACCACATTCTCAACAACTCATCGGAAAAAAACCTATTCGCCATTGTTTTACATGAACATAATAAATATGTTTCATTCCTTAGAATGTTATCGGTCAAATGTTGTTTTTCGTGTATAGTTATTGTCAAGTCAATTTAGAATCGATTAGCACAACATTAATATAGGCACACCTTGAACATAATCATTTTTCGGTTTTATTAGTTCAAACAGTGTAGATGCTAAGTTCAGGTTATTTAACTGTTGATCCTTATTTAAATCTTCAAGAGTCAATTACAACATATTTGCCAACGTCTAACTGACTCGAGTTCATATTTTCAAAGTTGATTTTCACGAATAAAAGTTGTGTGTAAGTGTATGTTCTTGCTCAAAACAATAGTTTTGATATGAAATGCAATAGTCCCAAGTTTGTTGTATATACACAGAGCAATCTGATTAAAATCGACGGTTTTCCGTGGAATAAAAATTGCAAAATAGTGCATCCGGGATACGAACTCATATCAGTCATAGGTTCCACGCCAAAACCTCCTTGAATCTACAGAACCTATTCGTATCCCGGTAGATATATTATTTTTGCAAATTTTAGTCCTTGGATCAAGGTCGATTTTAATCAGACTGATTCAAAGAGTGAACTATGAAATTAATGTTGATTTTTCAGACTACGCGACCAGGCAAAAGAGACGCCTACATAACTTTTTTAGCTGTAAAATTAAATCATTTCTAAAATATTATTACCGGTGGTCTCCAAATTATGCTGCAAAAATCAGTAATATTGAAATCGTGAGAAATGTGTTATTCGAGTCAATAACTTTAAAGAAAACCACGCCAAATGAAGACCGCTATTTCCGGTTTATTCACGTGTGCATCGTCACCAAGTACATCTGCGAACTGTTACCCTTGTGTCATTTGAACAATCGCCCTCCTTTTGAAAAAACTTCTGAAAATTTTCCAAATGTTAAATTGTGCAGAAAGCGTGAACTTTTATAGTGGTACCAGTATGCTGTAATATTGTGGCATGTTCTTTCTAAAACAGTTCACGGAGTTTTTTCTGTCTGGTAGAAGATTTAAATTCATCTAGTGCTGTATTGCACGGATGTGTTCTATTATCATTAAGCATTTTGTCTTAAACTGTTCAATCTTAATCCGTCCATCTACATATGTTTTGGGAAAAGTTTTACACAAAAAATTATGTATTAATTTTGTTTAGATTAAATCAATATTAGCATACATTTTGGCAAATCTGATCATCATCATCATCACACTTATTTTTAACGGTAAAAATAATACTAAATTTGTCTACACTCTTGTTATGAGTATTTACAACGTACATTGCGTTTGAGTTTTCCAAAAATGCTATGAGTGAAATATGTTCTTATTTTATTTCTCACGTTCGAACCTTTTGGAATCAGTTTGCAGAGTTGGTGATTGAAGCGTCCATAAAATACAAGTAACCGGACCTTACGTGACATGAATCAAACATATAATTTCTATTTGTTCAGAGCATTGTGAGTCTACAGCATCGGTGAGAAACGTTTTCAAGTGCAGTTAGTTTACATTGATAACACAGAAACATGAACTGCACCTACAGTGACCCCGAATAGTTCTCATTCAGTTCTCATGAACAATATGCTGAATAAGCAGAATAATAGAAGTGATCACAAGTTCGCGACGTTATTGCCTAAATATACATGCACTAAGCTGACTGTACAATGTGTAGCTAAACGTATACCGGAAATTGCGAGGTGTACGTAGCAGGCATGTTTCTAGCGAGGAGCTAAAATCGAAAGTAGGTATATAAACATCCTCGATAATCCAGCGCTATTGTTCCGATAAATCTACACACAAGCGCGCTGGATTATCGAGGGTGGTATATAAATAACCTCTATATTTTTATGTAATCCACAACCTGTGCGTTATCTAAGCACCATGCTAGATAAAATATATGCTTATATTGCTTTTTACATTATTTCTATATATACTATATATATATAACTATTAGTCATGTAGAACTTGCTAATTCCTATTTGTTATCAGTGCACGTGACAAAATAATTAAAATGTATAAATAAAGTATTCACGAAAATATGATAATAATACCAAATACCAAATAATACCACTCCACTACTACATAAGTCGACAGAAGGGCCAACACGAGAGATAAACCATTTTGAGAGTGAACCGTCACCCATAACACGCTAGGAACATTTCTCCGATGTACACCTCACTATTTCCGGTTATACACAGAACACTTAGTGGCAGTGTGTGTGATGGATATGGTAATGGGCATTTAGAAAGCACATCATCCATACACAAGGTGTACTAAATATGGATTTTTGAAAATCAATCAAACGGTGGCTACAAAGGCTTCACCTTTCATTGCCATGTCAATATCTTCCGCAGATAGCCGGTGCAAATATTATTACATTGTTACTGTTTTAAGTAGAATCACAAATGTGGAACGCAAAAGGTGTTATAGCCTGGTTTTATCTTCTACTATAAAAATGGAACGATGTATATTACTGACCCTGCTTTTATGTATGATGGACCTCTACATTCCTCATAACAATCGCATGCATATTGCTCGGGAGATCACAGGGACAGGCTCTCGAGAACTCATTTTCAGAAACTTTCTTCCAAATTTAATTGCCTTGGCCTAAGAAGTCGTAGGGGAAACTTATTTTCGTTTTAATTAATAATATTTATATTTTCGGAAATGAATATATACTTGATTTGAATATTAGTATATATGTAAATTCATACTACAAAACTCGAAACAATAATTTCTATGAATGTATAATTCGTTTCGTAATTCTATATTCTAACTTTTGTGTAATCTATTGCGAAACCAGAAAAAAATAGCAAGACTGCAGGAGATAAGTACATATACGATGTAAGCATATATATATTCAGAGAAGCTGTTGCAACTTGTTAACAAGCACTTTCTTGAAATAATTTTTTAAAAATATATGTATGTATGTATGTATGTATGTATGTATGTATGTATGTATGTATGTATGTATGTATGTATGTATGTATGTATGTATGTAAATACAACATTTAAACAAGTTTGACAAGTATACAGTCACAAATATTCAAAAGTCAAAAAAACACAGAGCCATTTTTACTCCAACATGTTCCTTTGGTATCATCAGGAAGTATATATATAAAAAGGTTGTGGCTGGTCACAATAGTGGAGTTTTTATTTTATTCAGAAATATTACTTAGCAAAGACGCGGTTTGCAATTTTAATGGAGACACTCTAAACTTGAACATTATTTCTGAGCAATTTGTTCTTCCGTGACTTCATAACGGTTTAACAATCGATCCAAGAATGGTTGTGGAAGAAGACGGTAGTCACTTCACTTTACTAAATGGTGTTACAATTGCTTATGAATATTTATACCTGTTTTTTTTTAATTCTCCACACAGAATACCTGATACCACCTTCACAGAGAGGCCGTAATACAATTCAATTATGAGAAGATCTAATGGAGTGTTACTGAAAGATCACCCTGCCGTGTGCTCGAGTCAATGATAGGCACGCAATGGACATGTGAATAATTCACCCTGTCACTTAAGGAAGTTAGACGCATCTATAGTTCATACTTTACCTTATCTCTCTTTAGAAAACATTTAAAAGTTGTACTTGAGTGTCAGAAGATATATCAGGGGCCACCTGTCAGACGTTTCTGACAACGTCAGGGAACAACACGAAATTGCACATGATCGAAGCATGGACACTCCACTGCCTTGCAACACTATCAATGTGTTGTTACAGTTAGTTTGTTTGTTTAAAATAAAATGGTACTTGTTGACATACTCTTGTGTTCTTTCGTATATTCACGTATGAAAGGCTTAGCCGAATAAAATATTATGAAAAATCGTCCCATGAGAACCACGTTGTTCTATCTCCATTTTTGTCAAAACTGAGTTAGGGTGTTCTGACTACTTCTGGTGGTTTATTCTATCTCCACAGCAAGTTTCATGGCATTATATAGCTTAGAAATTGGTTTTCTAGGTATTTTCGTGGTTCTAACTCCAGATATTTCATACAATTGCTCACATCCAAAGTGTTCTATGTATCATCACCCAATCCAATAGAAGCTTTTGATCACGTGACATGGACATAGAACAGTTTGGAACTAATGGTATCTTCAAAATTTACGGCTATTTTCCTCCTTTATACACTTATTTCAGGTCAAATATCGATAAAGTGATATGGAAATCCCTTGTTTTGAAATTCTTTACAAACAGAATATATAAAATGTTTTGTAATCTCCATGTGTACAAAGATACCAGTTAGAACAATCTGGAACCAAACTTATTTTGAGAAAAATGAGATAAATGTTCTGTGTCCAAACAGAAATACGAATATTTACGAAAACGTATGTGTTTTATCGAAAATCTGTCAATTGTTTTACATTATGGATGCAATTTTACATATGCGTACAACATTTTATTAAATTCCAAAGAGTATTACAAATATTATGGACATTAGAACTTTAGAATGGCTGTAGCTCCAAAGTAACTTTTCTGGAGTTGGAACAACGTGGTTTTCATGGGACGAAATCCTTGATGACCCTTTATTAACGTTCTATTGGTAATTAAAATGAAACTGTTACTGAAAATGGTGAGAATTTGTTTCCTCTATAGTATATATAACATTGTTTAAATACGATTTTTGCGCAAGACAATACATATTTCCATTGATCCTTCTTTGTGACAGTTATTTTGTTTAAGTTTAAACTTCTGTATGTATTTCTGGATTGGCAGATCAGCTGAATATTTTGACATTTTCTCCCAATTAATTCTATTTTCACTGAATTGTCTCAGAGTTACTTGGCATCATTATTTAATAGGTTTTATCTTAATTGTCTTTTATTTCAAATGAACTTATGTTAGGCATAAGTATCAATCTGTTACACATTAGGTACTCGTACATGTAGCGCACGTTATATATAATATGACCTGAAATAAGATGACTTCACACAAGTTCCATCACAATGCCAGCTATTTCGCATGATTTATTTAAGCCAGTAATACAAAGGATAAGATAAGCCTTCTTCTATTTAAGGCCATTTTGATCAAACTCGTTAGTTTGAAACCAATGCTGAATTAGTTTAATAAACATGTCCTTACTTGGAAGTTCGTATGCTATTCCAAACTGTTTCACATTATAACCATAGAAAGCAAATGCAAGTCTTCAGTTGATCTTAGCTGTTAAATACGCGACAAAGTAGGGGATTCTGAAGTCAAGGCCACTGCATAAGTGTGGATATAATTTTACGATTTACCACATAGAAAATTAGGAAGAAGTGACAAGGCGAACCATGTTCAATTTTAACTACCTAGTATAATGAACTTTCGAGAATACGTGCTCTTAGGATGGATCTTCAATGCAGTATCTTCTCTTCACTGGCAGTATCAGTTATGGAGTGTAAAATCTCACTTGTGGGTAAACATCAAGGTATTTTCCAGTCATTATGAACAGATGAATCCTTTACAACTTTTCTGTTGAAAGTTCCCTGAAAACATTGTGATTCTGAGCGATTAAGGAACGCATGCCAAAGTCAAAACAACCTTTTCCAAATGTTAAAGCTGCTTGTGAAACACACAGACCACAACTGTAAGATAATTATTGTTGAAACAATGTTCAAATAACAGCTATTAAAACTAATTACACTTACATAGTTGCTACCGTAAATTGAAGCCTAAATGAGTCCCCTACTTTACAAGCCAGACAACGTTGATTCTAAGGCTCTGTTACCAGACAAGTTAATTATATAGATAAGGTAGTATTATGTAGACGTTGTTGTGCATTTAAGTCAGCGCGGTGTTTGTGGATTGCTGCGTATGCATTTATTGTGCTTTAGCATACTGATACCCGGAAAAGAAAACAAATCCACTTTAACATCATCTTTTTTATTTATCCGAGGACACGTCAAACCAAAATTAGCTCTTCTTACTATTCCGACGAATCTAACGAACAGTGTATATACACCATCACTATACCACCATTGTTCTACAAAAACAAAGTTTCACAATCGTAATCAAACCCGTTTTCCGGTGAGCGTGGAAAATAACATTATTGATAACGTTTAACCTTTGTGACTAACACAACAAACTTAATGAGACTTAAGATGCCTTGACTTCAGAGTTTCGGAATATGATCAGATCAAACTTCTAAATGCATTCAACATTTCATGTAAGTAATCTAAATTGTCGCTATTATTTGCTATAATTGGTCAAACTATTTGTTAAGATTTATTGACTAAGTTGTTGATTTGCTATTTTTCTTTTTCAGATTGTTTTGTGTATACCAATTATGAACAGATTTGAAAAATCTTAAATCCAATTAAGAATAGCTTCCTTTGATCTTTGTAAGGAAAAAACAACACAGTAGGATTATATTTGTCCTGCCTCCACGGTTGAGTCTCAAGAATGAATGCCGACATCTGTTTCTCTTATGTCCGTACATCTGCTAATTGATGAATTATCTACAAGACAAGCATAGTTGATCATTCTTATAATAAGCAGCTAGGGTGCTATCCAATCACATATTAAACATCATAAACCCTGTCAATATTGAATGTTATCTGAGTCTATACGATAAAGCACGTCAATGTCCCTACAGTCTGATATGTTGAGGAAATATCTACCAGATAAACAATCAAGAGTGATAATTTCTGTAATTAACAAGGTGTTATTCAATCGGATATTGAAGATTGATTATAAACAACCATAAGCCTTGCAAATACTGAATTAATCATTAATGTAATTGCTTTGAAAACCTTATTGTTTAAAATCATCATCCATCATCAATGTATTTTGACCCCCATCATTGTTAACCTAAACTGATCTGACAATTCATTGGAAACGCTTTTACTTCTTCCTCCTTGATTTCTATCTGACAGATTAATTCATTTGATGTAACGAAACACGTAATTGCAGACCAATACTTACTCTTTCTTTGTTTTCATCACAATATATGATATTATGTACACGCAAAAACATTTATTATATTAGCTTTGATATGATTGATGTGTAGTTAATGACATTAAAGGGGCAGTAGCACGTTTTTTTGCAAATTTTATTTTTGCAAATTTCGTATTTATAATGATAGTTTATGTCATTTATATTTACATTAAAGGGTAAAACATCTTATTATACTAACCAATTATCCGTAGTGGTAATAACAATATTGCGTATAAAGCAAAAATTGCATGGCGGCCATGTTATTGTGAACACATTTTATTATTGTTAATGACAAAAACGATTCCCATGGCTTTACGGAACCATGTACACTGATTTTTTAACTTGATTTTCTGAAGAGAAAAGGGTGTTTTACTATTGGTGACATTATTTTTCATTTCATTTCATTATTTTTTTTTATACAGAAACACAATCAATTGAAGTATAAGTTGTCAATGGTAAAGGTGGTGTAGAGGGAAGGCAGTCATGAAATGGGACAAGAGGAAAATATTGCTTTTGACGCAAATAAAGTGTATATGCTTATGGTTTCTTGCTTTTTCTTTACTGCTTCTTTGGTGTTTATTAGTAATCAAATTTTTTTAGAAATTGTTATTACAGTACTGATGTCTTAGCATTGAAGCTTAAAACTCAATTGAGATTTATTATGTACAAGGATTGCATTTTTCATTTGGAAATTTCTAGGACCTATAATGGGAAACTGAAATACATTTCACTCGCAGATACAAACTAATCGCATCTCTGGCTCGCTCTGTAAATCCCTGTAATTGAAATCAACGAAGATTGTGATTATGACAGTGTTGAAATAGACGAAAAAGATGTATTTTTAATGGAAATCGGTGTTCATGTACGTCTGGAAGGGAATTAAAGATATGTATGAAGTTTTTGGAATACATTATACGTGTGTTTCATTATCTTGCATTGCTGTTGGTTGTTGTATTTCAAGTACACGGTGTAATAGATAGTTAGTCAACACCGCCGCCAGGCAGCTTGAAATCAATTATGTCATTTGCCGTATTGCCTGGCAATGTGGTATTGAAACATATTGTTATGCATAGATATTAATTAGACACTGGTCAGGTATGTCTGACCATTGAATACTATATGTATAACAATAATCAACTTGTACTAATACCATTTTAGTTTTGTTTAATATTTCAAATCTTACTTGATTGAACGTCTCTGTATTGAGGTTTAAATTATCATATACGCCTCAAGGGCATCGAGCTTTAAACTATTCCAAGAGAGTGGTGAATAGGACATCCATTTAGCTTCTTTGTTTGTACATCGAAGTCTTTAGAGAACATGGGTATCTGGGGTCACTTTTGTTATAACGTTTAGGGACAGACAGTACACACGTCCAAACTACGATGTATTGCCTAGTTTGAAGGTGCTTGATGATGCTCTTCATTCTTAAAAGGGTATGTGAACTGTTGAGGACCAGTAGCAAGCCATTAATGAAACGATATCATTCCCTGTACTGGCTAAATTCACGTTAGCCTTTGCTGTCGCGGTGTATTTACTATATCATTCCGTAAATATGAAATATCCAAATTACTAATTTAACAAGACCGATTAGCCATTATTGTAATCTCTTCAATTTTTTAAATTGTTAGCTAACTTATGTCAATTACATCAGTATGGACATAGAATTATTATTTTTGTAATTAACCTTAGTGTTTTTATTTGTTCACAATGTCAGTCATAATAAAATATTTATTCAAATATGTTAATTGAATAAAAAAAAATTAATTTCGTTCAGACTAGTAGACCAACAAAGAAAATGAACTCGTCGTTATTTTGCATACTTAGATTTTCTTATGATATTTCGACACACACCTATAACCTGTAGGTAGGCCAGATAAAAGAATGTATTTGAGTTTATGCAACTAAAGTTTAACTAAAAGCAATTCAGATTTAAAGAATATTAGAAATTTGCCATCTTCTGTCACATCTCTAAAACTTGACGAAAGTTTGAAAATACTACCCATAATCTCTTAACAGGGAGTGGATCCTGTATGGGTCAGTATGCAAGAATCTGGACTGGACCTGGCCCTTTGAAATTACCACATAATCCATTAGACAGGAAGTCACATACCTTAACTGGGCCAGTACGGTACTTCAGTGGCGTATTGCCAGCACTGGGACATCACAATTGTGCCTCAAATCGGCCGATTCAGCTAAGCCAAACCGGGGACCATTACTGTTTTTTTTGCCCTTTGCCATTATGCCTTTACTTTACCGGTCTGCACTAAACCAGTACTGGCCCAATACAGTCATGTTTGCTGAGTTAGGTGATCGGGAACTGGTAAAAGTTGTTTGAAATATAGAAATATAGCATATATAGTGAAATAAGTTTAATCACAAGAAATAATGAAGTTATATTAAATTGACGACAGACTGACATTGTCATGGTGGTGATGAACAAATGTATGCATATCATTTCAAAATCCAACTTTACTTTTTTCGATGCCAGCAATGAGCAAGAAAAGGACTTTTGACAAGGATACATACAACCATAATAAAACGATACAATACAATCATAACAAAAACATACGAGAGTTTTAACTCTCTACCTGTCCATCATCCAATTAAGAAACACTACAATGACAGGTTAAATGTGCAGACAACTTATTTCCAAACTCTTTAATACCAATTATATGGATTCCTTGTGTTTGAGTCATTAACTCTCAACCCTTGATTGTAATTCTATCTCAAAGGAGACGCTGCCTTTGATCACTGTTTTTGCCTGAATGCCATAACATGAATACCGTATATGTTCCCTGTATTTTAAAAACTATTGAAAGGTCACTTATTCTTTGAAATAAAGATCTTCACATGATCAATAACATTTCAAATAAATTATCACCATAATTTCCTTTTGTTAAGAAAACTCAATTGGTTTTGAGAACTGCTCAATTTTGACTCTATTACCAAACGTCAGGCAAGATAGAAACCAGTGGATCGTCGAATGCAGTGTGTCCATTGTTTGCAGAATCTAAATAATGTTATCCTGTAACAGAATTGTGTGTGCATTATTTGAACTATGCAATGTTTGTGTGTAACCAAGAATATTCATCATTGTTGGCCAAATAGGCCAAAAGGCAAGTTTCAAAATGTTAAGAAAATAACTTTCTTTGATTTTTGAAGTGTTTGATAGAAAATCCACAAGCATTCGATTGCTAGATTTTAAACTTACCATTATTACAGTCAGTTAAATGTTTGAATTGTCTGTTATATAATATACACAATGGTAAATTACTTTTATCTGGAAGAAATGATATACAATATTATAAAATGTAAGAATTACTATACTTAACATATTTTAATATTCAATTGGAAACTGATAACACAAAACAAAACATTCCGTCTAATATATATATGTTCTTGTTTTATTGGAAATGTTTGAGAACGTTTGTGAGGTTTGAAACCCAGTCCATTGCACATGCATTTCCAATTGCATCAATTCCTCATGTTAATGAATGATAGCAACTAGTGCACACCATTAAAGTTTATATTTACATAATGAAGAACAAGTTTCCAAAAGAAAAGTTTATTCAATCATAATTTCAAACGTACCATTGATATATTCTCAAAGCACTATTATTCAAAAGCATGTCTTAACGTACCTGATGGCAATATGTTTTATTATTAAAGACGTGAATATACCTAGACTTGATAAACTCTTCAGTATGATAGACTATTAGAATCGTCATTTTGTAGTATTTTTTAAAACTGTTATGTACCATGTACACCTCTGCTGTATATATTACTGTGTATATGAACTGTTATTTCTGTGTTAACTAAAAAGCACAGTATTCATTAAACTATTTCAACTTTCCACATGCAAACATTTTAATACGATTTCAGAAACAACAGAACTAAACCACTTAAATGTTTCCTTTAAAAGTAGTGATTATAAACCTGCTATCATATTTATGTATATTTTATAGGTAAAAACAAATGAGAACTTTGTCTCCTGTAAGACATTAAATATCCAAAGCCACAATATGTGTACATGTATGAATAACCCGTGGATGATTTGAACCATCACATTTACATATGATTGCGTCACTGATCCATGCCTAAGTAAACAGATGCCGACACTTCGTTTGGTCAAACCGTCATCTTCTTATTCCATACTTACACATTAAAATCTAAACTTAAAATTCGTATATTCTTGTCTCCGGTTAATTATTTCGATTTAGGGAGAACAATCATACTCTTTATAAATGACCGTTCTACATATTTATGTCTTCATTTTATCATTAATGATGTAAAAACACACACTGAAAAAAACAACTCTGTAAACATGTTATCAGTCTTATTTGTGCATGATCAATTAATTAGAAGACACCAAGTGTTTATAAATGAAACCCATCCCTGTTAGAAGACTCTCACTACTAACTGATGACTATACACTTGAATGTCTACAGAATCTCCAAACCCATCAGGGAAGTATAAGGTCTAATGTCAAGAAGTCTCATTTGTGTCCTCATCTTCAAGGTTTGACATGTTTAGGCTTATTATATCCTTACAAGTCAAGTAAGTCACTCAGAATTACTTCATTAACTTAAACTTGAATGGTTAATTTGTTTTACGATATGACATGTGACATCCATTTATTCCAATGATATTACAATTAAATTACTTGCAAATTGTTCACTACAATACACTACAAAAGGAGTACCATTGTGAACCGCTGTGTACCGTTGTGTACCGTTGTGTAACGTTGTGTAACGTTCTGTATCATTATGTACCATTGTGTAGCATTGTGTACCGAATTTTTCTTTACCCTATTTTGGTATCATGTCAAATAGGAAAATCCCATGTAATGGTCAGTGCACTTCGTAACTTAATAATGAAAGTCCAGTGTCACCAAAAGTTAATAAAGAAAATAGACAGAGCAAAAGTAAACATCTTTTAACCAGGGCTAAATGTGACCAGTCTAGTCAATCATGGGAAACACGATATGCCAAACACATAATAATGTTATCAAATGTAGTGTACATATGCTAATTGGGAGAAAAATAAGAGTTCAACAGTAAGAGTCCATAAACAGTTAATATGAGACTCGTCATGTCATGTCGCTGCATACTAATGAGTAATAGAAATAGAACTATGTGCTTATTACTAACATGTGAATAATCCTATTTCTAAACAATAGAACAAACTAGCATTGATATCGACACTGATGTGTCGATGTACACAAAACATCTATATGCATCTATATATCTATATGAGGGTCCATTAATCTCTGACATCATCAAGACTATATTATCAACGCTTCATATTGTGAAACCAAACAGGGGTTGGAGTTTGGGGGGATTCAAAGTCATTCTCCAAATATGTTTTCTGAACTTGATCTGCTATCGGAATTTACCTGGCAATATAGTGTACATCCATCAGAACTCCTTTCTGATAAGACTGACAGGTCCCTGGCAGACGCTCAATAAAAATATCAGAAAGTAAGAATGTGTCTGTTGTGATCGATCAAAACTAATGCTGACCAAATTGGAAGTAGATTTGTTCCAAGAGAGGAAATCACGAGGATAAATCTTGTTATAGTTCTCTACTGGTTCTCCAGTTCTCTACTGGTCATGGTTAGAGTCCTTGTCCTCAGAATGTGAAAGTTGTATTCTATATCACATAAATGTTCAACCACAGTCCATGCAAGAACCCCTTCAAAACAACGTTCATGACGTTTTATGACATCAGTACAATCACGATCATGATGGTAGCATAATTTAACAGTGCATGGATCTTTTCATATGAGGCTTACAAAACAAAGTGATCATGACAATGTACAAAGTTTAGCTAGTATTGTATCCGCAAAGGTCACATCCAATATGGTAATTATAAGATTGTGTCTAATCATGGAAATTATCGTTTGAACAAGTTTGTGGTTTGCTTTAATTATTAATTTCCATTTTTAAAGCACATTTTTCACATTGCATAACATAATTATCATGTTACATAATTCTTTACCAGTCGTTTGAAAGGATAATATGAGGTAATTTGGAAGTTATATAATCCCAACTATGGCAATGGTCATAAAAACTGAAGGACGAATCAATACCACTACTTTTAGACCACTAGATAATGTTGATTAACTCGTTCCTGGAGAATGTGGACAGACGTGAATGGACGTTGTTAAGCCCACAGTGTCATTAGTGCGTGTAGACTAGTATAACTGGAGCTGTGTATTCCTAACTCGTGCTCCTACATACTGCCTATCCTGCTAAGACAAACTCACTTCCATTATAATCGATATTGTCTAGAGATTAATCAAATCAATTTCTTATTTCTTATTCTTGAACTGAGTCAAAATATGAGTTTTAAAGCTGCCTAAAATAATAATTATAATTGTGATGTAATAATAATAACAGCAATTCAAGTTGATACATATTGTTTAAAAAAAATTAAGAATAACAATCATAGTTCTTCCACACTCATTATTATCCCCAAAAAAATTGGCTCATACGTGCTTAGTAATATATGTTCCCTTGAACATGAGGGATTCAGTACAGGACAAAACTTGTGAAACTGGTTTTGTAACGTGAGAAGAGGGATGTTTGGTTCATAACACAGCTCCTGTTGTGTGACTGGATGTGTGAGTGTGTAGGGTTTGAAATCGGTACAGGAATCTGTACCAAAAGGTGTCGCTATCAAAATAATGAAGTTGTCATACAATTGTCCGCATTTGTATTTGGCTTGTGTTTGTCGAGTATTTCGATCTAAACCATTCAAGAGTGTAGCTTATGCACGTAATATGCAGTCTAAAGACGACATTTCTTACTCCCTTCTGAGAATATCAATTATGTCCTGTTACGAAACTTAATAACCTAAATTTACATCAAGATAACTTCGTAACTCTTAAACAACATTACAATGCACAGTTTCCGAGTATTTTTTCACAAATTAAGTTTGTCATTGCTCAAATATATTTATGTTATGGTCCTTCCTTTTTTAATGTGGACACTCTTGGATATACGTATGTGTTATATGCACATTTAGTATGACTCTGATACAGTAACTGATGAAACACAACTTTTATTTAGGATTCACCAATTTTGCTGAATCCTTATTGTTTTTGGCATGTTTATAGTTTCTTATTATTTCAGGAATGTTGTCAGCAAGATTCAGCCAAACGGCTGCAAATGCAATCAAATTGTACATGCTGATAGCCCTTAATATGGAATAGAAGTGCGAAACTTTTGGGCCAAATCGGCCTAGCCATTAAGGGTCCAGTTCGAATCTGAATGTCCATAAACAACCATGACGAATCATGGTCACGCCGGCATTTTAATTTTAGCCATATTGTTTACTTGTTAGGAGAATGAAACAAGAATGATTTATTTATGAATCAATCATAAAATCATTCGTGAACAGTCATTTCCGAACTGTACCAATGAAGAAAAAAAATACATTTTCAAAATTTAAAATTTTAAAATGGGCATAATATTCAAAATAAAACTACAGTCCTGCAACTTGCTTTGAACAATGGACAATGTCATTGTGACAAAAAGTAAATCATGACGATTTTGACATAGGACAATTAACGCAAAATGCACCTCGATACTTAGTACTTGTTTCAAATAGGTAATGTCGATAGGTAATGTAATTGTTACAAAACAGTCAACTATCATTTCTTCATTGGTCACGTAGTTTAGCTGGCATTTTTATTTTCAGTACGATAATTAACATTTAACAAGGGACAATTTATCCAAAATGCACGTCAAGACTTTCAACTAATCCTGAACGATAGACAACGTTAGTGTAACACAAAACTAAAGATGACTTTCACATGATCATAGTTTCTCAGTTAAAACTATACTTCAAACTGAGTAGAAAGAAAGTATTGCCATGACAACAAGTATTGCCCTGGTGTAATCGTAGTTTTATATCCTATATACATTTAGCGTTGAATCGCTTGCAACTATATTTATTTTTCTCCTTTCAAAATATAACAAAAGTAACTGTTGCGTGAGTTTAAAACACATACATTATATGTCTTTATATGAGTGAAAGAGGAGACAGATAACTTTTATTTCAATATATAATCAGGTTTTGTAAAATAAGTTTTGCAAGGTGATGACCAGTCATGATTGATGCCTATGATTACCTTACGCTAGGTCAGATTTCTATCATTGTCAATTAATAAAGATGAATAAAAAATTGCTACAATTTTAAAAACTGCATTTATTACTAAAAGATTTACCTTTTTACAAAGTTTGGAAAATCCTGAACACAAATATCACGTTTGAGGGTTATCATCTTTTCTTATTCACATTGCAATTGTGTTTCACCTTTCACAACCTTGATGTAAGTTCCTCCTTGTACAGATCGTGAACTCAATCGGATGTCCGTGCTTTGTAAACCTAAATTAGTTATGTAATGAAGAAATCAAAGAATATAATTTTTTTCTCTAGACATGAAATTATATGATCTGATAATATTGGAGATTATTAGATGAACATTTCAGCTTTGTGGTTCTTCGTTAAAAAAGAGAGCAACCTAATCAAAGTATACCAGAAGAAAGGAATATTTTACGTTGCCCCACTTTATGTTGCGTGATGGTGTGTAATTGAACATAATGACTGTTTGACATTTTACAAGTGCTGAAAAAAGTAATACCGTAAATTCCTAAATAATCGCCTGTCTTGAACAAACTGCTGCCTTGAATAATTGCCGGGTTAAATCGGTGTATGGGATTAATAATCGCTGAGTGATTATTCCAGAATGTTCCGTATATGTATTCACTTGGCAAGGTTTCCAGTAACTTGGGTTTGCTCTAACATAATGATATGTGATTCGTCTTTCCCTACTAAAGAAGTACCACAATCATTTTTAATAATTGTGTAGATGAGCAAAAGTACAAAATATTCAATTGATAGAATATCTAGTTGATGAAAAGAAGCACAGCAAGTCTAAAATGTGAAATATATCTAAACTAATTCTGCATAACGACGATATTTTTTTAAAAATCATTCTCAATAAATGAAACAGAAACAAAGTAAATATGTTGCATATATAGGTAATACATTAAGCTTTCAAAAACAACAAGAGGAGTTTAACAATACATTAATCAAAATTCCAAAACTAGAATCAATCAAATTTGATTTTATTTATGGATCTTCAATGGTTTTAAAATTGTTACTTTCATGTTTTCATTGTTAAAGTATCTAACTTAATAGTCATGGATGATAAAACTGACTGAATATGTGTTTGTTTGTAGTCAGAATGAAATCATTATCATTGACAATGTTGTTATAGCATATTTTGTACAAAAAACAACTCACATATGTTCACTCATTCAAAGACTCGCAGATGAAACAATGGAATAGCCTAAGTTAATTCGTACCTTGTTGAGTTTATCAAGACCTATTCTTTGGTATGAAAACACAACCTAAACTAACAGGTTGTACTAGTTTATAAATCAGTAATAATTATTTAACAAAATACCAAAATGAGATTCGTTAAATATTAAGATCTGGAGAAGATGGTACTTGGAACTGAAATACGTTATAACAACTGTTCATAACATGCATAACTGTTGATTTGATAAGCACAACAAGTACACGTTAAGACTTACGATACACACGATTTAACTCAAATAAAATCGCCTTACTTTCTGTTGTAACATCTTGTGTTTTTTCACAATTTTACCACCCTCTACTCTGTCATATTTAAAATTACATATTGTCTGTTTTCTACTTGAGGTCATAATGTAATTAGTTTCTTCCCGATGAAATACTTTCTGTACTTCTGTTATTTCGAACGGTACCAAAGGAAAAGACTGATTAGGCTTGTGAATCATTTGTCTTTCATTTAAGTAACAATTGCCCTTTGATTCTCATCTTTCATCTTTGATTTTTCAGAATGTCAATAAAGAAAGTAGGGTTCATTGCATGGTTACCAGGCAGACAAACAATGATCAAAGGATGTTATTCCTCTGTGTGATACATTTGTGATGTCACAGTAAATAGGTAATGATCCTCAAACATGATAGTGTGTATAGAAACTTTGCAGTAATGGCTCTTTATGTTTCGGACTACATTGTGATGTTTAACTGTTTTGATGTTGTTAAATCAACATATCAGCTCATCAGTATAAAAGCACGACTGCTGATTTTGTATTAACATTTAAAAAAATAGTTGAGAGTAAGGTTTAATTCCTTGCTTTGGTGCTGCCATTGAATACTTTAAATCTGAGAAGATAGACTACTCTCTGTACATGCAATGTTTGGTGCAACACAATGATAATTTCTTATCAACATGGTTTTCATTCCTTGCTAACTGGTAACGACCTTTTAAGATATGTGATTTGTGGGAACGTATGAAGAAATAACCCGAGTAGACAGTCAGTGTACATTGCTTATCATTGAATGACATCTTCCGTTTTACTTACTGTTTTTTTTCATTATTCGTTGTTGTTGACATTGTTCATAAAACAGTTCACAAAGTGAAGGTTTAATAAACTAATGATGGATTTTTATAAACATTGATTCGAAAGATAATGTCTGAAATGCCACTCAACATATTGTTACTGGAATATACCTTACACATCTGCCAGTATAGATTAATGATGGTCATTGTTTTCGAAATCAATGTCAAAACGTAGGAGTATTTTGGACAGCTATAAACACTAATTGTGTGTCTCAGTTCAGGAAGTAGGAAGGGATTTCATTAATCTCCAGTTAATGCCAGTGTTATTGGAAGTGAATCTGTCAAAGTGATGTAATCAGTATGAGGAAGCACGTGTGTGGAATACACAGCACGAGATTGTAATCTATCCACACTGATATCATTGAGTGATTACTAAATTCTTTAGTTTGTGAACTTTCTCCAGTTTTCATGTAAATAAACTTTATCTAGAAACATACTTAGAATGCTATCGAAATAAATGAGATTTTTAAAAACTTTTAGTTTTCTAGAAGAGGGAAAATGAATGACAATCACCACTAGTATGATAATATATTGCCACTTTCAAATGCTACATCGTCAACAGACTTAATTATGTCAGCTATTTCACTCAAATGAGCTGACAGTGTAAATAACATAACTTTGTTAAACGTTGTTTATCCAAAATATGTTCCGAATAAAGCAATAGATAATAATCTATAATTTGATTTTGATTAATATTACAATTATAACATTGAAATACTTCTAAAGGCTTTCCACTCATTTATTTCGAAGTGAGAAATGAACGTTACTGTTAAATACTAATCATGATTTTCATAATTATATTACATTCATGAACATTGATTTACTTTTGATATGAAATATGTCATGTTTGCATGTACAATCAGTAGGTATTTATAGGATTAAATGTTACAACAACGTTTTCTTGTCTTCTATGTAAATGAGGATACACTCGTCTTACATTTAAAACATTTATAAGTTGGATAAATGAGAAACGAGTTTTATGAATTACAGCGTACGCTAACACCGTTGTGAAGCATTTTTGTTTGATATTGATGTACACATCTCGATCGAAAAGCCTCATTCTTTCTCGCAATAAAGAAGTTGTAACTCCGTAAAATCCGTTTCTCAATCGTTTAATATACGACAAGATTGATAGTGGAACTTGTGTGGAATATGCAACTCCTACAAATACTGAAAATACTCATTGTCTACCAACTTCTTAAAGTCATTATCCACAGTAAGGTGATAACATCTAAAAGTGCAATTTGTACTCTGCGAGTACCTTATGCAGGAGTTCAAGAATATTGATGCATACGTTGCACAGCCATTTTAATAATTTTTTTCCCTTTTTTAATATTGTAATTAAATTAGTGCCCTTTCTTTGCAATCGAAAACTAAACACATGAAAGTTGAATGATCAGAAGTCAGTGAATAATGATAGTCCTCACATGCTCTATGAGTTAACAACATTCGAATGAAAAATTTATTATTTCCCTTGTACAGTAATTATATAAAGAACTGGCTTAATGGCTTTTAGAATTTGATAATTTGACATGAAGGTAGGTCCAATATCCAGGAGGACTGGATGGAAAGGTTTTGCAATGATAATATAATTAACTTTATTGGTGTACTTTTGTACTGACACACTGTGTTGTCAGTGATCTCTTAGTTCTACAAAGTAACTCATCAGTTATGTTCCTCAAAGTCGGTATTTCAATTGAAGTTATTATCATCATCAGCCAAAGTAAAATGGCTGTCACTTCTCTTATGCTCCGTTAGTTTTGGTCCACTTGCTCTTTGAAGACCAAAGCTAAAATGTTCAATTAATCATATCATCTAAATGCATGTCTTCTCCTATACTGAAATAGCAATTTCCCTTTGATATTTTTATTTCGTACTTATCATTTCACGATCTCTTCTAAGAAGAACATTGATCAAAGGATGACATTCCTCTGTTGGACACAATAGCCAGGTAAAGAGGAAGAGTAAATGCTCCTAAAGCATGACATTATGTTCATAATTTTAGAAACTTTTTCTGTAATATGTTTTGATGGTCGTAATTAGCAAAAGTGTATGGTGAGATTCTCTGTAGGCGTACCGATTTGCTTCATTTTAAAATTAGACAAGTTTAATGATGTAATTTGTTGGTGAACTTTCATGTTCCATGACAAGTTACATACAATTTAACTGGCAGATTTGATTAAAAACATTGCAATGACGCATATTTTCTGACAATGACTGTTTTGTAAATTCTTTCCATTTTGTACATACATATTTTCTGACAACGATTGTTTTGTAAATTCTTTCCCTTTTGTACATTCATCATGACGTGTTCTTCTTTAATTGCTGTATCCCGGAGCGGTATCAACATAAGCTTTTCAAGCTTGTTTACCAATCCGGTTCCTTTTCTTTTGGAAATAAATATGTTTAAACCACATACAATTAAATAGTTTTCAAGATTAAACTTGCCATATAATTGAAGCGACAAAAGACTGTCGAAGATAGGGTCAACTAAAGGTTACGTCGCCTGCTGAGGACAGATACAGCAGCTTGAACTGGTATTGCTGGATTTGTAGCAAAAGGTTCTTGCTGACGTCATCCGCGAATGTCGACACCGCTGCGGAGACGTGTTATAGTGTGCATTGATGGAGAGAATGGTCACACACGCTACTGAGAACATGTTCTCTGCAACCAAGCCTAAACATCAGGAGGTGTCATATCATGAGAAACGGTATCTTTGAGTTTAAGGAAGAAGAATGTTCACTTAAGTAACCTGTTCATGACCAAACAGTGTGCTGTCTCTAGGATTTATGTTTATGATATGGATACATGTGTACGAGTACTACGAGTACAAGGCAGAAACGAGTGCGTGAAAATTATTTTACACAAGCAACAAGGTCATGGTCACACCATTATGGGCCTCTTGACATGTCCTTTCATGTGATTATCTTTCACACACGTTGATGTAAACACTATGTGCGAAACAATTTCGTAGGAATATATTTGCTGTCGATCACTGCTCTTAATTTCATAAGAGAGGAAATCTCATTACAGAGATACAAATTGAAGATGGAATAGGAATTAATATTGCCGAGGGATTATCTAGTGTTGTCACAGTATAAGGCAATTAATCGTTTCAATTGACCATTTTCTAGTTTCGCGAAACGAGTGGGTTTAGAGTGACGTCCCTTTGAAAAGTCACGTGACCGCGGGCAAGCCGTCAAAACTTACGTTAGTTCAACGTCAAAACTAACGTTAGTTCAACGTTATTTTGGTTACATTTTCACACTCGCCTCGACCTAAACATACCATGCCACGAACATTGACATGTGTCAAAGATTTAACCATCAAAAGAACTCGCTTGAAAAGTCAACGATAGCAGTTATTTTCCCTGAAATTATCAAATGAACAATTCAGCAATCAACACATTCTTATTTCTTTATCTTTTGGTTAGATACTTGTAACTATTATGTAGACAACCGCACGCAACTACAATAGCTATGTATCCGTTCAATTTTCATCAACATCTAACTAAATCGTTGCTGTTTATAACTCTGTATAATAATTATGGCTGTATTCAATATTTTCTATACCAATTTAACACTACCCTCGTGCCGGATCTAAGTTGTTTTGTTGTGATGTATGCAATTTTTTCATTTTATTCTTCATTTTCAGAAATAATTTCCCACTTACTTCTTTGATACTCGGACGTTATTCATAAACCTGAAAGACGGGACATCTACAATTAGTGATTATTGTACCTATGTACATCTACAATGTGTTTGGGAATGAGATACTCACGTAGCGAATATGAAATCACTAGAAATCTATAATATTCAATAGTTTATGAGTAATTTTATTTTAAGTGAAGATAATATAGCGATACATACACATTTATTTATAGATAGTTGACTAGATAAGTTGTGACATGACGATAAGTTACCGCTCATAACAGAAACTGCAACGGCCATAACATTTTGATGAATATTTATATAAATTATGCAGGAATCATACATGTATTAACAACTTTAAAAAAATTGTAGCCTGGTATATTGATTTTCCTTTTCAAATAATAAATGCCGTTTTTCTATGAACATTTGAAAAACAATTGATTAATATAGGATATTCATATTTACGGTGCCAATAGCCAACATCACCATGATAACACTGCAGGCCCTAAATATGATACTACTTAAAATTTTGCTGAAGTCTAAACAACCGTCAAAACATTTACACTGAAATTATATAATCTAGCTGAGATGAATTTTGACAAGGTAAAAAATATTTGAAAAAAATTTGACTGAAAGTAGGCCTATATGACGGATTACCAACGCCTTATGGTCGCTTAGAGTCGTACGGTAGTCGCTGTCACAATAATGCTTTATTTTTATAAAATAGAAGAAAAGGCTAAAAAAATACATTTGGTTGTTGAAGTGTAAATCTTTGTCATTTTGCTTTTACAAACTACGACCATCTCAAACTCATCAATTGCTATTTCCACATCGCCCGGTCGCGAGGTAACGCTCAGATTTCCCATTAGCATCAAGCATGACATTGCCCGCGGTCAAGGGCGGATAACTCTGAACGTCAAAACTGGAAAATGGTCAATTAATGTGCATCTTGCAAACATCTATGCGACGAGTTTATAAAATAATCATCAGCAATCACCACAACTGCTCTACTTGTTAATCATTTACATATGATGTTGATGTTTGATGTTGTTGACGTCTTGTATGTTGACAGTGTTGTTCCTAAATGTCAATCAATATCAACAATGCTTTCAATCAAAGAGTTAAGGGTAAGTACTGTTTTCTGTTCTAAAATTGGCATTACATAAATTTATGACATATTTGTTTGTGGTAACATAGTTATGTATTTAGTTTGAACTGTTTGAGAGGAATTCTAGAAGTTGGTGTGATGAAGAAGGCAAAGATTTCATGGATGATCAACTTCTTTATTAACAATAGCGACGTTTCGGTATAGATCTTTATACCGTTGTCAAGCATGGATGCAAGTTACAAGTTATTCAAAGGTCAAAGGTTTGATTTAAACATTTTTTATTCAATCAGACAAGGTTAAGGAACAAGTTCTCTAACTTAGAATACCCTTTTCTTGGTTTGTACATAGTGAATCACATGTTTTGACAGAAGAGACATAATTGACAGCAGTGAAAGAAGAATAAAAAAATAATGCATAAAATTAGGTTATGTTATGCAAATCGTTTTGTCTTACTAATGAACGAGTGTGCTTAAATATATTTGTGTTTTGACATGGTGATAGTTCTGCACTTCCTTCTAACAAAAGTTTAAGGTTAAGTGGAATACCTGCTAATCTACAAATGCACTATAAAGATAATATGAAATATACTCTTTGTCATTTATACAATGGATATTTAAACAAGAAGTGATATAAATTCTCAACAGGAGTTCTACATACACATTCAGGATCACTTTTAATTCCAACTTCATATAAATCAAAGTTTAAACGACTTACAGAATAACAAAAGTTGGTATGGATTACATTCAAATTCCTTACCGCATGAATGATATTTTCGTTCATGTACACTGTTATCACGCATAAATGTTTTAAATAACTAAGATTAAGAACAGTGGTTGGTATTTGTTCCATGAGCTTATTGAAGATTGATTTGAATGGTTGAGTCTTGAGATAGGAGTTTTGTGAGTTCTGTAGATTATAATTTGATTTTGAAACAACATTCTTGGGTAGCAGTTCGGTCAGGTATAAAGGTCCATTTTATTTAGAATTTATATATCAAACATAATTTTCGGCTACTTCTACGTTCTTTGAACGTTTCCCAACCAGTCCCATAATAGAGACATATATGTGAAGTATATTTAGGTAAACCAGGAACTATTCTTGCCGTTTATAACCGAATCTGTTTTAGTTTACTAATCTCTTCAAGAGTACACTCTCCCCAAACTTCGCATGCGTATTCAAGATGTGGCCGAATGACACTACAATACATATTTTACAAGTAGCATTGAGCTGACCATTGTTTAACCTGTTTGTATCATAACTTGAATATGGTCTGCCCATGTTTCATTATAAATTAGAATCGGCAACACTGACTCAGTTATTGCATCATCAACTAGTAATTCGAGACTTCAGGAAAATTGATGCATACATTGCATCCCCCCCCCCCTTAGTTTTGGCAAATCTTATCGATTATCAATACTTTGCATATTTTATGGGGCATCACAGAGACATGGCTTTGAGAATAAATATCTAGAAGTCGTGAAGAAAAACATTGTCACTTGATGCCTATTTTTTTAATCTAATAATAATTATATTCTTTCTGGAGTTATACTTGACATATACTTGATTTAAAAATAAGTACATGTATATATGTACTTTCTTATGTATCCAGCCTAAATTTTTGTTTCAAGGAATGCAATTCGTTTTGCAATTCTACATTCCCAAATTTGTGTTATCTATTCAAAAGTCAGAAAAGTAGCAACACTTGAGGAGATAAGTATAATTTAATACGAAACGTTGTGCCTGCTCACAATGATGGGGTTTAATTGGCTGCAAACAACGGCCTCGTTTCAGCGAGATGAATATGTTGTTGAAAAACTGAACTTGAGATAATAACTGAGTATTTGTTGATGTCAAGTGTTTAGACAAGTATACATAGTTCACTACATGTTACTTACAAATCATAAACATTTCTGTTTAATTGCATAGATTTTATGGACTTTCATCAACCAAGAATTTTAGATACCGATTATCTAAACAATTTTTTAGCAAAGACACGGTTTCCAAATTTAATGGACACACTCTGTACTTGAAAACTCATTCTGGGCAATTTGTTCTTCCGTGACATCATAAAAGTTTAACAATCGATTCTAGAATGTCATGTCCATGCTTGTGGTTTTAAAAGGCGCCTTGAGAAAAGCCTGCTACGCATTCATGCACTGAAAACAACTGTGCTTCCATTCCTGCAATATAGTCCAGAAGGCTTTTCTAACTTGATAACGCCACATGGAAGTGTTGAGGGTTAAGGGTACGTAAGAACATAAGGTTTTCCTGTGGTCAGCCATTAGTTTATAAACGCTTGGCTAGAACACATTTGGGGTCATCCTTTAGACGTATCCGGCAACGTCAGCGACTTTCAAACGCCAGTTGAATAACATGAAATGGTACATGCTTGAATTAAGGACAATCCACCACCTGTTACAAACATACTCACACATCATCAAGGTGTTGTTAACATTAGTTACCCTAATGTTTATTGATGTTTGTTTGAAATACATTGGTATTTGTTGTCATATATATATATGACGAGGGGTTTTAATCTAAGCTTGTTTTTGTTCATAATTTTATATCATATCTTTTAAAACTTATGATGAAAATAACGTTACTCTATTAAACCAAACCAACGCTTTCAAGTGTAAATGCTGCCGACCACAACAAATGTAAGGTAATTATTGTTTGAAACAGCGTTTGAACAGCTATTAAAACTAATAACACTTCAATGCATATTTGGCATCGTAAATTGAAGCCTAAATGAATGCCAGACGACGTTGATTCTGAGAGTTTGTTTCGAGACAGGTTAATTATAAAGAAAGGACAGTATTGTGAAGACGATCTTGTGCATTAAAGTCATCAGTGTGTGTAGATTGCAGTCCATTGCCGAATATGCAACTGTCGTGTTTCTGCATACTGATGCACTTAAAGGATTAAAGGTAATGTTAAATCTTTATTGTGTAACCAGTTTTTTCAACGCTGGAACGATTGTAAATCTAAATCTTCTAAAGGCTACTACTACAATAAGTTTAAACAATCCCCAAATCTAGAAAAAATACCTATTAAAATTTCCATTAAATGTGCGTATTTGGTTAGAACTTGTAATCATAGACTTCCTATTGACATTGAAAGATGGTATAATGTTAACAAAGAAGATAGATTATGTACATTTTGTAATAGTGCTCTCGGCGATGAGGCTCATCTTCTGTTGTTTTGTCCATATTTTGATAATATAAGAAGGTCATTTTTACCACTTTATTATTGTAATAATCCTTCTATAGATAAATTCATATCTCTTATGCCCTGTAAGCACTATGCACTACTTTGGAAAGTTTGTAACTATGTAAAAACTTGTCTACGTATGCTCCCATAATAATATTGTTCATTGTCATTATTTCTCTATGTCACTTTTGTGAACTTAATGAGAATAAACCATTCATTCATTCATGCACAGCAAATTCTTATTATCTGAAGATAAATCAAACCAAACTTGTCTAACAAACAGTATTACATATAACCCTTACTGTCACACATATTTCCCCCTTGTCCTTAAAAACGATTACCAAACGTTTCCGAATTTTAATTTAAAATGCGTTTGCCAGTGAGCGTGGACAAAACTTCAATGATAACGTTTGATTAACACAACAAACTTAATGTCAATTTAATTCATTTAGCAATTGATTTAAACCTTTCGAAAAACATCAAATAAGGACACACTTCTAAATGCAGAAAGCATTTAATTTATTAACATTTTTGTTGTTGTTAATATCTGTCCTAGAAATGTCAAAACTGTTGAAGTAATCTTTTTACAGACCTTTTGAAAAATTCAGTGATTTGCAACATTCGCATTCATGTTATCTAGTTATGAACAATGTTGATGAATCTTAGATCCACGTTCTTCACGTCTTTCAGAGGGAAGAACAGGCCTAGGTTGAGGATGTTTGTCCTGTTCATTCCGTGGTTGACTATTAAGATCGGATTCCGAAATCAGGACTTGGCAGCTACCATTTGAAAGACATTTGACATCGTTATAACAACTGTAAGCTGCTGACCTAGTCACTAGAAAAGTATACATTTGCATTTTATATCTGTTTCTTTGTGATCCACGTCATTATCCGTCATTATCCGTATGTCCGTACATCTGCTAATTGTGGAATTATATGTAAGACAAGCACAGTTGATCATTCTCGTAATAAGCAGGGTGCTATTCAATAACATATTAAATACTGATCATGAAAATCATTAACGATGTCAATATTGAATGTAATTTTTTTGAAGCCTTTATTGTTAAAATTCGTCATCCGTTTTCATATGCACGTCACTCATATATATGGACGATCAAATGGGATTCCTTGGAATAGTGCTCTCGGTGATGTAGAGTATTGACTGACGGTCTCAACTTCAATGGGAAATATGTGTCTGACGTCCCCCCTTGCAAAAATTCAACGACTGGAACAGAAATAGAGATCTTACACAAGTGTCACAAGAGTTGAATAAAGTTACTTTTATCAACAGGTGTTGATATATTTGCAATCAGAAGAAACAAGGGTAAGCGTTTATTTATCATTCCCGTGAAATAAATAAGCAGCATTATAAACACATTGATATTCTTGAAAGAGGCAAGGAACAGCCCAGAAACGTTGCGTATACAATAAAGAAGAATTTGTGAATCACATATTTGCCTCATACTTACCAAGAAACACATTATTTCACAGTTATTATCAATTAATTTCTAATTTGCTACATTACGCTTCTATATAGAGAATCTCATCCAAGTGTTTTCTGATATCAAATATATCAACACGAGTTGATTAAAATTACAAATTGTTATTTTGATCAACGGGTGTTTATATATTTGATATCAGAAGACACGGGGGTGAGATTTTATTTATCATTCAAACTCATTCTGCAACAATTATTAGCAAAGTTGTGAACATATCTTAAACACAAAACTACTATTTAGCTTCTTCAGCAGTGTCCTCTGTGAGGTGATTGC
This sequence comes from Gibbula magus, assembly GCA_936450465.1. NCBI lineage: Eukaryota > Metazoa > Mollusca > Gastropoda > Trochida > Trochidae > Gibbula > Gibbula magus. The sequence goes on from OW388303.1 coordinate 66,618,523, forward strand.
TTTGTGACGTCATCAGCATTATGTCACCATAACATTGTTAGGTCATCAACATTAAGAGGTTATGAAACTTTTTAATCACACATTTTAAGAAAATTAATCCAATGAAAGGAGAATAATCAACCTGTCAATTTTCCAATTAAAAAAGTTACAGAGAAAAGTTAAAAGTGCAGAGCAATTATTTTCAAACTCTTTAAACCCAATTAAAGGAATGCTTTGTGTGACACTCTCCATTCTCGAGTATAGTTGTATCTCGATTGAAAAAGGCTTTTGATCACTGTTTTTGCATTAATGCAATACAATGAATACCGTATAATGTTCTTGTATTGAACTTTTGAAAGGTCAATCCATCCTTTGAAATAAAGGTCTTTACTTTATCAACAAGGTAAGAACATTCCAATGAATTATCACTTTCATTTTCTTTAAATTTTGATTCTATTATCAAACGTCAGGCAAGATAAAGACCAGTGGATGCCCGGCACATGACTACTTCAGTTGTCTTTTAGTATTGGTAATAAAGAAATTCTTCATGCATCTAATCCTGGAATATACATATTTTGTGTAATTTCTTGCACAATACTATATGTGTGAGTAGCCAAATATAATCTTCACATTATTGTTGGCAGAATAAGAATATCTGAAAAAAACTTCACGATGTTAATTAAGTAAGTTAATAAACAAATAAACAAATAAATAAATCCAAATACAAGTTAAGGATATTAAGAAATACTTAACAGTAATTGTTAAACATTCGATTGATGATGATTTTAAAACGAACCATGGATATAAGGACTCAAATGTAGAATATCTTATCACAATGATAACTTACATGTCTGTCATACAGAATGGTATGATGTACACTTTGTAATGTAATTTTTATATAAAGCATTACGTCTGATATATGTTCTTGTTTAATTGTGTTCCTTTGAGAACTTAAAGTCTTTAGTCCCATTATACTGCAGGAGTATATTCTAATGATCATAAATTTCAAGAAGCGGAAATATTCAGTCATAGTTCCAAACATTTCCTTGACATATACTCAATAACATTTTAAATAAAACATCTCTTTCCTTACCTGATAGCGATAGTTTACACTATAAAGACTTGATCGATCACATAAAGCACATACAAAAGAATAAAATCTGATTCGATTTGATAAATAGTTGCATAGATGGTAAAAACCTTTTATGTGAAAATATCATTTTGTAAAATTACAGAAAACTGTTGAGTAACAGGCACAACACTACTGCATGTAGTCATGCAAATTTTAGTTCTGTGTTAGATGGATGACGCATTCACTAGAACCTTTTCAACTTTTGAATGCAAATATTTTAAAACCAATTTCAGAAATAACAACACAAGCGTATAAGTACTTCACCTATAACGTTGAACAGATTATGTCATTATTGTATCATTAACAATGTGCACACACAATAGATAGACCCTTTAAACAGTTTATCAATCTAATGTGTGCATAATCAGTTAATTAGAAGACACCAAGTGTTTATAAATGAGACCCATCCCTGTTTGAAGACTCTCACTACTGACTGATGATTTCACTTGAATGTCTACAGAATCTCCAAACCCATCAGGGAAGTATAAGGTCTAATGTCAAGAAGTCTCATTTGTGTCCTCATCTTCAAGGTTTGACTGGTCTAGACTTACTATATCCTTACTAATCAAGCAAATCACTCAGATTAATGAGTTTAACTTTCTCGTGAATGGTTCATGTGTCATATGATATGACATGTGACATCAATGTCTTCCAAACATACCGGAATACAATTATTTGCAAATTTGAAATAGCAAAAAGAGTAATAATGTGTAGCGAAGAACTTTATCCTTTCATTTGATATCATTCTAATTATACATATCTAACTGAAATGATAAACCTTTTAGTATGGATCATCGCGCCTCTCTCCTTAACAATGAAATTTTGTGATGTCATATGTCATTGAAATGTTCATAAAAAAGAAGACAGAGTAGAAGTAATATTAACTAGGGCTGCATTTCATCAGTCTAGGTAGGATGACAAATCAATCAGCAAATGTGAGAGTCAAAATTGTATTACTCTCTCATACACTGTCATCATTACAAAGAAAAAAGTTCAAAAATGCCTTTATTGTATGGGCGGGAAACATAAAACACCTTTCACAAAACTTAATACATTTTAACAAATGTAATAGAAATAGCGAGGATTACACTGGACATTACAGGAAATATCCTACGATGAACAATCGGTGTCTATATGCAATGCATAAATGATCCACCATGCCGCATCGTACCATTCATTGGTCATATAGAGAGATCCGCTGAGGAAAGAAACATTCTAAAGACTAAAATCTTGTCATCAAAATGTTCCAAGCCACAGTTAAATGACAATAAAATACCCAAAAACTGACAAGTGTCATGTTTATCAAACGCTTTTGGTAATCATTTCTGTGTGTGTATGCGTTGGTTATGAGTTATGCGTCCTTTATTATGTGACATCATAGATTGACATAGATGTCATGAAGAATTTATGAGGATGACTACATATTGTAACGACGTATCCTTGATGCTGATTTTACGTAACTATTCATCTTATAAATGTGAAATCGGTCGGGGGTTCAAAGTTATTCTCCAAATATATTTCCGAACTTGACTTGCCAGCAGATATCACCTGGCCGTATATTGGACATCCATCAAGACTAACTTCTCCATTTGTCGGACAGGTCTCTGGCAGAAACTCAATTAATATATCAGAAAGTAAGAATGTGTCCGTCGTGATCGATCAAAGCTAATGCTGACCAAATTGGAAGTAGATTTGTTCCAAGAGAGGAAATCACGAGGATAAATCTTGTTATAGGGCTCTACTGGTCATGGTTAGAGTCCTTGTCCTCAGAATATGAAAGTTGTATTCTATATCTCATAAATGTTCAACCACAGCCCATGCAAGAACCCCTTCAAAATAACGTTGCTTTTATGACACCAACACAATCAAGATCATGATGTTAGTTTCATTTGACACAGCACTGGTTTTCATTTGAGGCATATTTGATCTTTGCAATGTACACATTTTCAGGTTGTATTGTATAAGGTCACATTTAATATTGCATTTACAAGATGATACATGATTAAGCTCAAATGAAACCTTACATTTCCTGAATTCTTACATCTGATTTTCTTTTACAAATTTACCACACTCTATACAGTTATATTTCAAATTACATTTTGTCTAGTTTTCTACAGACAGGGTTGGATAATAATTATTTTCATCCCGATGAAAAACTTTCTTAACTTACAGAATAAAGCTATGTCTAACTGTACCAAAGATAAAGAATGTATAGGCTTTTGAAACATTTGTCTTTCTTTGGACAACTTATTGACATTTGATTCTCCAATTTTATCACAGATTTTTCGGATGCAAATAAAGAAAGTAGAGTTCATTCCATGGTTTTCAGGCAGACAAACACTGATCAAAGGATGTTATTCCTCTGTGTGATACATTTGTGATGTCACAGTAAATAGGTAATGATCCTCAAAAATGACATTGTGTGTAGAAAATGTGCATTGATGGCTTTGCACGCTGCGGATGACATATTGATATTTATGTTTGATTAGCTGTGTTGATGTTGCAGAACCAACACATCAGCTCATCGGTATAAGAGCTTGACTGATGTTTTTGTATGAATATTTTTTTAAAACAAGTCCAATGAAGGCTGTAAGGTCGAATATATGACATAACGTCTAAAGGCAGTACACATTACTGGTCACTAAATGATGTCTTTCGTATTAATGAGTCAATTATTGCATTTTTCTTCATTTCTGTTGCCATAAACAATAAAACGGTTCAATTTTACAAATTGATATCAGCTGAAGTGTTGGATTAAATGAAAAATGGATTTGAAAGAGAAAGATTCGCCACTCAACATGGTGCTATTGACATATACCTTACATATCTGCCAATATAGTTGATAATGATGGTAAGAGTTTTCTCTTTCAACGTAAAAACGTAGGAGGACTTGGGATAGTCATAAACACTAATTGTGTGTCTCAGTTCAGGAAGTAGGAAGGGGTTTGATTAATCTCCAGTTAATGCCAGTGTTATTGGAAGTGAATCTGTCATAGCGAGGTAATCAGTATGAGGAAGCACGTGTGTAGAATACACAGCACGAGGTTGTAATCTATCCACACTGATATCATTGAGTGATTACTACGTTATTTATATGATTAGTTTGTCAGCTGTCGTCTGTTTCGTGATGTAAATAAAAGTTATCAAGAAACCTATCGAATCGATTCGAACATGTGAATCCTTGGGGACATGGGACTTTTATAAAGTATTTAGAAGGACGAAATTGAACGACAAACACCACCAGTTTGATAATGTATTGCCACTTTCAACGCTACATCGTCAACACACTTAATTATGTCAGCTATTTGACTACGATGAGCTGGAAATAATAAAACTTTGCAAAACGTTGTCTTATCAAAATACGTTACTCATAAAGCACCAAGCAATATTTATCTCAATCTACTTGGATTTTGTTAAATATGATTACCAGTATAATTTTGAAGTGATTTTTATGGGCTTACCACAAATTTGTTCAAAGTGGGAAATGTACATTACTGTCAGAAACTAATCACAATTTTCATAATTGTATTACTTTGCAAACATGCCTTTCATCAAAACTGATTTACTTCTGATGTGAAAAATGTCATATTTGCATATACAGTCAGTGGCCATTTAAAGGATTGACAGGGTGACATTTCAGAAAGTTTTCAAAATTGTATGCAAACACGTCCTTAATGTTTGATTGATATATGGTGACACCACTCATTTTCAGAATTTCAGAGACAGATATAAAGTGTAAATGTTCACCTCCTAGTTGATGTGAGATATACAGCTGCTCAACAAAAGTTTTTTTAACTGTTTCCCGAATTCAGTGCAAATATCATGTAATTCTGTGTTACTTTAAATTTGATATATTCCCTAAATATGCCCGCAAAAGTTATGAATCTTTGTTTAGAGGTAGACAAATCACTTCTTTAACATATACTTAAAGATGATACTAATATTTCTACAGGAGCAAATATGGAAAGAATTTATATAACACCGGGGTCAAAAAATCCCAAACTAAAAAATGTATATCATTTTATAGAATTGTCATTTTTTAATCATTTAGGGAAAAACATAAATTTATCATCACATTGACTAATAATTTCTATTACTGTCGCACTTTTTACCGACATTATGTTTAATTAATGTTATATTGCAGAAACAATGAAATCTAAATTTTCAAATTTTGACCCCGTGTCTCTTTTGTTGTACGCCAAAATTGTTTCTGGCATGTTACATATCTGTCCCTTGTATATGTAGTGTAAACATGACTTCTTTATATCTTGTCCAAACATGTTATCCATAATGTATTATGTTAAGAAATATTGCCAAATTGAATTTTTCCAAAAATTATGATTTTACGAAGTTAAACAAACTTTTGTTCAGCAGCTGTATGCTCCGCCATGTGTCATCTCAGTTGGTAATAGAATACAAACTAACCAGTACTACATGAAGTGAGGCAATGGAACCATTGCAGTATTCAATGCAAAGTTGATGTGGAATTCAATCACTACAGCAAGGAGACCAACAATGTTACTTTTACCTGTTCTCCCAATAAGACGCACAGCAGACATTATGACATAACCTGTTAACATAATACATAATCTGTATTAATGCAGTTTTGGTATCGTAGCACTGCAGCAAACACATACCTTGAGTGAAACATTAAGTTCACTGCCAGTCAAAGGTTTTCTGGTTCATATACAAATAGACCTTATTGCTATGGTGCTAAGTCAAATATGTACATCTGATCATCCGTTTAACCTGTTCTCTAAAATTATTATTTTTGACACTGCAAAACAATAGACAACACTATCAAAACATATTTCCAAAACGATACATACTAGTTACTGCACTGTATCACATTTATAAGGCAATACATACAATATCGTTTATGAATATTTGTATGGTCATGTTTTGACGAGGCAGAAGCATTTGTTATGTAAAATCAAAGTCAAAAGGTATTGTTTACAAATTGCTACATTCTTGGTGTGTCAAAAAGCGTTAAGTAAATCTCATCACCATGAATATTCAAATTGTTCTCACAATTTGATAAAGAAACTCTTTGAAATATATCAAATTGCCTTTTGGGAATATCTTAATCGTCTGTTGCGCAATTACATAATGGGGTGAGGTGTTTAGTTAGAAACACAACACTATTTCAAAAGTAAACGCAATCAACAGAAATGTGTTGCGTGACAATACCTCTGAGAAAACGGCAGTAACATGATACACTGCACGAACTTCTCCTGGACTAGGATCCCTGATCAGATATCACTCTTGTGAAAACATGATTCAATGAATGTTTTCAATCACAAGTCTATATTTTCCTGTCTGAGTCTTGTTTACTAATTTAAAGACATGCCTTCCTAGTTTTCTATAAACAGCTGTCATTTAAATACAATGGATTTACATGTACAACCGTGTGTCTTTTAGAAGGCAACTCTCAATATGTTGTCTCCCCTTTTCATTGTCAAACAACTATGGCTACTATTTAAGTGAAAAGATGAATAGATAATACACATATATTTTTCAATCACTCTAATGAAAATGTAACTGCCAATGCATGGACCATACATTAAGTGTGTAATTTATTATTTTTCAAGCGGATTTGCACCTGATTATCAACACTGCCAGTGTGATAGGACTTTTCATGTACACGTTGATTATATTATATGGTCTAACTTGATGTTTACACGTGGTCACATCTAACACGTAGAAGTTGATTTAGCTTGACTTTGGAAGTTGACTAGAACGTAGCTATGTATATATTTAGGTTCAATTTATCTCCACTTCATCATTTTATAGGAAGTTTAAGTTTTCAAGAGGTTTAATGAGGTAATCTTACTGAAGGATCACTGTTTAAAATGAACATTGTCTGGGGACACCGACACAATAATTTGCACATCAATGTACAGATTATACGTTATTGGCTTAGTTAGATTATATCTTTTTACTTCTAGATATCATCTTTAGATTTCGTTAAGTCGTTGTTGGCATTTCCGACTGTACGTAACACATATATGTCTCATCAATTATCACATGAATATCAAAACATTTTAAAGCAAGACGTTGAACATCATCATTAAAGTGTAGAAATCTTAAGTTAAAAATGTTTTTGAGTAATCTGTTGGAAGGTTAACAATTCCATGTAACGAAAACTAGACCAATGTTGATTAACACTGGCATGTGTAGACTGATAAAGTCATTTCAGTTCACTGCATATACTAATCCTCATATTAAATAATGTTGTAGGTATCACAGGAATCAGTGGCGCTTTTATTCTATATACACACCCCGTCATAAAGTTCACAACACTAAGTAAAAATTTGATCTTCAATCGTATCACTTCATAATCAGAAAAGCACATTAAAATATTTATGATCTGAGCGTTTAGCCATTGACAATTGACAAAGCAAGACCGAATATGAAAGTTTTAGCAAACTTAATGACTGGTCAACTCAGTATCTGGCGTAATCGCCTCCCACTTTTCGGATAACAATGTCTGCACATCATCTAATGCTGGCCACCAGACACGTCTTATTCTTTGTTGGGTGACAAGAGGCCACTGATCATGCGATACATGATTCAGTTCCAGAAGGTTCTGAAATGGACGAGCCAGTTTCTCCTACACTTTCATATACACCTACTCTCAAGAGAAACCCTCCCATATATTCAACAGTGTATATGATACTGTTGCTGGAGAAAGTCAATTTCCAACACCATTTGTAAAAAGGTACCCACAATTTCATACATCAGAGTATAATACGTTTATGTCTCGCCAAATACACTTGGGGTTTTTTCGCCGGGAATGTTTAGCTTTTCTCGAAAATAATCATAAAATTTAGAAATATAATTAATAAAGGTTGTCTTAGACTTACCTCTATTGACGCATCTTACTGTAGGACGTCATAAAACAAGTCAAAAATGCCCTTTTTGACTTTCCTATCTGCTCCAATTAATGAGATTCGAAAACGATGATTTTCATAACGTTTTTAACATATATGAACAAATTATATTCTGAAATTATATATAATAGATATGCTGTATCTTTGTTTCAGTGGTGTTTATCACTGGTGGATTGAATAATCTTGTATTTTATATGGTGACGTTTCTTTTGCGGCAGAGTTTATGCTCCATATTTTATGTGTGGTGTTCCTAAAATACTCAATCAGAGTTTGCCTTTGGTGGACTCAATATTGTAAGCCTTATAAATATCACGTCTGTTGCAGATAAGCCTTAATTCTACATTATGAAGTATTTTGATAATTGCACCACCGTGTTAATTATATGTCAATACTTTCCAGTGAACAGTTCTAAATGCATGAGAATTATAGACATCAAATATTCACTGTCAAGGGAAGGGCAGAGATTGAAGCATGAATTTGGTTCAAGCAAGATTTATGCTTCTGATTTGCTCTCTGGAATTAATTTTATTCCAAATTGCTGGGTATTAGCTTTGATTGGTCTGCACATTCTTACTTTCTGATGTAGTGATTGTGCTGCCAACAAATTGTCAATCCTTTCAGAAGCGAGTCTTGATTACCATCTAATATATGAGACAGAGAATTTGGTTGCAAGGAGACCTATATTTCACGAATGATGTCCAATAACGCTATGAAAACAGTGTAGGGTTTTTACGATGGTATGTTTGCAAATAGAATAGCTGCATTGCAGAATTAATGTGGTATAAGTAAAAAAAGTGTTGTTGTTTCATAATCTCCATGTCAATAGTTTTGTAAAATTTTGTCTAAGGTCTAATCACGTTCCTAATTAAATTTTAATTGGAATTAGTAATTGCTGTTTTTTTTCTATCAAAATAATTTAGCAATCAAAGCTATCTTTGATTCCAAATAAGAATTTAGTTGAGATTTGACAACATTTCATTCCAACATTTCGATACTCTTAAGTAATCTATATCCTGTGGATTATTTAAGCACCCATGTTCAGTAAAATGTGTGTGTGTATATTCCTTCCTATACCACCGACTTTAAAGTAATAACTATTAGTCATGTAGTCTAACATTGCTTAGTAAGTAACATATTTTTTTCAGTAATATGAAAATCATCTTAAATTCAATTATAGTATTTCAGAAAGCAATAATGAATATAGCACTCAAGTTGACAGAAGACCAAAAACGAGGAATAAACCACTTTGAGAGTGGGCCATTTTCCTGCTCTCCCGCTGTCAACATTTCCATGATATACACCTCAATGTTTCCAGTTATACACAGCAAAGATAGTGTCAGTGTCACTCTTTCATGTATTATTCATGTTTTATAGATGTGAAAGACTTCAAGGACAATATTTAAAAAAATGAATCAATCAAACGGTGGCTTCATCTTTGATTTCCATATCAATATCTTTAGCAGATTGTCGATGCAGAGTTATGAGATGACTACTCTTTTAAGTAGAGGAATGCAAAAGGGGTTATAGCCTGGTTTTATCCCACATCATTTCAGGATGGTCGATATGCTATAACTAGGGAACGATATAACTAACCCTGCTTTCACATTTGTTGAACCTCTTAATCCCGCATAACAATGGCATGCAAATTTCACAGGACATCACAGGGACATGCCTTTGAGAACTCTTTTTAGACACTCTATGCTGAGTTAGATTGCCTTGGTCTAAGAAGTCCTTCAGTGAAACCCCGTCTCTTACATTTTTATCTCATAATAATATCATTTGAATGAACTGCATTGATATAAACAGAATTATGTCCATTCACATGTATCCGCATTGTTTTTAAATAAATGCTATGCATTTCGAAATACTATATTCAGAAAATTTTAATCGATTAAAAACCATAAGCTATTACATAGTCAGAAGAAAAGCAAGATTTCATGGTTTAAAGGGTAACTATATACTCCAAAACGCTGTGCCTGGTCACAATTAAGAAGAGTTTATCCATACATCTTGCTTTCTTATGCATTCACACTAACAAACCCAAACTAAATTACCAAGATATTGATGTTACTATGGAAAGGTTACGTAATTTGTGTACATTCACCAACCGAAATTAATACAACCAGATTATTAGAACAAAAAACTCAGCAAAGCCATGGTTTACAATTTTAATTGAGATTCTACACTTGACTCTCTGCACAAATAATTCTGAGCAATTTGTTCTTCCGTGACTTCATAATGGTTTATGGATTATGGAATCCCTTGTTCATGCTTATTTAAGACGAAGGTAGACACTTCACTTTTCTAATTGGTGTTACAATTGGATATGAATATTTATATCTGTTTTGTAATCAACCACGTAGAATACCTGATATTGCCTTCACTGACACGTGCTGTTTGATGAAGTCAATGGAGGACACGCAATAGACATGTGAAAAATTCAACCGTTCACTTAATGAAGTAAGAGGCATCTATACTTTATCTAAATACATTAGTTTATCTCTCACATTTAAAAGTTGTACTTGATTTTGTAACTTTTCATCCATCAGAACAATTTCTTTTCTCATTCTAAAAAACATATGTCAACTCAGGGGAGAAATGCTGGTTTTAAGTTTATCCATTATCCATCAAATATGCAAATTGTTATAAATGGTGTGACTTTATCAAGAAGTACTGATTGTTGCTAAATGTTACCATATTGATGATAGTTGAGTCAGTATAGTGATGATACAAAGTAAAAGCAGTTATCTCTGACCAAAAACCCCACACTGAAGTATGATTGATGCTGTCAAATAGTCAAAAGTAATTTTGGAGACTTATTTACATCAGACATACAGACAAATATGGGCTGATAATGTTTAATAGATCATATAACTTCTGTGCATGTAAATGGGACGTGAAGTTTCACTTTCTATACATGTATAGTGTCGAAGTCATTCTCCAAATATGTTTCTGAACTTGACCAGCTAGCAGAAATTTCCTGGCAATATATTGCACATCCATCAGAACTCCTTTCTGATAAGACTGACAGGTCAATGACAGACACTCAATTAAAATATCAGAAAGTAAGAATGTGTCTGTCGTGATCGATCAAAGCTAATGCTGACCAAATTGGAAGTAGATTTGTTCCAAGAGGAAATCACGAGGATTAATCTTGTTATAGGGCTCCACTGGCCATGGTTAGAGTCCTTGTCCTCAGAATGTGAAAGTTGTTTGTCTACATCTCATAAATGTTCAACCACAGTCCATGCAGTAACCCCTTCAAATTAAAACTTCTTTTCTGACATCAATACAATCAAGAAAATGATGTTGAATTCATTTGACAAATCACTGTTATTCTCATATGAGGCTTACAAAACAGTCTGTTTGATTATGGCAATGTAGAAAATTACAGGTAGTACTGTATCCGCTAAGGGCACATCTAATATGGTAATTACAAAATTGTGTCTGAACATAGAATTTGAGGTTCGCATCATTGTTGAAATCCACATCACTGAAATAAATCGGGGATTTTTTTAAATCATTCATTTTACATTTCATAAAATATCATGTTACATAATATAAGTCTTTACTGGTAGTGTGAAAGAATTATGTAAGGTAAGTTGGACGTTATAATATCGGAACTCAGAATAATTTGTTTTTGGGCAATGGTCATAACACTGAAAGAACAAATCAATACCACTAGTTTACGACCACTGGCTATTGTTAACTCGTTCTTCGAGAATGTGGACAGACAAGAACTTCATAAGCGCAGAGTGTCATCAGTTCGTATAGAATTATTTAGTCTAGTGCTGTGTATTCCACACATGCGCTCCCACATACTGCTTCCCCTGCTACGACAAACTAACTTCCATTATCATCAGTACATGTATAAACTTAGGATTAATCAAATCCAGTCAATCACCTTTCTTATTTTCTGAACTGAGTCACAGAATATGTTTTAAAGCTGCCTAAAATGATATGAATAAGTATGGTATTATAATTATGATAGGCTTTATTTCACCATTATTTCACCATATTCATGTAATTATATGATCTGAAAATAAGAGAGATTATTTGATGAACACTGCCGCTTTGGGGGCCTTTAAATCAAATGAGGACAACCCTATCAAAGCATTCAAGTAGAAAGAGTATTTTTACTTTGTCCTTCTTTAGGTTTAGTGATGAAAATAACGACTATGGTCAGCATTAACCATTTTACATTTTATGTTTACAGTTCAAAAGTGCCGAAAAGGTAATATTATGTATATATTACCCATAAGGTTGAAAATAACCCAGTTAATATTATTGGTATTAGCACATGAGCACATATCACTTTTGTCTAGTAACAATTGTTTCACCGCGATTTCCCGTATATTTTGTCATCTTTTACATCAGAAAAAAACTGTTCATGACGTAACTGTAACTTTCCGTCGCAAGAGAAGCAGGCCTTGAAATGAAATGGAACATATGATAACTAAATTATTACACTCGTGCAAATTTGTGTATAACCCTCGATCTCGCTTGGGCAACACAACAATTCACATTTGTTTCGGTAAAGTCAAATGACACACTTCCTCGAGTAATAATCTCTATGCACGCAGTAACTGTCCCAATAACTTGGGTTTGCACTCACATATATAGTGCGTTGATAAGATGTGATACGTGTTTCCCCTCTTAAAGATGCATCCATTGTGATTCATAAACTTTTATTTGGCTGAAATGCATTCCAACGTATGATATGTGCTGATTTCAGTTCAAATAATTTCACTCAACTTTCATATTCATCCCCAATAGCCAAATATATCATATTACTAGTTTCTAATTAAAATTGAGCAACACCATTATACATGTACAGAAACCGAAATTACGCATCCCATTTAGATGCACTGTAGTTATAACACTTATTAAACATTATCAACCCAAAGTTGTCTGTTTGCCTGGTGTAAATACATTTCAAAATTTATATTTGACTAATTGACGTGTGCATGTGGTGCATTGTATGGTTTTCAAACAGAAATCGACACGTTTACTTTATACCGTTGGTATACTGGCAATGGCAATTTTGAGCAACAGTCAAATATTCATGTCAAAGATTAACATCATTTATACCCAACTACGGGTCTCGTTGCTATAGATTATTTTGTTACAAGTTTAGGTGTATTAGCCCATACACCTACACCTTTCTGTATTACCTATACTTTTTTCTGATATACCTACACTTTTTTCTGCTACACCTGTGACCCACAGCGACACAATTGATGCATATTTAAGAAGTACCACAATGATTATAAATTGTCCCGTAGATAACGAAAGCAAAAGTACAAAATATTAAGTTAATAGAATACCTAGTTGATGAAAAGAAGAACAACACGTCTTATATGTGAATACATATATCTGTACTATTTCTGGATAATGAAAATGCATTTTCAAATCATTGATTTGTATATGACTCCTCGATATTTTAACAAGTGTCACTTTCAATTTTAAAAAATATGAGTTTCATCGTTAAACTATTTTACCTAATAGTTGTGGACGATGAAACTGACTGAATATGAATATGTTAGCTGTCAGAATTTCTTATGACATCATATCATTGACAATGTTGTTTTAGAATATATTGTCCAAAACACACAACTCACATCTGTCCACTCATCTAGAGACTCACAGATGACACTTTGTTAATTTGTAATTTGTTGAGTTCATCAAGACCTATCCTTGGTTTGTAGTTAAAACACAACTTAAATGGTGAAACCTCTGAAATCATTCGAAAGGTGATTATATGTCCAACTCAAAATGGAATAACGTGTAATGGTTTATATAATCATTAATGATGTTTTACCAAAAAGGAAAATGAGAAAAGGGAAAATTGGAGAACTTATTACTTGGAACTGAAATACGATAATTTGATAAACACAGCAAGTACACGATAGAAGCTATTGGCACTAGTTAAATATAAATGACTTAGCTGAAATAAAATCTTCCTACATAGTTTTTTTTACAATTTTACCACCGTCATATTTCAAATTAAATTTTGTCTAGTTTCATAAATACAGGATTGGATAATTTGATTGGATGCTCCCTGAAAACTTTCTAAGCTGACAGAATAAAGTTATGTCTAGCTGTACCAAAGGGAAAGAATGAGCAGACCTGTGAAACGTTTGTCTTTCATTAGATAACGTATTGACCTTTGAATTTAAACTTTCATCTTAACTTTTCGGATGCAAATGCAGAAAGTAGAGTTCATTTCATGGTTTTCAGGCAGACAAACAATAATCAAAGGATGTTTTTCCTCTGTGTGATACATTTGTGATGTAACAGTTAATAGGTAATGATCCTCAAACATGACATTGTGCGTAGAAACGTTGCATTAATGGCTCTGCACGTTGTGGATGACATCGTGATGTTTATGTTTGATTAGCTGTTTTGATGTTGTGGAACCAACACATCAGCTCATCAGTATAAGAGCTTGACTGATGTTTTTATATGGACGTCCTTGACAAAAGGGTCTAATAAAGGTTGAACGGTCGAGTTACTGGCTGCGGTGGTGCCATTGATGTTGAAGGATACTCTTCTCTCAGCACAGACCATGTATTGGGTCACACAACATGGCACCTTTTCTTCCATTTTAGCAAACTGGTGATTGCTTTTTAAGATGCCCTGTGATTTTTGACGACATAACGTCAGTGGAGAGCCAGTACTCACCATAGTCACTAAATGATATCGATGTCCTTCCTTTACATGAGTCAAGTATTTCATATTTTCTTTAAAACATTATGTTTACCTTAATTTTAAACCATAATGAAAGTGAACTTTACCTTATGATGGTCATCTCCTATTTCAACGTAAACGTGTTGAAGTATTTGGGACAGTCATAAACACTAATTGTGTGTCTCAGGAAGTAGGAAGGGGTTTGATTAATCTCCAGTTAATGCCAGTGTTATTGGAAGTGAATCTGTCATAGCGAGGTAATCAGTATGAGGAAGCACGTGTGTAGAATACACAGCACGAGGTTGTAATCTATCCACGCTGATATCATTGAGTGATTACTACGTTATTTATATCATTAGTTTGTCAATTGTCTTCTGTTTCAGGATGTAAATATACCATATCTTGAAACATATAGAATCGAATCGAACATAGGAATCCTTGGGGTAGGGGACGTTTATAAACTATTTAGAAGGACATTGAATGACAAACATCACTAGTTTGATAATGAATTGCCATTTTCAAATACCACATTTTCAACAGACTTAATTATGTCAGCTATTTTACTCAAATGTGCAGTGTAAAAATATAACTTTGTTATTAATTAAACGTTGTTTAACCAAAAAATGTATTTACCAGTTTCAATGTGATGACCGTTTACCCTGTTCTCTAAAGTTACAATCTTTGACATTGCAAAACAATAGACAACACTATGAAAACATTTTCCCAAAAAAGATTCATACTAGTTTCTTCACTGTATGATATTTGTAAGGCTTTTCCAAACTTATGAGCAGACTTGTAGTACATGCCATTTAGATTGCAAACACAGTTTGTTTGAAATACAGAATCTTTTACCTGTTATAGTGCTGAATAGTAGTCTACTACTCATGTCCAACCAAACAGGAAGTGAATGTGTTTCAAGACAAAGGATGAAAACAAATTCTTGAAATAATACACAATAATAGAAATAATAAATCCATCACTTTGAATTACTTGGTTTGAGAGAAATGTATGAGCTTATTTGTACCAGCTATAAACATTGAGAGTAAGATGAGGATAATTACGTTTAATTTGTCTTCAGTTAATTGAGAGTCTTAGCTAGGTAGTCCATGTCAGGGAGCATTGTTTGAATTAAATGTTTATTTGCTTAGGCTATAGTTAGATGATACTTTTTCGAGTGCCCATATCACCAAAAGTTTATGGTAATGACCAGAGCAGGCATAGACAAAGCAATGATGATTGTGGATAATACATTATTTAATACATGTATATTCGTAATTTAACATTGTAAATTAAAACCATAAAACCTTGGATTATTTTGTTTTATTTGACAGAACAACTGATGTGTGCTGTTTGTCAAAGAGTACAATAATAAATACTGATAAACGTTTGTTAACTTTTGATCTTGATGTATTCATGTACGCGTGTTCTGAACACATATGATGTCAGTGCCATCAAGTTTCTTTGAATATCGAAACATATTAAAGCCTTTATATGTAGTAATTTGCGGGAAAGTCAACGGTTCATATGTATAGAAAACTATCTGACCTCGCTTATGTCAATTCAATTTGTATTCATCATTGATATATTACAGGACACATACGAGTTTAATCGTCCTGACAATTATTCATATTTCATCTTACACATTAAAATATTATAATCATAAAGAAAATTATGACTCTAGAATGATGACAGATCAGCAGAATGACAGAATCAAAAAACATTTTTAAGAATAATAATAAAGTTTTCCTTGAGAAGAAAAGACAAATATACTGGGCAGCTCGCATACTCTGAGCTTCTATAAATCAAAATCTCTCCCAGACCACGTTGATTAGAACTGTCCTGTGTAGACTGGTAAAGTCATTTGAGTTCACTGGCTTTATAATAGATAATACTCTCTTATAAATAAGTAGATTGCCTTCATCTTTTCAAAAATAATTTCATTTTTGTGTTTCCTATTACCCATATGTCGCAGGCAGTCAGTGCAGTTCAGTCACAGTGCCAATGCATGAGCACAGAAGGTGGACGGTGTGAGAAGGGACCCCAGGAACCAGTGCTCCTTCTCCTGCATATACACATCTCGTCATACATATCACATCACCCACTTTGTAAAACTTGATTGATAACCTCATACGCACCATGTTCAGAAATGCACATTAAAATATCTATAAAATATCAGTCAGACAATTGACTAAACATGACCGAATTTGAAGAGTTATTGAAAATTTAATTGTAGGAAATAAACTGACTGGTAAACTCCGGTGTAATTGCCTGCCACCTCTTGGACAACATCACATCATCTTATGCTGGCCACAAGACACGTCTAATTCTCTGTTGCCATTTATCATGCAACGCATGAGTCAACTCCTGAAGGTTCTGATACTCTAACTTTCAAGACGTCGGTGCGTTACTTTTTGCAACCAACAATTTGTCATTCATTCTCAAAACATGAGACAAACCTGAACATTGAATGCAGTAAGCCTATAATTATGTTGTTGTTACAAATCTGAAGATAATTTTAAGCCAGGTTCTCTTAAACTTTCATAAATGCTCCATATTCTATATGTGACCTTTGCGGACTGAACATTGAATGACCCTCAAATATAGTATGTTCAAACGCACTAAATATTGTAAGCCTCATGAATATTATGTCTGTTTCAGATAAGCCGCAAGTCCAACATTATAAAGTCTTTTGATAACTGCATCACATTGTTAACTATCTTTTATTGCTTTGCAGTGAATAGTTCTAAATTCATGAGAATTATAGACATCAAACATTCGTTGTCAAGGGAAGGGCAGAGAGTACAGCATGAAGTCGGTTCAAACAAGATTTATCATTCTGATTTGTTCTCTTGGAACTCATTTTCTTCATAATTGCTGGGTATTAGCTTTGATCGATCATGTCGTACACATCTTTACTTTCTTATGTATTCATTGAGCTTTTGCCAAAGACCTGTCAGTCTTTTCAGAAGCTAGTTTTGATGATGATCTAAATTATGACACACAGAGTGTTGCTTGCGGTGAACTATATTTCTAGAAATATTCCTTGCATAAGATCATGTCCAATAAAATTGATCGGGATGGTGTTTTCTGCATTTCTGCAAATATAAAGTGTATTGCAAAGTTGATGCTGAAAGTGTTTGTGCTTCATAATCTCCATGTCAATAGTTTGTCAAATTTATTGTTTTAATATTACAGTATTGATCTAAGTGTTTTAGGTTAGTTCATCAATTTATATTTTATGAGAGTTGCATAAACGTTTACTTTTTAAGGAAAAATGTATTTATTCTTTAACAGATAAGTCCTCAAAGTGAGTTAATGTCAGTAAGCCTCTGATAAAAGTAAGTAACCATCATAAGTTCATATTGAATAATAAATTGATATATTTGATTAAAAATCTGGAGTACTGTAATCTTTGTCCCGGTGTGTTTAAAGCAGATATGCATGGGAATTAACTGAACCAAGGCTTCCCCTTTTCGAGTAGCAGGTTTCAGGCTGAAACTTAATTCATACATGAGAAAGTAAGAGCATGTAAAATTTTAGTTTAAAGCAAATACCAACCAAATTGGAAGTAGATTTGTTCCAAGAAATGACATAGGAAGCGAAAATGGCGTTTGAACTTCCTTCATTTTTTGCTTAAAATTATGATCAACTTGTCCTTGTCAGACTTCAATTGTTGGATGCCTATATCTTTTTCATAAGTGTCCTACTCTTGTTTATGAAAGACACTTGAGTTTGAGCAAAAATGACATTGGGTCAAAATATTTTTTTTTACAAATAACAGATATGATATACAAAAAGGCTGTACAATTTTACAAATGGTCAAAAATGTTTTAAGTAGCGTGTATGACCACTCTCTGCATCAATGCACATTATAACACGTCTCCGCAGTGGTGTCGACAGTCGAAAATTACGTCAGCAAGAACGCTTCGCCACAAATCCAACAAGACCAGTTCAAGCAGCTGTCCTCAGCAGGCGACGTAACCCTTAGTTGACCCTATCTTGGACAGTCTTGTGTCGTTTCAATTGTATTGCATGTTTAATCTTGAAAACTATTTAATTGTATTTTACTGGTCATTGAAAATGAAAGTTCACCAAAAGATGACATCATTAAACTTGTCTAATGTAAAATGAGCCAAATCGGTAAGCCTACAGAGAATCTCACCATACACTTTTGCTAGATACGACCAACAAAAAATATCAAAGAAAAAGTTTCTAAAACTATGAACATAATGCCATGCTGTAGATTTACTCTTCCTCTTTACCTGGCTATTGTGTCCCACAGAGGAATGTCATCCTTTGATCAATGGTCTTCTTTGAAGAGATCGTGAAATGAACCCGACATACTTTCTTTGTAAATCAAAAAGATAATTATGAAATAAAGATATCAAACGGAAATTGTCGTTTCAGTATAGGCGAAGACATGCATTTAGATGATATGATTAATTGAACATTTTAGCTTTGGTCTTCAAAGAGCAAGTGGAACAAAACTAACGGAGCATAAGAGAAGTGACAGCCATTTTACTTTGGCTGATGATGATAATAACTTCAATTGAAATAGCTTAGTGATCACTGACACCAGTACTAAAGTATTCCAATAAAGTTAATTATATTATCATTGCAAAACCTGAAAAACACATCGTCTTCACCACTGCCATCATTCCGTCCTCTTGGCTATTGGATTTCATGTCACATTATCAAATTCTGAAAGCCATTAAGCCAGTTATTTATATAATTACTGTCAAAGGGAAATAACACATTTTTCATTAGAATGTTTTTAACTCATAGAGCATGTGAAGACTGTCATTATTCAACTTCTGATCATTCAACTTTCATGTGTTTAGTTTTTGATTGCAAAGAAAGGGCACTGATTTAATTTCAAGATTTAAAAAGCGACAAAAATGATAAAAGGGCTGTGAAAAGTCTGCATCAATATTCTTGAACTCCTGCATAAGGTACTCTCAGAGAAACTAATTGCACTTTTAGATGTTATCACCTTACTGTGGATAATGACTTTAAGAAGTTGGTAGACAATCAGTATCTTCAGTTCTTGTAGATAAGTCTAGAGCTGCATATTCCACACACGTTCCACTATCAGTCTTGTCGTATATTAAAAGTTTGAGAAACGGATTTTAAAGGGACAGTAGCACGTTTTTCGCAGATTTTATTTTTTCAAATTTCTCATTTACAATGATAGTTTATGTCATTTATATTTACTTTAGAGGGTAAAACATCGTATTAAACAAACCAAGTATCCGTAGTGGTAATAACGATGTTGCGTATGAAGCAAAAATTGCATGGCGGCCATTTTATTGTGAATGCAATTCATTATTTAAAAAGACAAAAAAAGATTCCCATGGCTTTATGGAACCATGTACACTCGTATTTTAACTTGATTTTTCACAAACAGAATGGTGTTTTACTATTGGTGACATTATTTTTCAAATACATTTCATCAACTTGTTTCAGAGAAAAAACGTGCTACTGCCCCTTTAAAGAGCTACAGCTTCTTTATTGCAAGACAGATGAGGCTTTTCGGTGGAGATTTGAACACCGATTCAAACACAAATGCTTCACAACGGTGTTAGCATACGCTGTAATTCATAAAACTCGTTTCTCATTCATTCAAGTTTTAAATGTCTTAAATGTATGACGAGTGTATCATCATTTCAATTAGGAGACAAATAACGTTGATGTAACATTAATTCCTATGCATACCTAGTGATTAAAACATGGTATTTTTTTACATCAAAAGTAAATCAATTTTGATGAAAGTCATTTAAAGACAAGTAATAGAATTATGAAAATCATGATTTAGTATTTGACATTAACATGAATTTCTCCATTCTAATATATAAATGAATGGAAAGTCTATATAATTATTTTAATGTTATAACTGTAATATTAATCAAAATCAAATCATAGATTAATATCTATTACTTTATTCAGAACATATTTTGGATAAACAACGTTAACAAAGTTATGTTATTTACACTGTCAGCTCATTTAAATGAAATAGCTGACATAATTAAGTCTATTGGCGATGTAGCAGTTGAAAGTGGCAATATGTTATCAAACTAGTGGTGATTGTCATTCATTTTCCCTCTTCTAAATAACTGAAGTTTTTAAAAATCCCATTTATTTCGATATAATTCTAAATATGTTTCTAGATAAAGTTTATTTACATCATGAAACTGGAGAAAGTTCACAAACTAATGATATAAAGAATTTAGTAATCACTCAATGATTTTAGAGTGGATAGATTACAATCTATATACTGGCAGATGTGTAAGGTATATTCAAGTAACAATATGTTGAGTGGCGATTCTTTCATACATTATCTTTCGAATCCATATTTATCAAATCCATCATTAGTTTATTAAACCTTCAATTTGTGAACTGTTTTATGATCAATGTCAACAACATCGAATAATGAAGAAAACCTGACACAGTTCGTAAAACGGAAGATGTCATTCAATGACAAGCAATGTACACTGACTGTCTACTCGGGTTATTTCTTCACATGTTCCCACAAATCACATATCTTAAAAGGTACTTACCAGTTTGCAAGGAATGAAAAGACACGTTGATAAGAAATATATATAGTGTTGCACCAGACATTCCATGTATAAAGCGTAGTCTATCTTCTCAGATTTAACGTATTCAATGGAAGCACCAAAGCAAGGAATTCAACTTTACTCTCAAATATTTTTTTAAAATGTTAATACAAAATCATCAGTCGTGCTTTTATACTGATGAGCTGATGTGTTGATTTAACAACGTCAAAACAGTTAAACATCACAATGTAGTCCGAAACATAAAGAGCCATTAATGCAAATGTTCTATACACACTATCATGTTTGAGGATCATTACCTATTTATTTTTACATCACAACTGTATCACACAGAGGAATAACATCCTTTGATCATTGTTTGTCTGCCTGTAAACCATGCAATGAAACCTACTTTCTTTATTGACATTCTGAAAAATCAAAGATAAAAGATAAGAATCAAAGGGCAATTGTTTCTCAAATGAAAGAGAAATGTTTCACAAGCTTAAGCCTAATCAGTGTTTTCCTTTGGTACCGTTCGAAATAACAGAAGTACAGAAAGTATTTCATAGGGAAGAAACTAATTACATTGTGACAATAAGTAGAAAACCAGACAATATGTAATTTTAAACATGACAGAGTAGAGGGTGGTAAAGTTGTGAAAAAACACAAGATGTTACAACAGAATGTAAGGCGATTTTATTTGAGCTAAATCGTGTGTATTTAACTCGTGAGTCTAAACGTGTACTTGTTGTGTTTACCAAATCAACAGTTATGCATGTTATGAACATGTGTTATAACGTATTTCAGTTCCAAGTACCATGTTCGCCAGATCTTAATATTTAACGAATCTCATTTTCGTTTTTTGGTAAAACATTACTGCTGATATTTTAAACCGGTAGAAGCTGTTAGTTTAGGTTGTGTTTTCATACCAAAGAACCAAGGATATGTCTTGATAAACTCAACAAGGTACGAATTAACATAGGCTATTCCATTGTTTTATTTGTGAGTCTTTGAATGAGTGAACAGATGTGAGGTTTTTTTTGTACAAAACATGCTATAACAACATTGTCAATGATAATGATTTCATTCAAATATCTGACTACTAACAAAAAAATATTCAGTCAGTGTTATCATCCATGACTATTCAGTTAGATACTTTAACAATGAAAACTTGAAAGTAACAATTTTTAAAACGATTGAAGATCCATAAGCAAAATCAAACTTAAATTTGATTGATTCTAGTTTTGGAATTTTGATTATTGTATTGTCAAACTCCTCTTGTTGATTTTGAAAGCTAAAAGTATTATCTGTATATCTGCAACATTACTTTGTTTCTGTTTCATTGATTGAGAATGATTTTTTTTAAAAACATCTTTGTAATGCAGAATAAGTTTAGATATATTTCACATTTTAGACTTGTTGTGCTTCTTTTCATCAACTAGCTATTCTATCAATTGAATATTTTGTACTTGCTTATCTACGTAATTATTAAAAATGATTGTGGTGCTTCTGTAGTAGGGAAAGACGTATCACATATCATTATGTTAGAGCAAACCCAAGTTACTGGAAACCTTGCCAAGTGAATACATATACGGAAATCCTGGAATCATCACTCAGCGATTATTAATCTCATACACCGATTTAATTATACAAGGCAGCAGTTTGTTCAAGGCAGGCGATTATTCAGGAATTTACGATATTACCTTTTTCAGCACTTGTAAAATGTCAAACAGTCATTATTTTCAATTACACACCATCAAGCAAAATAAAGTGGGGCAACGTCAAATTGCCCTTTCTTCTGGTATGCTTTGATTAGGTTGCTCTCATTTGTACTAAGAACCACAAAGCTGAACTGTTCATCTAATAATGTCCCATATTACCAGATCATATAATTGCATGCCTGTAGAAAAAAATTGTATTCTTTGATTTCTTTATTACATAACTAATTTAGGTTTTACAAAGCACGGACATGCCATTGAGTTCAAGATCTGTACAAGGAAGAACTTATATCAAAGGTTGTGAAAAATGAAACACAATCGCAATGTGAAGAAGAAAAGATGATAACCCTCAAACGTGATATTTGTCTTCAGGGTTTTCCAAACTTTGTAAAATGGTAACAAATGCAGTTTTTAAAATTGTTACAATGCTTTATTCCCCTTTATGAATTGACAATGATCTTACCTAGCATAAGGTAATCTTAGGCATCAATCGTGACTAACCATCACCTTGCAAAACTTATTTGACAAAACCTGATTATATATTGAAATAAAAGTTATCTGTCTCCTCTCTCACTCATATAAAGACGTATAATGTATGTGTTTTAAACTCACGCAACAGTTACTTTATATTTTGAAAGGAGAAAAATAAATAAAGTTGCAATCGATTCAACGCTAGATGTTTATAGTTTGTAATGTCTAAAACTACTATTTCACCAGGGCAATACTTGTTGTCATGGCAATACTTTCTATCTACTTCGTTTGAAGTATAGTTTTAACTGAGAAACTATGATAATGTGAATGTCATCTGTACTTTTTTGTTACACCAGCGTTGTCTATCGTTTAGGATAAGTTGAAAAGTCTTTACGTGCATTTTGAATAAATTGTCCCTTGTTAAATTTTAATTGTTGTACTGAAAATCAAAATGCCAGCTAAACTACGTGACCAATTAAGGAAATGATAGTTGACTGTTTTGTAACAATTACATTACCTATCATTTGAAACGAGTTCCATGTATCGATGTGCATTTTGCGTTAATTGTCCTATGTCAAAATCGCATTACCATAGAGAAAATCAAAATGGCGGCTAAACCATGTGACCTACGAATTCGTCATGATTTACTTTTTGTCGCAATGACATTGTCCATCGTTCAGAGTAAGTTGCAAGACTGTAGTTTTATTTTGAATATTATGCCCATGTTAAAATGTATTTTTTTCTACATAAGTACAGTTCGGAAATGACTGTTCACGAATGATTTTATGATTGATTTATAATACAAGTAAACAATATGGCTAAAATTAAAATGCCGGCTAAACCACGTGACCATGATTCGACATGGTTGTTTATTGACACTCAGTTTCGAACTGGACTCTTAATGGCTAGGCCGATTGGGCCCAAAAGTTTCGCACTTCTATTCCACATAAAGGGCTATCAGCATGTACAATTTGATTGCATTTGCAGTCGTTTGGCTGAATCTTTCTGACAACAACATAATAAGAAACTATAAACATGCCAATAACAAAAAAGATTCAGCAAAAAAGTTTTTTTTTCATCAGTTACTGTATCAGAATCATACGAAATGTGCATATAACACATATATCCAAGAGTGTCAACATTAAAAAAATAATGAGTGTGGAAGAACTATGATTGTTATTCTTAATTTGTTTAATAACAATATGTATCAGATTGTATCGTTGTTATTATTATTATAATACAATTATAATTATTATTTTAGGCAGCTTTAAAACTCATATTTTGACTCAGTTCAGGAAATAAGAAATAATAAATTGATTTGATTAATCTCTAGTCAATATCGATTATAATGGAAGTGAGTTTTCTTAGCAGGATAGGCAGTATGTAAGAGCACGAAACGACTGGTAAAGAATTATGTTACATGAATTATGTTATGCATTTTTTGCTTTAAAAAAAGGATCTTAATAATGAAAGCAAACACAAACTTGTTCAAATGCTAATTTCGATGACACACTTTTATAATTACCATATTAAATTTGACCTTTGCGGATACAATACTACCTAAACTTAGTACATTGTCATGATCAAACAGATTTTGTTTTGTAAGCCTCATATGAAAAGATCCATGCACTGTTAAATTATGCTACCATCATGATCGTGATTGTGCTGATGTCATAAAACGTCATGAACGTTATTTTGAAGGGGTTACTGCATGGACTGTGGTTGAATATTTATGAGATATAGAATACAACTTCCACATTCTGAGGACAAGGACTCTAACCATGACCAGTAGAGCCCTATAACAAGATTAATCCTCGTGATTTCCTCTCTTGGAACAAATCTACTTCCAATTTGGTCAGCATTAGCTTTGATCGATCACGACGGACACATTCTTACTTTCTGATATATTAATTGAGTTTCTGCCAGGGACCTGTCAGTCGTTACAGAAAGGAGTTCTGATGGATGTCCAATATATTGCCATGAAATTTATTCTAGCAGGTCAACTTCAGAAACATATTTGGAGAATCCCCCCAAACTCCAACCCCTGTTTCGTTATACAATATGAAGCGTTGATAATAAAGTCTTTATGACGACAGAGATTAATGGACCCACATATAGATATATATAGATATATAGAAGTTTTGTGTACATCGACACATCAGTATCGATATCAATGCTAATATTTTCTATTGTTTAGTATAGGATTATTCACATGTTAGTAATAGGCACATATCTCTATTTCTATTACTCGTTAGTATGCAGCGACATGACATGACGAGTCCCATATTTATTTTTTATCGACTCTTACTGTTGAACTCCAATTTACTCCAAATTAAAAAATGTACACTACATTTGATAACATTATTATGTTTTGTTATAGGAATAGGTGCTTTCTGTTCTTAGAATGAAGTCGATCTCCTTGTAATTAGGACAGTTTATAGGAACTCCAGCACAATTTTGACTCCCAAATTTAATGATTGGTTTCCCTCCCTGACTAGACTGATCGCATTTAGCCGTAGTAAAAAGATGTTTACTACTTTGGCCCTGTCTATTTTCTTTATTAACTGATGGTGACACTGGACTTTTAAGTCTTTCATTATTAAGTTACGAAGTGCACTGACCATTACATAATGTTTTCCTATTTCAATAGACAAATGACATGATACCAAATTAGAGTCAAGAAAAATTCGGTACACAATGGTACACAATGGTACTCCTTTTGTAGTGTATTGTAGTGAACAATTTGCAATTAATTTAATTGCAATATCATTGGAATAAATGGATGTCACATGTCATATCGTAAAACAAATTAACCATTCAAGATAAAGTTAATGAAGTAAATCTGAGTGACTTACTTGACTTGTAAGGATATAATAAGCCTAGACATGTCAAACCTTGAAGATGAGGACACAAATGAGACTTCTTGACATTATACCTCACACTTCCTGATGGGTTATGAGATTCTGTAGGCATCCAAGTGTAATCATCAGTCAGTAGGGAGAGTCTTCAAACAGGGATGGGTCTCATTTATAAACACTTGGTGTATATTAATTAATTTAATTATGCACAAATTAGAAAGATAAAATCTTTAAAGAGTCTCTCTATTGTGTGTGTGCACATTGTTAATGATAAAATAAAGACATAATCTGTTCAACGTTATAAGTAATTTACTTTTACGCTTGTATTGTTATTTCTTAAATTGTTTTTAAAATGTTTGCATTCAGAAGTTGAAAAGGTTTTAGTGAATGCGATGGCATCCATCTAACACAGAAATAACATTTGCATGACTACATGCAGTAGTGTTGTGCCTGTTACTCAACAGTTTTCTGTAATTTTACAAAATGATATTTTCACATACAATGTTTTTACCATATCTCATAGTTACCCATCTATGCAACTATTTATCAAATCGATTTATTCTTTCGTATGTGCTTTATGTGATCGATCACGTCTTTAAAGTGTAAACTATCGCTTTCAGGTAAGGAGAATGGTGTTTTTATCTAATATGTTATTGAGTACATGTCAAGGACATGTTTGGAACTATGACTGAAAATTTCCGCTTCTTGAAATTTATTATCATTATAATATACTCCTGCAGTATCATGGGACTAAAGACTTAAAGTTCTCAAACGTGATGTTTTATATTATAGATATATCAAATGAAATATGTTAAGTAGAAATTGTTATATGTAACAAACTGTACATCATACTATTCTGTATAAGACATGTGATTTATCATTTTGAATATTGAGATTGAGTCTACATTTAAGTCATTATAACCATGGTAAGTTTTTAAATCATCATCAATCGAATATTAAACAATTTCTGTTAAGTATTTCTTGATATCCTAAACTTGTATTTGGATTTATAAAAATACATTAATTTAAGTTACTTAATGAACATCGTGAAGTTTGACCTTTGACATTTGTTCAGATATTAGTATTCTGCCAACAATAATGTGAAGATTATATTTGGTTACTCAAACATATGGTAGTGTGCAAAAATTACACAAAATATGTATATTCCATGATTACATGCATGAAGAATAGAAACCAATCCATTTATTACCAATACTAAAGGTCTACTGAAGTAGTCATGTACCTGGCATCCACTGGTCTTTATCTTGCCTGACGTTTGATAATAGAATCAAAATTGTGTAATTCCCAATTGATTTATCTTTGCAAAAAGAAAATCAAAGTGATAATTCATTTGAATGTTCTTACGTTATTAATCAAGTGAATACTTTTATTTCAAAGGATTGATTGATCTTTCAATAGTTTTTAGAATACACTAACATTATATGGTTTTCATTTTATTGCATTAAAGCAAAAACAATGATCAAAGGCCTTTTTCACATGAGATACAACTACAATCGAGGATGGAGAGTGTCACACAAGGCATTAATATAATTGGGTTTAAAGAGTTTGAAAATAATTGCTCTGCACATTTAACTTTCTTTTGTAACTCTTTTTAATTGGAAAATTCACAGGTTGATAATTCTCTTTTCATTGGATTAATGTTTTTGAAATGTGTGATTCAAAAGTTTCACAACCTTTTAATGCTGATGACTTAACAATGTTATGATGACATAATGATGATGACGTTACAAAACAATGACCTCACTGAGGTCACTACTGAAGAAACTAAATGGCAGTTTTGTGTTTCAGATATGTTCATAATTTTGCTAATAATCGTTGCAGAATGAGTTTGAAAGATAAATAAAATCTCACCCTCGTGTCTTCTGATATCAACACTCGTTGATGAAAGTTACAAATTGTAACTTTAATCAACTCGTTTTGATATATTTGATGTCAGAAGACACTTGGATGAGAATCTCTATATAGAAGCGTAATATATCAAGTTAGACATTGATAGATAATAACTGTGAAATAATGTGTTTCTGGGTAAGTATAAGGCGAAAATGTGGTTAACAAATTATTCTTTATTGCATACGCAACGTTTCTGGGATGTTCCTTGCCTCTCTCAAGAATATAAATGTGTTTATAATGCTGCTTATTTATCTCTCGTGAATGATAAATAAAATCTTACCCTTGTTTCTTCTGATTGCAAATATATCAACACCTGTTGATAAAATTAACGTTATTCAACTCGTGTGACACTTGTGTAAGATCTCTATTTCTGTTCCAGTCGTTGATGTTGTGCAAGGGGGGACGTCAGAGACATATTTCCGTTGAAGTTGAAACCGTCAGTCAATACTCTACATGACGGGATCCCAAGGTATCCCGTTTGATAGTTCACATATATGAGCGACGTGCAATGAAAATGGATGACGAATTTTAACAATAAGGGCTTCGAAACTATTACATTCAATATTGACATGGTTTTTTTATTTTCATGATACGTATTTAATATGGTGTATGCTTATTACGAGAATGATCAACTATGCTTGTCCACAAGTCCACAATTAGCAGATGTACGGATGTAAATGTCGTGGATCCCAAAGAATTATAATGGAAATGTATACTTTTCTAATGGCGAAGTCATGAGCTTTCAGCTGGTAAAACAATGTCAAACGTCTTTCCAATGGTAGCTGCCACGTCCTGATTTCGGAATCCGATCTTAATAGTCAACCACGGAATAAACCGGACAAACATCCTCCTTCTGTTCTTACCTCTGAAAGATGTGAAGAACGTGGATCTAAGATTTATCAACATTGTTCATAACTAGATAACATGAATTTGTCAATGCGAAAAAGGGAATGTTGCAAATCAATGAATTTATCAAAACGTCTGTAAATAGATTACTTCAACAGTATTGATAGTTCTAGGGCAGATATTAACAACAACAAAAATGTTAATAAATTAAATGCTTCCTGCATTAAGAAGTATGTCCTTATTGGATGTTTTTCGAAAGGTTTAAATCAATTGCTAAATGAATTAAATAGACATTAAGTTTGTTGTGTTAGTCAAACGTTATCATTGAAGTTTTTTCCATGCCCACCGGCAAACGCATTTTAAGTTAAAATTCGGAAACGTTTGGTTATCGTTTTTAAAGACAAGGGGGAAATATGTGTTACAGTAGGGTTATATGTAGTAATGTTTGTTAGACAAGTGAAATAGGGGGCTACGTTTGGTTTGATGTATCTTCAGATAATAAGGATTTGCTGTGCATCAGTATGCGGAAACACGACAGTTGCATATTCGGCAATGGACTGCAATCTACACACACTGATGACTTAAATGCACAACATCGTCTTACTAATACTGTCCTATCTTTATAATTAACCTGTCTGGAAACAAAACCTCTCAGAATAAACATAGTCTGGCATGTAAAGTAGGGGTTCATTAAGGCTTCAATTTACGGTACCAAATATGCATTAAAGTGTTTTTAGTTTTGTTCGAACACTGTTTCAAACAATAATTACTTTACATTTTTTTGTGGTCGGTGTGTTTCAAAAGCAGCATTTCCAGTTGGAGAGCTTCGGTTTGGTTTAATAAAGTTATGTTATTTTTATCATAAGTTTTAATAGATATCAATGATGATTTGCGGTCTTTAGATATAAAATTATGAACAAAAACACGCTTAGTTTAAAACCTCTTGTCATATAAGAATATGATAACAAATACCATTGTTTTTTAAACGAACATCAATAAACAATGGGGTAACTAATGTTAACAACACCTTGATGATGTGTGAGTATGTTCGTAACAGGTAGTGGATTGTACTTAATTCGAGCATGTACCATTTCATGTTATTCAAGTGGCGTTTGAAAGTCACTGACGTTGCCGGATACGTCTAAAGGATGACCACAAATGTGTTCTAGCGGACACGTTTATAAACTAATGGCTGACCACAGGAAAACCTTATGTTCTTAACATACCCTTAACCCTCAACACTTCCATGTGGCGTGATCAAGTTAGAATAGCCTCCTGTACTATATTGCAGGAATGGAAGCACATTTGTTTTCAGTGCATGACTGCGTAGCAGGCTTTGTTAAAGGCGCCTTTTAAAACCACACGCAATGACAAGGTATTCTAGTATCGATTGTTAAACATTTATGAAGTCTGGGAATATCAAATTGCCCAGAATGAGTTTTCAAGTACAGAGTGTGTCAATTAGAATTGGATTTGCTAAGTTATTATCTCAAGTTCAGTTTCTTAACAACATATTCATCTCGCTGAAACGAGGACATTGTTTGCAGCCAATTAAACTCCATTATTGTGAGCAGGCACAACGTTTCGTATTAAATTATACTTATCTCCTGAAGTGATGCTACTTTTCTGACTTTCGAATAGATAACACAAATTTGAGAATGTAAAAATTGCGAAACAAATTGCATTGCTTGAAAAAACAATTCGTGAGGTTGGATACATAAGAAAGTACATATATACTTATATTTAAATCAAGTATATGTCAAGCATAACTCCAGAAAGAATATAATTATTATTAGATAAACAAAAATAGGCATCAAGAGACAATGTTTTTCTTCACGACTTCTAAATATTAATTCTCAAAGTCATGTTTCTGTGATGCCCCATGAAATCTGCAAGCCATTGTTTTGCGAGAGTTGATGACTCCAACTGAGATGAAAGCAGGAGCAGTAACGTGCATCGTTCCCTGTTTATAGTATATCGACCACAGTGAAATGCTAGGAGATAAAACCAGGCTATAACCCCTTTTGCTTTCCACATTTATTATTCTACTTAAAACACTAATCATACAATAATTTCTGCATCAGCACTCTGCTAAAGATATTGGCATGGCAATCAAAGGTGAAGCATTTATAGCCATCGTTTTATTGATTCTTTCTTTATTTAAATATTTAATATAAAAAAACTAAGCTTAGGACAAGTTGACAACTGACTTTGTTACTTTTCATACTGCCTTATAATGATAACATCAATTGAAATAATCGACTTTAGGGAAGTTTACTGGTATGTTAGTTTGTGAAACTGATCGGTCACTTATAACGTTTTGTGTCTGTATTCAGTGCAATAAAGTTAATTATAGTAGAATCATTCAAGAATTGGAAAAGACAGCGTTTTAATCGTTGAGATCATTCGGTCCTCCTAGCTGTGGCAGTCATGTCCATGTCAAACCCTTAAATAATCAAAACCGTTAAGCCAGTTCATTTATATAATAAGTGTCAAACTTTCAAATTTAAGTCAGTTAATTGTCCTTTTATTACAAAGGGAACATCATTCACTGGAATGTTTGTAACTCGTAGAACATGTGAGGAATGTCATTTTTCACTTTTGATCATTCAACTTTCAATTGTTTTGTTTTTGAATGCAAAGAAAGGGCAATGGTTTCATTTAATGATTTACAAAGGAACAAAACATGACCAAAAGACAAGTTCTCTGCATGAAACAACAGAAACTATACAATTCAACGTCTGCATCATTTTTGCGTGATACCAGATACCTTAGGCTTTTGTTAGAAGAAAGTGCCGATATAGCAACATGTCAAAACACAAATGTATTTTAGTTAGCACGCTCCTTCATTAGTGAGACAAAAAGATTTGTAAACATAACATTATTTTCTGTATTATTTCTTTATTCTTCTTTCACTGCTGTTAATTATGTCTCTTCTGTCAAAACATGTAATTCACTATGTACTATGTACATACCAAGGAGATGGTATTCTTAGTTGGAGAACTTGCTCCTTAACCTTGTCTGATTGAATAACATATGTTTATATCAAACTTGTGATCTTTGAATAATTTGTATTAACTATATAATATGAATAGGAGTTTTTTGAATAGTTACTAAATAAAATTATGTTTGTCAGTTTGTCTATAACATAGGTTCTTTACATGTTGGTAGCCGCTATTGGCTGTATTGTTGACCAAGTGGCTTGTTTTTAAGCAGTATTTACTGCCATGTATCATGACTTCCTGTTTTGAAACCGTCCTATACCAACCAAAATGAAAGTTTGCATGCAAGCACAATCATTTCGTTCGTGTAACACAAACATTGGTTTTCTTATCATCTAACTAAAAATATAATGCATACTAATCATTCATACAGTTTATAAGTTGTTCCATAACAACTCAAACCAAATACAGAATTTTATAGAGATTTTATGTATGATCAACTTCATTATTAACAATAGCGACGGCATAGATCCATATACCTTTATCAAGCTTCTCAGTGGCAGCCCCAGTACTGTGGAACTCTCTCCCATACAAACTCAGATGTACAGAGAACGTCACCTCATTCCGTTCTCAACTGAAAACCCACCTCTTTTCTGAACTCTAACACGTCTAGACATGTTCAAGCGCTGTTGAACAGCCATGAGTTGGAAATTAGGCGCTCAACAAATCCATTATTATTATTATTATTATTATTATTATTATTATTATTATTATATTTGCCCTCTTCTAGAATGCCTCTCAAACAGTTCAAACCAAATACATACATTGTAAGTATATCACCACAAACAAATATGTCATAAATTTATGTAAAATGTGATTTTAAAAAGTGTATGTCAGTTTTAGAAAAGAAAACAATACTTACTTTTAACTCTTGGAAGGAAAGCATAGTTGATATTGATTGACATCTAAAAACCTTTCCGTGACATGGAAACATACATCAACAACATATGTAAATGATTAACAAGTAGAGCAGTTGTGGTGATAGCTGATGATTATCGTCGCATAGTTGTTTCCAAGATGCACATTAATTGGAACGATTAATTGTTTTATACTGTGACAACACTAGATAATCCCTCAGCAATAACATTTCCTATTCCATCTTCAATCTGTATCTCTGTAACGATATTTCTCCTCTTATGAAACAAACTTGAGAGCATTGGCAGACAGGAAATATTTTCATTAATTCCTACATAATATATATATAATTCTTCTTCCTTAAGTTAACACCTCCTGATGCTAAGGCATGTTAGACTGACCTCCAGATGATGCTGAAGGTTAAATCTCGATACGGTCATGCACCCCAGTGAAGATGACACTTCTGGAGGACGTCACTGTAAGACACAAGAAAATCACCCACTACAGAGGAAACGTGACAAAAATATGATATGCTGTAAACAACAATATCGAATCCGGAAGTATTATCATATTCATACAGTGTACGGTAAATTACCAATCAGAAATTCCTGTTCAGTATGGTTTGAAACATTTAAACCTTTAGACGAATATACAATGGTTAGCACTTGCATGTTGTTTCATTTCTGCACTAACTAACTGCACAACTGCATTAACTCTACTCTAAATTATTTGTGTTTACTTTTTTTTTTTTAAATGTGAATTTACTAAGATGCCTGTTAGTGATACAGTTGTGGAACATGATATACTAAGAAGAAATAAATAGTTTGTTTATAATATGACTATCAAGTCTATGCCACTCTTTATAAGTGTCATTCTGTACCTTTATTGTATTACGCAAATATCATTAGATGTGTCTATTCCATGCCATTAACGAAAACATGTTGTGATAATGGGATTTAAATGTGAAATAAACATGCAATGTGAAGAGAATATATTTGTTCAGATCGTGTGGGAATGACGTCTCTTCCTAGTTACAACACATATATCCGGATACACATTGTGATATGGAGGAATTCATCGACCATTAACACAGCTATTGTACCAATTTCAATTTCTGAAATAACCCGAACTATTACATAAATGAATATAATTGTTCTAAAACGTCAATATTACCAACAATGAACCATGTAATCACATTATGAAAAGAATTGTTTTTATTTTTATGTCAATTTGTCATGTGTGTTGTACTTACCCACAAGTAAAATGGCATCAGCCACATGTCAGGTATATGTCAATTTGTCATGTCATGATATTGGAAGTGAGTTTGTCTTGTCATGATGATCAGTATGAGTATGTGTGAGGATTACACAGCAAAAGAATATCATCAACAGATAGTGATAATAGTTCATGTTTTAAAATACGTCTTCATCGCATCATATGTGTAGGAAATTAGATGCGAGGTTATTCATATTAGGGGATACTGTACAATTACAATTTACAGGTAAAAAGTCGCCTCAGACATTGTTTTATCATATTCTCTAGTAGTTAATTTGTTCAGTCACAACTGATAAATAAATCAGAGTGAATTGTTGTTACGTGCTTTGCCGTAAACAATGGCTATGTCGAGAACATGTATGAAACGTTGAGGACGCATTCTTTGAATTTTTATTAAACTTTTGTTGATTAATTAATTTCATTTAATTTATTAAAATAACGTTCTCATGCAAACGCTCTTTCAATGAATAACATCGAAATTCACTTCTATGATAAAAGGATTTTTTTTTATCTTTGTTAAAGTATTAAACCGGTTTTAAATTACTAAAAAATACTAAAATAAAACATTAGCATCCTTATAAATAAATTTTTTTTATAAACTTCACTGATTGTATCTGCCTAACTGTCAGTCGTGATATTAGTAAACAATAGAAATTATTATTCACAGTATCTCAGTCTACAGCTGTACGAAACGTTGATTTGCAGTGGGATGTACAGATTAATAACATGTCGCTTTCAATTTTGGGAACAGTTTCCAATGCAACTGCTTTCACCCTCCATTGTGGACGCATGTCATGTTGTTATCACCTTTCTTTTCACATCAGATGATTGTATATGTATTGGTTATTCCGTAATGTAGGTGTAATAATGTACACCAAGAACTAGTGTACATGCAAATGTATATCATAAAAAGGATAACACAACCAAATACTGATAATGATATATTGTATATCACAAACAGTAAAATATGATGATATAAATCTAAAGGTACACTGACAGCTTGGTAAATTTCATTTCTGCTTCATATTTCTTGTGAAGTCATTAATCATAAAGTCTCAATACTGACGGAACCAGTTATAATTATGTTCACTCGGATTAACTATGGTAAGCCATATTAATATGAAGGTTGTTTCAAATCAACCGTTTATCTGACTTCATGAAGTTTTGTGATTGATGTCATTATTGTACCACAGTGTTAATTCCCTTTCAAAATATTGCATTGGATAGTAATGAATTAAACATTATAGACATCACATAATCTTTGTCAAAGGGAGGACTTCATCATAGCATGAAGCCAGCACAAATAAGATAGATTCTTTTGAGGTGCTCTCTTGGAACAAATCTACTTCCAATTTGGTCCGGATTAGGGTTGATCGATCATGAGGAATACATTCTTACTTAATGATGTATTAATTGAGTGTCTGCCAGGGACCTTTAAGTCGTATCAGAAGGGAGTCTTCATGGTGGTCTAATACATGTCTAATATATATAAAACACAATTCTGCCTGCAGTCATCAAGATGCATTTATCATCCAAAACTGTGTTCCACAGGAGATATCGCTTGTGTGAGATCAAGCGATATCTCCTAGGAGATATCGCTTTGGAAGTAGATTTTGCACAATGCCCTGTCGCCGTCAACTACATGACATCACAATGCTTTTACATCATCGAGTAATGACGTCACAATGCTATGACGTCATAAACATGATGACGTCACAATGCTATGACCTCACTGCACTGGAAGTAAAATGGCAGAGATTTGCTCAGAGATGAACACTATTTTCACTTAAACGTAATAAGAATGATTTTGGATGATAAATAGAATCTCACCCTCGTGTCTTCTGATATCAAATATATCAACACTCGTTGATAAAAGTAAAAATATCCTCGGCAAGCCTCGGATATTTGTAACTTTCATCAACTCGTGTTAATATATTTGATATCAGAAGACACTTGGGTGAGATTCTCTATATATTTCAAGAAATATATTTTTAAAGACGCATTCAAAAAGTCTAAACAAATTCTGTCGGTATTGTTTGTATATGATATACCTGTAATGGAAAGAGTAACTTCATGTTACTGATCTTATTCAGCTTTGAATGCTAGGCCTAATCTAAATCTAATCTTAACAAACAAATTCTAATTAAATAAAAGCATGGAAACGTTTAACTCAATATATAATTAATTTTTGTTGCTGTTCTGATGTTGAAGTAGAATGGGTATGTTAATATGTTTTACTGTAAACTGTAGAAGCTGTAAACTGTCAGTAGTTTTATGGAATTATCATATGAGACATATCATATTTTAAAAACTTTTATTAATTAACTATCAATGGCATGTATACGGCATTTACGGCCTATACCATATGATTCGACCACAGGGCCAATACGGGGAAACTGGGCCAATACGGGAAAGACTGGGCCAATACGAATCAAACTGGGCCAATATGAGTCTGAGCATGCGCAGTTGCACATTTGGTGAAAGCCCGAAGCTGTCGCTTCACAACTTTGACCCGTGCTATTTGTTCACCAATCTTGTTTATTATTATTATTTCAATATAAATAAGATGTCAAGTATTGTGCAGATAGAATGAAAATAAGTTAATTGATAAAATTGTCATTAATTAAGTATTTCTTCGTCTCGGGCCAATACAACGGCCCTCGGACCTGTAACTGGGCCAATACGGAAATACTTAATTAATAACATTATAATATAGAAAAATAAACTTATAATGTTTATATTATTTCTTATTTTTAAAACCTAAACTTTTAACAGGAAATAAGTTTGCTTATCAGTTACAGGATAATTGGTTTTGAAAGTATGATTTATTAGTCTATATAATACATTGGATTAATCGCTATTTAAAACAATTATGTTCATTATTGTACATCCTCAAACAAAGTAGATCATCTGTATGTAGATATTATAATAATACTCTCAAGATAGATATAACATGATGAAAGATGTGGTACATTAACGAAATGAGATAAATAATTCTATGAAACCGTTTACGTTACACTTAAATTGCTCTTGCTGTCTCTAAGAAGATAATACATCTTATACGTTATGAACCACGTCAACTTTAAGTAGTTATGCACATTCTTTTGACATTATAATGATAATACCAATCTGTCCTACATAACGTTATGCAGTGAACCTTATACGAATTTAGAAGATGAATATCTATACCAGTTCCAATAGGTTATGTAGGGTCATACATGTAATGACATAATACCTTACTTATCATAACGGTTATTCCTTAACGACCATCTTCAGTGTGTAACTGTACTGTCAATGTTACTTTAGCAAAGAATGAAAGTCATTGCTAACTGTCCCAAATTGATACTCAATAAGAATGCATGTACACGATGATGACAATATACAACATTGCAGTAAATTAAGACTCATAATGCCATTTTGCTTTGTAAAAGAGAAACGCTTCGTATTTGGTTTGCACTTTGTTGTTATTATTATGTTATTGTTATTGTTATTGTTATTAGCATGTTATTTAAGTTGGTCCTCAGTATACGCCATGATGTAGTATCTGCTTTAATACCATTGATGTTTTGAATTTTAGATGCCACGTACTCTCTTGGAACAAATCTACTTCCAATTTGGTCCGGATTAGGGTTGATCGATCATGAGGAATACATTCTTACTTAATGATGTATTAATTGAGTGTCTGCCAGGGACCTTTAAGTCGTATCAGAAGGGAGTCTTCATGGTGGTCTAATACATGTCTAATATATATAAAACACAATTCTGCCTGCAGTCATCAAGATGCATTTATCATCCAAAACTGTGTTCCACAGGAGATATCGCTTGTGTGAGATCAAGCGATATCTCCTAGGAGATATCGCTTTGGAAGTAGATTTTGCACAATGCCCTGTCGCCGTCAACTACATGACATCACAATGCTTTTACATCATCGAGTAATGACGTCACAATGCTATGACGTCATAAACATGATGACGTCACAATGCTATGACCTCACTGCACTGGAAGTAAAATGGCAGAGATTTGCTCAGAGATGAACACTATTTTCACTTAAACGTAATAAGAATGATTTTGGATGATAAATAGAATCTCACCCTCGTGTCTTCTGATATCAAATATATCAACACTCGTTGATAAAAGTAAAAATATCCTCGGCAAGCCTCGGATATTTGTAACTTTCATCAACTCGTGTTAATATATTTGATATCAGAAGACACTTGGGTGAGATTCTCTATATATTTCAAGAAATATATTTTTAAAGACGCATTCAAAAAGTCTAAACAAATTCTGTCGGTATTGTTTGTATATGATATACCTGTAATGGAAAGAGTAACTTCATGTTACTGATCTTATTCAGCTTTGAATGCTAGGCCTAATCTAAATCTAATCTTAACAAACAAATTCTAATTAAATAAAAGCATGGAAACGTTTAACTCAATATATAATTAATTTTTGTTGCTGTTCTGATGTTGAAGTAGAATGGGTATGTTAATATGTTTTACTGTAAACTGTAGAAGCTGTAAACTGTCAGTAGTTTTATGGAATTATCATATGAGACATATCATATTTTAAAAACTTTTATTAATTAACTATCAATGGCATGTATACGGCATTTACGGCCTATACCATATGATTCGACCACAGGGCCAATACGGGGAAACTGGGCCAATACGGGAAAGACTGGGCCAATACGAATCAAACTGGGCCAATATGAGTCTGAGCATGCGCAGTTGCACATTTGGTGAAAGCCCGAAGCTGTCGCTTCACAACTTTGACCCGTGCTATTTGTTCACCAATCTTGTTTATTATTATTATTTCAATATAAATAAGATGTCAAGTATTGTGCAGATAGAATGAAAATAAGTTAATTGATAAAATTGTCATTAATATTAAGTATTTCTTCGTCTCGGGCCCATACAACGGCCCTCGGACCTGTAACTGGGCCAATACGGAAATACTTAATTAATAACATTATAATATAGAAAAATAAACTTATAATGTTTATATTATTTCTTATTTTTAAAACCTAAACTTTTAACAGGAAATAAGTTTGCTTATCAGTTACAGGATAATTGGTTTTGAAAGTATGATTTATTAGTCTATATAATACATTGGATTAATCGCTATTTAAAACAATTATGTTCATTATTGTACATCCTCAAACAAAGTAGATCATCTGTATGTAGATATTATAATAATACTCTCAAGATAGATATAACATGATGAAAGATGTGGTACATTAACGAAATGAGATAAATAATTCTATGAAACCGTTTACGTTACACTTAAATTGCTCTTGCTGTCTCTAAGAAGATAATACATCTTATACGTTATGAACCACGTCAACTTTAAGTAGTTATGCACATTCTTTTGACATTATAATGATAATACCAATCTGTCCTACATAACGTTATGCAGTGAACCTTATACGAATTTAGAAGATGAATATCTATACCAGTTCCAATAGGTTATGTAGGGTCATACATGTAATGACATAATACCTTACTTATCATAACGGTTATTCCTTAACGACCATCTTCAGTGTGTAACTGTACTGTCAATGTTACTTTAGCAAAGAATGAAAGTCATTGCTAACTGTCCCAAATTGATACTCAATAAGAATGCATGTACACGATGATGACAATATACAACATTGCAGTAAATTAAGACTCATAATGCCATTTTGCTTTGTAAAAGAGAAACGCTTCGTATTTGGTTTGCACTTTGTTGTTATTATTATGTTATTGTTATTGTTATTGTTATTAGCATGTTATTTAAGTTGGTCCTCAGTATACGCCATGATGTAGTATCTGCTTTAATACCATTGATGTTTTGAATTTTAGATGCCACGTACATTATCTCAAATCGGAGAATTATTCATTTGAGAGATAACCAAGCATCGAAGGCTACAGCAATAGCATGATATTTTTGATGATTATTATTTAAAGATAGTTTACACCTTGACATTGGATGTGAACGTTGTCATTGAAAAGCTTTGCAACATTTAAAAAGCAACGTTAAGGAAGAGTTAAAACAAAATTCAAAACCTTTCAAATGGATGCAATAATATAAACACATGAGATTAGTAAATTAGCAGGAGGGTAAATTACCCACATACGTCTCTATGACGAACTGTATTCTTAATTTGAGGTTTCACAACAATGCAATTCGATATTGGAAAATTGGACAATATGATATAATGATAATGCTCTTGAAACTCCATAGTAATATATGGAATTACAGAATTGAACATCAAATTGTTATCTCTGGAAGCGGTAAAGCATGTTGATTTTGGACCATACACGATTGAAAAATTCAAGACGTTGCTGACAATTAGATATTACATACGGATTTACATGAGTATCTCTGTAAGCAGTCATGTTGATGTGAGAGATGAAAGAAAATGTGAGGCATAATTCAATCCCGCAAAAAGTTTAATATGATTATATACTAATTTTAAAAATTAATCCTTATTGCTAGTTATTTATGCATTGCATTCTCAAATACACATGACTAGACCAGAGGAGAAAGTTAGGCTTACCCTATTGACCTCGATTGGAACTGAACAAACAGTTTTACTCATCCAACTGCCTATAATGCCTAATTCCTACATAAAATATCTCGTGCTCATGTTGAAATACCTTACTTAATTAGGTATATTCACTCTTATTCTTTATGTTGCATATTAAATTCAGTAAAACTAGCAGAATATTTAACCATCAGGTATATTCAGTTGCATGAACAATTTCATACACACATTTGATGTAACCTTTGAATACTCAACTTCCAAATATAGACATTGAGTTTTCTAATGAGAGAAAATAATACGGTAGACATCGGGATTTAGGGATTTAGTTCGTGTTCGAAATGAGGTTTTGAATACTGTTACTTGGAATTCGCAATTCGAAAAAAGCTAATAATGTGATTCTAGCATTTAAAACTACCTAATACTGAAGAGAACAAAATCTGTTTTCAAATTAAAAGACGCAAATATTTTTTCTAGAGACGGTGTTTGTAGGATCTTCAAATCTGTAGAAGCAGTAGATCTAAGTGAATGTGTTGTATCAACGAATTGATATTTTCTATTTGAAAGATTATTCGCTGATTATACATTTAAGATAACTTCTTTTAAAGACAATAAGTTGGATGAATAAAAAAGGGCTAAAACGTTGCGTTTCTAATTCATTTTAGATAAGACAACCCATTCAATTGCTGTCATACTTCGAGATTGTGCATGTATACATAGCAATATCGATTCTTGTATCAATGAATTATGGGGAAACTTATTCTGACAAATGTGTTCTGATTTTCTGCTTTGTAATAGTTTATTAGTCATCAATAATAACTGTATTGCCTAACTTCGAATGTAGACATGGAGTTTAGTTCAGTTTGATTATTCTCACTGGTGACCAGTGATAGTGGAAGGGAGTAGAGGTGTAATCAGAACGTGTGTGGAATAGGCAGCTCCAGACTTATCTACAAGCACTGAAGGTACTGAGTGTCTACCGACTTCTTAAAGTCATATTCCACAGTAAGATGATAACATCCAAAACTTAAACTTTAATTTCCGCATGTAATAAAACTGTAAATCCCTGCAAATAAAACAAAAAACGGGGACTAAACAGCTTATTAATTATAAATATGACACTGATTAAGCGACCTTATTTTAGTAATTGTACCTATGCTACCAAACACTAGTGGGTGGTAAACGGTTCAGAAAAGGGGTAAAATCATAAGAAGTGTATGTTTCTAGATTATCAATTAAAGGTATACATACAGTTTAGCATAATCACTTGAAAGCGATATACTGCTCAAAATCACTAAAACTGCAGCAAATATACTTTAGGAAAAAGGAAGAAGCGATGAACAACGCGTTTTCTTGTGTGTCTTTGGTGTGTGGCATTCACTCCAGGTTGTCTTTTTGACATAAAACCATACATAACATAAAACATTCATTGACAATATTTTACATGTTTGGTGCATCGGCGAATACATTGGACACACGTCCATATTTGATACATTTATATACATTGCATGACTGAAACATCAACTCTGAACCCGGGAGTCAGGGTTCGATTCCCGATTGCATCATACCAAAAGAAGTTGCTGCTTCCTTGCTTGGCGCTATACATTATAAGGATGGAACATTATTTACTGGCGCTGCCCAGGTGCCAATGAGGAAAATAAATTGATATTATTATTAACCTACGAGCAGCGTTCAAAAACATGTCATTATATGATATACTGTATACAAACCGAATTGAACTCGTTTTAATTCAGTGTTGCTCTTACAGGGTTGACAACCGACTAAAGGTATTTCGGGTTGTCCAATACCTATTGGTCAATGTCTTGTTAGCAGTGGTACTTAAGATGACAAGATTCATCAACTGATTTCTTTAAATTACAATCAACGTGAATTAAAATTAGTGTTTAGTATTGACTAATTAATTCAAAATAAAATGAGTTCTTTTTTCAGCATGAAGGATCTTGATGAAAGATTCCGACCATATCATTTCTCCATCACATGGGCATTAAGGTTAGACGTCTACTTTCAAGAATGTCAAGTACTGACGAATCGTATAATTATGGCCTGAGTATTTTTAAGTGAAATTGACATAGTGATAACTTTTTCATTTACTTTTAAATTTAACTGTCGAATGGATTTTTAATTTCTTGAAAGAAATTCTGCATCGTTCGCTAAAGTTAATACTAATTTCAAACCTATAAAAGCACATTGCAAACATTAAAACACAAGAAAGGAGTTTATAGATTATAACTGAGCCCAGTCCATTACATAACATAATGTGAAACTCATTTTCTATTTTATTCTTGCTGCTGTATTTAGTTGAGACGTGAAGTGACGAGAGCTGCACTCGTATCTAAAATATACCTTATCCTGCTGATCTTGCGACTTCTAAAGAACAGGACAATCATGGTGAACATTGTGTTCCATGGACGAAGTCATCTACAAATTGATAACCCTACGAAGATCATACATCATACATGAATCAGTGAGGTTGGTTCAAAAATGGATATGTCATGTCCACTGATCAGTCATAATTTTGTCTTATTCATTATCAATTCATTTGAAAACATGCTGATATTTATTTTATAACCATTAGCACTATGAAAACAACACATATCTTAGAACCCTTCTGCTGAATACGATCTAACTGTATGAGATAAACCACTTTACTTTTTATAAAGCAGAAGTGAGTGCGCTACTTTGGCAATATATTACATCCAATATTGAATATGTTATTGTAATTGCCGAAGATTAAAACATTATATTGAACTGCAAGAATTCGAATAATACGTTGTAAGAGGGAAATGATTAACACAAACTCCACGGTAAACTGAATTCTAAATGAAATCTAAATAGGGAAGTTCTACACCAATATCAAATCTTGCGACACATATGAATACCAAACATGAATCAGTCAACAAATACCTTCCGGATACATTCACGTGTCACAGGAGCATTAATGTAATACAAACACATGTCTCCTCAACATCAGACATACTACTATGCATACCATCAGACTATGCGTAGGAGTGTCTCCAGAAACAGTCAAGTGCGTTGATGTGAGAGTAATGTTATGCTCATTAACACACCCTTAGA
Organism: Gibbula magus; assembly: GCA_936450465.1. NCBI lineage: Eukaryota > Metazoa > Mollusca > Gastropoda > Trochida > Trochidae > Gibbula > Gibbula magus. Next base: position 66,662,323 of record OW388303.1, read on the forward strand.
CCGAAGCTTTTTTTAGTTCATGTACTTATCAAACACACTGTGTAGACTGTAGCAAGAACTATTCCAAAATCGTGTCTATCAATAAATATTATAAGATATCACATTAGGTGGAGGGTGACATCGTAATTTATCATACCCCTGTTAGTGTTTATCCAACGAGCCGTAGGCTAGCACTAACACTAACACGGCTCTGACAAATTACGATGTCACCCGAACAAACTGAATGTTATAACATATTTATCTTACTGCATGTCTCAAATATAATTGATAATTGATAATTGATAATTGATATAATATGATTGTTATTATTTCATCATAGTTGTTCAAAATGATTAAAAATGAACAGGATATTTTGTGGGCAAGAGGTTATGGGTTCGAATCTGGTCAAGATTTACATGCAGTAGTTCGGAAAAAAATGCAAAGCACTGTCAAAATGGGAGTGTGGGTTTTATTCTAACAATCATATTAGATACCTTTACTTTTTGTTAGAGCGGATATAAAACCTGACCTGAAATTAACATCACAAATATTAAGTTATCTGTTAGCCTATCGTCATCATTTGACAACATTGATCTAATGCCATCAAATAGATGATGATTATGATGATTGGTGCTCATAAAATATGGCGAATTAGGCATTCAAGGAAATTATTTGATATTTTTCATTGGAGAAAGGCGATAACAGTTTGTCTGATAAATTGTTGTTTTCTAATTATACAGAGGTATTATGATAAGCTTTGTTATAATTATGTGAACCATATTAGATGATATCATTAATTATGTATACACAATTATGATCTATATGCAGCTCGTATCACACATTGACTATATATCATCATAAAAATGATATCTACAGCAAGTGTCATTTGAAGTATTATATATATTTATACATAATAAACAATGGTTGGAAATGTTTTTAATTTCCAGAACATTGTCAGCCTTTGTCTTTTTATGTATATCTTACTTGAACTGTACTGAAGAAGTTAACTTGTTTTAATTCATCGCATACATATAACAAGCAGTTTGGAAACATTATATACATTGTAAATGCATGGTAAGGAGGTAAGGAAGAGTTGAGCTGAGTTGAGAAGAGAATCCACATATCTCTCAGATACATCAGAAATCAGTACATTAGCAGGAATCAAAGACGTCTCTGCAACCAAACTATCTTCTTGATTTGTAGTTCCTAAACGATGCAATTGCTCATTTTCTGTTAAAACAATTTTTGTTCATGATGCAGTAACACTCTGCTTGTATCTGCATTATGAATTTTGAGGTTGCACAATTAATCATAAAATTAATATATCTGAGTGCCGTTAATCATGTTACATTTGGACCATAAAGGAATGCAACACTAAGGGCATTGCTGACAATTAGCAGGTTACACCTAGTTATCATGGAATGACATAAGTGTTTCTATAAGCAGGCAATTGTGTTGATGTGAGAGATAAAAGAAGATGTGAGGTGTAAGCCATCGTCACAAAGTTAAATATGATAATATCCTTTTTTTTAAATCTTCATTACATGAGTAAATATGATTATTGCTAGTAAAATTTGCACTGAATTTTCTAATACACACGCCTAGTCGACAGTAGGAAGTTGGGCCTTCTCTAATGTATGACTTTCAAGTAAAAGCAGGACCTAGAAATTCAACAAACTAATTCAGCCAAAGTTTAATTAATAAATAAACTATTTCTTGCTCAGATAAACGAATACCTTATTGAACTAAGTTTATGCACTCGTTTATCTGAGTTGGTTTATAATGCAAATAAGATATATATAAAATATCAGATAAACATTCATTCTTAATACACGCATTGAATTATATACAATTTCATTAAAAAGAAAATTGTCCTACACACATTTTATTTAACCTTTGAATATCAAACTGGTAAATATAGATAATTGGTTTTCTAATGAGAGAAACTAATATGGCAGAAGAAACTATAAAGAAAACTGTTTCGTCCCGGTGTCAAATGAACTTTTGAGACTTTGTCATTCAAAAGAGCTAATACCGTATTCGACGTAGAATCCATGGGCGTTTAAAATATTGGAAAAAGGGGCCGTTTATTAAATTTACTTTAAAAAATCGTAAAAAGGGGGCGTTTATTAAAAAAAATGTCTGATGTGTAAAAAAGAAAGAAAAAGAAACATCGATTTTATCAAAATAAGTGTATCAAATAAATGTAAAGAAGAGTTAAATGTCGCAGCTTATTATTTGTATCAAATTCCAACCGGTACTGATACACAATTTGCAATGGAAATTAAAACTAATTAAAACTCATGAAGATACATCGAGTGATTGAATCCACCATATTGTCGTGTCCTTACTCTTAAATGAAACTTTAGTTCACTAGGAATCAACATATAACCACCAATGAACGACAGCATAAACACAGCTGATAAGCACACTATTTCAGCGTCTTGATATTCTTTCTTTAATGATATATTTATGAAATTAGTATCCCATGTTTTATAATTGAACAAATTAAATCGATGGTATCATTACTCAGTTATTAAATATTATCATGTTTCAGCCAAGCACCCATAACATCATTTTAATCCAGTTCGCTATTTATATCAAAAATGGTATTTGTCAAGAATTTATCAATATACCATTTATAATATATGATATACAACTCATGTTTACGCAAAAGCAGTGTCAATTTAGTTCAGCGACTGCCACATAGAGCCCGTCTACACATTGTCATTGTGACGTCATGAGAGAATTTCGTTTGTCAGACCATTGTTTCATGTCGTCAGAGTATGATATTTCGGTCACTTGACATAGGGAAAATATAACTTACATCTTCATTGTAGGTTGGTATACAATTTATTGCACTGATAAATCCAAGTATTTCATTTATCATCAAATAATAAGATTTATTTAGCCAACATTTATTGAATGAAAGTTATAAAATTAAATCGTCAAATCTATCGTTGATGCTAGAGTACACAAGGAATGATGACGTAGAACACCTCACCTGTCAACAAATTGTACAAATTTGCGAATTACAATTGTTGAAAGTGTCCAAGGACTTTGAAGGTTGCCGCATGACATGCAGAAATCGATTATGTCACATCACGTGAAGTAGTGACATTATACACGGAAGTAAGTTGAAAATAGAAAGCACATGTTATTCTCAAACAGAAAAACACAAAAATTCTCCAGTATATTCTACTTCGGATCATAAACTTCGGGCACTTCCGCCAAAGTCATTCACGATCGTCATGACTGACACTTCCGAAATCGACAGTAGCATTCGTGGATTCCATGTCTATAGGGATATTTGGGAACCAACAGTTGGAGAGATATTGACAACTACATGTGAACAAAATAACGTTCACGACAAATTCGCGGTCAGTGTGCTAGCATCATTTGTAGCTGCGGGACATCTTCCAAGAGAGTTAAGCAAGACATTTTCCTGTTTCTTAAAACATGGCGGACGCATAGACTGTGTAGTGACTGGTCGTTAGAGACATTCAACAGTCGCCGGGGGACTGGAAATACCATGTACCTAACACTTTACTTGACCCAATGAGTAAGAGAAACAACCTCTATGTTCAAATTAAAAAAACGCAAATAATGTGTCCAGACACCGTCCTTGTAGAATTTCAGATCTCTACAAGCAGTAGATCTAATGGTATCTGTTGTATCAACGTATTAGTATAATCTATTGAAATTATTACAATTTAATTGTACATTTAAAAATATCCTCTTTAAGAGATATTAAGAACTTTGTTAGATAAATGAAAACAGAGTTCTAAAATTTCCCATTCATTTAAGATAAGACAAAACAATCAAACATTCAATTTCAATTTCTCCAAACTTCGAGTGCATGTATACATAACAATACGAATACTCTTATCACTGAGTTATAGGGAAACTTATTTATGACACATGTGTACTGATTTTCTATTTTGGGGAAACTGTAATCGTTTAGGACAGTCATACATATGTTGTCTAGAAATGGTGCAAATGGAGTTGGTTTCAGTTTAATTATTCTCCCTGGTGACCAGTGATAGTGGAAGGGAGTAGAGGTGTAATCAGAACGTGTGTGGAATACGCAGCTCCAGACTTGTCTACAAGTACTGAAGGTACTGGGTGTCTACCAACTTCTTAAAGTCATTATCCACAGTAAGGTGATAACATCTAAAAGTGCAATTGGTTTCTCTGATACTTAATTTGATAAACTTTCAGTGTGAAAACAGAATATAAAAAAAGGGTTTTAAACAGCTTATTAAATTCAATTATGCCATTCATTAATCACCTTATTTTAATTATTGTACATATGTAACAATAGTGGATAGTAATCGTTTCAGAAAAGGAGTGTAATCATATCATCCTAAAATGTAAAAGCACGATCAACATAAAAGGATTACTGCTCAAAACTCTTAAACATCACATCACATCACAAATACTATATATTTGAGCCTGTAAGTAACACGTTTACAATTCATCACTTTACACTGAAAAGAAAAATAAAGGTTGATCATATTAAGATGAACACATACTTTTCCTGAGTGGGTGGATACAGTCCAGGTTGTCTGCCTGCCGTAGAACCATAATCTATAACACACAAAAATGGTGACCTCTGTTACCTGCTGTGTGCATCGGTGAATACAATGGACATATATTATACATTTAGTTATGGCTTGACTGAGTCAAAGTGAGATTTTCCGAAATAGTGAAGCCCTGGGATTGTAGTTTAGCGGATACAACAATCTCTTATCACTGGAAGGTTGGGGTTCGATTCCCGGTCGCGTTATACCAAAATATGTTAAAAGATGGCAGTTGCTGCCTTGCTTGGCACTCTGCATTATAAGAATACAACAGCGGTTGAACTGGCGCTGTACTGTGGCTGACAGATTCAACATTTCCAATTTAATTTGTAACGAATACAATAAAATTTAGTATTGACAATCGCTTCATGGCAATTTTGTAATATAATAATACACTTTTCTTTGGTTGAAGAAAAGACAAATATCCTGGGCAGCTCGCATACTCTGAGCTTCTATAAATCAAACTGTTCCCCAGACCAGTTCATTACAAGTAGGTTAGCACTGTCATATGTAGACTGGTAAAGTGATTTCACTTTACTGGCTTCATAATAAATAATACTCTCAATTATAAATAACTAGATTGCCTTCATCCTTTCGAAAATACTTTCATTTTTGTGTTTCCTATTACTCATATGTCCCAGGCAGGCAGTCAGTGCAGTTCAGTCACGGAGCCAATGTTTTAGCACAGGAGGGTGACGGTGTGATAAGGGACCCCAGGAATCAGTGCACCTTCTATTGCAAATAGGCATCCCGGCATACATATCACACCACCCACTTTGTAAAACTTGATTGCTAACCAAATACGCATCGTGCTCATAAATGCACATTAAAATATCTATAAAATATCAGTCAGACAATTGAATAAACATGATAGAATTTAAAGATTTATTGAAGACTTAATTGTAGGAAATAAACTAACTAGTAAACTCCGTATCTGGTGTAATTGCCTGCCACCTCTTGGACAACACCACATCATCTTATGCTGGCCACAAGACACGTCTAATTTTCTGTTGCCACTTATCATGCAACGCATGAGTCAACTCCTGAAGGTTTTGATACTCTAACTTTCAAAACGTTGGTGCGTTACTTTTGACGATATGTATGCAACCAACAATTTGTCATTCATTCTCAAAACATCAGACAAACCTGTATGCATACATTGAAGTCTTTTATTCAAAGTATCTTAGTCTTTAATGTCCATTGCTGGTATCAAAATCGAGGTAAACTTTCCAAAATCATTAACACAGAAAGTAAAATTATTGGACTTGAAAAGCAAGATATTGGTATTGTTTACAAGCAGCAATTTGAAAAGAAAGCACGAACAATTTTAAATGACAGTACTCGTGTCCTCTCTTCGGAATTTCAACTTCTTCCTTCTGGTCGTCGTCTGCGCACGCCAATATTCAGAACAAACAGGGCTCGAAATTAATACATCCCAGCAAGCATCATTGTTTTGAATGAAGTCTTTTAATACGTTTTTCCAACTTTTATATACTGTGTGCTTTTTGCCAGCTGTTTTAGCAAGTTCTATTTATGCAGTAAGCATAATTATGTTGTTGTTACAAATCTGAATATGATTTTAAGCTAGGTTCTCTTAAACTTCCATAAATGCTCCATATTCGATATGTGGTAAAGATTCAAGATTATGACCTTTGTGGACTGAATATTGAATGACCCTCAAATATAGTATGTTCAGACGGACTAAATATTGTAAGCCTCATGAATATTTTGTCTGTTTCAGATAAGCCTCAAGTCCAACATTATAAAGTCTTTTGATAACTGCATCACAGTGTTAACTATCAATCATTGCTTTGCAGTGAATACTTATAAATTCATGAGAATTATAGACATCAAACATTCGTTGTCAAGGGAAGGGCAGAGATTACAGCATGAAGTCGGTTCAAACAAGATTTATCATTCTGATTTGTTCTCTTGGAACTCATTTTCTTCAAAATTGCTGGGTATTAGCTTTGATCGATCATGTCGTACAAATCTTTACTTTCTTATGTATTCATTGAGCTTTTGCCAAAGACCTGTCAGTCTTTTCAGAAGCTAGTTTTGATGATGATCTGACACACAGAGTGTTGCTTGCGGTGAACTATATTTCTGGAAATATTCCCTGCATAAGATCATGTCCAATAAAATTGATCGGGATGGTGTTTTCTGCATTTCTGCAAATATAAAGTGTATTGCAAAGTTGATGCTGAAAGTGTTTGTGCTTCATAATCTCCTTGTAAATAGTTTGTCAAATTTCTTTTTTTAATATTATAGTATTGATCCAAGTCTTTTAGGTTAGTTCATCAATTTATATTTTACGAGAGTTGCATATGCGTTTACTTTATAAATAAAAATGTATTCATTCTTTAACAGATTGGTCCTCAAAGTGAGTTAATGTCAGTAAGCCTCTGATGAAAGTAAGTAACTATCATAAGTTCATATTGAATAATCACTTGATAGACATGATTACAAATTTGGAGTACTGTAATCTTTGTTCTCGGTGAATAAAATGTGTTAAAAGCAGATATGCAATGGCAATTAACTGAACAAAAGCTTCCCCTTTTCGAGTAGCAGGTTTCAGCTTGGAACTTAATTCATACATGAGAAAGTAAGAGCATGTCAAATTTGAGTGATCAAAGCAAATACCAAACAAAGTGAAAGTAGATTTGTTCCCAGAGATGACACAGGAAGCGAAAATGGCGTTTGAACTTCCTTCATGATTTGCTTAAATTATGATCAATTTAGCTTTGTCAGACTTCAATTGTTGGATGCCTTTATCTTTTTCATAAGTGTCCTACTCTTGTTTATGAACTTGCGTTTAAGAAAAAATGACGTCCGGTCAAACTAAAAATAAAATAAAAATAACAGATATGATATACGAAAAGGCCATACAATTCTAAATATGGTCAAACATGTTCTTAGTAGCGTGTATGACCACTCTTCGCAGTGGTGTTGACAGTCGCTTGATGACATCAGCAAAAATGCTTCGCCACAAATCCAACAAGACCAGTTCAAGCTGCTGTATCAGTCCTCAGCAGGCGACGTAACCCTTAGTCGACCCTTTCTTGGGCAGTCTTGTGTCGTTTCAATTGTATGGCAAGTTTAATCTTGAAAACTATTTAATTGTATTTTACTGGTCATGGACAATGAAAGTTCACCAAAAGATGACATCATTAAACTTGTCTAATTTAAAATGAAGCAAATCGGTAAGCCTACAGAGAATCTCACCATACACTTTTGCTAAATAACATAACAGAAAATATGAAAGAAAAAGTTTCTAAAACTATGAACATAATGTCATGTTTTAGGGGCATTTACTCATCCTCTTTACCTGGCTATTGTGTCCCACAGAGGAATGACATCCTTTGACCAATGGTCTTCTTTGAAAAGATCGTGAAATGAACCCGACATACTTTCTTTGTAAATCAAAAAGATAATTATGAAATAAAGATATCAAAGGGAAATTGTTATTTCAGTATAGGAGAAGACATGCATTTAGATGATATGATTAATTGAACATTTTAGCTTTGACATCCCTTTTACTTTGGCTGATGATGATAATAACTTCAATTGAAATAGCGACTTTGGGGGAACATAACTGATGTGTCACTTTGTTGAACTAAGTGATTACTGACATACTGTCAAAGGAAAATAACACATTTTTCAATAGAATGTTGTTAAGTCATAGAGCATGTGAAGACTGTCATTATTCACGGACTTATCATTCATCTTTCATGTGTTTAGTTTTTGATTGCAAAGAAAAGGCACTGATTTAATGTCAAGATTAAAAAAGTGACAACAATGATTAAAAGGTCTGTGCAACGTCTGTCCAATATCATTGAACTCCTGCATAAGGTACTCTCTTAATAATAATGTGTCCACAGTCGGAGAGAATGCATCTTTGCATGGACACATTGCTAAATTGTTCTGAAAAAGTTTCAAATGAAACTTAATATGGTATCCATTCTTGATTTTGACCTGATGAAATCGTTTAAACTGAATTGAAAGTAATGTCACACTTGTCATCAATCGAAAAATATGTAAAGTGATACAATATATGGCTGAATAATTAGCGGCAACTTCATAAATAATAAGCTGTTTAAACCCATGTTAATTTGCAGTTTACACACTGAAAGTTTATCAAAAAAAGTATCAGAGAAGCCAATTGCACTTTTAGATGTTATCACCTTACTATGAATAATGACTGTAAGAAGTCGGTAGACACTCAGTACCTTCAGTGCTTGTAGATAAGTCTGGAGCTGCATATTCCTCACACGTTGCACTATCAATCTTGTCGTATATTAAAAGTTTGAGAAACGAATTTTACGGATTTACAACTTCTTTATTGCAAGAAAGAAGGAGGCTTTTCAGTGGAGATGATGTGCACACACAGATGTCAAACAAAAATGCTTCAAAACGGTTTTAGCATATGCTGTAATTCATAAAACTCGTTTCTCATTCATTCAACGTTTAAATGTCTCAAATTTATGACGAATGTATCCTCATTTCAATTAGAAGACACAATAACACTGTCGTCATATTAATTCCTATAAATACCTCGTGATTGTACAAGCAAACATGGCATTTTGTTTTGTAAGCCTCATATTAAAAGAAGCATGCACTATCAAATTATTCATGATCGTGATTGTGTTGATGTTATAAAATGTCATGAACTTAATTTTGAAGGGGCTCTTGCATGGACTGTGGTTGAACATTTATATGATATGGAATACAACTTTTACATTCTGAGGACAAGGTCTCTTACCATGACCAGTAGAGACCTATAACAAGATTTATCCTCGTGATTTCCTCTCTTGGAACAAATCTACAATTTGGTCAGCATTAGTTTTGATCAATCACGACGAACACATTCTTATTTTCTGATATGTTAATTGAGTGTATGCCAGGGACCTCTCAGTCGTATCAGAAGGGAGTTTTGATGGATGTGCAATATATTGCCAGGAAATTTCTGCTAGCAGGTCAAGTTCAAACACATATTTGGAGAACGACATTGAATCTCCCCAAACTCCCTTATGTAAAGATTATATTTGTTTACTCACACATATGGTACTGTGCAAAACATTACACAAAATATTCCAGGATTACATGCATAAAGTCCCATTTAATACCAATACTAAAAGTCTTCTGAAGTGGTCATGTACCTGTCATCCACTGGTCGTTTAATAATAGAATCAAAATTGAGCAATTCCAAATTTATCTTTTCAAAAAGAAACTTAAAGTGATAATTCATTTGAATGTTCTTACGTTATTGATCAAGTGAAGACCTTTATTTCAAAGGATGTATTGACATTTCAATACTTTTAAAAAAAAAACAGGAAAATTATACGGTATTCATTTCATTGCATTAATGCAAAAACAGTGATCAAAGGCCTTTTTACAATTGTGATACAACTACAATCGAGGATTGAGAATGTCACACAAGGCATTACTATAATTGAGTTTAAAGAGTTTGAAAATAATTGCTCTGCGCATTTAACCTTTCTTTGTAACTTTTTTAATTGGAACATTGACAGGTTGATAATTATCTTTTCATTGAATTAGATTTCTATGAATATGTGTAATTTAAAAGTTAAAAGTTTAAAACTGTGATTATAAAAAAAAATGTTATTCTTTCTTTTGTATAATGTCAGCAAGATTGTAAATGTAAGTGTCCTTGTCACAACTGATGTAAAATGTCATATTTCCTTTGCTCATTGCTTGCGTCATGGTAATTTGGTGATACCATCAGGGAAAATGACACCTCATTTCTGAGACGATAAGCTGTCAATTTTTATGTATTTTATATACACCTTAATATATTATCATTATCTCTTGTGATTAGACTTAAATATCTATGTATGCTATATGTATATATTTCAAGCAAGATTTATTGGTTCTTGGTGACATATATCCACATACGTTTTCAACATGTAAAGAAACCATCAAAGCACCTTCTAGCTAGCTGATAAATCGTAAGTTCCTTGAATTTGGATATTGTCTGTCCCTTAATGATATACAAAATATGGTCCGTGATATCTTTGTGCTCTGAAACTTCGATTTTAATATCAAATTGAGAAGTACTTAGGTACCTAAATGAGTGTCCCATCTACCACTCTGTTTGAATAGTTTTAAGCTAATCATAACTTTTATCATCTTCCCACGGCAAGGTGAAAATGTATCGAGATCTATCCATTTTTTCTTCAACCTAGGCAGAAGTGGTGAAACGAATCAGCGTTTACATTCGGAACCAATTCAAAATAGCGACGATCGACACAGTCACAGAGGCAATACAACTGTCTTCTGATTGGCTTATCCGAAAAGCCTGCAGTACGTTAAAATCTTAGCACTGAAAATGCTAGGTTTGAGGTCAAGAGCGGAAGGAGAAGATACGAACATCTTTTCGTTACGCCTGTGACGTTGTGAAAATGAACTTTTATAATCAAAAGGTAATTAACATCAAAATATAGATACGTTCATCAAGTTAAAACAAAATAAAAAATGTTTGCACAAAATATGGAAATTATGTTAATAAAAGGTGTTGTGGACATAATGCACCACCTTTGACTTTAATTCGTTGACCCTTGATTACTGTAGGACGTCATTAAAACAAACCAAATAGCCATATTTCACGATCCTATCTCGCCTATTTAAGGAGATTCCAAAATGACGATTGTTTAAAAGGCGTGTTTTTCATAAAGAAAATAAAATAGTCTTTCAAATTAAGGTTTGCTGTCTTCTGAACACAACATGTGACAATGTTTCCGTCGTATTGATCATTTGTTGATTAAACTATATGGCTTTTGTTTTGGTAGTGTTTATTTTTGCCACTAGTTTCTCACTGACTTACCTGATGATGATAGTTTCATCAGAACATTATTGTGTGTTAAATCAATCTATAAGTATCATTAATGTTTCAAGAAGTTTTTCAAAGCAATGGTTTCACAACATTGTGTTTTTAAATGACATTCAACTAATTATAATTTTACAGAAGCAGTATATAGCAAATAAGATTGTTAGATAATAACAGTTATATGATGTTCTTATAATACTGCTTTTGTTATGACATATTCAGTATATTTGAATTTAAAAGATGATGAAAATTGTGTATGCTGTATTACAAATGTATGTGTTCTGTGAAAAAGTTACATTCAAAGTAGATAGTTTCCCCTTGATTGACGATAGGAACTGTTTGTGAGTTTTAACCAATGATTCCAAATAAATCTCCTTGCTGATGCTTTATTGTAAATCGGCCCAGTTTCTGATTTGTGCCACATATACAAATCAGATATGTACATATAACGTGAAATACACTTTATTTTTCGTGTTTTTACTACACATTATGATTCCGCAAATAAATCAATCTGTGAGACAGAATTGCAAACTTAGGATGGCGACGTAACAACCATCAAACATGAAGTATTTGTAATTAACGATAAAGCGTTTCAAATGAATTGTCAGTGCAGTTTAGGTCGCCAATGATGAAGACGAGTTGTATGTAGAAGAGTCGAAATATATAACAAATAGAGGTTGTCATGAGAGTGTGTTTGCAGGAACAAACATTGTATTTTGCGAACCTTGGATGCTGGGCATTTATCATCTAAAACACACGAACATGATAACATCTTTATCACACAATGTCTTCATTCATATTGCGCAAGGCAGTTTAACAACATTAATTTTATATAATTTTCTTATGGCGAAGTCATGAGCTTCCACCAGGTAAAACGATATCAAACGTCTTTCCAATGGTAGCTGCCACGTCCTGATTTCGGAATCCGATCTTAATAGTCAACTATGGAATAAACGGGACAAACATCCACCTTCTGTTCTTCCCTCTGAAAGACATGAAGAACGTGAAGCTAAGATTCATCAACATTGTTCATAACTAGATAACATGAATTTGTCAATGTGAAAAAGGGTATGTTGCAAACAACTGAATTTATCAAAAGGTTTGTAAATAGATTACTTCAACAGTCTTGACAGTTCTAGGACATATATCAACAACAACAAAAATGTTAATAAATTAAATGCTTTCTGCATTTAGAAGTGTGTCTTTGTTTGATGTTTTTTGAAAGGTTAAAATCAATTGCTAAATGAATTAAATGGACACTAAGTTTCTTGTGTTAGTCAAACGTTATCATGGAAGTTTTGTCCACGCCCACCGGCAAACGCTGTTTACGTTAAAATTCGGAAACGTTTGGTTATCGTTTTTAGGACAAGGGGGAAATATGTGTTATAGTGAGGGTTATATGTAATAATGTTTGTTAGACAAGTGAAAGAGGTGGCTACGTTTGGTTTGATGTACATGTATTTTCAGATAAAAAGGATTTGCTGTGCATCAGTATGCGGAAACACGACAGTTGCATATCGGCAATGAACTACAATCTACTCACACTGATGACTCAAATGCACAACATCGTCTTCCTAATACTGTCCTATCTTTATAATTAACCTGTCTGGAAACAAAGTATCTGAATCAACGTAGTCTGGCATGTAAAGTAGGGAGTTCATTTAGGCTTCAATTTACGGTACTAAACATGCATTAAAATGTTATTAGTTTTAATAGCTGTTCGAACGCTGTTTCCAACAATAATTACCTTACATTTGTAGTGGTCGGTGTGTTTCACGAGCAGCATTTACACAAACAAATTGCATTCCTTGAAAAAAAAGTCGTGAGGTTGGATACATAAGAAAGTACATATATACTTATATTTAAATCAAGTATATATATTAACTCAAAAAAGAATATGATTATTATTAGATAAACAAAAAAAGGCATCAAGAGACAATGTTTTTCTTCACGACGAAGTATTAATTCTCAAAGCCATGTCTCTGTGATGCCCCATGAAATCTGCAAGCCATTGTTATGCGAGAGTTGATGCCTCCAACTAAGATGAAAGCAGGAGCAGTAACGTGCATCGTTCCCTGTTTATAGTATATCGACCACCCTGAAATGCTGGGAGATAAATCCAGACTATAACCCCTTTTACTTTCAACATTTATTATTCTACTTAAAACAGTAATCATACAATAATGTCTGCATCGGCACTCTGCTAAAGATATTGACATGGCAATCAAAGGTGAAGCATTTATAGCCACCATTGATTCTTTCTTTTTTTTAAATATTTAATAACAAAACAAAACTAAGCTTAGGACAAGTTGACATCTACATAAAAGACTCTTTCCGTGACATAGAAACAAACATCAACAACATATGTAAATGATTAACAAGTAGAGCAGTTGTGGTGATTGCTGATAATAATTTATAAACTCGTCGCATAGATGTTTGCAAGATGCACATTAATTGGAACGATTAATTGCCTTATACTGTGACAACACTAGATAATTTCTCAGCAATAACATTTCCTATTCCATCTTCAATCCGTATCATCTGTAATGATATGTCTCCTCTAATGAAACAAACTTGAGAGCATTGGTAGAGAGGAAATATTTTCATGAAATCCTACGAAATTGTTTCGCACATAGCATTTATTTCAACGTGTATAACAGATTATAACATGAAAGAACAGGCCAAAGGCTCAGAATGGTCTGACCATGACCTTGTGTGTTCACAGAATCGTTTATGCCTTGTGAATAGTGTACTATTATATATATATATATATATATATATATATCAATATCATCACATACACGGAAATACCAGAGACAGAACACGGTTTGGTCATGAACATGTTATTTCTTCTTCCTTAAACTGACACCTCCTGATGCTAGGGCATGTTACATTGACTTATAGATGATGCTGAAGGTTGAATATCGATACGGTCGTGCACTCCACTGCGAATGACGTCACTGTAATACACAAGAAAACCACCCACTACAGAGGAAACGTGAAAAAAATATGATATGCTGTAAACGACAATATCGAATCAAGAAGTATTATCACATTCATACAATGTACGGTTAATTACCAATCAGTAATTCCAGTTCAGTATGGTTTGAAACTTTAAACTTTTAAACCTTTAAACGAATATGCAATGGTTAGCACGTGCATGTTGTTTCATTTCCATAGAGATTATAAAACAGCACTAACACTACTCTACATTATTTGTGTTTACTGATGTTTTAAAAACGGTAACATCTTGTAATGAGAAGAAATAAATAGTCTGTTTGTAATATGACTATCAATTCCATGCCACTCCTTATAATTGCTATTCTTTACCTTTATTTTATTACACAAACATAATTAGATCTGTCCATTCCATGCCATTAATGAAAACAAGTTGTGTTTATGCGATATAGTTGTGAAATAAACATGCAATGTGAAGAGAATATATTGTTCAGATCGTGTGGAAATAACGTCTCTACCTTGTTACAACACATATATCCGTATACACACTGTGATATGGAGGAATACATTGACATTAACACAACTATTGCACCAATTTCAATTTCTTAAATAACCCGAACTATTACATAAATGAGTATAAGTGTTCTAAAACTTCAATATTACCAACAAAGAACCATGTAATCACAGTATGTACGACTGTTTACTGTACTCACGCAAAAGTGAAACGACAAATTTGATTTTTATGTCAATTTGTCATGTGTGTTGTAATTACCCACAAGTAAAATGGCTTCAGCCAAATGTCATTTATATGTCAATTTGTCATGCCATGATATTGGAGGTGAGTTTGTCAGTATGAGAGAGAGAGTATGTGTGAGTATAACACAGCACAAGAACACCATCAACAGATAGTGATTATAGTTAGTGCTTTAAAACGTCTTCATTGCATCATATGTGTAGGAAATTATTCATATCAGGGAATACTGAACAATTACAATTTACAGGTAACAATTCGCCTAAGACATTGTTTTATCACATTCTCTAGTAGTTAATCAGTTCAGTCACAATTGATAAATTAATCAGAGTGATTTTTTGTTACGTGCTTTGCCGTAAACAATCGATGGCCATGTCTAGAACATGTATGAAAAGTTAGGCCGCATTTATTGAAATTTTATTGAACTTTTGTTGATTAATTAATTTAATTTAATTCACTAAAATAACGTTCTCATACAACCGCCCTTTCCATGAATAACATCGAAATTTACTTCTATGATAAAAAGGAATCATTTATCTTTCTTAAAGTATTTAACCGGTTATAAATCTCCTCAACACTAAATGTGACATGGAATTTTATCATTGTGAATAATACTAGGGTCCTAATAAAAAATACTTGATATACTTAACTGATTGTATTTGCCAAACTGTCAGTCATGATCTTTGTAAACAATATAAATTATTATTGACAGTATTTCGGTCTACAGCTGTATGAAACGTTGATTTGCAGTGGAATGTACAGATTAATAACATGACCATAATCAACTAGATTTTGTCGTTTTAAATGTTGGGAACAGTTTCCAATACAACTGCTTTCACCCTCCATTGTGGACGAATGTCATGTTTTTATCACCTTTCATTTCACATCAGATGATTGAAAATATGTATTGGTTTCCGTAATGTAGGTGTAATAATGTACACAAAGAACTAGTACATCCACATGTATATCATAAAAAGGATAACACAACCAAATACTGATAATCATATATTATATATCACAACCAGTAAAATATGATGATATAAATCTAAAGGTACACTGAAAGCGTGTCAAATTTCATTTCTGCTTCATATTTCTTGTGAAGTAATTAATCATAAAGTACTCAATACTGACGGAATCAGTTATAATTAATTATGTTCACTCGGTTTAACTATGGTAAACCATATTAATATGAAGGTTGTTTCAAATCAACCATTAATCTGACTTTATGAAATTTTTTGATTGATGTCATTATTGTATCACAGTGTTAACTACCTTTCAAAACATTGCAGTGAATAGTAATAAATTAAAAAATTAAAGACATCACATAATCTTTGTCAAAGGGAGGACCTTGATCATAGCATGAAGCCAGCACAAATAATATTGATTCTTTTGAGTTGCTCTCTTGGAACAAATCTACTTCCAATTTGGTCCGGATTAGGGTTGATCGATCACGAGTAATACATTCTTACTTAATGATGTATTAATTGAGTTTCTGCCAGGGACCTTTCAGTCGTATTAGAAGGGAGTCTTCATGGTGGTATTATGTATGGCTAACACAATTCTGCTTGCAGTCATCAAGATGCATACATTTCAAGAAATATATTTTTAAAGATGCATTCAAAAAGTCCAAACAAACTCTGTCGCTATTGTTTGTATATGATATATCTGTAATGGAAAGAGTAACTTGATGTTACTGATCTTATTCAGCTTTGAATGCTAGGCCTAATCTAAATCTGATCTTAACAAATAAATTCTAATTAAATAAACGCATAGAAACGTTTAACTCAATATATAATTAATGTCTGTTGCTGCTCTGATGTTGAAGTAGAATTGGTATGTTTACATTTTTTACTGCAAACTGTAGAAACTGTAAACTGTCAGACAACATTTGTCAGTAGTTTATGGAATTATCATATGAGATATCTCATGTTTTAAAAACTTATATAGAAAAACATTTTACAATGTTGATCGCATTTCTTATTTTTAAAACCTAATCTTTCAACAGAAAATAAGTTTGCTTATCAGTTACAGGATTATTGGTTTTGAAAGTATGATTTATTAGTCTATATAATACATTGGATTAATCACTATTTAAAACAATTATGTTCATTATTGTAAAGCCTCAAACAAAAGAGATCATCTGTATGTAGTTTTATAATAATACTCTCAAGACAGATATAACATGATGAAAGATGTGGCATGTAAACGAAATGAGATTAATAATTATATGAAACCGTTTACGTTACACTTAATTTGCTTTTTCTTTCTCTAAGAAGATAATAGATAGTATACGTTACAAACCACGTCAACTGTAGGTAGTTATGCACATTCTTTTGACATTATAATAATAATACCAAGCATCAGTTCTACAGAACGTTATGCAGCGAACTTTATATGAATTTAGAAGACGAATATTTATACCAATTCCAATTCCAATTATGATATGAAGGATCAAATATGTAATGACATAAAACTGGTATTCCTTAATGACAACCTGCAGTGTGTAACTGTTCAGTCAATTTTAGAGGCATCTCTTTAGCAAAGAATGAAAGTCATGTCCCAAATGGATTATTCAATAAGATTGTGTGTGCATGATGATGGCAATATACAACATGGCAGTAAATAAAGTCTCATAATGCTATTTTGATTTGAGAAAGAGAAACGCTTCGTATTTGTTTAGAACTTTATTGTTTTTAATATGTTATTGTTATTGTTATTGTTATTAGCATGTCATTTTAGTTGGTTCTCAGTACAGGCCATGATGCATTATCTGCTGTAATACCATTGAAAGTTTAGATGTCACGTACATTATCTCAAATCGGAGACAGAATTTTTCATTTTAGAGATAACCAAGCATCGAAAGCTACAGCAATAGCATGATAGTTATGATAATTATTATTTAAAGATAGTTTATACCTTGCCATTGGATGTGAACGTTGTCATTGAAAAACTTTGCAACATATAAAAAGCAACGTTAAGGAAGAGTTAAAACAAAACCAAGAACCTTTCAAATTGAGGCAGTCATATAAAACACGAACATGATAAATTAGTAAATTAGCAGGAGGGTAAATTGCCCACGCACGTCTCTATGACGAACTGTGTTCTTAATTTGAGGTTTCTCAACAATGCAATTGGACATTGGAAAATTGTCCATTATGATATAATGGTAATGCTCTTGAAACTCCATAGTAATATATGGGATTACAGAATTGAACATGAAATTGTTATCTGTGGAAGCGGTAAAGCATGTTAATTTTGGACCATACACAATTGAAAAATCCAAGACGTTGCTGACAATTAGATATTACATACGGATTGACACGAGTGTCTCTATGAGCAGTCAAGTGTGTTGATGTGAGAGATAAAAGAAATTCAATCCTGCAAAAAGTTAAATATGATTATATACTAATTTTAGAAATTAATCCTTATGGCTAGTTATTTATGCATTGCATTCTCAAATTCACATGACTAGACCAGAGGAGAAAGTTGGGCCTACCCTAATGACCTAAATTGAAACTGAACAAACAATTTTACTCATCCAACTGCCTTCAATGCCTAATTCCTACATAAAATATCTCTTGCTCATGTTGAAATACCTTACTTAACTAGGTATATGCACTCTTTTATATATTAACTTCAGTAAAACTAGCAGAATATTCAACCATCAGGTATATTCAGTTGCATGACAAATTTCATACATGTACACACATTTGATGTAACCTTTGAATACTCAACTTCCAAATATAGACAATGAGTTTTCTAATGAGATAAAATAATACGGTAGACATCGACTATAAACTAAGGGGTTTAGTTCGTGTTCTAAATGAGGTTTTGAATACAGTTACATGGAATTCGCAATTCGAAAAAAGCTAATAATGTGATTCTAGCATTTAAAACTACCTAATACGTGAGAGAACAAAATCTGTTTTCAAATTAAAAGCAGCAAATAATGTTTCCAGAAAGGATCTTCAGATCTCTAGAAGCAGTAGATCTAATTGTATGTGTTGTATCAACGAAATGATATTTTCTATTTGAAAGATTATTCGCTTATTATACATTTAAGATAACTTCTTTAAAAGACAATAAGTTAGATGAATGAAATAAGGGCTTAAACTTTGCGTTTCTAATTCATTTTAGATAAGACAAACCATTCAATTGCAGTAATACGTCGAGATTGTGCATGTATACATAAAAATACCGATTCGTCTATCACTGAATTATAGGGAAACTTATTCTGACACATGTGTTCTGATTTTCTGCTTTGTAATAGTTTAGGACAGTCATACATAATGGCTGTGTTGCCTAATGTCGAATGTAGAAATGGAGTTTGATAATTCTCCCTGGTGACCAGTGATAGTGGACGGGAGTAGAGGTGTAATCAGAACGTGTGTGGAATACGCAGCTCCAGACTTATCTACAAGCACTGAAGGTACTGGGTTTCTACAGACTTCTTAAAGTCATATTCCACAGTTAGGTGATACCATCCAAAACTTATACTTTAATTTCCGCATGTAATAAAACTGTAAATCTCTCCAAATTAAACAGAAAAAAGGGGACTAAACAGCTTATTAATTATAAATATGCCACTGATTAAGCGACCTTATTTTAGTAATTGTACCTATGTTACCAAACACTAGTGGATGGTAAACGGTTCAGAAAATGGGTACAATCATTAAGTCCGTTCTTGTTTTCATTCTTCATCAATGAACTTGCCACCCAAATCGAAATGAACTGTTCAAGCGGTATCCAACTCCATCCCGAAATAGTCGAAATTTTCCTTCTTTTATTCGCAGATGACGTTGTCCTGTTTTTGAGCAATATTATTAGCCTCCAAAACCAATTAAATGAACTTGAAAAATACTGCGATATATGGAAATTAACAGTTAATAGAGAAAAAACAAAAATAGTAGTCTTTAAAAATGGCGGCAAACTATCTAAATCAGAAAAATGGTCATTCAAGGGTATATATCTGGACTGCGTTAGTTTTTACAAATATTTGGGCTTGTATTTTACAACTGGATTGTCATGGACTAAACATGTCAAATATGCATCGCTTCAAACACAAAAGGCGCTATTCGGCATCCTTAAAACAGTTAGCTAGGAGATATTAATTATACGACTTATTTTAACATATTTGACGCCAAAATAAACCCAATTTTAACCTATGGGGCAGAAATATGGGGATGAACAGATTTTCATCAGTTAGAAAGAATACATTTATATGCATGTAAGAAATATCTTGGTGTCAAAGTGAATACATCAAATGTAATGGTATATGGTGAATGTGGAAGATATCCGATGCACTTGTTTACCAGTATTAAAGTAATTAAGTACTGGTTAAACTTGTTAAATATGCCTCGTGATAGAATGCCCAACATGTATTATAATATGCTGTTTTTGTACGAGAAAAATGGACAAAGAAATTGGGTTTCTAACGTCAAACATTTTTATTTTCTATTGGCTTCGGAAACGTTTGGAATGCTCAGTATGTTGAGTCAAACGCAGATTTTATTCAGTCAATAACAACAAGACTAAAAGATAAATACCTGCAAACATGGTGTGAAAAAATTTCATCGTCAAGTAAATGTTTTTATTATAACAAGTTCAAATGTGATTTATTTAGTGAGGATTACCTATCATTTGTAAACATAAAGAAATCGATCATTAGCACGATTCCGATGTTCATCACATGATCTATTGATTGAGAGCGGTCGATATAAAAATATTAATAAAGAAGATAGAATATGTAAACTTTGTGATTTAAATCAAATTGAAGACGAATATAATTTTCTACTCATCTGTCTATGTTATCTTTCACTACGATGCAAATATATCAAAAGATACTACTATGCCCATCCATGTGTCATAAAATTTTCAACTCTTATGAGCAGTAAAAATCAAACATTGTTACAAAATCTTGCCATGTTCATCCATCATGCAATGCTGTATAGAAATCATGTATTATATCTGTAATATTTATTTATGTTTACATTTATGTAAAAACTATAGTTAACACATTGACTGCCATTGAAAAAATATTTTGTTCATCAATTTGCCAAATGAAAACTATATATGCATTTTGACTGTCTATCGATAAGTAACACTTTGAAATAGGAATAAGTTAATCATCATTGATTATGATGGAATAAGAAGATATCGTTTTATCTCGTACCTGGCAAAGGGTAACAGTTTGTTTCTGCATCATGCCAATCTACGACTCGTAGCATGGCAGAGAACCTTACACTTTCTACCTTGTTTGCCAACAACGAGTCGTTTTTCAATTGTTGAAACTGTCCAAGGATTTTGAAGGTTGCCGCATGACATGCAAAAATCTATTATTATCGATTTCTTCACATAAAGTAGTGACTTTATACCGGAAGTAAGTTGAAAACAAAAAGCACATGTTATTCACAAACAGAAGAAATAACAACACAATATCGAAATGTGAATAATATAGCTTGTGCAAGGTTAAATCTTGCAATTATTTTAGAAAAATTATGCAGTATATTCTACTTCGCATCATAAACTTCGGACACTTCCGCCAAAGTCATTCACGATCGTCATGACTGACACTTTCGAAATCGACAGCAGCATTCGTGGATTCCATGTCTATAGGGATATTTGGGAACCAACAGTTGGAGAGACATTGAAAACTACGCGTGAACAAAATAACGTTCACGACAAATTCGTGGTCAGTTTGCTAGCATCATCTGTAGTTGTGGGACATCTTCCAAGAGAGTTGAGCAATACATTTTCCTGTTTCTTAAAACATGACGGTCGTATAGAATGTGTAGTGACTGATCGTTAGTGACATTCGACAGTCGCGGGGGACTGGAAATACCATGTACCTAACACTTTACTCGACCCAATGAGTAATAGAAACAACCTCTATGTTCAAATTAAAAGACGCAAATTATGTATCCAGACAACGTCCTTGTAAGATTTCAGATCTCTACAAGCAGTAGATCTAATGGCAGGTGTTACATCAACATAATAGTATCATCTTTTGAAAAGATTACACTTTAAATGTACAGTTAAAAATATCCTCTTTAAGAGGTATTAAGAACTTTGTCAGATAAATGAAAAAAAGAGTTCGAAAAATGTCCCATTCATTCAAGATAAGACAAAACAATCAAACATTCAATTTCAGTTTTTCCAAACATCGAGATTATTCATGTATACATTTTACTTATTTTACTAATGCTTTTATCACTGAATTTATGACACATGTGTACTGATTTTCTATTTTGGGGAAATTGAAATAGTGTAGGACAGTCATACATAGTGACTGTGTTGTCTAGAAATGGCACAAACGGAGTTGGTTTCAGTTTAATTATTCTCCCTGGTGACCAGTGATAGTGAAAGGGAGTAGAGGTGTAATCAGGTCGTGTGTCGAATACGCAGCTCCAGACTTATCTACAAGCACTGAAGGTACTGAGTGTCTACCAACTTCTTAAAGTCATTATCCACAGTAAGGTGATAACATCAAAAAGTGCAATTGATTTCTCTGATACTTCATTTGATAAACTTTCAGTGTGAAAACCGAACATAAAAAAGGGTTTTAAACAGCTTATAAATGTTAATTATGCCATTAATTAATCAACCTTATTTTAATTATTGTACATATGTAACAATAGTGGATAGTAATCGGTTCAGAAAAGGAGTGTAATCATATCATCCTAAAAAGTAAAAGCACGATCAACTTAAAAGGATTACTGCTCAAAACTCTTAAACTGATCACAAATACTATATATTTGAGTCTGTAAGTGACACGTTTACAATTCATAACTTTAAACTGAAGAGATAAATAAATGTTGAGAATGTATTGTGACAAATGGGTGGATACAGTCCAGGTTGTCTTCCTGCCGTAGAACCATACGCTAAACACACACAAATGGTGACCATCTGTTACCTGTTTTGTGCATCTGTGCATACATTGGACATATTGAATACATTAAGTTATTGTGACTTTTAAGAAGAATATTTCGATCGAAACAGCGAGACAACGGGGATGTAGCTCAGCGGGTAGAGCAATCTGTTATCATCTGGGTGGTTCGGTTTTGATTTCCGGGCACATTAAAAGATGGTAGTTGATGCTGCCTTGCTTGGCGCTCTTCATTATACGGATACAACACCGGCTGAACTGACACTGTACCCTGGCTGCCGGATGAACCATTTCCAATTTACTTTGTAACAACGACAATAAAATATTTGTATTATCAACCTATGAGTAGCCTTCGAGAACATCTCATTGGACATGCACTATGTACAAACGGACCAGGAGGTCATTCATCAACTGATCTCTTTAAATTACAAACGACTTAACCTAAGATAAGTATTGAATGAATAATCCAAATTAAAATGGGTTCTTTTTTTCAGCAAAAAGGATATTGATTAAAGTTTCCGGTCATGTCATATCTTCATCACTGGAACTTAAAGGTTAAACATCTTCAGCCAAGAATTTCAACTGTTTAAATGTCAAGTACTGACGAATCGGAAATGGAGATAATAATGGTCTGAGGATTTTGAAGTGAAAGTGACATAGTTATAACTTTTTCAGTTTCATTTCAGTTTCAACTTTCGAATAGATTTGTCAATTCGTGAAAGAAATTTTACATTGTTACTCATTTGTTTGTTATCTAAAGTTAACACTTAGTCCACATGACACCTTTGAAACACAAGAAAAGAAGTTGATAGATTATAACTGAGCCCAGTTCAATAGATAAGATAATTTGAAACTCGTTGACTATTTTTTCAGAGGATTGATTATCTTTTGCAAAAGACGGACAGCTGTCATTGAAAAGCTTTATCATCCATTCTTTTTTTTGCCGAGAGTTGTGAGGAAAAGGCTACTGGATCGTATAGATTGACTTTCACTGTGGAGAACGAAAAGGTCCTTAAGATAAGAACAGGACTTGTCATCATAGATTCAGTTATGATTGAAGAGGAGAATCTTGAATCTTAAGCGTTGTTTGATGGGAAATCAGTTATGACATTTGAGAACTGGCGTAATCTGATCAGACCGTTTCGTTTCGTCTTGCCGCTGAATGTTGTATTTCCATTGCTTTGACTTGTGTGCCGTTGAGGAGTTGAGTTGCAGTAGATATATAAGAGATAAAGTGAAGAGATTTAGCATCATGAGTTGCCCTCATGTCTACACTATACCGTATCTTACTGATCTTGCGAGCAGGACATGTTTAACATAGTGTTCCATGGACGAAGTCATCTAAACAAAATTAATTGTGTGTTTGCCACAGTTGACATAGACGGCAACAGATATTCGAAGTCAGATCCATTTATCCATTGATAAGTAATATTTTTGTTTTATTCATTATCAGTCCATTTGAATTATGCTGATATTTTCAATAATTATAAGCACTTTTTAAACAGCACATTGCAAATAAAATAGTAATGTTTACACCCCGATTTTCACAAAATCTTATTGTGTAGCATAAACTATTATCTATATATGTCTAAATGGGAATAGTTCTACATCAATATCTAAAAATGATTGTTAATACATTTACAGGCAAATTACAGTGTGTGTGTGCGCCGCACATGAACACCAATAGATGAACCAATCACCAAATACCTTCCAGATTTATTCAATGTCACAGGAGCATTAATGTGAAGGGTACACACGTCTCATGAACATCATACATGCTACAATGTCCTCTGACTACTCGTAGGAATGTCTCCATAAACAGTCAAGTGTGTTGATGTGAGAGAAATGTTATTCTAATTACCACTCCCGTAAAAGGACACTACATGTTTTTCATGAAATATTATTTAGATTTGATATATACAAACACCGTCAAATGTCCTGATTTACGTCCAAATCATCTCACTCGACTGGCATATTGTCGCCCTAACGCCAAAAATTGGACAAAAACTTGCCTTCAATGAAACTCGAGCAGCGGCTTAATAAACGATGACAAGCCAAATTCATGCGCCATATATCCAAGAGTACCGGTACCATTTATAAGTTCCATTGAACAGTACCAACCAATATCTGTCTCTTTGTCTGCTACATACATGTATAGGTTTTCAAAATTATGTTTGAACAATTGACGGGCGCCAGCCGCGTAAGATTGTCCGGTTTCCAATCATAAACATGACTACACATCTTTATAATGTAAGTGTACTGAAAAGATTCTTCTGGTCAACACATTAAGGATTCAAATCCTCCCAGGAGCTCAAGTCTCAGATTGTCTGATTTACAAACAGAATAGCATTGTGACATCGAGAGTTCAGGCTTTTTTTTCTAATACTGACATTAGGTACCTTGACATTAGTTTAATTTTCGTCAGAGCGGTTTTAAAATCTTACCTCAACTCACTTGAAATTAACATCACAATATTAGGTGAACTTATTGTGTGTATCACTATGTTGTTCCGGCCAACAGGTGCGACGCAAATTGATTAAATACCATCTGACGAATAGAGAATGACGACGGGTCTTCATAAAATATGGTAAATGAGGCATTCAAGGAGAATATTTAATATTCGTCATTGGAGAAAGGCAATAACATTAGTCTGACAAATCAACCTTTTAGGACGCTATGGCAATCACTGACATGTCAACACTTGAACTGGACACTAATGAGACTTCTAGACTTGAGAATAACACCTCTCTAATGTGTCCGAAGATTCCTTAAAGCAATGAAGTATGTTCTGCAAACAATAGAGAATCGTCAATTACTAACACTAAACTTGGTGTTTTCTAATTATACAGAACGTACTACTTTAAACTGTGTAATGTTAACCATATAAGATGAAATCACTAATACAGTGTACACACTTATCATCTATGTGCATCTGGTATACAGTTCAGTTCTACATTGACTGGATATATAAACATTAAAAATACACGTTAAGGAGGTAAGGAAGAGTCGCGAAAAGAATCCAAATATCTCTCAAATGGATGCAATAATATATAACACGTACATCAGAAATTAGTACATTAGCAGCAGTGTTAAAAAAGTGTAAAATACGTCTCTACAACCAAATTATCTTCTCAGTTTGTAGTTCCACTACTATGCAATTGAACAGTACATGCTGAAACTCGTTTTTTTTATGATAAAATAGCAATCCTCTTGTATCTGCATTGTGATGTATGAGAACACATAATTGAACATGAAAATGTTATCTTTGAGAGCAGTTAATCATGTTGATTTGTATCATAAAATAATGCGAACATAAGGAAGTTGCTGACAATCTTACATCAATATTTACATCTATCATGAATTGTAGCATGGCTTCAGTGTATCCTTGATTCTGATTGGTTGATTTCCGTATGTTGAACGACAATGAATACACGCACATTACTTGCGGTGAATCACCATGAAGTGATTCTTCATGTTTTCTGGATTCGGTCCGACTCAAGTTTTATTTTTCTGTTTTTCCAAATATGTTTACCTTACTCAAATTATAAAGATTTCATTATTATTTTGTTAATTGTGTATACGTATATAGGTCACAAGTTACACTCAATATTAACTAGTTTCAAGTAATTAAAATATTTTCAAATGTTAAAGTTTGCCACTTCCATGCGGCCGGTTATTGCGAATGACGTTGCCATGGCATGACATCATAGTGACCAACCATTTTGTCGTCACAATGTTAGTGTCATTGTCACAATGGACCAGTCACCAGGGTAATTATAATGTTATTATCTTAGGGTTTTCATTGTGTCTGTTGATGCCGTAGATAAATGTGTATTGCCATCTAAAATGATGCGTGAATATTGTTAAGTGGCCATAGTTTAGTGACACTGTTCGGTGTTCTGTTGCTAATGTACATATTACGTCGAGCATTCACATTTGTTTTGATCTGACCACACCTCTTACAAAATAGAACAGTCGCAAAGACCTTTCATTCAAAGATAGCTACGCGAAAAAAGAGTTCGCCCCAAAATGTTTGATAATTAACAGTAATGTAACAATAACGATAGATAGTTGCATTTGTAAAATTGCAAATTTCAGGGTTTAAAACCTCCGGCTAATTATGTCGGTTTTAAACTAAATTTGCGGCTGTTGAATAACAATAAATCTCGGAAATTTTACAAACGCAACTATCTATCTTAGAATTGACATGAGTGTTTCTATAAGCAGTGTGTTGATGTTTAAGATATAATAATTAAATATAGAAATATATGAATTTAACATTAATGGTTGATGAATCCATTGAATTATAAACAGTTTCATTAAATTGAAAAATGTTCTACATACATGTTATTTAACCTTTGAATATTTAACTGCTAAATACAGATAATGGGTTTTCTAATGAGATAAACTAATATGGCAGAAGAAACTATAAACAAAACGGTTTGGTCCTGGTTTCAAATGAGCTTTTGAGACTTAGAGCTAATAACGTGATTCCAGCACTACCCAATAAGTAAGAGAAACATATTCTGTGTTCAAATCAAGAGACGCAAATAATGTTTCCAGACACAGTCATTGTAGGATTTCAGATCTCTAGAAGCAGTAGATCTAATGGTATGTGTTGCATCAATGAAAATTATCATCTTTTGAAAAGATTACACTTTAATTGTACATTTAAAGAGATATTAAGAACTTTGTTTGATATATAAAAACAGAGTTCTAAAAGTTGCGCTTCTCTTTCATTTAAGATAAGACAAAACATTAAATTTCAGGTTTTCCAAACTTTGAGATTGTGCATCGTAACAATACGAATACTCTTAACATTGAAACTTATTCTGACACATGTGTTCTGATTTTCTATTTTTGGGAAATTGTAATAGTTTATAAGTCATCCATAATGCCTGTATTGCCTAACGTCGAATGTAGAATAGTTTAGGACAGTCATTCATGGTGACTATGTTGTCTAGAAATGGCACAATTTGAGTTGGTTTCAGTTTAATTATTCTCACTAGTGACCAGTGATAGTGGAAGGGAGTAGAGGTGTAATCAGAACGTGTTTGGAATACGCAGCTCCAGACTTATCTACAAGCACTGATGGTACTGAGTGTCTACCGACTTAAAATCATTATCCACAAAAGGGTGATAACATCTAAAAGTGCAATTGGTTTCTCAGATACCTATTTAATTAACGTTCAGTGTGTAAACTGACAATAAAAAGGGGTTTAAACAGCTTATTATTGATAAATATGCTGCTAATTAATCGACCTAATTTTAGTAACTGTACATATGTAACCAAACAATCGTCGATGGTAAACAGTTAAGGAAAGGAGTGTAATCATGCATACTCAAAGAGGAGTTGAGAATTAAAAAGTAACGATGTTGGTCCTTATACCAGGGTAATAATGTGTGTAGCGCTTTGAGCACGGCTGTTGTGGATTTGGCGCGATATAAGTATCCTCATTATTGTTATTATAAAGGTTTACATCAATATTATCAGTAAAAGGTAGAAGCACAGTCAACATAAAATGGTTACTGCTCAAACACACTTTAACTGTGTTACACAACAGGAGCACTTTATATTTGAGTCTGTAAGTGAAAAGTGTACATTTCATCACTTTGAACTGAAAGAAAAACAGAACATAATATTATTGGATGGGTGGATACAATCGAGGTCGTCTTTCTGCCATAGAACCATAAGCTAAAACACACACAAATGGTTACCATCTGTTATTTGTTTTGTGCATCGGCGAATACACTGGACATATTGAACACATTTAGTTATTGCTTAACTGAGCAAAACTTTTAAAAAAGGAAATTTCGAACGAAACCCTGAACCAAACCGGGTTTGTAGCTCAGCAGGTAGAGCAATCTCTTATCACCCAGAAGGTTGGAGTTTGATTCCTGGCTGTTTTACAAGATGGGAGTTTTTACATTTAGTTATGGCTTAAGTGACATTTACCAAGACCATTTCGATCGAAACAGAGAGACACCAGGGTTGTAGCTCAGCGGGTAGAGCAATATATTATCATCTGGAACGTTCGGGTTTGATTTCCGGGTACATCAAAAGATGGGAGTTGCTGCTCATTGCCTGGCACTCTGCATTATAATGATGCAGCAGCGGTTCAACTGGCGCTGTACTTTGACTGCCGGATGCAAAGGGCACAGAACTATTTCCAATTTACTAATGTTTCTATTATTAACCTATGAGCAGCTTTCGAAAACATGTCATTAAACGATATACATGTCTTATGTACACGTTTGAAATCATTTTAATCAAGTAGTGTTTTTACAAGGTTGACAACTGACTGAAAGTATTTGGGTTCGCCCAGGAGGTCAATGGCTTGTTAGCAGTGGTACTTAAGATGACAAGATTCATCAACTGATTTCTTTCAATTTCAAACGACGTTACCTAAGATAACTATTAAGTATTTAAGGATTAATTAATGGGTTCTTTTATTCAGCAAAAAGGATCTTGATGAAAGTTTCCGGTCATGCCTTATCTTCAACAGAAGGACATAAAGGTTAAATATCTTCACCCCAGAATGTCATCTTTCTTTTATTGTCGAGTGCTGACGAGTCGGAAATGGTGATAATTGTGGTCTGAGGATTTTGAAGTGACAGTGACATAGTTAAAACTTTTTCATTTACATTTCAGTTTTTACTGTCGAATGGATCTGTCATTTCTTGAAAGAAATGACGCATCGTAAGTGATGTGTTTGTTCTCTAAAGTTAACACTTATTTTAAACATATAAGTGCCCATTACAACTTTGAAACACAAGAAGAGAAGTTGATAGATTATAACTGAGCCCAGTTCAATAGATAAGATAATGTAGCTCGTTTACTATTTTTTTCAGGGGATTGATTTTCTTTTGCAAAAGACGAAGAGCTGTCACAGAGGAAGCTTTATCATCCATTCCTGGTTTGCCGAAAAAGGTCACCGGATTGTATAGATTGACTTGCACTGTGGAGAACGAAAAGATCCTTGAGAAAAGTACAGGAATTGTTTTGATATATACAGTTATGAACGAGTAGAATCTTAAATCTGAAGGTAGTTTGAAGGGGAGTCAGTTGAGAAATAGGGTAATCGTATCAGATCGTTTCGTTTTGGAGATAAATCTTGCCGCTGCGTTTTGATTTTTTTTGTGGCTATGACTAGCGTGCCGTTGAGGAGTTGAGCGGCATGAGTCAAAAGGTAAAGTTAAGAGAGCTATCATCATGAGTTGAGTTGTCCTTATATCTAAAATAAGCCTTATCTTGCTGATATTGGGAAATTTGAAGAACAACGCAATCATGTTGAACATACGAAATAATCTGCAAATTATTAACCATGAAATTGTCAAAGTCGATAAGGATGGCAATATATATCTGAAGTAGGAATATGTGACCCTATGAATTAATGAGCTTTGTTCTAAAATGTATATTTCATATCCATTGATAAGACATAGTTCTGTTTTATTCATTATCAGTCCATTTGAAAGTTTGCTGATATTTTCAATAATGATAAGCACCATTTAAACAACACATTGCCAATTGTAATATAACCGTTAGTTATATCAGATATTTTAGAGCGAACTTTCTTTTTGTGTACCTTTTGCTGATTGAAAAGGACTTTGCGACTGTTCCATTTTTGTAAGAGGTGTGGTCTGGTCAAAACAAATGTGAATACTCGGGGTGATATTAGTTGGCAACAATTTGCACGTAATTCCCAACAGTGTCACTCATAACTATTGCCACTTACAGTATTCACATCTACATCAATATCTAAAACAGATTGTCAATACGTTAACGGCAATTACAGTGTGTGTCACACATGAATACTAATACATGATCGAAATACCTTCCAAATATATTCACAGGAGCATTAATGTGATGAAAGCATACGTTTCATGAAAAACAAAATCATGCTACTATGTCCTCTGACTCCGCGTAGGAGTGTCTCCAGAAACAGTCAAGTGTGTTGATGTGAGAGGAATGTTATGCTCATTACCACACCCTTAGACCGAACCTTTTTAAGTTCACGTCCTAATCAAACACACTTTGCAGGCTGTAGCAAGAACTATACTATATGTTTTCTTTTTTATGCCTTTTGCAAGAACGACTTGTCATTATTTCATCATGTTTGTTGTTACGGTGTATAATGAACCTCACATTTCTGGTCAACACGTTAAGGATTCGAATCCTTCCAGGAGCTCGAGTCTCAGATTGTCTGATTACAAACTGTAAAGTTACATGGCAAACATTTGTTACCACGAGGGGCCATTTCTAACATTGATATAATATATCTTGATATAAGTTTATTTTTCTTGAGAGCAGATATAAAATCTTACCTCACCTCACTTGAACTCAACATCAACAATTATAAATATAAGTTATCTGTTAGCCTACCATCGTCAATTTGAGTATCGTTATGTGGTTCTGTGCTTTCAACCAGCCAATAAGTGCGACGCAAATTGATGAAACGCCATCAAACGAATAGAGAATGATGAGGGGTCTTCATAAAATATGGCAAATGAGGCATTCAAGGAGATTATTTAATATTCTTCATTGGAGAAAGGCAATAACATTAGTCTGACAAATCAACCTATTAGGACGCTGTGACAATCTCAGATATGTCAACACTTTGACTCGACACTAATGAGACTTCTAGACATGAGAAGTACACCTCTCTAATGTGTCCGAGAGTTCTTAACGCAATGAAGTATGTTCAGCAAACAGTAGAGATTCGTCAAGATTGGGCGAGTCCAATTACAAACACTTGGTGTTTTCTAATTATACAGAACGCATCACGATAAGCTGTACAATATGAACCCTATAATATGAAATCACCAATCAAGTGTACATGTTCCGTGCAATCTAGGAATCATCACAATCTGCAGATTGTGAGCTCACAATCTGCAGATTGTGTTATACCCTAGATGGTTCGTAACATACACACTTATCATATGTGTGCAGCTCGTACATACTTCAGTTATACATTGGTTTTTGTTTATTATTTGTTAATGATTATTGTCCTAAACTGTAGACTCTAAGGTAGTGGGTTCAACTTGTAATATCATATAAAGTGTACGTGTGATCCTTAATATAACAAATGTTTGACTTTAATTACTCACAACGCACGAACGCAAACAGATGATTAACTTGATTCAAGTGTTGAATTGTTTTCTGGAGAGTTTGGCCCTTTTGCCTTTGTATTAAAAGATAAGCAAAAAACATTTAAAAAGTTAGTGAATGAATTATCTTGTTCTCTCCCTACATTCAGTACAGAGAGGGCAGGCAATCTGTGCAGCTGACAGAGCATATACGTATATCACCAGTGCATATCTAGGACCAAACCATCTGTCAAACAAACTGACTCTATCTAACATGACCCCTTCCTAGTCAGTTGTTATTAGCAGGTTATCGATTCGGTAGTCCCAACACAATCTCCAGCAATCTTTTCCAAATCGAAATATGTCTGGTAACCATGACCTTGGTTTATGTGATGACGGCGTTTAGACACAGGTTCCCTCACAACAATGTAAAACTGTCGACTTTATTAAGAATATTTATAGATAATTTCCCTGTTTTCAAACCTCATTCTTTATGGAAGTTTAATTTCAATTTGCAAATTTATTTTTACTATTCGTCTTTAATTCAATATCCTCGTTGTGCGTGAGTTCATCAAGGTAGTGAATAACGCAGGACACATCAGTATTTATTTTTTTGAAATTATATATTTTATTATATCATGTTACTACATGCCGATAGAAATTATATGAAATTCTCAATGCTTATATCCAAAATCAAACGTATCTGAAAGCAAAACGACTACCTGTTATTGTATTTATGATAAACCTTAGGATTACATATTTTGTTGTTGTTGTTGTTGATGGTGTTGTTGTTTGTGGTATTGTTGTTGTTGCGTACATGCATGTACCTGCCTGCACACATGCATTTAAGCTACAGCAATCACATTATTTCTTTTATGAAATCAAACGATTTGCATAACCTGATTTGCAAAGTTTATGTATGAGTTATTGTCTTATAAGTAATGTGATAAATAGTAAATATCACGTTGTGGGAACATATTCAAAATGCGTTTCTATATGAATTATATATTTTAACAAAACATATACACTATATTAACTGAAATATAAATATAGGAAGGGACCACAGGAACTCTATATCGTAAGTGAGCTGGAGGTAAAACATAGGTAAAACAAACCTCCCCCTATATAACATAGAGTAAAGGAGCAAGGGCTGCCATTTTGCCGATCTAAGGGTCCATTCAACATTAGGTCAAGAGTTACACTAAGAATTGGTGACATACACAAATGAACGCACGTACTTATCAATTATACATTTCTCCGCAAAACACGGCCAATTTCCAACATATGTCACCCCAAAGATAACATTAATAGCTTTTCTAACTGGAAAATCGGCCACAAAAACCTCTCCCGTGAACATTATCCCGCAGTAGACACCCCTTCGAACGATCTGATTGATCCCTTGAGCTGGCTCTGTAGTTCACATTTCAAAGCTCCCCTCTGATCAAGTGTTAAATTCTTAGTGAAGCAATTTTCGAAATATCCTGTCGTCCCGCCACGCCGTCGTGTTTGTTTACCGATACTATATTAATAGTTCAGCTCAACAGACCGATCATATAATTTGCTCCTTTACTGTATGTTATATAGGGGTAGGTTTGTTTACCTACATTTTAATTACGATATTGAGTTTCTGTGGAAGGGACAGATACAATCGCACTGTATGTATGTAGCTGTACGAAAGACACGAGGCGACGAAAGCGAATTTGTCAACCTACGCGCAATGATAATAATCAATCTGACTGGCAAATCCAATGACAAGTTCGGAAAAGTTATTTCACTTCAAAGCACTTTGAACATCGTCATCTTGTCATCAAGTTAACGAGTTTGAAAGTTTCAAGAGGCAGTTTTTATGTTGATTGGAGTAATGTAATTTGTCAATCTTATGTACCAGCGCCAGCTGTCGTGAAGTCCAAACAGCCTCAAATCGACTAAATCCACCTTGAGATGTCTTTACTTGTTCTTTAAAATAGTGCGGCCTGTCATTGATGTATTTGCGATTTAAAAAGTGTCGTTATTGTCTAGATTGTCTAAACGTATATTTTGTTATAGTACAACTAATACAATGATATGAAGGTGAGGTGAGTTTGGGTGTAACGCCGCTTCCAAGAGTATTTCAGAACTACTTGTATTATTGCAGGGAGAAAGCCCCCAACACCATGGTGGCTATTGCGGTGAAACCTGCGAGTTTCGGGTTGGAACTAGCAAACCATGGGTGTTAGTGCGCTGAAATTAAGGGCAGCATTGGACCCAAACCTTACTGAACTGCAGACAAAGTTGCCTAGCCCCTGGCGGGATTCGAACCCCAGATCCGACGCCGAACGCGCTAACCACTGCGCTATCCAATAATCCAATATCATTATCCAATAATATTCAAGTAATAAAATGCATTTTGTTCGTTGGTCAAACAGGTTTTACACAATGAGTACACGGTATAGTTTATTGTACTAGTATCGAGTCAGGGTTCCGACAAAGTAATGCCTGACCAATTAATTCGGTCAGAAGATAAAACAGGAGCTTTACCGTAAATCATTTCTAACAATGAATCTAGTCGTGGGATAATTAAGGTTCGGACAGACATGGTCATAACAGCTTAAACTTTTAAACACATATGGGTCCTTACACCAATATAAACCCCAATATGATCTTGATCTGAATTAGGGCAGTCGATTATGTCAGATCATACACTGTCGGCTCAAGTTAGGCTGTAGTTACTTGATCACGAATACGCTTGTGGATACTACAATGAAGATGTTGTTCATTACCTGTTTACATGACATGATCTACAATCCTTAGAAATATTCTAAAGTGTTTCAAGTGAATGGCAACAGCCTCCACACTGTGTTGTATGGAGCACCTCAAGCTAATGTGTTCATGATCTCTTTTAGATCAACATAGTCATATCATTTATGATCTGAAACTGCAAAGAGAATGTCAATAAACACTTATTTTTTTACAGTAGTTTCTCATGTTATGTCCAGTTCTTGTATATTTGTTATTGGATGTATGTATTGGTGAGGTGTAAACATAAGCAAAAGTTTGCTTGTGTGCCGAACCAGAATCACTATGAGTAAAAATATGTTTAAATCATAGAACCTAAGATTATTTCACATTTATATTTCTGATAACGATACAGTGAAACAATCGAAAGGAAACGCTGAAGGGGGTACTGTAACTGGGGAATGTTATCATGAAAAACTGTTTTTACCTTTGCTTCAGTCTTCCGAAGTGCCTTCATTGAAGTTGAGGGCCATCAGCAGTGTAGTGGGTGAAGGGTCGGAAATGTAATTATGACAGCTGTTCCTTGGGCTTTCATGTCAAGCTGTGGTATGATACAATCGTCAACTTGAAAGAAATCATAAAATTATGTTGACTTTCGCCGTGTTTCACAAAATTAATTATTTTGACAGAAAAATACTTGTCGTCCCCAAATAGATGTTTTAAGAGAGATGAACTTGAAGAAGAATTATATCGTGATCAGTACTCATGTATGTTCTTAGCTTGATGGAGGGATTATGAGTAATGCATGTCTTTCTGAAACCAAATAGGCAACCTCATATATAATTTTTTCTATATATATTTATCACAAATGTTTCTTTAAATAGTAAAATAATTAACTTTCCAAAAGTTTAACAGTTTGGTTATCTGCAATGATGAACTGTCATGCTGCAAATTCTTAACAGTGACATTGGAAGGGAAAACTTTCTTAGTGTTAACTCAACAAGGAGATTAATTTTTGTCTTAATTAAGTATCTCTCATATGCAATTTTGTTGGCATCGACTCTATATAATCTCTCGCAAGAAACGATTTATTAGTGGTACTTATCAGTGACGGCAGTGTTGTTTCTACTTCATTTGTTGACGGGCTTACGTGTTTTTTAATTGACTTCGTATACCACTCTTCTCCAGTTTACTAACGAAGCTACTGACTATTGCTTCATATTGACAGTTCTCTGATGTGCCAAGCAGTTTGAGTCTAGTGGAACCGGCGATTTGTCAAAGTTACGTCTTCAATGCCATCAAACTCTTAACTAACGGACTGTTTGCGACATAAATAAAAGCATGTTTTTCATAACGCTATATTGGTTCATTACACAGTTGAATACTAGGGACGGGACAGCAGAGTTGACGGCTTTCGGATCAAGCTTCGGGCTTAACAGGGGCTCTTCAACTTTGTTTTAGAGGGATCAGTTAAAATGGTCAGATTTCGTGAGAAGACCTATTTCATTGAAATTGTCTTTTTTAATTTTTAAAATTTATTTTGAAGGTCTATAGTGCTGTGCCTAGTGTCTTTTGACTAACAGACAGATACTTAAGTTTGACTCGTTGACATGAAAATATGAAATTACTCAAATAACAGCAACCAATAATTACTTTCATTTATAACGTATATATAACTCAGTATAACGTAACATGCTTTTGAAGACCAAAATAGTATATCAAACTTTTATAAATACTAATATCCAGAAGAAGCGAAACGTTATCTGAAATATTTTTTTTCTTAAACTGCTAAATTATGATTATCGTATTCCATACGGTTACTTTTA
This sequence comes from Gibbula magus, assembly GCA_936450465.1. Taxonomy (NCBI): domain Eukaryota; kingdom Metazoa; phylum Mollusca; class Gastropoda; order Trochida; family Trochidae; genus Gibbula; species Gibbula magus. The sequence goes on from OW388303.1 coordinate 66,698,954, forward strand.
TTGACAAACCGTCTTCTTTTTTATCAGACAACGTTTTCTGGTTTAAAAAACTTAGGGGTGCTTAACTTGTTGTCATATGTATACAATGTGATCTTTAGTCCTCTTTCAGCGTTAGTCGTGACCATATGGTTTGTCTGCTTTTACACACGATATACATAGCATAATGGAGCCACAACGACGTCGTACATTATTTTCGTTACGTTGTAGAATGACAACATGATAATTGGAATCGATATTAACGACCTTAATCACCGTCTTATAACAGATTGTCCCTTCGCCGTACAGTAATTGAGGTTTCCTTGGCCTCGATAGTTTTCGTTATATACTCATCACGTCTAAAGAACTACACTGTATTACATGGACATATTTTTACGTTATCTCTTTCTTTAAGTCAGGTCACGGTATGGTTATATTCCGTCTCGGTTTGGTCAATACTCCAGGCATGTTCTATTTTCCTTGTTAATCTAAACTTTGACTGAGTTGTATATAGGAAATTAGCAGCATGATTCTTCTATTTATATAATTCCCTATTGGAATAATGTTTGTAAATCGTTATTAGAATAAACATATTGTTTACCAGAAGATACATTCAAAAGAGAAGGTTCGCCATAGGAATTCTGAAATAATGGCAGAATTGTTCACATTAAACTATAACATTCAAACACATCCAAATTGCGGAGTAAGTCTTTATGACGACGTCAATTATGATCTCCATATTCCGACAGGATTTCAAAATAATTTCGATTTTCAGGGATAATCTCAATAAGTCGATATTAAAGCTCTACTCTATGTACAATCTAATAAGAGTTTAATTCTGCTTTAATTTGATGGCCTACTTGACAACCAGATCGATTTCATGAGAAATATTCCAAGAACCAAGGGTGAACATTTTCAACATGAACTCTTATAAGATCAACATTCTCTCCTCTCCTCTGAAATAGTTTAGCAATGTGTTTACAGTTGACATATCACGTTGAATACGAACTATGCTCGGATGTTGTAATAAATTATTGGATTTGAGTTCTTACGAAATTAATAAAAAGAGTAAATAGCCTTGTGTATCATACGCGACAGAGAATATAGGTAATAAACTGATCAGTGTTACGTAGAAGAGTACCGAAGTAGGCAGGTGCTAGCTATGTAGCTAGATGGATAAATTGTGGGTAACGATATTGCCAACTTTGATCTAAACGAGCCCGGCAATAAAACTGATGATTAAGAAATCATTAAAACACGATTCAATTTAAATCATATGTGCCTGTGTTCTTGAAACAATTTACAAAAAACAACGCTTTCTGCAGTGATATGTTTTACTGGGAATATGTTTGATTTAGACATTTGAAGATATAAAGAGAATTCTTCTAACATATCTTCAGATATACCGCAGACAAGCTTATCATGCAAGTACACATGCCAAACAATTCAAACTTTGCCTGTGACATTTAAAATAATGTCAAGTTTACCAAAATTCTCAGAATCAGAATTCTTGAGAAATCCCGTTGGCACGGGTAACATGAGTAAAAGTTTCGTTGTGCCCTTGAAATAAAGGCAAAGGTCACACAACGCTATCGTTAACCTTAGGTGAATGCAAAATATGAAAATAATCAAGGTGAATCGTTTTTTGAGTTATTCCATTTCATGTGTATGTACAATGTAAAGACTGACTGACGCCACCTACACGCTTAGGAAGTTAGGACACGATAGGAAGTTTGCGAACGCCACAATTGTTTTTCATAATTATGTACAGTAGTATTTACAATGTTTCTCCATACATCTTTCCGAGGAAATGTGCCTTGGGCAATCTATTTGTTAACATGTGCATTTAGATTAAACTTTTTAGATGTTGATAAAAGATCATCACATATATTATTGGATTTAACTGTAGCTGTGATAGCAGCATAAAATATATGCTTTGCAAAGTTGTAACACCCAGTGTTACATAGTCGACCCAGAAATAGAAGCTTACATTTATCGATATAACCTATGAGCGACCATAACCCCAGGTTTGCAATGGTAGATATTGAAGATGATCTTTTATCAAGACCTTGTACAAGTCGAGCAAAATACCTTTGTGTTTGCTCAAAAATGTCTGCTTGCTGGCCTTTGATACTTGCTGATACTTCACAGCCATAGAGGCTAGTTTTAAGAATCATTCTGAGCCATATTTTTACACACGTAAATGGATGAAGGCTAGAATCATTCAATCCAGTAGATCTTAGAGAGTTTATATTCTGTCTTGCTTTCTGACAATACTTTTCAGTTCTAGTTTTTGTGGAAAGGTTATATGTAAATAGTTCACCTCCATATACAGTTATTTCTAATAAGGGGATTGGGATATGACCAAGTTTACAGTGAAAATTAGTATCATAGACTTTTCTTTTGCTAAATACGATGATGGTACTTTTTGATGGGTTAAACGCCATTTGCAGGCGTATGAAGAGACACTATCAAGTGATGCTTGTATAGGCTATTAGGTGATGTACTGACCAGTGTAGTATCATCAGCAAGCAAGACGGAACATCCATATTAAATACACGTATACCACAGTTAGCTTGTCTTAAAGATGTTATTAGGCCATTAATAACAATGAGAAAAAACCAAGAGGATATAACTCTTCCTTGCCCTACACCTTGTTTGTCTAGGTAGGTTTCTGACCTCTCCCCCTGGTATGCGACAAAAGATTGGCTATTTGTATACCAATGATGTAATAGTTTCCAGACATTACCTCTGATACCAAGTTCATTTAGTTTGTAGAATAGACCATCGTGCCATATATTTTAGAGCTTTGACCATAGCTATTCCGAACCTATATGCATCACTATCAATATTTTAGAAAGCTATTTCGTTTTCATATCTGTAGAAATACTGACGTTGATTTTGACGAAATTTGACTGCCTACAAATATTACTTTGATACTTAAACGAGAACTTTTAATAATAACAGGGAAACACGAGTTGTTTATTGGATGATATCATGATTAAGGTCACTCATACACGAAAAGAGATACTTTAATTTGTATACAACGTTGTTTTCTAGATTACATTAAACATGGGCTAATAGTCAGAATATGGAACCTTTGTATCCAATCCATCGAAATGTTGCAAATATATGGTCCGTAAAGAAGAAAAGGAAATATACTTAATTGATGTGCTAATTGCTCTACACTACCCCACAACTTCTTCCTGCCGTGTGATAATCAAAACGTTATCTTTATTCTTACCGCAATCCAGTTAGGTACTCATTGTTTCATTGGTCTTTTCAATTATAATTAAAGATGAAAACCACGTATTTTTTGTTTTTGAAAAATACAGCGAAGTCAGAACTTTATACCTGCAGAGTCGTAAATCCATCTACAAAGTCCCACTAACCATCCAAACAATCTTTATGTCACAAAGCAACAATATGCAAAATCTTACAGCAAATTTCCTACATCAAATGTGTAAGTTACGATCAGTATACATTGCCATGAATTCAAATATCACGTTTAATGTATAATGTATTTGTCAACTTATGATAGGTGTTATGGTCCATATTACTGTAATAAACAATTATTATTATATTAAAGATGACTATCGTTACTGTAGAGACAAATAGCTTCGCTCGTTATCTCAAATAGAAAAAAGAAGTAATCAATATGGTGGCATGGTCAGCGTCCGTACATTGACACTTAAAGAGAATCAAAAGTTGTAGATGTCAACAGAAACACGATTCAGCCAAATTCTCTACTTTTTATATTTACTAAGTGTTGGTGTGGTTGTTGAAACCCATAGATATGTCAATACTCAATGTGACAATGACAATTATTTCAAGGTCACCAATATACACTGGTTGCTGCAAAATAAATCTTTGTGTATAAGGTGTTGAGAATCCAGTGAAACATTCTTGAGATATACTACTGACAAGAATACGCGGAGATATTGAAATCCAGAAGTTTGGTGTTAAATATTTTTAAAGATAATCCAGTGCATCGTTCTTGAGATATCGCGTTATCCCAGAGTATCGTTGTGGCAAGCTATTATCACAAAAGTTTAAGGCGATATTTCTTACACTTTGGTGGACACATAATGTGCAAAGTAAGAACATAATCGAGTAAAACGTTCTTAAGATATTTCAATTCAAGCGTCCTTACGAGCATAGTTTCGAATTGCGAATTCTGTATCTTCTGCTTAGCGTTAAACGGGGGATGGTGGAAAACTAGTGAGCTTGCTCTTTCAGCCATTCATTTTAGTTAAATAGGTTCTTCTAACAATTAAGTTCGGTAACTGACGAGAAATAGCACATATCTGTGGAACTACATCTATACTCAGTGCAGTTTATTCCTCAGTGCGGTCACTAACTTCGATACGTTCTGCAGCCCAGTCCGCCAAGCACCGATAAGTGATGTAAGAAGCTACGGAACCAGGAATACAATGAGTCCCGGTATAACGTATTCTCTGCTATCAGCTTTCCGGCTCAACGCATTTCTCAGCTTCTTAACTGCAGTCACAGGCCGCCTGATATTTCTTTGCGTTAGTTTAAATCAATATGATTAATAACGGTTGTATCACTCCCTCAGTAGGAAAGACTTTAACCCACGACATGTAAGAGGGGCACGTAAAGGGCTGGCTTCTAGTTCCTAAGTAGAATCGTACAAATTAGTTAGGAAATATAATTAGTTTGACGTCCTGTACGAGACGGGAAGGTGGTGTGGAGACGGCACGTGACAACCCCCTCTTCCGCCTCGCTACCAATTCACTACCCTTCTGTCGTCTGCTTCGAGAAGAAAAGGATAACTCTCGTCTGCTTCCTCACAAGTACAACAACTTATGCATAGAGGATCTAAGTCTGATCGAGGTAAAAGACATTATATCCAAGCTTTGGTCTCTTGGGTCACGTTTGATGTTTTCAACTGCGTGTGAGGTTGATGGGAAGGGGCAGTGTGTTCTCTGTGTTAAGTCCGCCTATCACTTCCGCAGCTTACATCCTTCAACTTCCTATCTCTGCTGCCCCGCCAATCTGACATGTTCAATAAGAATTGGCAAATTTCTTGCATTTGTGTTGATTTTGCATCTTTCAGGTTCGGTCGAATGTCAGGTCACGCGTAAGGCACGGAAAGCAGACGACTTTTGTGTGAGACACGCGTTAAGCAGACGCAAAGTACAGCAGAACTCACAACTAATTAGCTAAGTAACAGGGATACTTTTTACAGGCGAGTGGTAAGTAATGTTGTTGTTGCTTTACGTATTTCCATCACATCTTCTATGAGCTATTCTGTCACCGGTATTTGTGTTTCTTTACATCTTTCCATGTCGGGCCCAGCCAGGCACTTGCTTCTCAAGCAACAACAAGCTAATATGATTAGACTAATGAGGTAGATCCTTTCACGTCTTGTGTTGATCTTTACACTAAAACCCGGCCTCCGTCTCACTATGTGAGGCGTTCATCTTTGTAAATGTATCACTTTGCCAATTAGGGAATATTTCTCTTGTTTACTTTAATCAAGGAAAAGGATTGTTCAAAGTCTCCTCAAAATTGTTGAAGTCTCAAGGTAATTTAACAACCTTTCCTTTTTAAAGACATTACTGTAGCTGACTTAGGAACGTGTATATAGCGATATACCTAATTTGATAAAATGATTAAATATCCAAGAATACACAAATAATATACTTTGAATTCTCACAATACTTCACTAGGCATTAATATCGCAATATGTTAATTAATTGTGTTAAGTTATTAATAAAGTGATAAATGAAAAGCAGAACAACTTAGATCATTGCAATACGATCACGTGTTCTTGACAGCGTATAATAACATGATTTAACACATTATAATAGCATTTCGACATCACCTGGGGTCGGGCTGGCGCAGTGATTAGTACTCTTTAAAGGGGCAGTAGCACGTGTTTTTCGCTCAAATACAAAATGTAAGTCGATGAAATGTTTTTGAAAAATAATTTCACCAATAGTAAAACACCCTTATCTCTTCGGCATGTCAAGTTTAAAATGAGTGTACATGGCTCGGTAAAGCCATGGGAATCGTTTTTGCTATTCGAAATAACAGAATGTGTTCACATTAAAATGGCTGTAATGCATTTTTTGCTTTATAGCAACACCGGTATTACTACTACGGATAATAAGAATAAGTAATAAGATCTTTTACCCTTAAAAGTAAATTTAAATGACACCAACTATCATTATAAATAGGAAATTTGAAAAAAAATAAATCTTGCAAACAACGTGCTACAGCCACTTTAAGTCCCTTAAACGAAAACGTCTGAAGTCGGAGAGCATAGGCATACACTCTCTGTAGACAGCTAGCATCTGTGTTCTACTGAGCATTTGTGTGCTACTAGTCTGTTAACTGTAGGTTTAAAAACACTTAATGTGGAGATGTGACTGTCAAACCTTGCAGCTGATACGTTGTTTCGAGAAAAATGTATATGACAGATGTATATGTATTACCCATATGGGAAGACGGACACAGGGTAGTATTTTTCCTGTAAGTCACATGGGAGTTACACCTTTTTCTGGCTTTTGATTGGCTGTTACAGAAAAATAAGAATTTCATTGGTTGCCGGAACTACTTCATTCATCTTTCTTACTTTTCCCGACTAGTAACTTTAGAAACTGTCTTCTGCACTTTAACATGTTTATTTGTTTCCCGCAGTTGAAATTAGCGTTTTCGTACATGTGCCGACGCATCAAATGTCGGAGGAAGCAGTTAAATTGTCCGAAATTTAAAGAAACTAGCGATTACTGTTTGACTGTATAACCACGGAAAGCTTCAAGAGCGACGGCGATCGTTCGTATGTAATGACGTCATAGGCGCGAGCGGTTATGACGTCACAGTGTCGATTGTAACGTCACAGGGCTTTTCGGTTTGAGCCGACTTGTTTTTGAGGTTCGCACACCTCTTGATATGGATGTTGCAATAACTTATATGTATAATCATGGATTGATAGTAATTGGCAGGAATACAAAACTTTCAACTAAAGCCACATCTTTATTTTATTGTGAAAGACATTTTCGCAGGGGACATTTTAATCGTGCGGAGTAAACAAGGATAGGTACGTAAGAAATGAATCCACGTCACACGCGTATGGATATGGAGATTCATCTCCTTCTCGGGTCCTTTTAGAGAAGCTATTGGCTTTTAATATTCGCGTTTTTACTTTAATTTGTCATATGGGTAATATAAACAATAACCAACTCGTGACGGGGAATGACAGATTATCTTTCCCTCGTTATATCAATTGTGTGTAATTCTCTCGCCAAGGCTCGAGAATTACTCAAATGATATAACTCGGGAAAGATAATCTGTCATTCCCCGTCAGTCGTTAGTTATTGTCTAAGTATATTCCTAAGTATTTCCCAGTTTATACGGATAAATTTAGTAGTTATGATTATGCAACCTCGTCCCAGGGCTGATCAACTATCATTTCATGGTTCACGCACGATCTTGGTCAAGATTCCTGACCATCAAAATTTACCACTTTTCAAGAACAACATGTAATTAATGTACTGAAAATGCTCTTGCCACTTAATGGAATTGATTCCGATATTAAGTTTATAGAAAAATTGGTTAACATTCATAAAAATAGCCAAACAGATCCGGAACTATGTTTTACCGTAAGGACACTGATTACTGCTTGTAAGATAGCGATTACTCAGTTGTTATAGTACCGTTGTAACAACCTAATCTTAATATTAAAGGCGACGTAGCACGTTTTTGCATAATATTCGTATTTATTATTAAAGCTTATACAATATATTGTTACGTTAGAGGGTAAAACATCTCATTACAAGACCTGGTAGGTCGTATCCATAGAAAACCGTTATCCGTATTGGAGTGAGTGTGAGTGAGTTGGGGTTTAACGCCGCTTTCAAGAGTATTTCACTTATATCGCGGCTGCTAGTATTATGGCAGGGAGAAAGCCCGCAACGCCATGTGGCTATGCATTGCGGTGAAACCTGCGAGCAACGGCTGGAACTAGCGAACCATGGGTGGTACTGCACTGAAATTCAGTGTAGCATTGCACCCAAACCTGACTGCGTGTAGAACAGTTCTCTACTGCAGACAAAGTTGCCGTGCCCCTGGCGGGATTCGAACCCCGGACCTCTTGATCCGAAGCCGAACGCGCTAACCTATCCGTATTGGAAGATAATGGCGGAACGTATAAAGCGACAATTTTGTGGAACTCGTCAATGTGGAAGTTAGACGTGTCGGTCTCGTTTGATTTTGAGAGTTCAGACAGAACGACTGTTGACCATTCCTTCATTGTATCAAATTTACAACTCTACTCTGAGTGTTTGGGTATCGTTACATATGACAGATTACTTGACCTACCTCTCAGCGGTCATTTTAATGTTAAAATGACATCCATCGATAGAAAATGGACTCGCACGGCTTTACCGAACCATGTACATTCGTTTTAGAACTCTTTTCATTGATTCACAAGTACTATTTGGCCATGTTTAACTCGTATTTACCTTTTTGTGAGAGCACTTTATTTCAGTTAGAATGGCGTGCTACGGCGCCTTTAAGGACGAATACATCTAAACATAATAGTAATGACATATATAAACCAGTTTTGTGTCACAATTAATAACTACAAAAAGTACTATGAACATATACGATCTGCAGGAAATGAAGATATGTGTTTGCTTTGAATGAAATTAACGCATTACTTTAATTATTCTATACTGGTGCATGTTACATCTAGAAATTAGGGAAGGAAATACGTTATGATGTGCGCATCGATAGCAGTGGAAATAAACGGATAGTACGTCTGGGTGTGTCTAGCTAGGTTGCATGTATATAACACAACATAAATATACGTTGTTTGTGTTTTTCAAAGTCACATCGACCTATTTCGCGTTGCTATCGTTCAACATCCATTCGTGAGATGAGGTGATTTGGCGTTTAACACCACTTGCAAGAGTATTTCATTTATATTAGGGCTGATAGTAATACTGCTAGAAAATGTCCGCGACACTACTGTGGCTTTGATAGAAGTGAAACCTGCAAGCATTGGCTGGAACTCGCGAATCATGGGTGGTACAGCGCTGAAATTCGGTGTAGCATTGCATCGAGACCTTTCAGAACATTTCTCTAGACTACAGCAGACAACTTTGCCGAACTCCTGGTGAGATTTATCACATATAAAAAATCAACTTTCAGTCGAGTGAGAAATATACAGAAAATCATACTATTGATTTCTGCATGTAACCCAACGTGTTGGTTCGGTTCAGTTGTCTTAGCACAGTTTCCATTCATCTTTCTGGCCAGATATATGAATGAAATATTTTATTCCATGAACTAGCAAATCTGGCCAAAGATCCAATGGTCAGCATGTAAGTTTGATCCATAAATATAAAATGTATTATAATATCTGGATGCTTGCTGACCCTTGTCAGCTCATGCTCATCAGGAAGAACGCGCTCACAATAGAATGCTAGTTTTGAGAAAACGATGAATGAAACTTACTATAACTCAGTAAAGATTTTATGATTTATAATTATATAAACGTGGATAAACTTGAGAATCATAATATTTATATAAGTTGCAGTAACGTAGTTATATAGGTTAGTTCAATTGAAGAAAATTATATAAAATACATCAAAAGTCTTTAAACAAGACAGGGATGGCGTTAATGTCTTATGATTTAGAAACCTGTCACCATGTCCAGGGTGATCTTCTCGGTTTGAGAACGTGAGACCGGCATGATGTACAGCGCTTGAAACCATAAATACTGCATATTTATGACCCGTGCTGGTATCTTTATGGTTTGTTTTGATGGGACAACCAACAACAAATCAAACTGAATAACAACATCTCGTTTCCTCCAAGGAAATCTTTGATTGAAAAGTATGAAGGTTTGATTGAGCCAACGGTAAATTAATAGAAAATCAGAATCTTTACACTTATTCACAGGTAAACAATCGGTAATGGGTTCTGGTTATGGGTCTAGTGAGACAGGTCCCTCCATGCAGTTCTCAACTATCACTGAGGCCTCGCGGGCTGATGCCAGAGTCCAGCCTAATGTTCCATGTGTTTCTGTGCTGATTAGATCGTGTATAGGGCTTCACCAGACCTGCTCAAATCTGCTTAGGTAGCTGGCCTTGTCTTGTGGTGCCCTGACTTACGAGGAATGGACCTCGGCTCCAGTCGTGTCGTCCTGTCAGCTCTTCTGGTGGTGCTGTCCCTCGGGTCCTGGTGTTCGCTTACTTCAAATCAAATCTACTTCAGCTAAGGCGATTATTACTCGTCTGTGCTCTGATATAGGACTTCAGCTGACAGTTCATTTACGATGGTACAGATTGTGAATGGTTTTAATCTGATGGGTCTTGGTGCACAAATGTTGCTGTTCTTTGCATTCAAATGGACAACTGCTTAGAAGTCGTTAAGATAGATGTAGGCTGTATGAGTTCACTAGAGAAGAAAATATTGATTTTAAGTTCTTACGGATGAGTGAGATGTTTTCGCTAACGTTAGAGGGATAAAACGTGTCTAATGATGATAAATGAGTTCTGCTACTAGAGTTGAAGTTAAACTTTTGGACTGTTATGAAGCTTACGTGAGGAAGGATACTAATATAACAGTAGTGTACCCGACATTAGGCCGAACTCCCAGGTGACCCAGTTAATGGTCTATTTCAATGGTAATCGCATTACATCCTTTTAGTGACAGGTATTTCATCAGATTTCAATGGTTAATGTTTGGTAAAAGCCCAGATAATCCCTTTGGATTTCGGACGATGTTATGTAAATATTTAAAGATGAAATTATATTATCACTGCATAGTTCGCCCTATCCACTTGCATGAGGAAATCGTTACGCGCTGAATACGGTATGTTGCAGCTTAAACAGAGAGCGGCGATGTGCCACTTCCCGGACTGAATCCGTCTCTTTGAGTGAGCCGAATCAGTGACGGTGCATTGAATAGAACAGATCGCCCTTTGTCTTCCCTTTCGCTTCCCTTATCGGATAACCATCGGGAAATCCCACTCGGCTCCCATGTGGTTCTGAAGTCTGGCCAGGCGCCAACTTACATTAGTCCACACTTGTCCATCTTGACCAACACAATGGCATGTTTGACCATTTCGCATCTGACCAATAATCATCAAAGAGTCACATTACTTTGACAATAGCTGATGGCAAAGCCGGCGAGAGATCCTCCATTTAATAGCAGCGTTGCCAGTGCTAAGAGATATCTTCAGTAAAGTTCTCTATGCTTGGAACTGGGCGTGCTGTGTTTGCTAAGTGAGTCTGGGTTTAACTCACAGCATAGATACTCACGGCTTCCTTGTCACAGATACATTTAGCTTCAACTTGTTGTAAGTTTCTGTAATGGCAATTGTTCCACTCAAGTTACGGGACTTTGAAGTTAGAGCAATCAGGAAATAGCCTGCACGAGTCCTTTCCTCAGGACTTAATTACCGGATAGAGCGTGATGCGCTTGTGTAATGATACAGACAGAGACAATTGAAATCGTAGTTTGTAATGCGAGAAGTGGTGAAAGTACCTACACTTTTTAAAGTTCCATGCATTAATAATTAATGATTTATTGTTTCATACATGACTGTCGCATTATAGACACTATAACATGAATTATGAGGGAGGGGAGGGGAGGGGGGTAGCGATCCGTTGTTTAAGAAATCATTCTAGAAAACAGAACAAAGTTATGACATGATTTTATAGATGTTCGCCTCTTTCATGGAGGAGAATGACGTTTCGGTATAGCTTCTTACAATGTTATTAATGATTAATGTTTGAAAAAGGTTTAAGAACCTATATTCTAACGTCGCTCTATAACAAGATGATTTATTGCCTTGGACTTACTTTGTTTTAACTTTTATTAACCAGTGTTCATATATCTATATCAGAAGAAACGACTGTGAGATTCTATATATCATCCAAAATCAATTTTCATAATTTCAATGAAACATGTAAGTCTCAGAACAAAGCATTGACATTAAAACGTCCAGTGCGATGCTGTCAGATAATTGTGATGTCATTATGTTCTTGATGCCATGGTATTGTATCATTAAGGTTTTGTCGTCATACCATTGTGAGCCATAACTTGATGATGTAAAAGCTATATGATCTCATGTGGTTAACGGTGACAGGGCAGTGTGCAACATCTACTGTCAAAACGATATCTCCCTGGAGATATTGATTGATCTCACACAAGCGATATCTACAGAGGAGCACAATTTGGGGCCATAAACATCGTTATTGCAACACAGGTTGACACATACGGTAAATGAATTACAATGGCATTTGTTATCTTCAAATTTGACAGAATTTGACGTTTAGCCTTTTTAAAAATATTTAACGAATGAATAATTGTTTTCAGAATCTCAGGAACGACCAAACAAAGCTTTGTTACATAATTCAGTTGCAACAGAAAACGGTTGTCTCAATTGAGAAATTTGTAAAAGTAAATGACAATTTGGAAAAAGATCATAAATATGTGTAATTTAAAGTTATTCTTAATGGTGTATCAATAGTGCTTCGGAGATCGATTTAATGTAACTTAAATGTTATTCAAATATTCAAATTGATATTCTATTTCTATTTTTCGGATATACGAGAGAGTTTTTGTCTTTTTCTATCTTTGCGTTTCACTTTTACTAACCAGTCATTGATGTTATTCCTAATACTAGTAGCATGCTGACAATCGAAATTTGAAAAGGATAATTTTCATTTGGAGTGAGGCAGCACGCTAGAGATGTTATTCAACTGTAATTCAAACATTTGCAATTGCCTTTCAAATTAAGTGTTATCTCTTCTGGGAAGAAGGTTTATTGTAATCTTTATTTGTTTCAATGTATTTTTGTAGTTTCCTTGTGCCATTTCTGCTGAAGTTTGTCCATATTATGTTATATAAAAAGTTATTTCAGTAAAATTTTGTATTAATCAAAAAATAATAAATAATAAATGGAAAAAGAAATAGTAAATACATTAGTTCAATTAGAGAGTTGAGTAAATTTTCACTGTAAGCATCGAAACCTATTTGTACTGAACTGAACGTAAGTTGTTGTTACGTATATTTAGAGTAGGCAAACACCTGTAAATAGACTAAATTGAGACACGGGATTATCTCATCCATTATTAAATGAAGTCAGACTGATGGAAGTATGCTCGGCATGTTAAGAAGTAAGTTAGTCATGTTTTTGTTCAGCCGGACTGGACTCGTCTGTAGTTTAAACACGTGTGTTGTACTACAGCGCCCTGCCAACAACTTATATACTGATACACCGATCCCCCTGTACTTACATCGGTACATAGGTTACCTATATATGTAGGTCAAGCTCATACCTAGCAGCATCAACTCTGAATACAACATCCATGATTAGTAATCTGGCATCTGGTATTGTTAAAGCTTCAAAGTAGAGTGTATTCTAGTATGTTTTAATTGCACTAAATAATATCCACATTGCATTTCAGCTGTGTTTAATGCGGCTACTTTCTTTTTTCTTGAAAACCTTCATGAACATAAGGTGATTAATGAATTACGTAGTGTTGAGAACATCAGGTAGTACACTTGACCTTCAATATATCAGAATATTTATGATAAGTGTCAATACCAAATTATCCAAAGCAAATCAACGTCATACTACTACTACTGCTACCACTACTACTACTACTGCTACTACTACTACCACTACTGCTACTACAACTGCTACTACTACTACTACTACTACTACTACTACTACTACTACTACTGCTACTACTACTTCTTCTACTACTACTACTACTACTACTGCTGCTACTGCTACTACTACTGCTACTACTACTGCTACTACTACTGCTGCTACTACTACTACTACTGCTACTACTACTGCTACTACTAGTACTACTACTGCTGCTGCTACTACTACTACTGTTGCTGTAGCTGCTGCAACTACTACTACTGCTACTTCTACGTTTACTAAAATAATTCTACTACTACTACTTCTACGTTTGCTAAAACTACTATTTCTGCTACTACTACTGCTACTACTATTACTTATAATAATAAACTGCTTCTGCTGCTGCTGCTACTAGTACTACTTTTACGTTTACTAACATTACTAATTCTACTACTACTACTACTACTGCTGCTGCTGCTTCTGCTTCTACTACTACTACTTCTACGTTTACTTACACTACTATTTCTACTACTACTACTACTACTACTACTGATTCTGCTTCTACTACTACTGCAACTACTACTACTTTTACAAACACTACTGCTACTACTACTTCTTCTACCTATGAACACATTAACACTTGTTTCATACATAGTTTTTGCTGATCCAAATATATGTTCTAAGACGTTAACAAACTCCATTTCTGACTGGCTAAAATCGTCGTATCCGCATCTCGTTGAATTACTTCCGGTTTCGATTGATATCAGTTAACTCACTTGTGTGTATCACTGAACATCAAGCGTGGTAATGTGGTCCAGGCTTAGAATAGCTTCATCACGTGACTGTTTCACAACGTTCGTGTTAGATGCAAATGTTACGATAACTTTAAAAAAACACAAATTATAAATCATTAATGTGTAAGACGTGTAGTCTGTCCTACATTTAAGAAATATATCTCTATGAAAGAGAACCGGATTATATGTTGCGACCAACTTCAATGATACAACGTTGCAATTAGAAGCGATCTTGATTGTCTTTGTAACCAATGAGGGGTTAAAGACGCAGTCACGATCATTTATTCCATACCTTTAGAGAAACTTGATCACGGCAATGTTTTAGATGTGGAACTGTTTCAAAGAAACTTGCTCATAAATCCAGTAATACAGAATGTATTGCACCTTGAGCATTCTCTGTGTAACAGCCGTGTTGATTTGATCAATAACAGGTCTGACACACTGCATGTCTTGTTTACATTCTGTTTGTAACTCACTCCCAAATACGCCCCTTTAACTCAGTTCTATAGTCGGCGTATTGTAAACGATACGGCCATTAAATAAATCGATTACGTCAGATCAGAGGTATTCCTCTTGCCCTTTGCGCAAGGGTCGGAAGTTGAACAATGATAATTCATTGTTTTTATTTCGGTTGGTAAACCAAAGAGATTTGTTCATCTTTCTAACATCCAAAACTGTTAGATATTTTTATCTTTAATAAACCTATCTGATCGGTTCATTTCGTTGCCTTCTGGATGTCTCCGGTAAATTATTGAGAAAACGTCTTGTTCGTGATTCCAAGATATTTAATGATGCACTATTCGTTTTACTTGTAAACAATTAGCGTATGCGTGTTCGACTCAATAGATCAAAGGTTCGGATTCTGCTCAGTAACTTTGTCCACTTTAGAGATTTGTTCTACTTAATATAAGATGTGGGTGCGATGCTTCACTGAATTTCAGCGCTGTGCCATCCATGGCGATGTGATCAGGCTTCCACGCAATGCATTACTGCAACGGTGCTGTGGGTTTTCTCCCCCCAATAATCCCGGGAGCCTTGATAGTAAAATACTCTTGACAGCGAACCCAATATCACCCCAGCTCACCGCCTTTTGGTATTATCCTGGTTCATAAAGTTTGCTATTACACTCTCGTTGAAGAAACTACTGTTGTGAAACATCGAAATGTTATTCAACACTGTTGTGAAACATTGCACGTGAAAGCGATCGCAGTCGGAACTACTTTCCAGTAGTCACATGGCCTTTGGGATCGCACTGGATTTCTTGGGACATGTTTTTTCACGCAACGTCGTTATGATTAATATTGTACGGACGCTTCTATCACAATTTACCGTCAATCAGTATCCCTTAGTTGATTCAGAGTTAGTTCCCTTGACACATATGCTATCTCGTTACGGCTTTCGGGATTTGACCGCCATTTTGCTTCGTCATGCAACTTGACGTAGTCTCAGTTTATAAATTCACAAGGATTAAACGTCACGTTGAACCCACGTATCCTGTGACAGTCGTCAGTTGAGTATTATTGCAACTTCATTGTAATCCTTAAAGGTACATTTTGATACTTTCTTCTCCTTTTGAGGAATGGTTTTGATTGTTTAGAATGTAAAACATTTGCTTCGTGTCGACATGTAAGTTTTCAAGGTTGTGGAGGCATTGTTCATGTCTGTCTGTTGTTACAGAAGATAACATACCAAGATAAATGAATAAAAATGCTTCAAGGTAAGTATCAATGCTGATATAAAATTTTAACGTTTGCTATAAATGTCAGAACTCCATTTTCGGCGGTGCTGTCAGCAATTTGTGCCGTCAATGTTAACTTCATCGGCAACAAGGACAATGATCCCCACAATTTCGCTAGATAAACTAGCTGCAGAACTGTATGTAACTTTACTCCCCAGTATCATTGTCATCAGGGTGTTACAGAGCCTATTTTGGCAAAGCAACTGCAGCTACCAGCTACATACAACTGTAACTAGCCTAACTGAATCGCGCTTGAAAACAGTCGCATTCCGATGACGTCACAATCACCTGACATCATTCATAAGATCTAGTGAGATTAATACGATGTTTTTGTTTACTCGCCAATTTGCGCTTCTTATAGTTCAACATAAAGACAATGTAATGAGTGTTTTGAAATTGTATTGTTCAAAATTGAAACTGTTATTAACGGATATTTGCTTGGCCTATTTTTGGTGTTTAGTGAGATGGCGTTATGCGTCCATGGTAAGAGATGTATCCCTACGCACATTTACATGAATGAATAGTAAACTTTAATTACATATTTCATTAATTTAGAGCGTGTAATAAATAAAATACTAAACTCCGTCCCGTTTAATAACATATTTATGAAACTCGTGGATGGTATTGGTATCTAACTCGCTTTCGCTCGTTAGATACCAAAACCATCCACTCGTTTCATAAATATGTTATTAAACGGGACGTCGTTTAGTATTCTATATTTATTACCCATATGGTTGAAAATAACTGAGTTAATGTTATTGATATGAGCACATTGAACATATCACGTTTGCCTAGCAACAATTGTTTCGCCGCGACTTCCCGTATTTCGTCGTCTGTGACGTCATAAAACGATTGTTCGTGACGTCACTGTAGCTCACCGTCGCAAGAGAAGTGGACCGTTTCCTGACTATTTTTACGCGAATCAAATGGAGTAAAATGGGTAATAAAGAAAGTATTACACTCGAATGTGTGCCATATGACCTTAACGAAACTCGCGCAAATGTATGTATAACGCTCGCTCTCGCTCGGGCAATACAACAATTCACACTCGTTTCGTTAAAGTCATATGACACACTTCCTCGGGTAATAATCTCTATATCTTTTGTTTGTCTTTGGTAAACTATTAAAACTCTTCTTGACGGTTTTTCATAGATCTTTCATGGTGCAACTTAAGATTCTCCCTCCATTATACAAATATTGTCTGGTGATTTGGTCAATACCTGTTTTTATTGAACCGAGAAAACTTGGTCAATATTGTTTTCTCGGGTCCATATGGATGTTTTATTATGTATTTAAGACAGAAACTAAAGGAAACAATGAAATACAGTAACAAATGTTATTTGGTTTGAAGAGCTAGGACTACGGTCATGGTGACATGAGAACAATAGTATGACGTCATGCAACAAACGTTTGACGTCACTCAAGTCAATATGGCTTCCGGTCGGACATGGGCTAGAGCCAATATGCTTTTCTGTCCATGATCACCTGATCGCCTCTCGACCAATCAGATCGCTAAAATAATGTGCTTACATAATAAAATGGTTTTTCATCTCCGGTAAACCACTGTTTCCTGATAATCTTCATGGTTTGTACAATTTGTATGTGTAGCCAGTGTTAGGCAATTTGGTAGCAGTTCAATCATAAGTCATTGCATGTTTACTGACAAGACTCACTTATTAGAAACTCATGTAAAAGCATAAACTTCTGACAAAGGTTCCTATCGCAATATGCAATTTGAACAAACAAATGTTCTCCTAATTAGGACAACGACCTTTTATTATATGGAGCACATGAACTTTTCCTCAATTTGATTCAACATGTAACTAAATGCTGATACCTTAATCATATATGTCTCTTATTCTGAAAACCCAAAGTTCAACCTAATTATGAGTACTCCGAGACGCTTAGTATGGAGTCACCTCCGTCAATGCAAGTTTACCATCATGCTATTCATCTTTATGACATCTAAAGTTGACGCATGCTTAATGCATGTAGCGACATTCTTTTACGATTTAACCAACACGATGGAGTTTTGAGGCAACTCAGTTGGTCGACATCTGCCATCTTCAATATGGGTTTGATGTCGTAAATGGCGGTCACTTGATGATGTATCACCTCTGCAGGCCCATGATCAATACCGTATCGCTAACCTTGGGTCGGGATTGAAGGCATGACGATATTTGATTCTTATAGCGATTTGGACATCCTCTTATTTGTTCTTATTCGTACGTGTACATGATAAAAAAAGGATCCAGTCACTGAGGTATTGGTCGAAGTAATGTATTCCATTAGTTGGTCCTTACTCTTTGCAGGTCATGACCTTCTACATTCCGATAACAATAGCTTATTGCCAGCTATCGACAAAAAAGAAAGGTGCAGTCTCTTAACAATGTAAAGGAATCATGCATGCCGCCAACGCGACCTACTCAAGGCTACTTGTGTGTCGTGAGAATTCGGATCGTTTCAAAATATAGGTGTTCATCTCCGTATTGCTGATTTTCTCTAGTCATTTATTTATTATTTTGTTCAGATCTGACTGTGTATTTAATACATCGTTTATTTTCCTCGTAGTAAGGCAGCCTTGGATTAACTAATCTTCAAGCAAACCGAGAGCTTTTAATAATCATGGCTGACTAAGGTCAATGTTAAAACCTGTGCAAGACTAAAATACATATGTTAAACTGATATTGTATATGTTATTGAACACAAGCAATGATGTTTAGGGAGTGTTGGTCTATATGAGTTCAGGCGTGACTTCCTGGTTATCTGTGAAGAGTACACAGTTGTATACATACCACAATGCTGCTTGAAGAGGGTTGATTGTGTACTTCCGGGTTCTGTTGTAGGAGATTTTGTTTTCCTTTTGTCAAGGTCAAGAGGAAGTTCTCTTGCTGTCAAACGTGTATGGCTGTTCAGGAACGTCGGGATATGAAATGTCAATTAGTATTTATTATCCCCCGCCACGAAGTGGAAGGGGGATATAGGTTTGGGCTCCGTCCGTCCGTCCGTGTTTCCGTCCGTCCGTCCGAGATAAAGGGGACAGCTTTTCTCAGAAACCGTTTAAGATAGGGTTACCAAATTTGATGAGTTGCTTGAGGGCATGAATACCTTGATGGAGTTCGAAAATGAGAAGCGTGCAATTATTTTTTCCGGAGATATTGCCCTTGTTCCGTATTTTTGGACTTTGTTCATGGTATCTCCAAAGGGGACAGCTTTTCTTAGAAACCATTTAAGATAGGGTTACCAAATTTGATGTGTTGCTTGAGGGCATGAATACCTTGATGGAGTTCGAAAGTGAGAAGCGTGCAAATATTTGTTTCGGAGTTATTGCCCTTGTTCCATATTTTTTTACTTTGTTCATCGTATCTCCAAAGGGGACAGCTTTTCTCAGAAACCATTTAAGATGGGAGAACCAAAATTGGTGTGTTGCTTGAGGGCTAACATACCTTGATGGAATGAAAATGAGTAATGCACAATTATTTCGAATTATTGCCCTTTTTCCAATTTCTTAGCTCTGGCGGGGGATGTTGATGACTATGTCTTCTTGTTTACTTTGCCACTCAAATGCTGATGTAATTATGGTGAGACATAGGAAGTCAATTAGAAACCCATTATGTTCACTCAGATATATCTATCTTACATCCTTACACTTTAGAAGTAGCATTATTCACTGCGCAGGATATTCACTGATGAAATGTGTTTTTTGAAAATATTTACGTCAAAACGATGAACATATGTATTATATATACTATATATATATATATATATATATATATAGTATATATATAACAGATCAAGGTGCAATTTCCCAAGACCTGTTGTAGTCATGACTAGCATTTATTGATATAGATGGAATGGAAGCAGATTCATTCTAATGGTGTCATCATGTTGTAATAATCTTTTTTAAAATACAGATATTTCTCACAGCCATTCGTTGATGATTTTAAACAGATTTGACTTTAAAACCTTTTTCAAGATTTAACAAGGAATCATTTTATGATGTTGAAAATCAATATGCAATGTGTCGTAATTGACAGATCATTGCTGTTGTTGAAAGATTAATTCATTCCAACTTTATCTCATTACGTTTGATCGACGGTTGCTACGTCTTTATTATGGGGTGTCAGATTGTGCTGAATTTTGAGCAAATAATAAAGGAAGTAAATTAGGCATGGAGAGGCAATTGCTTAATACATTATCATGAACGAGATACCACACATACAACGTAAACACAGTACAGACCCGCCGGCCTCTCTTCATCAGCAGAACCAAACTCTTAAAGGTTAGATGTCATGCTATATGGTCACATTCGGATTCATTAAAGTTGGACAACTGCTCGATTTTAAATTTCTTAAATCGGCCTATGAATTACTTATATACAGCTTTTTAAAAACCCGCCTAACTTAGCCCCGATGGCCAGAATGATGGCCAGAATGACAATATGCGGGGCTGTGACTTCGTGACTTGAGTGGAGTTATCTCATTATTGGCGATAGTCATAATTCAACGTTATTTCGCAATATTTTGATTGTAAAATTTCACAAACAAATCTTTAATTAAAACAAATTAAATTTTCCATATATCGAATGTTTAGATATCTAACTAGGTGATTCCGCAGATGACACTTACATAATTATTGCATAAACGATTTAACACACCACATAAATTCATCTAGCGGCAGTGATAATCATCATTAAATAATTAATTAATTAATTAATTAATTAATGAGGCTCCACGGGTCAAAGACACTAGATATGTGTTAACCTTTTATCACATTTTGAAATCAGAAATAGATTTTAAGAACTCTTATTAAAATTTGATGATTATACCCCTGGGAATTCGTTGGACATGTTCACATTCAAGGTCAGAGGTCACAATTTGTTGGGTTTTAATGTTCAGTTGTCTTTTGTGGTAGCAAGTATATACTAAATTGCTCATAATATTGTGGCCATGAGAAGGCGGAAGAGTTGAAATATAGTTTCTGGACTGCTCAGTTTTGCGTTGTCCTGCAAAAGGTAATCTAGTTTTAAAATTCTTTAAATTTCTTCACTGAACAATGAATTAATTTCAGAAGATTGATATTGGACGTTGGTTTGTCACAACACCTTCCTATGTGGCTTTGTTAGTAAAGGTGTCTCATGAATTTATGAATTTGCCTCCAACGGAGTATACAAGACAGTTGCACGATTAGGATGTCATCAGACTGTCTTGAGCACATATGCTAAATCTCCCTCGTCTGTCGTTTACAAATAAAAGCAATGGAGCTTCCTATGAATAAGTAATCGTTCAGTGGTACTCGGATTCTGAGTCTAGACTGATATAGAAATCATGATACCCAGGTGGGTTTCCTTCCTCCCTTCAATCTGAAGCTGATCTAAACACTGATTAAACTCATAGTACTAGATTGCTAGTTGGATTAAGTATGCATTCATGAATGTAATTCTGTTCCCTCGCTTGATTTCCTCACCGACCATATTAAGAATGATATACTATGATACAGCACAAACAAGGAAATGGGATAGGTTATTTCATCTTGCACATCAGATTACCCAGCACCGTCTTGTATCAAAAGCTTTAAAGGTGGATTTTGTAAAAATGTGGCTTGTGATGAGGTCCAAAGACGAATGATTCGTTAACACAAGACGTTCACGTGCAATAAACTTGTGTTATACTGCACTGTTTTTTATATGGATTAACTATAATCAATACACATGAAACCTTTCCTCAATTTGATTCAAACACATCTTAATTTATACTTTACCTGTTTTAAAACATAAACCAAGTGTTCAACCACACCACGATGTGAAAAGTACATATGTACTCAGCGTTCTAATACGATGCAGTATGAGTCAACTCAGTTGGCTGACATCAACAATCTTCAATATGAGATCGTAAATGGTGGTCACTTAATGATATGTCTCCCCTGCAGTCCCCTGATCAATACCGTATCGCCAACCGTGGGTCGGGATTGAAGACAGGAAGATATTTGATGTTTTATAGCGATTTGGAAATTCAATTATTTGTTCTTCCTCATACACGTACAGCATTTCCATACACAGAGGTTACCTGATCCTATCGACACAATTGTAGTTTCTTAACAATATCAAGGAATCCCGAGACAACTAACGCGACCTACTTGCCTTTCGGTTGCTTCATGAGATACTCAACATCTTTACTCAGGTGTCAGTCTCTGTTACCTACTTTTCTGTAATCATTAATGTTGCTGTGCTTGTTTAAGGTATAGTTTATTTTTCTCGTGATATATCGCGGCCTTGGATGTGTTCTTCTTCAACGAGACTGAGAGCTCTTAACGATCAGCTTCATGGCTGACTAAGGTTAATGTGGAAACCTGTGCACCACATGCACACTTGGTGCCGTCGTCTATTTATATACGTGGTGGGGATATGAACAAGGTGGAATCTGCCACATACCTGTGAGGTCTCAAACAGCGTAGGTGTTGGTTGTAAGCACTTACAACACATCCCATGGTACAATCAACCCTTACGTATAAAGTACTGTCTCACTAAAAGATTTATCATAACGAAATGTTATAAACATTGATCAGTATGTATCAATATACAGAGGGGAACTCAGGAGGGTACAATAGAAGCGACCTTCCAACCTTCAAACGAGTGCATGATTTGGTATAAAACGAGTTTGATACCAACTCATTCACAAGTTCAATACAAATAGTTTTTATTTAGTAAGTATTTAAGTAAGTTTATTATTCTGTAATTACTTGCCAAAATCAATATAACCATGGCGGCAGTATACTGTAACTGAGACTCCCACAAGTCATGTTACCTTGTGATGTCAACCAATTTGACCCGAAAAATGCACACTATTGTGACGTCATAATCGTAGTGGTATTACACTAGTTTAATGTCATTGTACAATTTTATCATAACTATTCAATTCTTCTGTGCCATACACATACTGAACTTTTAAAAAATCTTCTATCTGTACATAATGTCTTCTACGTTTTAACACTTCATAAATGCTTATGTGAAGTGAGTAGAAATATGGATGTATGATCGGAATGGAATTTTGAAATATGATCACTTTCGGAAATAAGAATTCAGATTATTGTGATGAAAGAAGATGAAAGATACAATTAATTGTACTGGATAAAATGTTAAACACTTTTGTGTAATATATTTAAAACGTTATCTGATGAACAAAAGAGCAAATTATATTATATTTGCTAAGTGGAATTAGGATTTTGTTCACTACTCGCTGTCATTAGTCAAGCTCAATTTCAATTGTGTCACTGATTTAGCCCAAAACTGATTTTAATAGAGAAATTTTGGTTTTGCTAGGTTTTGTTATCTTCAATGGAGGAATTACAATGTATGCTTTTGAATCTCAGTGTCTTTTATTACATTTTTAGCTCATCTGGCTACCATCGCTATTTCGATTTCTTCCCTAAAACCATTGGCTCCAGATGGGGCCATCCTAAATCTCATCTTCTTCTCCAGAACAAAAAGTCCTAGAATGCTTTAATTTTGGGTGCAGACTCTTTAGTCGAATTAGGATGCAGGAGGTTTTGTTTTCTTTTGTAAAGGTCAGTTCTGTTGCTGTCAACCGTGTATGGCTGTTAAAGGGAGTGGATATCTGACATATCAATTAGTATATATTTACTATGCCACCCAGATGCTGATGTAGTAATGTCGATACACTGGAAATCAATTAGAAACACATACAATTCACTCAGGAGTGTACATCGTTTATCTTACATCTCTACACTGCAGAATTAACACCTGATTGTACTGAGCAGGTTATTCATCGATAAAATATGTATTTTTGAAAATATCGACAATGTAATGATTAATCATGTTATTATTTAAAGATCAATATCCCATTACCATTAATGATCAACATCCAAACCCCCAATGTTGTCTTGAATAGTGTTTACTTGGTTATGGATTGAATGAAATAAGATTCATTCTGATGATGTTATGAAATTCTAATGGATTTTTTCATAAAACTGTTTTTTCTCAAAACTTTTAGTTGGTGATATTTACATGGCCTATCTTGACCTATCTTCAAAGTTTAACATTGAATCATTGCATAATGTTAAAAAGCAATATGCATTTTGTCATAAATGACAGGTTATTGATGTTTTCGAAACAGGTTTATTCCTAGTCTGTCTCATTACGAATGGTTATCCAAAACATCTTGTTTCATAAAAGACTGCTGCTGCTTTATTTAACTTAATTATGGAATAGAGAGATCATGTTATCATTTTATGATGTTAAATACCAATAAGCAATTTGCCGTAATTGACAGATCATTGAAGTTTTAGAAACATTCATTCCAACTTTGTCTCATTACGTTTGTATAGAGTGTTGTTGCTACATTTGTCTTTATTATGGAGTCAGATTGTGATACATTTTGAATAAATGATAAAGGAAGTAAGTTGGGAATGGGGAGGCAGCTGCTTAATTGATGAACAGGGAGGAGATACAACACTTAGAAAAATAAGAGAAACACTGCAGACCCGCCTGGCTCTCCTCATCAGCAGAACCAGACTCTAAACTCAATTTTTTTGTGATAAACCTGTGATCAATTCTCTCGGACAATTTACATTTTATAATTTATTTAGTTATTTGTTTCAAGACAAATGATCCACGGAGCCGATGGCTCTAATGTTTCAAAATCGAGATTTAATATCTTTCAGTATGATAAACATCCACATCATTTCACCTTAAACTTATTACATGTTTAATTAGTAAATCATAAGTGATTTAGGATTAACATATTAACATTCCTCATCATTGCTTGGTGTATTGCCATATATGATGATCTTAATTCAGAGATTGCCATAAGCATCAAGCGGAAAACGTTGTTTGAATTCCAGAATCCATAGTTGTACACGGGAATCTAAACAAGGCAAAGTATTATAAAATAGCCGTATGTAACCATTCAAATAGCTCACAGCTAGACAATATCTATTGGACGTTAGCGTGTCCCAATACCTTCTCATGTGTCTTTGATAGTAAAGGTTTCTCGTGAATTTATGAATTTGCCTCCAAATGTGTTTACAGGACTGTTGCAAGATAAGCATGTCATCAGACTGTCTTTAGCACATGTTCTAAACCTCCCTCGTCTACCATTCACAAATAAAAGCACGGAAGCTTCCTGTGAGTAATTAATCTGTAACGTGCTGCTTGGAGTTGGAAATATCACTGAATCCAGATTGATATAGAATTCACGACCAATCTGGATCAACACTGATTAAACTCATAGAACTAGATTGTTGCTTGGATTAAGTACGCAGTCATGAATGTTTCCCCGTTTGATTTCCTCACAATATTATGAATCCTACAATATGATAAATGCCAAGAAGGAAATAGGACAGTTTTTTTTTATCTTGTCAATCAGACTCGTCACTGTCTTGCATCACCGCTGTATGTGGCTAGTTATTAGATGAATGAGTTACAGAAGACGTCTATGTACAATGTGTAAAGGATTTGTTTTAAATGAAGATATATGTTCGTTATCGTTACAGATTTGTGTTTGCAACAAACTCCTTTGTGGGTGATTATTGTTGTTCATCTTCATTGGCAGTATGACAGCATCACAACTATTTTCAGTACCTTTCTAACATTTAAAAAACTTTCATGTCAGTGGCTATAAAACTGTTTTCTCCTGTGTCAGTAAATGCTATTTCATAATTGAAGGATTGCATGTAAACCATTTCATATCGTTATTAGTCATCATTAGCAGATATGTTTTACAAAGAATACATTGCTTCATTAATTGATCTCATCATATCACATTTCTAATAAATTTAATAAATATAAATTTTGATAGTGACAAACAAATTCTGCGTAAGATCGATATTATGCTTGCATTCCAGTTAAGTTGGATATAAAGTTTTTAACAAACTTGCCACACGATGACACACTTATTTTGTTATTGAAATTTCAGGTTATATAAAAGAAAATGAGTTTGAAGTTTGACGACATTTATAGACAATTATAACATTTTATTGCAGTGTTGTGGTGTAAAAGACAAAAACGTATATATCATAATAAGACTTTTGTACTTTTATTTGCATTTATTGACGACCAGGTTGTCGAAGTCGGGAATTTCAATTTACTTTCACCTTTAATTGTATGCGTCTGGTATTCATTTTTCACCCCTACTTCGTCACTGTCCCTACATAAAGATGGCATGTGAAATTGGAAGAGAATATAAGTTTTGATTAAAAAACGCTGTTGTCACAGAACATGTTGATAGTGACCTTCTGAAAAATAACGTCCACTGAACCAAATACATGGATAGAGGAAAATTCCATTTCTCTCTTTTTTATCTTGACATAGATGTAAGCTGTTATATTAGAAACTCCAGTTTGATTAAAACCTGATGAAGATTCTATTCTAACACACCATTCTCCTACAAGCATATACAAGCACAATCCGGCTTTCTTCACTTCATTCTTTCCATTTGTTGGGGACTTGGTCACCAGCAGCAAACATGTAGCTAAAAAGCTATTTTCATATTGGCAATTCATAAGGCACGGCTACGAAAGAGATGTAATACTAATCTAAGCTGAATAGCAAACTTAGTAATAAACTTGGGATAAAGTTTCTAATTCTGTCTTCAATTTCTACCGTTGGCGCTTCTTATTTACCATGGCATTCGAAAGTAAAGTTTTAACATGATCTCCTTTCCCAACACATATAAATATATTTTATTCCTTCTTTTTGAGAGGCCGATATTGAAAATGGGTATTGCATGACTAGAGGTCTAGAAATATTTCCAGTAATTGTTTAAAGAAATACATCAAGCATGGAGTGATACATTGTTTAACAGCTGCACTTGAACAATATGCTTATCTAAGAACACGCAATTGACCCTAAATTGACCCGACCCCAATAATAAGTTATCATTTTACAAGTTACAGAAGTTGAGGTCATAGTTTAGATGAGATGTCAACTGTCGTTTTCATGGAGAACATAGTGACAATGTTAACAGTATCAAAGTCAACAAAATGGTTTCGTTGTAACCTTGAAACCATGTGATCCATACTTTAATTCACTGTTATACGCTCATCAGCATAAGGGGACTGGGGACAACGTACATGTACATGTGAACTAGGATAGTTCATCAGATGATCATTATTCATACATATGTAAATGTGTAAGAGAAAGACAGTACAAACATAGTCAATGAAGCTAGGACATGTTGTTGAACACATTGGAATGGATATATAACACTTATTTCAATAAACTATATACTCGTAGGATACATGTATTATAATATATAAATACTATTTTATTTGTGCACTTTTGACAAAACCCAGAAACTTAAAACTAACAATTAATTGTATCCCAAAAGCATTTTATACTATGATATGCCGGATCCATCTCCATGGTTGTGAAGTATTGGGATATGAAAACCTGAATCTTATTTCAAAAGTACATCTCAAATTGATCAAACTTGCTGTTGGCCTTTGAAGCTCTATCACAAAATGTATATACACACTCTGTCATCATTCGGCAATCCGCAAAATATGCTAATTAAGGCCGCCATTACTGAACATTTTATTTTCATCAATATCTTAGTAACTATGCATGATATCAAATTATTTGTGGTGTCTATCCCCATGTTTAGAGGGGTAATGAATCAGATTAAGCCTTTTCAGTAAAGATCACAAAAATAATTTATGCTGAATATGCAAATAAGGGCTGCCATTACTGAAAACTACTGTTCTAGTAGTGCATTTGTAGCGATTCTTTGACAGATCAGATACCTAAACGCCAGCAACAACAGCATTTATTGTGTGATCGCTCCAGAGAGCAACCTGTTCATGTTCAACGTATTAACCTGTTCATGTATGCCTCCCCTGTACACATATTCGCTCCTCGTTTTCTGGCTAATTAGGACTATATATAATGTAACTTGGTGCTCTTCCTCAGTCAAGCCCCATTTGCTTACATAACTCATATTTATTCTAAACTAAGCCCTGCTATTTTCAAAATGTTCAGTTCCCAAAACTTTTCATTTTTTTTAATGTACTATTTTGAATAATGACTATTTTCATTACTCAATTAGTGAAGTAAATTGTTTGATTTAAATAGAACATTGGAATTTATCTCTACTTGACACAAAAGCAAGCTGGTCTTTGATATACCTGGAGCCAGGGAATGTTATCAACATCATTTCTCTGCATTGATTACAGGTGCATGCACTATTTATAAATGTCGTTTTTTTGGGGGTTATTAGATTTGTTATCTAGTACGTACTAATCCAGGCACCATTTCCTTGAAGAAATTATATCACTTTCAGACACAAGGATTTGTGTACCAGAATGTGGAGTCAGCTTGGGCCATAATTAAGGATCAAGAATCACATCTAATCATTTAGTGTAGTCCACTTGGTAGTTTCATCATTAGTTAATGCTTTTAAGCTAATTAAAATGTTCATACTAGACATTGCCAATTATGTAAGTATAAGACATGTTCTTCCTACTTAATAAAGTGACGCCAGAGAAATCATCGAGCCGGGATATGTTGATTAATGTCAGACAACGATGATAAGAGTGCTGTGAAATTCTTCTCGGCACCACCTACAAACTCAACAAGCATAATACGTGACTACAGTTTGTGTTATTATACAGTCGGATTGTTATGGGCAAATTTATCAGTGAATTATATTAGTTTTGAAAGGAGAAAGCTCATCTCGGTGATTCAAAAACCATCATCAAAGATATACAATGATCTGAAATGAGTAGGTGAAAACTTACCCAAAGGCATAAATAGGAATTTATTTGGCCCGTTCAATAAGAAATATTACTGATTAATATTGTGAGAATACTGAGCTGTGAGAAAAATAGTGGTATTATTGCATTAGCTCTGTTTGAAGCACTATAAATATTATACCCTTAAGTAAACCAAATCGAAACTCCAGCAACTTATTCAAATGGATAACCAGTTTGAAGCACTATAAATATTGTACCTTTAAGTAAACCAATTCAAAACTCCAGAAACTCATTCAAATTGATAAGCTTTCATATACAACATATCTACCGAAACATTCAAGTAATGCTATAGAATTTAAAATAGACAAAGTATGTTTTTTAAGAAACGACTTCATGATAAAACCTGCAATTGTTTATATTTTCAACCTAATCTCAATGCAACAAAATTCATCATTTTTCTTTATAGTAATACCTCGAAACGTCACGGTAATAAAAGGGATTATTCATGAGACTTTAGATTTTCACAGATTTGGGTGTCAATAGACTATTTTGAGTGTGTATTCTAACCTCACGCACCGCCTGTATACACAGACCAGGAAGGACCATGCAAGGACCAGGGGCGGAATGATTACCTTTTAATAAAGAAGCTTTGAGCGGTGCTTGCAGGCGGAATGATTACTGAGTCTGTGTAAATTAAAGTCCTGTATGGATCAGAATTCACGACACCCAGGTGGGTTTCCTTCCTTCTCCAATCTGGATCAACACTGGCTAAACTCATAGTACTAGATTGCTGCTTGGATAAAGTACGCATTCATGAATGTAATTCTGTTATGTATAACATTGAAAACGATTATTAGTTCTATTTTGAGACATCATTCCAAGTTTTGAAAATAAGTTTGTATATTAAGATGTGTATATAACTATTTGAATTTCATTTTAATGGTTAGTTCCAGATTCATTATCTTCAAAATGCATAATCTTTCTCACACTGTTGACTAAAGTGAGTCTCATGGCGTCCTGCGTCCGTCCGTCAACCTCTTCCTTTTCCAAGTTCTTCTAAAAAAACAGCAACCCTAGAGCTAAAATTGTATGTACGGACTTATTGGTCAATGCGGATTGTGTAGATTTGGTAACCCTGCAACCCCACATATGCATGCCTACTTATTATGGTTACATGTGCCGATGATTAACCATCAAATCATTTTTTTAATGTATAGATGCCCAGTGCAAAGCATACGATTCGACGTCGTTAGTCACAAGCAAAACAAATGAATCAGTGCGCTATCATATGGAAGTGAGCGATATACTACAAGATAATCTATCAAGTTAGGTACATCACCATTAACACCACGACGTCGTTAGTCACCAGCAAAACAAATGAATCAGTTCGCTATCAGATGAAAGTGGGCGATATACTACAAGATAATCTATCAAGTTAGGGTACATCACCATTAAAAATCTTAACATTGAAACTTTGATCCAAATTGTGTTATGGTTAATATAATCATTTTGTATACAATACAAAACAATGACAGTCATTACATTATGTAAGGAAGGAAGGCGTTGATGTGGCGTTATACAATAATAAGTCATGTATTTGAAAATGATTGTCGGCTTTCTTCACTTCAGTTCAAATTGAAATTGGTGGTAACACCATTTTGAATTCAATTTAAAAAAATTCCTTTATCGACGATCACTATGAAAAATACAACCAATACACAAGAGTATACAGTTGTGGATATCAGTAACCCTGGCTTCCTCTCTTCTGCTTCCAAACTATAGTATTAATAACAAGACAAGGTGCAGATGATTGCTGCTATTACTGGATCTAGTATCAGCTGGCAGACTGGAATACAGCATCTAATAGTTGACATTTGGTACAGATTGTTTCATTTGGCAGTAGCTATCACACTTCAGGCTGTATGACCGAATTCTTGTTTTGATGTAGTTTCTATCAGACTTTAGATTGTATAGACTGATTCTTTTTTTTGGTGAAGATACTATGAGACTTGGGACTTCCTAAACGAATTCGTGTCTATATTGTTGAAGGTCATTGTTTGACTTTGTGGTTTTTAATCCTCGTTCTCTATTCTATTGACTTACTTTTCTAAGTTCATATTTATATGGTCAAAACTTTCGATGTATCTTTATCGAATAAAACAAATTGATCCCGATTGACGGGGGATACTATGTAGCCAAATAGTGTTAGTATGCGTGATAACATACGTCAAAGGACGTGTAGATGTTATTATTCAAAGAATCGAATAGAAACTTGGACCAGCAGCTATATATGAATGCAACTCAAGCCTATTGATATAATTATAATGTGCAATATATTTCTGTTGACCACATCAAATCACTTTCAGACATGTTCTGTGTTTTATCTTTTTATGGGACGTGACAATATAGTTCCGTTACCTGATCAGATGTGTCTGGAAGAAACGTTGTTTCAGTAGCTGATAGTACATTCATCACTCTTTAATCATGTTCTAGTGTTTTTCTTAAAATACGTCTGCTCATCTGTGGATATAATGATATACATTGGTGCTTGGAATCCATTATTACCATCGGTTTATAACATGATAAACAGAATGAAATAATGCACTGTTAACAGATTTGTACTTGCCGTGGGCGTGACAGATTTAGTGCGTTCAAACCAATGTTTGTCTGCATTACAGGCTACAGATCCAATGAACAATGTTTGTGTCATCCAATTTCTTCTGACAGCCTAGCACCAGTGCAAATGACTAGTAACTAGGAAATAGTAATGACTACTAACTTCCCCAACTGGTATGGATAACTGTTTTTCTGCTATCAAAAACAATCAGGTTGTGTTGTTGAGTCCACCCTGCAACATTTCTATTCGCAAACTGTATGAGCAGTGATAATTTCGAGTGTTTTATTCTATCTCATAAACTTGACAATGCAGTTAGGGACATTTCGAAATTTTGAAATCATGAATAAAGATATGTTTATTACCTGACATAGTACTGCAATATTAATTATAAATCGTCGAATATCCCTAACTTATTTTGTCGAGTACATAACATTGTAACCAATGGTTCAATGTAATATTATTATTTTAGGCAATAATTGTATTTTTTAATAATTTGAATTTATTTTTTTAATTTAAGTATATTTATTCAGTTTCATGTATACTAAACCCGCATTATTAATTATGATTGACTATCTCTTCCAAATGAAATATGTCTGTATGTATGTTGAATCATTCTTAAATATAAATTGTCAACTCATAACTGTATTTACGCAGTTACCAGATATAAACTAGTGGCTGTATCATTACAACTGGGAATAAAATCACGTTGTTTCCTTCTCACTGTTATCCCAGTGAACAGATTGCTGTTCCGTCTCTTTCTCTAATATTCATATTCACACGTTGTACAGTAAGCAGTGCTTTAACCCCTTCCTTAACCTTGAAGTCACTCTGCATTTCTCTGAGATGCAGCTGCCATCAATACAGGGATTATGTGGTTATTTCACCCAATAGCGCCCTGTATAAGAAAATGAAATCTGTTTCTAATCATCAGTTATAAAAATGTTATCCGCGTTTCGTGCCTACCACTAATTTATCAAATAAAAGATCGACTGTAGGAAAACTATTCTAATTTCAAATTTGTTGTATTTGTATATGGATTATATTTAACTCATGGACGTATTTTCTTCATTGCATTACTTCAGCATTTAACAAAATAGAGCTCTTGGAAATTGGTGCCACACAGAACTTTAAATATTACTAAATATATATTCACTGAAGTATCGTCTAATAGGCCATCAATAAATAAAGGTCAGTCGACAATTAGTTTATACTGATGCAGTACACACACTGGGATGAGATTCGAAATGATATATTAGTATGTTTTTACAAAATGCTAGTTGAATTATTTTAAGAAAATCAATTCTTCCACAATCATAACCTTGACCTATATTCCATATGGTTTTTTTAGGTTATCACACAAAATTATGCATATAAATTTTTGTTTCATCAATAATCTTCCAAATATTGGCTAAAAAACTGAATGTAAATGAACTTCACGTTCGAGAAGGACAATATGCATTGAATCTGTCACTTCTCATCATCTGTCATTCATAGCAAATATGATTGAAACAGATTTTTTTTAAAGTAAGGTTGTATCATATCATACAAAAATCATGCACATCGGCTTTACAGACATAATGCAGCTCTGAGAACCCATCATAACACTGTCATAATGGTAGAAAGGTAATAAGGACGGAGATTTTAAGTTGTTAAGTTAATGAGTAGTGTCAATTGAGATAATTTGACCTTTTTGAATTTAAATGAAGTCGATACTGTTACGCTTTGTAACATGAGTGTACAGGATACTGATAATAACTTTAGATTTGCTATATCATAATCTACAATGCATTATTCCTATTTGTCAATCTTAGCCTTATCACAAATGAGTTATATCTCCTTACAAATGAACGAAGCAATATGACAAGGGCTTTTATTTAATCCAAAGTCTTGATGATGACCGTCTCTAGACAATGGGTTTTCTTTTATTTCGCAAAAATGCCTTTTATAAGAACTTTTCAGTAAGTGAATTGAAACTATTGAGTGTATGATTGGTAGGTCTACACTGAGGATCAATTATAAATGATTCATTCAGTAACATCTGTTCATATAGAGAAAATAACATTATACATGCACATTGTATATAATTTGTTTCCTTTTTTAGTTTCCTATGTCCTTTTTATGTTATTGAAGGCAATCACAGAATGTATTCAATCACAAAATAAATGTAACGTTACATCTGAAATGCAGTGAGCAGGCTATGAGCGGTTGTTCGCTAAGCTCCCAAGCCGTTCTACCTGTTTTCAATACGTTGGAATCGAACCCTCCTTCACGATTAAAGTAGTGTGCATTTGACTGATCATGTGTAATACATATCAAATATAATGGAAATCAGAGATGCTTCAGTTTGGACCACATCAAGGGGAAGAAATGTTTAAATCAAACACTCGTACAGCCTGGATAACTCTTGATTAAAATGTTTATTACAATGTGCAATACTTTAACACAAGTAGGTGAATGTTAATGACGATATTACGAACATTATGAGTGCATTGAAAGTTATGATGTTAAAGGTGGCTTCGTTGAATATGAATGAATTTATTATCAAAGTAACCGTATGATTATTGTAATAATATTTGCTCCTTGCGTTTAACTCCATAATTAAGTTGCATTGACTTAGAGAATCGTGTCTGTTAAGTTCATTGACAGTCATTGCCAATACCCTTATTTACTTTAGGATGTTCAGTATGTTAGGAAATATCATAATTTTAGGTGACAACTAATCAATGAGTTGCGAGGAATTACATAAAAGTATATTATCGGGTATTATTGTGATAAACTTTGAAGTGATAAAGCACGAGGGATGGTATTTTTATTTTGTGTGAGACAGTAAAATACAAATTGTAGTCAGATGACATTCATATTTTTTCTCGGGGCTACAAAATGCTTGGCTTTAAAAAGTTCGCTACTTACAATTGTTTTAAGATTCTCATCAAGTATTGTGGTATATTCCCAATTGATTTACATAGCAAACAACTGTTTTAATGTGTACAGCTGGCTCAAAGAGAGAGAAATAGTTAAACGTGAACTAACGTTCACTCCATTACAAAATGTAACATATCATTTTAAGACGTAACTATTTTAAATATCTGTTAATGATGCCACATAGCAAGTACACCATGGCAGATGAACCGCAGTTAAACCACAGTTCTATGCATGGTGCTTGTATTATTAAAACTGTTTTTCTATGTGATTCAAATGAAATACAAAATTAATGCTATGAAGGGAAGAAGTTATGTCAGCCAATCGAAATCCAAGTTATATTAAATCCTCTGTAATTCCCATTAGTATTTGTAAAAAATCTTTAATTACATAATAGCTAGAGAAAGGATGTTCTTTATTTATGAAATGCAACACTTATTCCTATTCAGCATAGAAGGAGAAAATAATTAAATCATTTATTTCAATTTCAATGTGTGTACTTGTAAAGGAACATGCCTGATAAATTGTTTTTAATGTGACGAAGTGTATCATCACTTTTATTGAAACGAAGATTATACTCACCCGAAAGCTGCAACATGCATACTCACGCTTACAATTTAATTAATGCATTGATACTTTTCTTGACCATAAATTCTCTCCTTTATTCTGAAGGAGTGCCATCATTTCTAAGATTTACGTTATTTTTTCTTTCAAAGCTAGTCTGTAATGATCTCCTCATTCAACCACTCTGTTTCAAACTGTAAGAGAACAGTTTAATACATTCTTAGCATGCCAGTTTATATAAATCAAAATTCAGAAAAATGCAATTCAAATCATAAAAAGGAACTTCTATTGATAGCATGGAATTTGTATAGTTTAGAAATGATTTGATTCAGGGCTTTTCTTAAAAACAGCACGATTTCTCCCTACATTGCAGTTTAAATTTTTTGACAATTTGTTATGGTAGTACTGGAATCCTGATGAACATATTGCAATGTACACATTCTTCATTTACGGGGTTCAAAACACGAGCACGACAGTAAAATTTAATGACAAAAATCATCGTATCCCAAATGTATGTTGTACCTTTATTGAATCCCAAATGCATGTTGTACCTTTATCGAACTCAAATACATGTTGTACCTTTATCGAATCCCAAATGCATATTGTACCTTTATCGTATCCCAAATGCATGTTGTACCTTTATCGAATCCCAAATGCATGTTGTACCTTTATCGAATCCCAAATGCATGTTGTACCTTTATCGAATCCCAAATGCATATTGTACCTTTATCGTATCCCAAATGCATGTTGTACCTTTATCGTATCCCAAATGCATGTTGTACCTTTATCGAATCCCAAATGCATGTTGTACCTTTATCGTATCCCAAATGCATGTTGTGCCTTTATCGTATCCCAAATGCATGTTGTGCCTTTATCGTATCCCAAATGCATGTTGTACCTTTATCGTATCCCAAATGAATGTTGTACCTTTATCGTATCCCAAATGCATGTTGTACCTTTATCGTATCCCAAATGCATGTTGTACCTTTATCGTATCCCAAATGCATGTTGTACCTTTATCGAATCCCAAATGCATGTTGTACCTTTATCGAATCCCAAATGCATGTTGTACCTTTATCGAATCCCAAATTCATATTGTACCTTTATCGTATCCCAAATGCATGTTGTACCTTTATCGTATCCCAAATGCATGTTGTACCTTTATCGTATCCCAAATGTATGTTGTACTGTTACTATTTCATACAGTCGTTACTGTGTTAATAACAGATTTTACCACAGGAGAAATACTTCAATAATGAATTAAATCACAATTACGACCACATACATTCTTAACTGCCAAAGTGTTCATTAAATGCACATGCTAATGAGAAGCTGAACTTCACAGGACTTAAACTTACATCATGTAAATATAAATATAGCATTAGGAATATGTGCGTAATACCTGTTAATGATACCAACTACAACTATCTATTTCCTCTTCTTTCAATGGCACTGTATCTAGTTCAGCACTTTGTTTATACTGTTGATATACGTACATTAAAGGAACTGTGTTACACACGATGTCATGTAAGTGACAGTCTCTCACAAGCCGTAGTTCCCACCATGTTGAAATATGTGTGGCTTATAAAATACCCATAAGTGTATACTGATTGTTATTTTTTATTCTGATAGGCAATGTTTCAAGTTAAATATACGTCACGATATTGACGATTGTTTCCTCTCAACTTATTTGATAGGTGGTAGATAAATACACTATGCCCGCTATCTATGATAGACACTATTAACTATTTTGTTTAATATTTAATATGTTAACATTTCCAAGATAAACAAAATCCAGTTACAGTGAACCTTTAATATTATTTTTCATATTAAAAAGACCTTACAAAACAGACCGACACATTAACTCTAAAAAGTGTTTCCACGCCTGTGTTCGTTATATGATTTGCCTTGCCGTGATAACAGACACCATTTGTCAGAAAAGTCGAGTGTGACAACTTCCGGATGTTCTTGTTCTTGACTTGACGGGGTTCATGTACAGTTATCTTACATTGATATGATTAAAATAAATTGTTTTAAACGTTTAATTTGTTTTGTTCGTTGTAGATTTATCAAAACCTAACTTCAGTTACTTGACGCTTAATACTCATGTTTGGACAGAATATGAAGGTTTTTTTAAATAACCAGCAGCGGGCCATGAAGAAAAATAAAACTGTGTAGACTGACAGATTATTTGACATGTATAGAATATTTACCCTAATCATTAGCATCAGACTGGTCGGACCAATGTCATAACAAATACAGATCTGTGGTACACGAGTCGGGTTCTTCATTTGGTATTAAAACTTTACCATCAATCACTTTGTGGACAAAGTATTTAACGTTTACCTATCATTTTTCAGAAGATCTCATGAATACGGAAAGCTGAGGAATTTTATATGAATTTGGTAAGTTTTTTTCTTTCCGTGTTTGTATTCACTTCAACATTCTATTTGAACATCAACTACATGTACTTGTATGTAAGTGCTTTCGAGTCAGTTGACGAAAGATGTCCTCCCTGTGCGAGATATTTGTAAAATATTTGTAAAATACTTAACAATAAAATTGTATTGGTTTATATTGTCTGTTTCTATCGATTCCTATTAAATAACACATTTTTCTAATTTATGAAACATTCGTTACTGTAAAGGTGAACCTTTTGCTAGTGTAACGTTTACACTTATTTACGCTTATATCAAACTTAATATTGAATTCTGCATTCTTGTTGTAAGCACTTGCATAAAAGACGTTGTCGCTTCTAGAAAAATTCCAGAAACATTCTGAAAAATCAACTATTAATACTAATATATCAATATATTGATGTTTTTAATGAATATTAAGTATCCGAGTACTAGCACGATCCTACAATAGTACTTGTTTTAATAATGGTCATCACATATACATTTGTGTAAGTGTATGTTATGAAAATAAGGAAGCTCAGCTGAAAATGTTATTGAATGGGGTAGAAAGTACAGTTGTCATTTGTCATTGTCTATAAACCACTGTGATACAATTTATCTCTCTATCTAGACAATTACAAATAGTGATAATGGGCAGAAACTAAAATGGAAGTAAGCTAAATAAGCTATATAACATAAAGCATGTCATTTACACAAAGAGAGAATAAATAGAAAACAGCACAATGCAATGAAACCAAAACCAAATTTTGACAAACGAGACCAACATGTGAACTTGACATAAATAATTCGAAGGAATAGCTGATTAGGAGTTTCCCTTTTAGCCCTCTGTGGGACTAAGACCAGTCTGCCAATCACAGCGCTCTTACTTAATATTTATGGTTGTTGAACGGCCTTACATTGTTTTAATAAGAACATTAGTTGCAGATGGACGTTGATTAGTTCAGTTACCATAGTATCATATTGTGTCAAAGTTATGTTTACCTTTACGTTACATTACCGCAAGCATAGTTATAATTAGAATTGTGTTGAAGTCACAATGTAAATTTACATCAGCTTTTGCACAAATTGAATAATTTCTCTCATTGAGCGTAATATTTGTAGAAAGGATCATTGACCCATGACATGTGTGAGAGTAAACCGAATGTTGCCACATCTCTATGATTTATTGATATTCATTGTCAAAAGTAAATTATTGAGTTGGCTGCTCCACGGTATACGTGTTCGGTACATATTGTATACATTTTCAAATGTTCTATTTCTTTAGTTTATCTTCTTTCTTTATAAAATGGTGAATGCTATTGTATTTGTTTGACATTGCAGTTGGGTAAACCAGTTTATTGAGAGTTACCTTTTGTATTGTTTCAAGTTGAGGCACCACTTGTGAACATTCTTGTAAAAACACACACATATAAGGGTAACGCCCCTCGTTTTTATCCCTCGGGTTGCGGGTTTTAAATCTAAAAAAAATCATAAACACCCTTTGGCATGTTTTATCCTATACACACATGTAATTTCTTGAAAATAAAAACGTGCCTGTTCCACTTTTGATGCAGTGATGCGGATGTAGTTAATCATGATTAATGCTTTGGTAAGTATGTTGTAGTTTGGTGTGACCCGGATGTAACTAATCAGTATTTATTCTTTGGTACGTCTGTTACACTTTGGTTTCACTCGACGTAGTTGTTGTCAATTAATACCTCGGCACATTTGGTATATTTTTATTTGACCCGGGTGTAGTATACTCATTATTAATTTTGTAATTCTATACTTCTGTATTGTTTATATGCTAAACCGCTTTAAAACTACGTCACAGCATATTCAACAGTGTACAAATCGAAGTACTGCCGCCGGGGAAAGTTGATTTTGACTGATTTTATAGGGAAATGATTTGTAAAGCAGTACCCGAAATTTCATACATCCGAGTATAATTATGTTACTTCAAGTATACTAAGAGTGGTGAAATTGAATTTTTTGGGGGGGCGAGAATGTTTGTAATTCATAGAATAAATAAATTAAAATAATAATAAAAATAAATAATAAACTAATCTTAATAAAGATTTTAATTCCTATCTCAAATAAACTGGTTTTATTCTTGGTGACGTAGCCACAATAGAGATGTAATTTAACTGAACTTGAATGAGTCATTTTTCTTTTATTTCAATTTATCTCTGTACTTTCAACATGTCTGTCGAATGTCAATATTATGTTATATAAAGCAGTTGATCACTTGTAAAGGTTTTGTTAGATTGTGTCGTTTTGTATCCATCAACATCAAGTAAATAACAAAAGGAGAGAGAAATAGTCAATAAATTATCAAAGTATATTTGCATTTCACTATTAAGCATCGAAACCTATTTGTACTTAACTGAAAGTAAGTTGTTGTTACGTATATTTAGAGTAGGGAAATACCTGTAAATAGACTAAATTGAGACATAGGATTATCTCATCCATTATTAAATGAAGTCAGACTGATGGAAGTATGCTCGGCACGGTAAAGAAGTGGGTTAGTCATGTTTTTGTTCAGCCGGACTGGATTCAGTATATAGATTCAACACGTGTGTTGTACTACATCGCCCTGCCAACAACTTATATACTGATACACTGATCCCCCTGTACTTACATCGGTACATAGGTTACCTATATATGTAGGTCAAGCTCATACCGAGCAGCATCAACTCTGAATGCAACATCCATGATTAGTAATCTGGCATCTGGTATGATTAAAGCTTCAAAGTAGAGTGTATTCTAGTATGTTATAAGTGCACTAAATAATATCCACATGTGACCAGTTTAATGCGGCTACATTATTTTTCTTGAAAACCTTCATGAACATATGGTGATTAATGAATTATGTAGTGTTGAGAACATCAGGTAGTAGTACACTTGACATTCAATATATCAGAACATTTCTGGCAAGTGTCAATACCAAATTATCAAAAGCAAATCAACGTCATACTACTACTACTACTACTACTACTCCTACTACTACTACTACAACCTTTACTGTTACTAGTACTACTGCTAAGGCAAGTACTACTACTACTGCTGCTACTGATTGTACTACTACTACTACTACTACTACTACTACAACTGCTAGTACTACTACTTCTATAACAACTGCTAGTACTACTAGTACTACTACTACTACTCAACTATGTCTAATGTTCTGTTATAATAGTTGTTCTGGGAAGCATGAACTTCTTCGATCACAGGTTGGAAGTTAAGCTTTCAAGTTCTACATAATATACATTGATATGATTTGCTGTTTTATTGCATGTTTTATATAGAGATATTCTGTACAAATCTGATTCAGTTCTCCCATGTATTAACACGTTTTCCATACATAGTTTTTACTGATCAAAATATATGTTCTAAGACGTTAACAAACTCCATTTCTGACTGGCTAAAATCGTCATATCCGCATCTCGTTGAATTACTTCCGGTTTCGATTGATATCAGTTAACTCACTCGTGTATATCGCTGATAATCAAGCGTGATAACGTGTTGCGGGCTTAGAATAGCTTCATCACGTGACTGTTTTTACATTCATAGTGTTTATAACGTTTCACAACGTTCGTGTTATATAAAGATGTTAGGATAATGATACGTCGAGTTTATGACTGATTTAATAAAACAACAACATTATACGTCATTATTGTGTAAAATGTGTAGTCTGTCCTATGTTTAAGAAGTTTAAATGATATAATGATTATTTGGTGCGACGAACTTCAATGATACAATGTTGCAATTTGAAGCGATCTTGATTGTCTATAAACACTGAGGAGATTAAAGGCCAAGTCACGATCTATATTTTTCTCCATACCTTTAGAGAAACTTGAACATTGCAATGTTTTAGATGTGGAACTGTTTCTGTTTCTGTAGAGCATTTGTTAACGTGTTCGGCTCCGGATCAAGAGATCAGAGGTTCGAATCCCGCTTAGTAACTGTGTCCACTGTAGAGAATTGTTCTACATAATGTAAGGTTTGGGTGGAATGCTTCATTGAATATCAGCTCTTCTGCCGGCCATGGTTAGCTAGTTCCAAGTGATGCATAACTACCACAGTGTTGCGGGCTTTCTCCCTCCAAATGATGCTGGATGATACACTGGACACCTCTTTTTGGTATTATCCTTGTTCATAAAGTTTTATCAATTTTTTATCTTTAGTAAACTATTAAACACTCTTCTTGGCCGTGTTTCACAGATCTTTCAACTTTTTATTCTTCGTCAATAATTCCTATCTCTGGTTCACTAATGTTTCGTGATAATCTTCACGGTTTGCACAATGTGTATGTTTATCCAGTGTCAGGCCATTTTGTAGCAGTTTCTTTCATAAGTCATTGCATGTTTAATGGATTACTGATATGGCTTGCGTACTGCCTTTAAGAAAGTCCTATTTTCCTTCATGAAAGTGTATGAACTTTTTACAAAGGGTCCTATCGCAATCGGTTATTTAAAAACAATTTGTTCTCCTAATTAGGACAATGACCTTTTATTACAGGAAACTTTCCCTCAATTTGATACAAACATGTAACTTAATGCTTATACTTTAATCATATATGACGCTTATTCTGAAAACCCAACGTTCAACCTAACGAAACATGAGTACTTCAAGATGCGAGTAGTATGGAGTCATATCTGTCTGCTTGTTTACCAACATGCTATTCATTTCTAAGCCATCTAGAGTGGATACATGCTTAGTAGACACGATTTAACCAATATGGTGGCGTTTAAGGCAACTCAGTTGGTCGACATCTGCCATCTGCAATATGGGTTTGATGTCGTAAATGGCGGTCACTTGATGATGTATCTCCTCTGCAGGCCCCTGATCAATACCGTATCGCTAACCTTGGGTCGGGATTGAAGGCATGGAGATATTTGATGTTTTATAGCGATTTGGAAATTCTCTTTTATGTTTCTTTTTCGTGCATGTACACTATACAAAACTAATTTCCATTCACAGAGGTATTGGTCTAAGTAATGTATTCCGGATCCATTAGTTGGTCCTTACTCTTTGCAGGTAATGACCGTGAACATTCCGATAACAACAGCTTGTGTCCAGCTATCGACAAAATGATTCAAGTCAGAAAAGTGCAGGTTCTTAACAATATTAAGGAATAATGCAGGCCGCCAACGCGACCTGCTTGCATTGGCAATGTGCCGTAATGGTTTAGATGGCTTCAAAGATAGGTGTTTATCTTGGTTTACTACTTTCTGTAGTCATTTATTGATTATAAATTTATATTTGACTGTGTATTTAATACATCGTCTTTTTTCCTCGTAGTATGGTAGCATTGGATTTATTATTCTTCAAGCATACCGAGAGCTTTTAATGATCATCTTCATGCTTGTCTATGGTCAATGTTACAAGACATGCACACTTTGTGCCATATAGCGAGGTATTTGTTGGGATATGAACATACTCACATCCGCTACATCTGTGTAAAATCTCATCAGAACTTATCTTAACCAATATGTTATCATCATTGATCAGTCTTGCTGTAATGTATCAATACACAGAGGGGATCTCAGGGGGAGACCATAGAAGCAACTTTCCATTTAACACCATTTTCATCACGCGAGTAAATGATTCGGTATAAATCGAGCTAAAAAGATAATACGAATGGTATTTTATTGAAGTAAGTTTAGTATGTGTTAATACTTTCCAAAATTAATTAGTCAAATAGCCCTCAATGTACTGCAACTGAGACTCCCGCATGTCAGGTAACCTTGTGGTGGTAGTTCGACCACTGTGCATGTGACGTGACAACTGCACACTATTCAGCAGTTGTATTACAATAGTTTAATATTGTTGTATAATTATATCACTGCAGTACCAGCCCGGGGCGAGTTATATTTTATAAGATGAGGATATCAATATTTTAATCAGTTTGTGATAGAGGAGAATTTAAAATCGTTTGTAGTGTATACCTACAAACAGAAGGCCTTCAACACCAGTATGACTATTTATCATACAATGGATGGTGTTCTCGGCAGGATAAAGGCAACGGATATTTTCGGTATCCGTTGGGGTCATATACGGATAAAGATGCAAATTACAGAGGTCAAGTGACGGAACTTCTTTTGAGAATGACGTCACAAGCATTAACATTTCGAACGCCTGTAGAGTGGGTCTGAGTAATTCCGCTCATGAGGATAAATTCCTTTCGGTTGCTAAAAATCTGCCATTACAAGCCTGAAGTGTTTTGTCTTCTTGTATAATTTAACTAGTTTGAAAACGTTGTTATAATACGGTGTCATTTATGAAACCCAGTTAAATTTATTGAGTAATAGCCGTAACAGTTCAAATAGCGTAATAGCTTCATGTAGGCTAAATACATATGACGGCACGGTATACATACTTCATTTCATATATAGATCTGCATTAATTTGAGAAAAGACAAACAAACATAGTGCAATGCATATTACGGAAAAAAATGTTATGATCAAGCAGTTCCAAAACATGTTCATCGCGAGTTGAAAACTACGGCGTAAACAATTTATAAATACTCACAGGTAACAAAGGCAGTTTGAGTCACATATGCATTTATCGAAAGTCAATCTTCACTGTTCCATAATGTGCCTTTTGTAAAGGGGATTTTAGAAGTCGCTGCCTAACATTCAGTTTAGCTCTCCGTGTGATGTGTGAGTCGCCATTTGCAACCGGGCGGAAGGGAAGCAACTCTCGCCCCTTCAAGATGGAATCCACTACTATACACTCATGATTACACAAAAGGACGCGAGTTCGAATTCGCTGTCCTCAGCTTAAATATTTTTCATTTGAAAAACGTATTTTAAAACGTATTCAAACATTGAAAATTAAGATCATGCCGAAAATAACAATTATTTTTTCTGAAAGCATAATTTAGGAGGCGTTATTTTGTGTCATTTTACTGTGAGAATAGGACGCAGTTCATTTGCATATATCAATACGCGTAGTTACAGTAAAGTTCAACTTTGAAATTAATGTTGTCATGCTGTTTTGCGCAAAATGAATGAAGAATGACATTGTATGATAAAGAAGTTATCATGCTCGTGTGTTTTGAGATGGTAAATATCCTGCATTAGGAATAAACACAATGTATTTAGCTCGCCAAGGCTCGCAAAATACAATGTTTATTCCTAATGCAGGATATTGACCATCCCAAAACACACTCTCATGATAACCTCTATTTATGTGAA
The DNA here is from genome assembly GCA_936450465.1 of Gibbula magus. NCBI lineage: Eukaryota > Metazoa > Mollusca > Gastropoda > Trochida > Trochidae > Gibbula > Gibbula magus. The sequence continues at coordinate 66,743,507 of OW388303.1, forward strand.
GCCTTCGAGCATTGTCTGTAACGAGGGAGTCATGCAGGATATGTAACCATCAGCATTTGATGCAATGTCACTTTTATCCTCTGTACATGTACATTCTCGAATTTGCCCAATGCACTTTACATCCTTGATAATTGCTAATCAATTATATCACGTAATTCATACATTGATATTATATTTGGTAAATGGAATTATGATTTCATTCACTACTTGCTGACATAAATCAACCTCAACTTCAAGCGAGAAGAGTACACAGTTGTATACATACCATAATGCTGCTTGAAGTGGGTTGATTGTGTACTTCCGGGTTCTATTGTAGGAGATTTTGTTTTCCTTTTGTCAAGGTCAAGAGGAAGTTCTCTTGCTGTCAAACGTGTATGGCTGTTCAGGAACGTGGGTATATGAAAAGTCAATTAGTATTTATTTACTTTGCAACTCCAATGCTGATGTAATTATGGTGAGACACAGGAAGTCAATTAGAAACCAAAACTGTTCACTCAGATATATCTATCTTTCATCCTTACACTTTAGAAGCAGCATAATTCACTGCGCAGGATATTCACTGATGAAATGTGTATTTTTGAAAATGTTTACGTCAAAACGATGAATATATTTTATATAAAGGATCTAGGTGCAATTTCCCAAGACCTGTTGTAGTCATGAATAGTATTTATTGATATAGATGGAATGGAAGGAGATTCATTCTGATGATGTTATCATGTTGTAATCATGGTTTTTAGAATACAGATATTTCTCACAGCCATTCGTTGATGATTTTGAATATATTTGACTTTAAAACCTCTAATCAAGGAATCATTTTCTTATGTTAAAAACCAATATGCAATTTGTCGTAATTGACAAATCATTGCTGTTGTTGAAAGATTCATTCATTACAACTTAATGTCATTACGTTTTGATTGTTTGTTGCTACGTCTTTATTATGGAGTCAGGTTGTGCTAAATGTTGAACAAATGATAAAGGAAGTAAGTTAGGCATGGAGAGGCAATTGCTTAATAGCTTAACACGACCGAACTAACACACCGAGACAAAGTAGACACAGCACAGACCCACCTGTCTCTCTTCATCAGCGGAACGAGACTCTTAAAATGGCTGTGAGGTCTTCCTGTTAGCAAATATAAGTACCTGTTTGTGTAGTACGCCTCTATACACGTATCTGATTCTCGTTTTTGGATAATTAGGATTAACCATCTTGTAATTTGGCGTTGTTTCTCGGTAAGGCTCAATACTATACTCAAAGATAATTCTAATATTCCTAATTATTGTTTCAAAATAGTCAATATCTTAAACATTTAAATGCATCAAAGATGTTATTTCGAATAATGCATGTGAGTATTGTTTTCGCAATAATTAATAAAATAAAAATAATAATAATTTGTGTTTACCCTCACCAAACTCATTATTTCTCAGGATATCATGAGTGAAATAATGTTATCAAAATCATTTCTGAATCTTTAGGTTAATAAGTTTATTCCCTATTTACTAGACTGTTACATTGTAAACTGTTCCAGGAAAGCTAATAAACATGTTGTCATGTCGCATTATGAAGTATCGCCAGAGAAATAAAAGTGTTGGGTAAAGTTGATAAAAGACAGAAACAGGTTAAGCAACTTAAACTTTTACCTTTTATTAACTTAGTTTGATTCACAAAACATTTGGAATGTATCATCAGAATTATGAATAGTGACTTCATCACTTCTAATTGTAAGGTTATCAGAACAGTATGTTCATCAAACCGAACAATATAATTTAAAAAATCACAACCTGAATAATGGTGGAATATGTGGGATTTGTATTGTATTACGAGTGAAGGCCCAAAAAATAGTCATTCTATGTTACATATGTTTGGAGAGTGTCATTATAATACTATTCCCCGGCTTATAATGACCATAGCTCATCAAATTTGGTTTAATGCCTCCCCATATCAAGTAGTTGTGTCTCTTGAGCGTTTGAACTTTTTTCAAAATATTTTTGTCCTGTCTCCATGGTTACAATTTTTACTTTGTTTATTGGAAGGGTAGAATTTCTTTCCGGAGCGGATTTTTAAAACTGATTTTCACCGAATTTCACCAATAGATGTCCTTTTTGATAATAATTTTTTCAAACGTTTTTTGATGTTTCCATGGTAACATTTTGGACATTTGTCTTTTAGAAAGCTTATAACTTGAATTGATTTGAGGGTAGGAGAATACATCTGTTTTTACGAGCCGAAACACCTTATAGTTTTAATTATTTACAGCTAAACCTTGTTATTAACGTTATGTTGGACCGATATCCTGATGGCTCTTGTTTAAATTATCATATGTATTATCCTGGACAATTGGCGTGTCACAATGTTAATCATGTTAAATATTTCAGCATCACATTGGATGACTTTTGAAAGAAACAAGAGAATGTGGGTTTCATTTTCATTTTGATTGAAGAAGTGTGAGCACTTTGTTTTAAACATTGAATAGGCATTTGCAAGTACTTGCATTATGTTTGATTTTTTAAAAGCAAATTGTTATCTGAACAGTTATTTTCATTCAGGAAGATTGTTATGCATTCATTGTAGAAATCTTTCATCATTATCAATCCAAAATTACTTGCAAAAGACGTTATATACAGTATGCAAGATTCAACAATGATGAACTTGTAAATAAAGTACCCCTTGAATGAATGGATTAGAAGCATGGAAAAGAGAACGGTTTTTAGAAAACGATGGTTTTCAATTGTTTTTTGATTTTCAATGTAAGAGACTTACAGAATAACCAACGTGATACAGGTGATTACGGGGAATATGAACAAGTTGACATAATATTCACAGGCATAAGCCTTGGTGATTCTATATATCTTTCAGCGCCGATTTCTACAAATTTAAGACTGGCTGACGTCTAGTTGCAAAAGTAGTATGCTGAACATACATTGTATACATGTTTTCAAAATGTTTTTTGGTCAGAATGTTTGGCAAGTTAGAAATTGATAAAATGTTGAAATTCAAGATAATAAATTGTATTATCAACATAAATAAGCGGCTAGATCTGGACTGCCATCAGTTTTTTTTACACGTTCAGATTCAAGGTCAAAGGTAAATGTCACGAGTTCTGAAATTGCTAAAGAAATTCTTGTAAGCATAACTTGAAAAGTGTTTTTGCTATGAGGCTCTAATTTGGTACATATCAACTATGGAAAATTGCAATGATCCAAAAAGGTTTGGGCTAAAATCAGTCAAAGGTCAAGGTCACAATGACGTCACTGCTTAAGCATGCTTTTTGCAAATATGCTTTATTTTAACTATTAACACATCAAAACATTACATGATTTTCACAACAATAAAAAGGGATCATTGATTGCGTAATCTTGAAGGTCGAAGGTTAAGGTCACGAGATATGTGTTAACGCCATTTTAACCCTTTGATAAAATTTAGACATCAGAAATAGGTTTTAAGAACTCATATTAACAATTTGTGATTATACTTATGAGAAGTCGTTTGACATGTTCACATCCAAGGTCACAATTTCTAGAGTTTTGATGTTGAGTTGTCTTTTGTAGCTAACATGTAAATTGTCCATTGTATTGTAGCTGTGAGAAGGAGGAACAGTTGAAGGCAACACCCTTAGTTTCGGGACTGCTCTGCTTCGGTGGTGTCCTGGAAACGTTAATCTAGTTTTAAAAAGTTATTGAATTATTTTAACTGAGTATGAATTAATTTCAGAAGAATTGATATTGGACGTTGTTTTGTCACAATACCTTCCTATCTGGCTTTTTTAGTAAAGATTTCTCTTGAATTTATGAATTTCCCTCAAATTGAGTATACGAGACAGTTGCCAGATTAGTCATCAGATTGTCTTGGGCACGTTTTCTAAACCTCCCTCGTCTGCCGTTTACAAATAAAAGCAATGGAGCTTCCTGTGGATAAGTAATTGTTCAGTGATACTTCGCGTCTGAATCTTGACTGATATAGAATTCATGATGCCCAGGTGGGTTTTCTTCCTCCCTCCAATCTGAAGCAACACTGATTAAATTCATAGTACTAGATTGCTGCTTGGATTAAGTATGCATTCGTGAATGTAATTATGTACCCCGCTTGATTTCCTCACATACTATATTAAGAATTATATAATATGATACAGCACAAACAAGGAAATGGGATAGGTTATTTCATCTTGCACATCAGATTACTCAGCAACGTCTTGCATCAAAAGCTTTAAAGGTGGATTTTGTAAAAATGTGGCTTGTGACAAGGTCCACAGAGGAATGTTTCCCTAACACAAGACATGTATGAGTTTTTGTTTTATGGATTGGATTTACTTTATAACAATACACAAACCTTCCCTTTGATTCAAACACACTTTAAGTTATACTTCTCTTGGTCCCCTGTTTTTAAACATAAACCCAGTGTTCACCCATTACATACAATCTATCCGCGATGTTAAAAGTACATACGTATTCATCAAATTTACCTCTGTCTGTGCATGATTACCAACAAGCTTATTCATCTATAACTCATCCAGAGTGGGTACATGCTAAATAGCAGCATTCTTTTTCTAATTAGCTTATATGGAGTTTGAGGCAACTGAGTTGGCTGACATTAGCCATCCTTAATATGGTTTGAGATCGTAAATGGAGGTCACTTAATGACGTGTCTCCTCTACAGGCCATTGATCAATATCGTATCACTAACCTTGGGTCGGGATTGAAGACAGAAAGATATTTGATATTTTATAGCGATTTTGAAATTCAATTATTTGTTCTTCCTCGCGTACACGTACATTATACAAACAGCATTTCCATTCACAGAGGTTACCTGATCCTATCGACACAATTGTAGTTTCTTAACAATATCGAGGAAGGTGACAAACTTGCAATGGGAATGTGCCTTGAGAGTGTTTAAGTTGCTTCATAAGATACTCAACATCTTTACTCAGGTGTCAGGCTCTGTTACCTACTTTCTGAAATAATTAATATCGCTGTGTTTGTTTAAGGTATAGTTTATTTTTCTTTTGGTATATCGTGACCTTGGATTTGTTCTTCTTCCTCTAGATGGGGGGCTTTAACCATCAGCTCCATGGCCGACTAAGGTTAATGTGGAAACCTGTGCAAGACATGTTCTTCGTGTCGTCTTCTATTTATATACTTTGTGGGGATATGATCAATGTGGAATCTGCTACATCTGTGTAAAGTCTCAGCGTAATTGTTATCTTTTTATCTTTAAAGGGGGATACAGATTTTGAATCTCACAGTGTCCACTATTTAATTTTAACTCCTGCTGGCCACCTTCACTATTTTGACTTTTTCTCCAGAACCACTGGCACCAGATGAGGGCCTCACAGGCCATCCTAAATTCGCATCTTCTTTTCCGGAACTTAAAAAAATGAGAATGTTGTAATGTTTGGTGCAGACTCTTTAGCCAAAATGTATTCTAAAATTGTTCAATGTGTATATAGTTTATCTAGACTTGCTGCATAAAAATCTAGACTGTATTAAAGGCTCTTAATAATACACAGTCATGGAGCAGGACTATACTAGGACTAGGGTGAGATTCTATTTATCATCTTAAATTATTCTTATTATGTTTAAATGAAAATAGTTTACATCTTTGAGCACAGTTTTACCTAGACTAAAATTTAGTCTATGGATTTTGTTATAATTACTGTACCTTCATCATTTTGATTACATATTTTTTTATTTTTTTATACTTCCAGTTCCATCGACTAAACATGTTCATGGCCGTGCTATCTTGACAATCTAATTGGATAATTGGACATGTTTCTGTCACTTTTAGTTCCCAATAAATTGTTGAGACCTCCACTATCACTAGAATCTGTCAACAATGGCCAGCATAAGGAATTTCCACTGGCAGCACTGAGAGGAGGGGTAGAACTAGAAGGGAGGCGTGAGGAGGGGTAGAACTAGAAGGGAGGCGTGAGGAGGGGTAGAACTAGAAGGGAGGCGTGAGGAGGGGTAGAACTAGAAGGGAGGCGTGAGGAGGGGTAGAACTAGAAGGGAGGCGTGAGGAGGGGTAGAACTAGAAGGGAGGCGTGAGGAGGGGTAGAACTAGAAGGGAGGCGTGAGGAGGGGTAGAACTAGAAGGGAGGCGTGAGGAGGGGTAGAACTAGAAGGGAGGCGTGAGGAGGGGTAGAACTAGAAGGGAGGCGTGAGGAGGGGTAGAACTAGAAGGGAGGCGTGAGGAGGGGTAGAACTAGAAGGGAGGCGTGAGGAGGGGTAGAACTAGAAGGGGTGAAGTGGACATGACTGTGTATTCTGTTTATCTAGACTTGCTGAATAAAAATCTAGACTGTATTAAAGGCTCTTAATAATACACAGTTATGGAGCAGGACTAAGATTTACCATTTGACTTCCAATGCGGTGATATCATTTTAAATAATATTATTGATTATCAATAATGATAACAGTAGTTTCATTGATGAGTTTATTAATAAATGATGACATGTGCAATGTATCAATGATGGAAGCGGAACTCTTTTAGCGCAGGAAAAAAATACGTTGCCTTATATGGAAGTAGGGTACGTTGACATAATAAAATCTTGTTTATGAATGAATGAAGTGTAAATTCATTAACTCGTGCTACGTTCCTTAATAATTCTCTATTATGCACAGGTAACAAAATGCATTACACTTAATGCGAATCATATAACGTGTTTAAAGCTTACTTTGTAAACTGTTGCGGTAAGAGGGAGATTACATATATTAACAGTGCCCAATTAAAATCGAACAACATCATTATACATGTGAAGAACCGAAACTACAGTCCGATTTACATGCATGTAACTTTCAAGCATAATCAACCTAAATTTGTCTTTTTGTGTGTTGTAAATTAGCTTCTAAAATTAAGTTTGGTTAATAGATGTTGGTTAATCATGATGCATTGTCCGGTTTTTAACCAGATATTCTTTTACATATATATCGACACTATACGATCGTCGACTATGTTCAAACTGGTAAATTTCGGCAACATTTGGTACTTCTCGATACAATAACACCGTCCATAACGTTTAGCAGGACTGACCTCAAACAACACAATGTATGACAAAACGAAAGTATGAATTTCCTGTTTACACATCAAAATCAAAGTTAAAGATCCCCACAATGGACTACATTGTCCCGACTTGCTTCCTAGTTGAAGTAAAAGTTCGTAGCTATGTCCATCACCTCTACAATAGAAATTACGGTATATCAAATTAGGAGTGGTCTAAGGGAAGCAACTCTTGTCCAGTGACGTTTCAATAACATCCACATCAAATCAGTTAAAATCAAACTTGTTCAAATGTTCACAGTTACCATACTTTGAAAGGCGATTATGAAAAAAATATTAGGAGTTTACTCAAAATATAACAAACTTGTTATTCCCCAATGCTTCAGCTGCATATCAATCAAAGTTTCAGCACTTAGATGCAACTATCTTCAAAGTGGTGTTTCCGCAAATGTGCATGATCAAAAACTTTGAAAAAGGTAAAAAATCAATATGGCGTCGAAACCACGTGACCTACGACTTCGCGTTGGTATCATATTTTGCTTGTCTAGTTATTAAGCATATTTTAAAATAGGTTGCGAGTCTCTAGTATGTCTTTGGAATTATTAAGACCCAAATTTATCATGTCAAAATCAGACAAATGTAAAGAAAATCAAAATAGCCCTGTTTACTATTTTGTTTGTTGTGTTATTGCGTATCTTTTGAAAAAAAGTTTCAAGTCTCTCAGTGCAATAGGAATGTTCGGCATCGATTTTATTATTGACTCTTATATACTAGGCTTTAGTCTAGTGGTCCTGAAAGTTTCATGCAATTATCGAACCAGGTTTGTGAGAAATTCGCCGTTTAGGTTGGTACTTTGTAAAAAATCACCATACTTTGAAACATCATTGTGAAAAGAGTATTAGGAGTTCCCCCAATGTTTCAGCTATATATTTCAGCTCTTAGGTGCAAATATTTTCGGAATGGTGTTTCCGCAAAGGCACATGGGGTCAGAAAATTTGAAATAGTAAACAAAAATCCAAGATGGCGGCTAAACCACGTGACTTACGATTTCACAGCGGTTTACATTTTCCTCGCATTGTCAGTACGCATCTTTTTGAAAAATTCCAAGTCTCTAACTGCAATTTGAAAATTGTTCCCATGTTACAAATCGAAATTTGGATTCCAAGTGAACCATTAACGACTGGGCCAATTGGGCCCAAAAGCTTCGCGGCAAAACTACATAGTAAGGGCTATCAGCCTGTAAAGTTTGGTTGTAATAGCTGCATTCATTCTTGGCAAAGTGCCACTGACAAAATCGGTGAGAAAATATTTTAAAAAACACGCCAATAACAGTAAGGATTCACCAATATTGCTGAATGCTTAAATATGTTATTAATATTGTTTAATCAATACAGCCCCCGCAGATGTGGCGCCGGGGTGAAGGTGAATGCCCAAATGAGAACTACTTATCCAAGCACGTTCCCCTTTCTTCAGAGAGGTGATAGTTGTTGCACTCGCTGTTCCATAGGACTCGTTTGCATACCCATATGCTCGTCCAAAAATTGTGTCTGCTGTTTGAATAGGGAACGAAATGAGTGATTTAAAATGACCTTGGTATACGATGTTTGTCCAAAAAAGATACGTCCCTGACACCGGAACCGTGAAAAATCCGGTAGCTCTGTCGTATCCATTTCCTTCGTTGTGGTTGACCCTGTCAAATACAAATCTACCTGACTTTAAGTCGATTTGTCCATTGGCCAGGGTAGCTTCAAATCCAATATCCTTATACAGCCATGCTGAAATAGAAATGGAATTTAACTATAACAACAAAATCAAACAATTGGTCCTTGATACAATATCGGGTTTCAACGGAGTCTAAATATAATGAAAGTATTATTTCAAATCATTTACTAGTCACTATTTCATGGTGAAATTTTCAAAGTTGAAGGCCCCTTTTCACAGACATGAATACCATTGTGCGTCCTCTGTATGACCAACATACATAACAGATCGCCGTTGGACGCTCAAGGGAGGCAGAATAGTTCTTAAGGTCGTGAGGAGGTGGCACAGGGGATGTTGAGACATTACGATTGATCGCCATGGACGCGGAGGACCGTCAACAATTTTGAACAAGCTCAAAACTTCCGCAGGGGGGTCGCCGTCGATTCTGGTCGCTGAACGGTTGCTCTCAGGAGGCAGAAAGGTCGTACAATGGACGTTCTAAGGTCGCAAAGGACGCTCAATGATCGCCATGTAAGAAATTCGCTAACGTTGGTCGATACCTCTGCCTCCATTGTGCCTTCCTACTGCGTCCTCTGTGCACTTACGACCATTCTGACTTCATGCAGCAACCACAACAAACTTTGTGCCAACATGACGAGTTTTGTGCCTTCTTTCTGCATTCACTCAGCCTTCTGTGAGCGTCCTCGTAAATTCTCCAAAAAATAGATGATCGATTCTCACATGTTTCCTTGTTTCTGTTGGCAAATCATTGATAAGACATATGGCACCAAATAGGAGCAAGACAACAGAAAAAGTCAAGCAAATAAAGATGTATAAACTCACTTGTAAAGAAACGTCAACGGAATGCTGCTGTTGGATAAAGTCGATTTTAAATGTCTTGAAAGTAAACAGTTTTGAAAAGAACTACGCATAATTTCATTCATTCGGGTTTAATACTTTTATCATGATCTTTATTCAAACACATATGGGGTGTTTGAATAGCTTTTTCAACATGGATTTTGGCCAGAATGTTGGGTAGTTCTGTTTACAAAATTACGGAACACAGATAATTAATTAATAAAAGATGTTGGCGACCTATTTCATCTCTCTAACGTTAATTCGTTGAAACATCCTCACGGTAGGACATCTCCCCGTTAAGAATAGTTTAAAAAGAGATTAGTTTTTAGAAGGCATGATTTTCATAAATATGAACAGATAACGTTTCATAAACTTTAATTTAACCCATTTGACTTCTGGAGAATGATGAAGCCCTATTTCATTCATATGTTTAGCCGTGGATTTAATAATTTCATGTTTTTTTGTATATTTATTTCTTTAGTTTTTTAAAACAAATATCATATTCTTCTGCAGAAAGCAATGACCATATTGTAAAGCAGCAGAGCTTTATTGCAGCTGAAAAGCTAATTGGTTGGTTATTTTTAACTGTTGGAATGGGACTGAAACAAATGTAGACGAATGCAGCTTATTATAGACCCAGTTTATCCAGGTTGCCGAAAACTCCCATTGAAGCATCATTCAGGTATCGCAGAGGAGGCAGAAGAGTCGCTGCATGGACGGCCAACTGTCGTCATAGTCGTCAATGGTGGCACAGAGAAGGCACGGAGGAGGCACAGAGGAGGTTGTACGGGGATCGCCCTTGATGCTGAAATGATGTTACTGTTGCACAGTGAATGCCCAGCGAAGTCAGTGTGGAGGCTCCGTAAACGTGCAAGTCGTTCAAAGATCGTCATAGAAATTACCGTTATTTGCATTTTATGTCGTACAAAGGACGCACGAAGATTGCAAGAGCATTTACACAAAAACGGGATTTCGCGAAATCAGCTGACCATTGAACGTCCTGTCCATTTTTTTGGTCGCTCAAAGGTCATACGAAGGACTTTTTTTTACTTACGCCATTTAGAACCAGCAAGCTGTATCTCACCAGTCGCATTCATCAGCTGCACGATCTCTGCAAGTGAAACCAGCACTTTGGCCTGTGTTGAGTTCAACTGTGAGAGTACATTCACATCTGAGTCTGGTTTTGAGAAGCTGCCACTACCGTTTCTCAGGCCCAGTTGAAGTGATTCGAATAAAGTCTTAACCATCTCCAACTCGGTAAGAGATTGATTGTGTGATTGTTGCAACTCTGCCAACTCGTCCATAGCGGCAGTGTAGTCCAGATGAGTTTTGTTGTTAGTTTCTTCCAGGTTCCTGACTTCCTCCTTCATGTTCTCTACTTCCTGCTGAAGCTCCTTTCTGACGTTTTCACTTGTTCTCAGTTCTTCGGTAGTCTGTATGAGATGAGAGAGAACACTGGTCAAGCTTGCCGAGTATTTCTGCTCCTGAACTCGAGATTTAGATTGGACATCATAAAGTAAAGCATCAATTTCCTTCATGTGATCGGTCAACCTCGTAATATCTACATCTTTACAAGTGGGTTGAGTCACACACAACTGAAACGTGAAAAATATTGTTGTAAGGCTTTTAACGAAGAACGCAACACAGACCATGGTCAACACTACCCCTGTTCTATACTGGAACTGATAAGTTTTAATTGTATGAGCTAGGTTACAGAAAATTAACATCTGGTGCTAGATAACAACTTGAAGATAAGTCAACAATATGCTCAGAACAATTAGTTAAAGTGACTCTTAAGTGTTTGTCGTAAACATTTGCTGATTTACGTTGAAATTAGCTCACTCGAATTGCATTCTCCCAGGCCAAATTACCTGTTTTCTGTGAAAATCAAGCAACATCTTAAAACTATTGAGAAGCCCAATTCATGCGCCCTATTACGCGAACACTATCTGTCTCTTTGTCTGCAACATAAAAGTTTTCAAAATTACCTTTGACTTGTTGATCGAGAAAAATATTGTTTGTCTGGTTGTCTGTCTGAATATCAGAATGTGGGTCCATTTGGTTTATTATTTGTATGCATTGGATGTTTTATAACTTAATCAAAACGGTTTTAAGTTTTATTAAAGACTCACCGAGCAGGTTTTTCATCGTTAAATTTGTACTTTTGAAAATATTGACAATGTAATGTAATCATTTCATTATATAAAGATCAATATACCATGTCCATAAATTATCAACATCTGAACCCTGTTGTCGTCATGAATAGTATTAACATGGTTATTGATTGAATGAATCTGATTTCATTTTTATGATGTAATCACATTAAAATAGATTTTGTCAAAGATATTTCTCCAATCTGTTTGCTGGTGGTATTAACATGGCCTTGACATTAAAACCTATATTCAAGATTTGACATCGAATCATAGTATTATGTTAAAAATCAATATGCAATTTGTCATAAATGACAGATTATTGATGTTTTCGAAACACGATTATTCCGAGTCTCATAACGTTTTTATCAGTTATCCAAAACATCTTGTTTAATAGAAGACTGCTGCTGCTTCATTTATCTTAATTATGGAGGAGAGAGATCATGTTATCGTTTTACAAAACCAAAACGCAATTTGTCGTAATTGACAGATCATTTTTGTTTTTGGAAACATTCATTCAGTCGTACTTTGTCTCATTACATTTTGATCGTTTGATCGAGTGTTGTCACTACATTTCACTTTATTATGGAGGGTCAGATTGTGGTAAATTGAAATGACTCAATGATAAAAGAAGTCAGTAAGTCATGGATTATATTAGCAATTGCCAAATACCTTCACCCCTCTGAGCCAAAGTAGACACAGTACAGACCTACCTGTTTCTCTTCATCAGAACCAGACTCTTAACATGGTTGTGAGGTCTTCCTATTAGCGATAAAAGTAGCTGTTTGTATAAGGATGTAGTTGTCACCATCATGCTTCCCTATATTCTTGAGATGCAAATCAAGGCCTATTAGTCACCAGGAAGTGAGAAATCCAATATGTTGATAACTATTTTTCAAAATCGAGATCTCATATCTGTCTGTATGGTAAGCATCCACCTCATTTCACCTTAAAGTTAATACATGTTTAATCAGTAAATCATGAGTAAGGAAACACTAATTAACATTACTCATCAGTGCTTGGTGTATTGGTATATATGATCATCTTAATTCAGAGCTAGTCATATCAGCAACAAGCGAAACAGGTTGTTTTGAATTCCACAATCCATAGTACACGGGAATCTAAATAACAAGGCATATACATTGTAATGTAGCCGTAACTAACCATCCAAATAGCTCTCAGCTGAATATTAATTAACTACAGAAGAATTACATTGAACATTGAATACCTTCTTGCGTATCTTTGTTAGTAAACGATTTTAGTGAATGTTTTAATTTACGGAGTATACAGGACAGTAGCCAGATAAGGATGTCCTCAGACAGTCTTGAGCACATTTTCTAAACCTCCCTCGTCTTTCATTCACAAATAAAAGTACAGGAGCTTCCAGTGAATAATTAATCTTTGAAGTGGTGCTGCGAGTTGGAAATATCACTGACTTTGAGGGACGAAGTGTTTGTCTATTTGAGTTCAGGTGTAACTTCCTTGTTATCTGAGAAGAGAGCACACAGATTTATATATACCAGAATCCTGCTTATAAGTGGGTTGATTGTGTACTTGATTCTAATGCAGGAGTTTTGCTTTCCTTTTGTCAAGGTGAAGAGGAAGTTCTGTTCCTGTCAAACGTATATGGTTGTTGAGAAACATACATGTAGATATCTGAAATGTCAACTAGTATATATTCACTAAACCACACATATGTTGATGCAATTAAGACACAGGAAATCAATAAGAAACACATACAGTTAACTCAGGAGTGTGCATCGTCTATCTTACATCTCTACACTGCAGAAGCAACACCTGATTGTACTGAGCAGGTCATTCACTGATAAAGTATGTATTTTTGAAATATTGACAATGTAATGATTAATCATTTCATTATATAAAGATCAATATCAAATTTCCATAAATATTCAACATCCGAACCCTGTTGTCGTCTCGTCTGTGTTTACATGGTAATTGGTTGGCTGAAATCAGATTCATTCTGATGATGTAATCACATTTAAATAGATGTTTTCATAGATATTTCAAAATGGTTGCTGGTGATATTTACATGGCCTTTACATGGACTTTAACACCTATATTCAAGGTTTAACATTGAATCATTATATTGTGTTGAAAATCAATATGCAATTTGTCATAAATGACTGATTATTGATGTTTTCAAAACTGGTCTATTCCGAATCTGTCTCATTACATCTTGATCAGTTATCCAAAACAACTTGTTTCATAGAAGACTGCTGCTGCTTTATTTATCTTAATTATGGAGGAGAGAGATAATTTTTATATAAAAAAAAACCCCAAAAACCAATTTGCTGTAATTGACAGATCATTGCTGTTTTGGAACATTCATTCATTCCTACTTTGTCTCATTATGCTGTGATCGTTTGATCGAATGTTGTCGTTACATTTGTCTTTATAATGGAGGAGTCGGATTTCGATAAATTTTGAGCAAATGACAAATGCAGTAAGTTAGGTTAGCATCAATAGAACCAAACTCTTAACATGGGTGTGAGGTCTTCCTATTAGCGATATAACTACCTGTGTGTGTATGGAGGTAGTTGTCAATATCATGATTTCTTGTATTATGCAGATGCAATTCAAGGCGTATAAGTCACTAAGAAATGAGAATATGTTGATTAAATGTTTTCAAAATCGAGATCTAATGCATGATAGTGTGATAAACGTCCAAGTTATTTCACCTTAAAATTATTACAGGTTTAATCAGTAAATCATAAGCGAGTTAGGATAAACTAATTAACATTCATCATTGCTTGGTGTATTTGCATATAATGGCATATATGGCCACATCAGCAACAAGCGAGAAACGTTGTTTTGAATTCCGCAATCCATAGTTTTACACGGGTATCTAAACAATAAGGCCCATTATTGTAATGTAGCCGTATGTAACCATCCATAATGTTCTCAACTGAATATGAATTAATTTCAGAAGATTGATATTGAATATTTGGTTGTCACAATACCTTCTTATGTGTCTTTGTTGGTAAAGGTTTCTCGTGCCAGATAAGAATGTCATCAGACAGTCTTGGGGACTTTTTCTAAACCTCCCTCATTTACAAATAATAGTACAGGAGTTTCATGTCAATAATTAATCTTTAATGTGGTGCTAGGAGTTTGAAATATCACTGAGACTGAGTCCAGACTGATATAGAATTCATGATACCCAGGTGGGTTTCCTTTCTCCCTCCAGTCTGAAGCAACACTGTTTAAACTCACAGTACTAGATTGCCGCGTTGATTAAGTACGCATTCATGAATGTAATTATGTTTCCCTGCTCGATTTCTTCACAATGTTTTGCATCATACACTATGATGCAACACCAAGAAGGAAAATGAACAGGTTATTTTATCTTAAGTCACACTCGCAACCATCGTGCATAACAAGCTTTAAAGGAGCAGTAGCACGTTTTTTGTTAATTTTATTTTTTCAAATTTCCCATTTATAATGATAGTTTTTGTCATTTATATTTACTTAAGGGGGTAAAACATCTTATTACACAAAACAATTATATGTAGTGGTAATAACGGTGTTGCGTATAAAGCAAAAATTGCATAGCGGCCATTTTATTGTGAACACAATTTATTAATTGGAATGACAAAAGTCATTCCCATGGCTTTACAGAACAATGTACACTCATTTTTTAACTTGATTTTCCGAAGAGAGAAGGTCATTTTACTATTGGTGACATTATTTTTCAAAAACATTTCATCAACTTATTATAGCGAAAAACATGCTTAAAGCTCTCAAAAGGATGGTTTTATATAAAATGTGGTTTGTGATTAGGTACAAAGATGAATGACTGTATGAAATGTATTTTCATAGGCAGTATCCGACAGCATCACAACTCTTTTCAGTACCTTTCTGACATTAACAAAAATAAAAATCCATGTCAGTGGCAATAAAATCGTGTTCTACTGTGTCTAGAAATGTTATTTCATAATTGAAGGATTGCATGTAAACCATTTCATAACCTTATTCCTCTTGTTTTAGAAACATAATGCTTTGCTATCCCTGGTTCTTACATCTGTTTTTACTTGACACACTCATTAATTGATCTCATTATATCACATTTCTAATAAATTCAATAAATATAAATTTTGATAGTTTTGAGAAAAATCTGTTCTGAGTAAGATCGATATTATGTTTGCATTTCAGTCAAGTTGGATATAAAGTTTTTGACAAACTTGCCACGCGATATCACACTTACGTTGTTATTGAAATTTCAGGTTTTATATATAAGAAAATGAGTTTGAAGTTACTTCGCATCAGGCCCATATAATTTACGACATATATAGACAATTATAACATTTGATTGCAGTGTAAAAAACATAAATGTATATATTATGATAAGAATTAAGTACTGGTTGGCATTTATTGACGACCAAGTTGTCGAAGTCAGGAATTTCAATTTACTTTCACCTTTAATTTTATGCTTCTGATATTAATTGTTCACCCCTACTTCGTCACTGTCCCTACATAAAGATGGCACGTGAAATTGGAAGAGTACATAGTTTATCTTACATCTCTCCACTGCGGAAGCAACACCTGATTGTTCTGAGCATGTTATTCATCGATAAAATATGTATTTTTGAAAATATCGACAATGTTATGATTAATCATGTTATTATTTAAAGATCAATATCCCATTACCATTAATGATCAACATCCAAACCCCCAATGTTGTCTTGAAAAGTGTTTACTTGGTTATGGATTGAATGAAATAAGATTCATTCTGATGATGTTATGAAATTTTAATGGATTTTTTCATAACACTTTTTTTTCTCAAAACTTTTTGCTGGTGATATTTACATGGCCTATCTTGACCTATCTTCAAAGTTTAACATTGAATCATTGTATAATGTTAAAAATCAATATGCATTTTGTCATAAATGACAGGTTATTGATGTTTTCGAAACAGGTTTATTCCTAGTCTGTCTCATTACGAATGGTTATCCAAAACATCTTGTTTCATAAAAGACTGCTGCTGCTTTATTTATCTTAATTATGGAATAGAGAGATCATGTTATCATTTTATGATGTTAAATACCAATAAGCAATTTGCCGTTATTGACAGATCATTGATGTTTTAGAAACATTCATTCCAACTTTGTCTCGTATGTTTTTATCGTTTGATCGAGTGTTGTTGCTACTTTTGTCTTTATTATGGAGTCAGATTGTGATACATGTTGAATAAATGATAAAGGGAGTAAGTTGGGAATGGAGAGGCAGCTGCTTAATTGCTGAACAGGGAGGAGATACAACACTTAGAAAACAAGAGAAACACTGCAGACCCGCCTGACTCTCTTCATCAGCAGAACCAGACTCTAAACTCCAACATTTGGCTTCTTCGTCTTCATCTCCAGAACCACCACAGGGAGCTGAAATGTTGTGTGCAGACTCCTTGGCTAATGGGGATTCTAAATTGCAGATTTAGTGACCCCTTGACCCCAAATAGAGTCACACTGGACACAACCTAAAAAAAACTTCAACTATTTTCATCTTTTTCTTAAGAACTTAACATTTTTTTTGTGATAAACCTGTGATCAATTCTCTCGGACAATTTACATTTTATAATTTATTTAGTTTATTGTTTAAAAAAAAATGATCTACAGAGTCGATGGCTCTAAATTTTTTTTCAAAATCGAGATTTAACGTCTTTCAGTATGATAAACATCCATATCATTTCACCTTAAAATTATTACATGTTTAATTAGTAAATCATAAATGATTTAGGATAAACTAAATTAACATTCCTCATCATTGCATGGTGTATTGCCATATATGATGATCTTAATTCAGAGCTGGCCATAAGCATCAAGCGAAAAACGTGTTTTGAATTTCACAATCCATAGTTGTACAAGGGAATCTAAACAAGGCAAAATATTGTAATATAGCCGTATGTAACCTAAACCATCCAAATAGCTCACAGCTAGACAATATCTAATGGACGTTAGTGTGTCCCAATACCTTCTTATGTGTCTTTGATAGTAAAGGTTTCTCGTGAATTTATGAATTTGCCTCCAAATGTGTATACAGGACTGTTGCAAGATAAGCAGGTCATCAGACTGTCTTTAGCACATGTTCTAAACCTCCCTCGTCTGCAATTCACAAATAAAAGCACATAAGCTTCCTGTGAGTAATCAATCTGTAATGTGCTGCTTGGAGTTGGAAATATCACTGAATCAAGTTGATATAGAATTCAAGACACTCAGGTGGGTTTCCGTCCTTCACCAATCTGGAGCAACACTGATTAAACTCATTCTACTAGATTGCTGCTTAGATTAAGTACCCATTCATGAATGTTTCCCCGTTTGATTTCCTCATAATATTATGAATCCTACAATATGATAAATGCCAAGAAGCAAATACGACAGGTTATTTTATCTTGTCAATCAGACTCGTCATTGTCTTGCATCACCGCTTTATGGTTTTAAACAGGAATGTTTTTTTTAAAAATGTGGCTAGTTATTATGTCCAAAGATGAATGAGTAACAGAAGACGTCTATGTACATTGTACAATGGTTAAAGGATTTGTTTTAAATGAAAATTTGTTCGTTATCGTTACAGATTTTTGTTTGCAACAAACTCCTTTATGGGTGATTATTGTTGTTCTTTTTCAGTTCCTTTCTGACATTTAAAAAACATTTCATGTCAGTGGCTATAAAACTGTTTTCTCCTGTGTCAGGAAATGTTATTTCAAAATTGAAGGATTGCATGTTAACCATTTCATAACGTTTTTCCTCATCATTAGCAGATATGTTTTAGAAACATAATGCATTGCTCTCCCTGGTTCTTACATCTGTTTTTACTTAACACACTCATTATTGGTCTCATTATATCACATCTCTAATATATTTAATAAATATATTCCACATTGATACTGTTGATATCGTTTAGTTTTGAGAAATTTCTACTATGAGTTAGATCGATATTATGTTTGCATTTCATTCAATTTGGATATTTAGTTTTACACTCTATATCACACTTATTGTGAAAATTTCAGGTTAAAACAGTATGATTGAAGTTATCTCAAATCAGCCCCACTTACTCTACGAGATATATACACTATTATAACATTTGATTGCAGTGTTGTGGTGTTAAAAACATAAAAGTATATGCTATGATCAGACTTGTGTAATTTGGTTCGCATTTATTGACGACAACTTGCATGCCTAATACAGGAATTTCAAATTACGTTCACCTTTAATTTTATGCACCTGATATTGAGTTCTTCCGCATTATTCCTCACTTTCCTACATAGAGATTCCATGTGAAACTGCAAAAGAATACAAGTTGTTTTATTTAAGTTGGCTGGTATCACATAACCTATTGATAGTGACCTAATAAAAAAACAATTCCCACTGAACCAACTTCATGAATAGAGAAAAATTCCATTTCTCTCTTTTTTTATCTAGAGATAAATGTAAGCTGTTTGAAACTCCAGTTTGATTTGAATCTGACGAAAATTGATGAAAACCTCTTTCCTTCCGTTTCTATTCTAACTTCTCTACAAGTATATACAAACTTAAAATTTGGCTTTCGTACACTTTATTCTTTCCAATTGTTGTGGACTTGGACACCAACAGAAAACATATGGCTAAAAAACTATTTTCATATTAGATATTCAAAAGGTATGGCTACGAAAGAGATGTTATACTAATCTAAGCTGATTACATGATATCTTACCCAGAGGTAAAGTTGAACATGTACTTATTTTTTGCAGTCCCTTGATTCTACATGGGATGTTCATGCCAGTGTTCCTAAGGTTACCTGCCCCCCACAGCAAATTATCACTTCACAAGTTACAGAAGCTGAGGAGTTTAGATGACATGTCAACAGAAACGTGATCTTGAATGCTTTCTATACTGGACAAAAAAGAATTAAGGATGTGATGTTTTGATGAAAAGTACATCTGTTATTGATCAAACTTGCTGTTGTCCTTTGAAGCTCTACCCATAACTAAATGATGTATGTTAAGTTTGTTTTTCATATTTCAATGAACCACCTTTAGTTGATCGAGAAATAAATTGTTCTCTCTGGTTGTCTGTCTGAATATCAGAATGTGGGTCATTTTGGTGTATTATGTCCCCTAGTTATAGAGTGGTGCCTTTTGCTACTTTGGCTATTCTGATTTTTTTTATTTTTACTGGTTTCCATGGCAACAATTTCAACTTAGTGCATATTGGGGGTAGGGACGTTGTCCGGCCTCTATTTCAAAATCTATCAATTCTTCACGAAAATTGGTATGTGGTTAGACCTAGTGGTGGAGTGGTGCCTTTTGCTATTTTGGTTATTCTGAATTTTTATTTTTTGTTTTGGTTTGAACTAAGTGCATATAGGGAACCTTTTCGGACCTCTATCTCAAATCAAAATCATAAGTGAAAAGATAATGTCAAGAGGACAAGGTTGGATTGAAAGTTGGAGCGGGGGACATCACAGTGCACATATATCTAGTTATTTGTATGTATTGGATGTTTTATAACTTAATCAATAAGGTTTAGATTGTTTTATAGACACACAGTAAAAAATATGTATAACGTGTTGTTTCCTTCTAATGATAAGTCATAGGTTTCCATTGAACAACCAGTTGTATGCTTAGTTATCCAACGTCAATTGCCCAGTTTTCTATTGCCCCTTCATCTTGTCAATATGTATTTTGATATCTAAGATATTATGGAACAAATGCTATAGGTTTGCATTTATAGGGATTCCTTGACGGACCTGATCCCTAAACCCAAGCACCAAGAGCTTAATTTTGTGATTCGCTCCAGAGACGTCTCCCTGTTCAAGAATAAAGGAACCTGTTCATGTATGCCGCCTTTGTACACATATTCTATTCTCGTTTTCTGGCTAATTAGGACTATTTATTTTGTAACTTGGCGCTCTTCCTCAGTCAGGCCCCATTTGCTTCCAGAACTCATATTTATTCTAAACTTAGCCCTGCTATTTTCAGAATATTCAGTTCCTGAAAATTTTCTTTTTTCCATATGCCATTTAAAATAATAAATATGTTGTATTACTCAATTAGTGGCGTAAAATGTTTGATTTAAATAGAATATTTACATTTATTTTTTCATGACACAAAACCAAGCTGATTCTCAATATACCTGGAGCCAAAGAATGTTTGTACTAATCCAGGCACAATTTCCTTGAAGAAATTATATCATTTTCAGATACACGGATTTAAGTCACGAAATATGTGGAGTCAGCTGAGGCCATAATTAAGTATCAAAATTATATATAATCTGTTCTTGTAGTCAACTTGGTAGATTCATCATTAGTTAATGCTTAGTTAAGCAAATTAAAATGTTCATACTAGAAATTGCCAATTATGTTAGTCTAAGACATGTTCTTCCCATTGATAAAATGACGCCAGAGAAATCATCGAGCCGGGATATGTTGATTAATGTCAGACAATCATGATAAAAGTGCTGTACAATTCGTCTTTGCGCCACCTACAAACTTAACAAGCATAATAAGTCACTACAGTTTGTGTTATTATACAGTCAGGTGGTTAAGGGCGAATTTAACAGTAAATAATATTAGTTTTGGAATGTGTAAAGTTAGTACACCTATTCGTTTACTAAGGTATACATTACTCGATGAATACATAATGCGTTTCTTTTCAAATATAATGTCATCTGAACCAAACTTTGCATTCCAGAAACATCATATTAACATTAAACCTGACTTAATGATATAAACGACATGATCTCACAGAAAAAGGACAAAGAAGGAACAACTACATCTCGGTTATTCAGGAACAATCATCAAATATTTATAATCATCTGCAATGAGTAGGTAAAATCCTAGAGGCAGAAATTTGGATTTATTTGGCCCTCTCAATGAGAAATATTACTGATGAATAGTGTGTACTGTTATGAAATAGTGGCATTGCTGCATTAGATATGGAATGGGTTTCCTAAATCAAAGAATGTAAGTGAGTTTGAAGCACTATAATTATTGTACCTGTAAGTAAACCAGTCACAAATCTTGAAACTCATTCACAGTACTAACCATTCATATACAACATATCTATCAATTCAACATCATACGTTATGCAATAGAATTGAACATAGGCAAAGCATGTATTTAAGAAACGACTTTATATAACGTTTATATGTTCAACCTAATCTCAATACAACCTAATCATTCATAATTTGATAATAATACGTCACGGTTATAAAGTGAAAGTTGTCATGAAATTTTAAATATACTTCCCCGATACAGTTGTGGGTGCCAGACTGATTTGAATGTCAACAAACAATACAGAGCAGGTATTCTAAACCTCACACATCTCATGTATACACAAAACAGCAAGACTCGGGCACTATTTTGAGAATGTATTCTAAACCTCATGCACAGTTAGGATCGGGGATGGAATAATTACCTTTTAATAAAGAAGCTTTGAGTGATGCTTGCAGGCGGAATGATTCCTGAGTCTGTGTAAATTAAAGTCCAGTCTGGATCAGAATTCACGACACCCAGGTGGGTTTCCTTCCTCCCTCCAATCTGGATCAACACTGACTAAACTCATAGTACGTGGTGGCACGTGGTCCTGTGCATAGCTCAGTCGACCGCTATCAGTGAAGTTCAGCAACAATGGGGCGCGGCTCGCTTAATGGGTGGGTCACCCGCTGCTGGATAAAACTGAGAGTTTCAAGGGTTGATTCCCTGCCCCACACTGAAACATGAGTTGAGAGACTTATGGTGTCACCCTGGGTAAGTGACTTTATTCAAAGTGTGCCTCTGTTCACCAAGCAGCAAATGGGTACCTGGTATTGATTGTGGAGGTGACATTCTAGCGACAACTATGTCAGCTTGGGTTAGACCAGGGTATTAATACTCCTATAGCGCCTTGAGCAACCACTGAGTGGATGGATACGTGCGCTCTATAAATGGACTTATTACTTATTATTACTATTACTACTAGTATGTGATTCGCTCCAGAGACGTCTCAATGTTCAACGAATTAACCTGTTCATGTATGCCTCCCCTGTACACATATTCGCTCCTCGTTTTCTGGTTAATTAGGACTATTTATTTTGTAACTTGGTGCTCTTCCTCAGTCAGGTCCCATTTGCTTACAGAAATCATTTTTATTCTAAGCTTATGCCTGCTATTTTCAGAATATTCAGTTCGTGAAACTTTTCTTTATAAACTTATATGCTATTTTAGGGGGGGGGGGGGGGGGGGGGGTTAACAGGACATGTGCCCTTAATAGTTAACAAATCATATCTAATCATTTCGTGTAGTTCCTTGGGTAGATTCATCATAACTTAATATTTTTAAGCTAATTAGAATTTTTATACCAGTAATTGCCAATTATGACAGCACAAGACATGGTCTTTCTTCTTAATAGAGTAAAAATCAGAAAAATCATAGAGCTAGGATATCTTGATTAATGTCAAACAACGATGATAAGGTTAATTTTGGCGCCACCTACAAACTTAACAAGCTTTAAAAGGGACTTAAGGGTCAATCCATCAGTGAATTATAATAGTTTTGGGAATGTGTTAAGTTGTTTTTAACCGTATGAATACATCATATCTTCCTTTTCAAATATAATGTCAGCTGAAACAAACATTCTAGATTCTAGTAATTTACAGCATTCCTGTAATATCATATAATCATAAAATCTTAATGACACTACCCCACACTAGGTAAACCTGATCACCAAGAACAAGCCTAAGAAGGAAACACTTATATTGGTGATTCGAGAACGACCATTTAAGATATAAACTCATCTGAATTGAGTAGGTAATAGCTTACACAGAGTCAAAACTAGTTATTTCTGTGACTCTCAATTGGAAATATTACTGATGAATATTGTGATCGTGTCAAATTTAAATTGTGTCTCCATTTTAAACATAGTGATTTCTACTTCACATGGAAATTTGAAAGTAGCTTACGAAATAAGCAAATAAATAGAATCAGTTGTATATCACTCCGGTAGGTCTGATAAAGAGAGATCATACCGCCTCATGAAGGGCGCCTCCCTGTCTGTTTTCAAGCCTGTGTTTTCTGGATAATTGGATCAATTTATCCTGGCCTGAACAAAATACTGCATGTTTAAATATGTACTCTCTTCAACCACGTGTCATTGTAAAGTCATACAAACATATTTCTATAATTTCAAGCAACATTGACAATTTATTATGTAATTTTGTGTGTATTCTTAATATATTTTATATATGAAGAACTTTATAGCGTTCACTACGTCTCATGTATTCCTATGACTTAAACATCTTTCTGGCTATAAATGGATGTCCTAAACAAGTCGTAAAACTAAGTACTTGTGAAATTTAATTTACTCACATTTGCTATAGTCTGATACGCGGGATAATGTCGGTTCTTGTATAGTGCTGCTTGAACAATATTTAAGCCATATGCAGAGCATATATAGCATATCAACCACATTTCCAACTTATGCACATATGCCGAAATGTTAACACTGACATAGGTTTGATTGGCTTTATATATAATGTCTGATGAAATTATGCGTTAGATGTTAGATGTCAGTACATTGTCGCTTTTGGGTGGCATTGAGAATGTCCTGTGCATTATAAGAGTTTGATACATATTTTTTGTCTCATAGTACAGCCACATATCATTGACAGGTCTTAACAAGCTTGAAATAATATCAAACTCACCCATTAAATATATTCTGAAGTAAACGATTGAACATTGATTCAAGACACTCGGTCTCCTTGAGATACAGTAATTGTACATCAACGTAAGACAAACGAGGGATGGTTATCGCATGCCAAAACGGTCAACTCTGTGTTGAAGGGAACCTATAATTTGCATTTGACTCAATATAAGTTAACATTTGCTCGCAATGATAATGAGCTGTTACAAATATAATGGCATTGCTGCATTAGAAACATTAATATTTTCCTGAATCAAATAATATTAGTGAGTTTGAAGCAGTATACGTATTATACCATTGGCTAAACCAAATTGAAACTCATTCAAAGTGATAACCATCTATATACAACAACATTTGCAAAAATAAACCTTCTATTCAAGTTATGCAATATAATTCAAAATGGGCAAAACATACTTTTATGAAACAACTTTATGATAATAACAAGTGTCCATATGTTCAACCTCATCTCAACGCAATGAATTTATCATAATTTCATACATAATAATAAAAGATGTCACGGTAATAAAGTGAATGTTTTCATGGAACTTTAAATATCCTGATCAAGTTGTCAGGTGAAAGTGTCATAAGACTACGTTGAGCGTCTGTTCTAAACCTCCTGTAAACATGTAACAGCGAGGATGGGGACTAAAATGATTATCTTTTAATAAAGAAGCTTTGAGAAGTGCTCGCAGGCGGAAATATATGATTGAATCTGAGTCCAGTCTGGATCAGAATGCACGACACCCTGGTGGGTTTCCTTCCTCCTTCTTATCTAGAGCAACATTGATCAAACTCATAGTACTATAACTACACACAGTAATATTCAGCAGGTATTTTAAACTCCACGCACCGTCTGTATACACGTAACATTATGGGAATGGAATGATTACCTTTTAATAAAGAAGCTTTGAGCGGTGCTTGCAGGCCGAAAGATTACTGAGTCTGTGTAAATTAAAGTCCGGTATGGATCAGAATTCACGACACCCAGGTGGGTTTCCTTCCTCTCTCCAATCTGGAGCAGCACTGATTAAACACATGGTACTAGATTGCTGCTTGGATTCATGAATGTAATTCTGTTCTGTTCTGTTGATTTCCTCATAGAAAAGGTTTAACATTGGCGATGATTATGGGAAAATGCAGTAGGAGTGCTAACTAATGTTACTACATCAAATAAGCTTTATTAGTTTCAGTTAGAGACAGTATTCCAAGTTTTGAAAAAAGGTTGGACAGTTAGATAACTATTAACATTTTCTATAAATGTTTAGTTGCAGATTTATTGCATCTGAAACGCTGAGACAGCTGAAACCATATATATATATCAAACTGTTGCCTACACGAGTATATATATATATATATATTGTTCACATCACTTGTATGATAAGAAATTCATTTATATTGATTTTAATGTCAAGAAGAGACAAATAACCATTATGGTTTTTATTTCTCATTTGCTTTTCTATTCATTTATCATATTTTAAGTATACCATATACTGCACACAAGGAATATCTATGTATCGATATCTCTATTATGTATTCATGTTTACGTTTTTTAAGACTTTTACAAGATTACAATATAAATGGTACGTAAGAAGTTGTATTTCTAAAAATGTTTCAGTGTCTTACTCGAACACAATTCCAGTGATTTGATAGTAAGGTCATAGATTTCAGCAAAATCGGGCCTTCTTCCAAATGAAACGATGTCATGGCAACACTTGTGTTCATGTAGGATTTTGGTAAAGAATTAATCCCCATCTTATTTTTTACAACCTATTACCTCTTTGAAACATTAGGTCAATTTATTTCTTCCTAGATATCGTATTCTACGGGCGGCGGGATAGCGCATTCGGCTTTTGATCGGCAACTTTGTCTGTGCTAGAGAACTGTTCTACACACAGTAAGGCTTGGGTGCAATGCTACATTGAATTTCAGCGTAGTACCACCCATGGTTCGCTAGTTCCAGCCGATACTCGCAGGTTTCACCGCAATGCATAGGCACATGGCATTGCGGGCTTTCTACCTGCAGCCGTGATATAAGTGAAATACTTTTGAAAGCGGCGCTAAATCCCAACTCACCTCATCTCACCTCGTATTCTACGTTCAATGCAGCTTGCATCTACTATGGATTCAATGTTGCTTCAAACACGTAATTGTACATACAGTCAATATATAAGTTCGTGTATCATGTTTGTAAATATCTTTAATCCATTATCTCAATTGCCTTGGTCATTGTTACATTTCTCCTCAGTTGCCCTTCATTCAGGAAGATATGACAACTAATTATAATGTAATTCCATTGCCATTTAAAGGTAGCACCGATTCAGTAATGAAACTTACATTTGGTTGGCATGATCATACACTGTTATATAACTGTACAGGAACTCAATGTAGACACAGAACATCGGGTTTGCAGCCTGACCATCTCAGCCATAAAACGAATGATCCAGATTGATGCACGATAGTATGTAGCCAGATCGTGTTAGTATGTATGACAACATACGTCAATGGACGTGTGGATCTTATTATTCAAAGAATCAAATAGAAACATGGACCAGTACACATGAATGCAACTTCAGATGTTACATATTTTTCTTGTGCAACATATTCCTATTGACCACATCAAATCACTTTAAGACTTAATCTTTGCATTATCTTGTTATGGGGTGACAACATAGCTCCGTTACCTGATTAATTCTGTCTGGATGAAACTCCTCGATCACGTTGTTTCAGGACTCGTCACTCAGGAATCATGTTCAATTGTTTTTCTTACATTCCCTCTGCTCATCCGTGGATATAATGATATATATTGGTTCTCGGAAACCATTATTACCAATGGTTTATAACATGATAAACAGAATGAAATAATGCACTGTTAACAGATTTGTACTTGCTGTGGGCGTAACAGATTAATTGTGTCCAAACCAATGTTTTACTGTGTTACAGACAATTGAATGCAGATTCAATGAACAATGTCTATGTGATCAATAGATATTCGAAAATGAAGTGAGATGAGGTCATTTGGTTATAAGTCTCTTTCAAAAGTATTTCACTCATTTTAAGGCTGCTAATATTATTGCAGATTTTATCTATGGTTATTGCAGAGTGTGTGCGAACCATGGGTCATACAAAATATGTAACATTACACACAAACTGAACAGAATGTAGAAACCTTCTCTAGAGACAAACATACTGTTCCTCGAGCGGGAATAGAACTGTGTAACCCCATTGTCAGTGAAATAAGTAGTGAATGTCAGCAAAAGGAACTTTATAACACAATGGCTTAAACATGACATTTCATCAAAACAATATGAACTGTGACTCAATGCTTTGGCGAGTACCTGTCTACAAAATAACAGGGATTTATGAACAGCTATTTATGCACCAGAACTTTCATCAAATCCGTCTGTCTGTATATGTTCGAAGGATATCTGCCAAACAGCACATGCTTACATGTATTTCACCAAAATTGGTACATATATCATCCTTCATGACTTTATTTACCTTTCGTTATTTGTTTATTTTCAAAATGTTCAGAATTCCTACTTGCTTTTAAGTTCGGTTTCCATGGAGATGTGACGTATACTATTGTATTTTGCCCGGAACATATGTCCCAAACTATTTGGAATATATTTTACGACTGGTGGAAGCGTTAGAGATGCCTTTGCTTCTGGTTATCTTTTATTTCTTATATGTTGCCGTTGTGCAGAAGTAGTTGTGCAGAAATAGATCTCGGATATATATTGATAGAAAATTACTTTAAGCTTAACCGTTAACCTTGTGAGAGTAACGATGAGTGATTGACTTATTTATTCCCAGCAATTTATTTTTACCCTAGGTTACCGGGTTAAATCTAATATAGTTCGAATCACTGGCTTTGCCTACTCAATGATGAATGCTGCAACATTCTTTGTGAAGGTAAGATATTGGTGACCACACGCCCAGGCTAATATATATCCTTTATAATCTATTGTTGGGAGTATCATGACATATATGATAGTACCAATAAAAAGTGAAACTACATAAAGGCAGGATTTGACACAAACCAAAATTCGTTGAATGTTATTGGGCATGAGTGCAAATGACTATTCTGATTTCGTGCCCACCATTAATTTTCTCTATAAAAGATCGACTGAAGGAAAAATATTGTAATTTCAAAATTAGTTGTACTTGTATGGATTATATTGAACCCATGAACGTATCTTCTTCATTGGTCTATTCTATTGCACAATAGTTTTAAAATGATCAGTACGATTATAGTACTTGTTTATTTTCTGCTCCATTATGTTAGTAGGTTTATGTTAGGACAACTTAAAAGTAAGTGTCTTTTTTTCTTGAGAGTGAAAACTTGATCTTTTCAGTATTCATATTGAGATATTTGTAATATGGAGACACATTTGTAATGTTTTGGCGTTACAAATTTGTATTGTTCTATCAATGACTTTGTGTATTGAAAGCAGTACAAACCATTTAATCATTTGAAAAACTCCCGTGAAAGGTTGATTGTTAAACATGTCGAGTCCAAAAAACAACGTTTTCCCTTTAATATATGTTTAATCTTTGATGATGGATAATTAGTTTATTGAGATTCCTGTGATGATATTTTGTTACAAACATACACCTCTTAAAAATCGTGTCGGATTTGTGTTCATGTATGGGTGGAGTGGGACACGTGGTTTTGGGGATACTTTGACAAACATATGAACACATATCTTCATAATTTAACTTTTAATTTAAGCAACTGCAAATTGGTGCCCTGCAAAACTATTTGTAAATTGTAAGATACATATTTCACTGAAGTATCATCCACAGGCTATAAATAAATAATTAAATCAAGTTGAATCCACAATATTTTTTTACTGATTGAGTACATAGACTAAGGCATACGACGGTCCTGGATGATTAAAACACATCTTTCACAATCATTTCCTTGACCTATATTCGACACGTTATTTAGCCTACCGCAAAACATAATGCATATTAGGAACCGTTATTCACTAGGTAATCAACAATCTTCAAAATTATATTGGCTAAAAAATCTGAATCTAAATAATCGTGTGCCCGAATAGGACAATATGCACTGAATATGTCAGCTCTAATGATCTGTCATTCAGATAATATGATGGAAACAGATGTTCTTTAAAATAAGGTTTGTATCATACATAAATCATGCATATCGGAATTACAGACATGATGCTTGCACAGCCCTGGGGACCCATCATAACACTGTAATAATGGTAGAAAGGGAAAGGGAATGGAACTTTTAAATTGGTAAGTTAATGAGTAGAGACTATTGAGATAATTAGACTTTTTAAATTGAATAAAGTCAATAATGTGACGCCTTGTTATATAAGTGTGCTCAGGATACTGATAATAACTTTAGATTTGCTTTATGGGTTAGTAATTTCAATGCGTTTCGATTACGATGTGCGATGGAAGTGTTAGCCAAACCGAATCTAATATTGGAAGCATCACTACTTGCCTGTGGTGTCGGTTGAAGCAATATTGTTTATCAGATTATTGATGTACTGACAAATTGACGGCAGTTGGTGACTGTATGCCCAGACCAATACACATCCTTAACTGTGTTTATCTAATTCGCTTTGTTTCATTACATTTATTGGTTCTCTGCTGGTGTTATCAATAATGCTCAGACCTAGTAGTAGACCTAGGATTAACCCGATTGACTCTGTAGAAGAGAGTTTACAATGTTACAGTTGGAAAAGGGAATATTAATAATTTACTGACTACATGCTTTTATAATTCTGTAATAATATCTTGACTTGATCAACAGCTTATCCGGATACTTTTTATCAGCTGCCTGGCCTGATTGTTGAACTAATTAAATGAGCGTATATATATATATATATATATATATACTATATATATATATATATATATATATATATATATATATATATATATACGTATCACAACACCAGGCAAACTGCAGGACATAAAGTTGATTGATTGGTTGATTGACTGATTGATTGATTGAGAGCTCACCATTTTGTCAAAATACAAGCCTAACAAATATTGACTTATTTGACCAGAGCTAGCTAGTGAGACTCAAACTTAAATAACTTACTACCTTTATGTAACATACCTAATAACCATGTTGACACTATGTCTAAACACTAACAGTCAATTTGTCAAAAACATAGAGTAAAATTTTAGTCATTTAGCTAAATGCCTAGGAAAATTAGATGTGATTAATACCGTACATGTCTATATGCTCGGCGTCTCATCTTACCATCACTCACCTCAGATTCAATATAAGCATCCATTGAGCATTGTCGGTGCGTGTAGGTGGCTAAAATATGGTTTCTTTATCTCGTTAAGTGAATTCTCTCCAGACCATCACACGAAGTTACAGCAATATATTATTATAAACAAAATGTAGACGAGACATGCATCTTACACAACCTCATCTAATTCTGTTTCTCTTGATGTATCCACAAGAGAAGTATCCATGTGATTGCGTTGATGCCTTATAGGTGTTCGTTGATGTAATAAATGACAAATTGATATTGCTTGCTCAAATTATATTAAAGTTAACTACGTAATTTGACGTCTGTTGAAAATTCACTCAGTGACCAATAGGGTCCTTACCTTTGAAATATGTTATTAGTTATTGAAACAAACTACTGTTATATAAAATATGAAATATTTCTTATCCATTTTCATCATTCACTCACGTGAATTGCCCATTTTAGATTTGGCATTCATAATCTATATTGCATTATTCCTATTTGTCAATATTAGCCTTATCATAAGTGTGCTGTATTCCCTTACAAATGAACAAAACAAGAATGGCTTTTATTTAATCCAAGGTGTTGATCATCATCGTTTGTAAATGATGGGTTTTATTTTATTTCGCAAGAAAATATGTAGCCTGTTTACAAGAACTTTTCAGTTAGTTAGCTGACAATATTGACTGTACGTTCGGTAGGTCTACAATGTGTAATAATACTATAAATAATTAATTTAGTTTCATCTGTTCATATATAGTAAATTGATCATCGTTAATCATGACCTAATTATGATAATTCATAATGTATATAAGTTGTTTCCTTGTAGTTTCTATGTCCTATCTATGTTATTGAATGCCTTTCATCCATTTGATAATCACGTATGTAACGTCACTTAATGAACGTAGCGACCAGGTTGACAACCATTCTACTTGTGTTCAAAACGTTGGAATCGAACTGTTCTTCACGATTAAAGTAGTATGCATAAAATCTGTCCTATCTGATCATGTGTTATACATATAAAATTTTATGGAATTCAGAGATGCTTTAAATACAGTATGCCATGTCAACCGCAAGAAATATTTGAATCAAACACTCGTGCAGCCTGGATAACTTTTGATTCAAGGTTATATTACAATGTTCAATATTTTAACACAAGTAGGTGAATGGTAATGAAGATATTACGAAAATTATGAGTGCATTGAAAGTTATGGTGTTAAAGGTGCCTTCGTTGAATATGAATGGATTTATTATCATAGCAACCTAATGATTACTGCAACAATATTTGCTCATTACGTTAAACTCCATGATTAACTTGCAGTGGCTTACATAATCATGTCTGTTAAGTTCGTTGACAGTCATTGCCAATACACTTATTTGCTTAAGGATGTTCAGTATTTAAGGAAATACCATAATTTTAGGTGACACAGATGAATAATCAATGAATTCCGAGGAATTAATTATTGTTTTAATCTGGATGCAGTTAAATATTGTGAGGGATGCACTTTTTGCTTTCTGTGAAATTGTGTGAGACAGTAACATACAAATTGTAGTCAGATGCCATTTATATTGTTTTTCCTTGTGGTTACAACATTCATGTTTCCTTTGACCTATTTCTGTTATTGAAAATGCTTTAAAATACAGTTTGCATCATATCAACAGGAAGAAATGTGTGATTTAAATACTCGTGCAGCCCGGATAACTCTTGATAACACATTTAAAATTACAATGTTCAATATTTTAACACAAGTAGGTGAATGGTAATGGAGGTCTTACGAAATTATGAGTGTATTGAAGTTATGGTGTTAAAGGTTGCTTCGTTGAATATGAATGAATTTATTATCATAGCAACTGTATGATTATTGTAACAATATTCGCTCATTATGTTTAACTCCGTGATGAACTTACAGTGATTTACAGAATGATGTTTGTTGAAGTCAATTGACAGACATTGCCAATACCCTAATTTGCTTCAGGATGTTCAGTATTTCATGAAATATTAAACTTAGGAAGACATATAAGAATAATCAATGTGTTGCGAGGAATTTCATAATATCTCGATCAATTACATTTAAATATTGTGATAAACTTTAAGATCGACATAAAAAATCATGTTGGCTGAGTTGGTTGTTATTTTTCTTACCAAGAGTCCTTTTTATGAGTAAATCTTGAAAATGCAAAATCATATCTGACGCAGTAAAGTAGAAATTGTGGTCAGACACCATTCATATATTTTTCTTGTGGCTACAGAATTGATGGCTCTAAATAGTTCGCTACTTACAGTATTAAAACAAACTCATGATTCTCATAAACTGTTGCGGTTTATTTCCAAAAGATTCATGTTCGTGTATGCAGTCAAAAAAGAAGAAGGTCTATGTCAGCCAATCAAAAGCCAAGTTATATTAAATCATCTGTAATTCCAATGTCTATTATGAAGACACACAATAGCTAGAGTAAGATTTTATGAAAAGCAAGACTTATTCCTATTCATTCTACTTTAGCGAAGAAGGATAAATTAATTCAATCATTCATTTCAATTTCATTTCGTATATTAACAATCGAACATTCGTCATAAATTGAGTGTTATTTGACAAAGTGTCTCATCACTTTCATTAAACCGAAGATTATACTTCATAGTTAAAAACATCATGCGAAAGCTGCAACATGCACACTCACGCTTACAATGTAATCTATTCACTGATCCTGCCCTTGACACTAATTTATCTCGGCTTTCATCTGGAGGCGTGCCATCATTACTAGGATGTATTATTTTCTTCCTTTGCACATCTGCACTGATCTTCTGATGGACTATCTGTTTTCAAACTGTAAAAGAACAGTTTAATGTATTCGTAGCGTGCTAGTTCGTAAAACTCGAATTTAAGAATAATGATATTTAAAAGAGAGTTCTATTGATTACATGGGGTTGGTGAAGTTGATAAATGATTTGTTTAGAGCTTTTCAATACAGTTTGATTACTCTGTACATTGAAAATTGCAGATACAGTGTTTTGACAATGTGTTAAGGCGTACGTGAGTCAAAGTATTGAAATGTACCCATTCTTACTGTAAACCAGGTTCTCTCACACGAGCACAGCAGTAAAATGACAGAAATATACATGAATGGTTTATACCTTGATCATATCCCAAATGCATTTTGTACTGTTACTATTTCATAAATTCGTCTCTGTGCCCAAAATAGATGTTATCAATACGAAACAGGAGTTTTATCAAAGGAGCAATTTTAAATTATGATTTAAATCACAATAACAACCATATCAATTATTAACTGTCCAGTAAAATTGTCTCATCAAATAAACATGAAATTAGTTAAATTTTAAAATGTAAGATATTGTCAGGATTGTTACAAAAACATCAGTCTTCAATGATTGTCTTCAACATAAACAACGTGCATTCCAAGTGTAGTCGACACACACGTGCCGAGTTCTTATGTCAGTATTCATGTACTTGGGGAATTGGTCTCCCATGGTTATTTATGTATGTGGTTTAAACGGTATCAAACACGTACGGTAGTCTGTGCACGAGAAGCTGAACTGTCACAGGACTTAAACTTACATCGTGTAAATATAGATATAGCATTAAACTATGTTAGTCTGTAATACGTGTTGATACCAGCTACTGCATATGATTCAGAACAAAGTTGATATTGTTGATATATGTAACAGTGTAACACACGATGTCATGTGAGTGGTAATCATATAATACACACTATGCCCATTATGATAGACACTATTAAATATGTTTCAACATTTATTAGTAATATGTTTGCAAACTAAGCAATATCCAGTTAAAGTCAAAGTTTTATATCATTTGTCATGTTCATAAACAAAAACCGTTTCGAAGACAAGCGGACACATTATCCCTAATTATCACGCAAGTGATATGATTTGTCTTGTTATGATAACAAAGGACCATTGTCAGAAAAGTCGAGTATGACAACTTCCGGATGTTGAATAGGTTCATGTACAGTTATCTGTCAGTGATATGATACGAATAAAATTGTTTTAAAAGTATTATGTTTTTGTGAGTTATTTGTAGATTTATAAAAACCCAACATCAGTAACCTTGTGTTTAATACTCATATTTAAATATATGAAGAATGTTTTGACGTAATCAGCAGCGGATCTTGGAAACAAAATTGTGCAGAATGACAACTTATGCGACATGTGTTGAACATGTACAATCATCATAAGCATCAGGCTTGTCGACACTCTTCTAAACAAATTTACATCTGTGGTATGTGATTCGGTTTTGTTATTTGATACTGATACTTTGCCATCAATCATTTTTCACACATTGTAGAAGTTGACAAAGTAATTAAATTTTACGTATTTTTTTCAGATGAGCTCATGAATAGGGAAAGCTGAGCAATTTTATATGAATGAGGTAAGTTTTTTCCCGTTTCTGTATTCAATACAGAATTTGTTTTTACATCAACTACATGTACTTATATATGTGCTCCCGATTTAGATGTCATAAAATATCATACCTGACTGTGCGATTTATTTGTAAAATACTTACCAATAACCTTATATTGGGTAAAACTGTCTGTTTCTATTGATTTTCATTATAACATAGTTTTCTTATCTCCTTTAACAAACGGTAAAGGAGAAAATATTGGTTGGGAAACCTTTACTATACTAAAATCCTTCTCACGTTTTTATTGTAAGCACTTACACATGTTACACGAAAATGCGTTGTCATTACTAAATACATTTCAGACACATTCTTACAAATTAGTTATTAATACAGTAACTAATTTATCAATATATTCATGTTCTCTCTAATGAGCGTTATCTATCCTAGTACTTGCATGCTTCAAGTTATTTAAAATACTAACTGTTTCAGTGAAGGTCATCACAAAAAGAGTTTTTTTCTATGTATGTTATAAAATATGGAAATATCTGAATGGGTTAGAAAATACAGTTGTCATGTGACATTTCTGTCTATAAACCACTGCAATGCAATTTATTTCGTGCCTCCTCTATTTGCTCATGCCATGCTTTATTATTTCTAAGTCGCCAGATTGATAATCTTTCTGTCTACAACAACCCTGTACTTCTGTACTGACAACTACTCTATAGACCTCGGCTTTTCCATCAGGCCGTACAATGAGTACCTTGCTTGAGTGGGAATTTACATTTTGTTCATATTTCCCCCAAATCACTAATTACCATATGTTAGTGTATAGGTACACTATCTTTCTGCATATGGTACATCGTTGACGCTGACTGATTAAATAGAATGTCGTTAATTATAACCCAATACACATCTACTGCAGCTTCTATCTATTCATAGAAAATTCAAAATCCTCACTCGATGTCTTAAACGATTAGGTCTTCCATGTTAAATGCAGAAAACTTTGGAAATTTAACAGAACATAGATGCTTTCATCAATTTACTTACAATTTGAATCTAATTTGATTACTACGTCAGAACTTCATGCAAACGACCCAAAATATTCGTATTAATTGTGTAAAGGATTGAGTCCATTTTATCATATATCAGGAAAGCACAATCGTTATCTGTAAACGAAAAATGTTTTTTATGTGTTTATATCGCAATGCGGATCCAAATAAAGATAATTTGCGCAGTATGATAAATGTGAATCTAATTTCCTGAAATAAATCTAGTTTGCAATTACTTGACAGCATATTCGGATACTGTCGTCCCCTACGAAAGGGGATAATATCACATGTAGGTTATAATGGAATGTACATGAACGAGATAAGACAAAGTAGACACTGAACACAACCGACCTTCTCTCCCATCAGCAGAAGCAGAGTCTTCACAGCTGTGAGTTGGTTCCCTGTGAAGTTTCATTAACTCTTGATGTCGTATCATACAATGTAATGTGTCTTTATCTTGATGCGGTTCCTTTTTGTGAGATGTATGTTGTTTGAAGCGTTGTTAATTTTGCTTTTATGTATATATGTCGTTTGTTTTAACAGTTTCTAGTACAAAATTGTATGAACCTATGTAAAATTGAAACTACTTACCTAGAATACTATATGACCTTCTATCGCAGTCTCACATATTAACATTATTTTGTCTATATTCATCTCATCTAGATTGGATACACGCTTAATAGCGCCATTTTTTTTTTATTTACCTGACACCATAGAGTTTGAGCCAACTCAGTGGGCTGACATCTGCCATCTGCACTACGGGTTTGATGTCGTAAATGGCGGTCACTTGATGATGTATCTCCTCTGCAGGCCCCTGATCAATACCGTATCGCTAACCTTGGGTCGGGATTAAAGACAGGGATATATTGAAGACATGTTATCCCAAATATAACCGTGTTATATTTCTTCACTATCTAAATGGCAAGTATTTCTAAGGAAGACATTTGATGTTTTATAGCGATCATCTTATTTGTTCTTCGTCGCACATATACATTATTCAAAGCGAAATCCCATTCACAGAAGTATTAGGCTAAGTTATGTGTTCAGTTACCTATTCCAGTCCGCCAACACGACCTACTTTAGGACGCTTACAAAATACTCAACATCTTTACTCAGGTGTCAGTTTCCTAATTTTGTATTGTCATGTGTTTATTTAATACATCTTTGTTTTCCTCTTTCCATTGTACTGTAGCCTTGAATTTATTTTTCTTCAAGAGATTTTAATGATCAGCTTAATGGCTGACTTCGGTTAATGTTGAAAGCTGTGCAAAACATGCACACTTGGTGCCATCTAAGTATTCATTGATGTTGCGAGGGATATGGACGGCCTTGAATCTGCTACATCAGCGTAAAGTCTCTAAAATCGGATTTGTTGATTGAAAACACTTACAACACATCATATGTTCATGTTCATAGTACAATCAATCCTTACATTGAGTACTGTCTCACTAAACGATTTATCTTAACGACTATTTTATCAACATTTCTCATTCTGACTGTAATTTATCAATACTGCATAATGCGAGTTTATCAATATCTGTTGAAGTGTATGTCCTTTTGGGCTAAGGAATTATTTCAATTCTATAACGGCATATGCGGTACTTTCAGAAATAAGACCTTCAACACTAGGGTGGCTATAAACTGATGTGAAACCACCGAGCATTTGCTGTATCGATGTATTGACTGTACTGAAATCCCCAAATGCACTATGGTGCATCATTGATTAATTGGTAAACAATTGGATTATATAACTGTTGCTACACAAACTAAAACTGGAACCAGGAGAAGATTTTAGTTTGTTTGCTGTCAATGTACACAAGCTGTAGATTGATTTGTTTGATCATACATGAAAATATTTAAAAGATGTAATTTAAAGTACATGTATGTCTTTAGATGTGATAAGAGTGAATACTTATGATAACATAAGATAAATGTGTCGGCATTATTTAGAGAGAATAATTTCATTTCAAATATCATTGATCTGAACATGATGTCTTCTACTTTTTTATGCTTCCGTAAATGTTTTTGTGAAGTGAGTTGAAACATGAATTTGTCAGTATGTAATTTCGACGGACGATAACTTTTGAAAATAAGAATTCAGATTAATGTGGTCACAGAAGATGAAGTTAAGGATTTCCAGAGGTAATTTATCACACATGACGAACTGAACTCGTTCAGGTATAATATAATCTAAATTTTATATGAGGAACGAAAGAGAGTAAGATTAACATGTTATTCACGAAATACATAAAATTATATTATATTTGCTAAATGGATAATAAATTGTTATTTGTTCGTCTGAACTGAACAAATGAACACTGACACGCTTTTGGATCATTATTGCACAATTTGCTACACCCTAAATACGAGTAACAAGAAAGCAAGTCTTCATCTGTGACATTCTCTATATTTCAGATCCACTTTCTTTACATATGTTAAACTGATATTTTACATGCTGTTGAATACAAACTATGATGTTTAGGGACGAAGTGTCTATTTGAGTTCAGGCGTGACTAGTTATCCGAGAGGGATGTACACAGATTTATACATACCACAATGCTGCTTGAAGTGGGTTGATTGTGTACTTGATGCAGGAGTTTTGCTTTCCTTTTGTCAAGGTCAAGAGGAAGTTCTGTTCCTGTCAAACGTATATGGTTGTTGAGAAACATAGATATCTGAAATGTCAACTAGTATATATTCACTAAACCACACATGTTGATGCAATTATGTCAAGACACGGGAAATCAGTATGCAGTTCACTCTTCTTTCTTA
Source organism: Gibbula magus (assembly GCA_936450465.1). Lineage (NCBI taxonomy): Eukaryota > Metazoa > Mollusca > Gastropoda > Trochida > Trochidae > Gibbula > Gibbula magus. Next base: position 66,782,319 of record OW388303.1, read on the forward strand.
CATCTCTACACTGCAGAAGCAAAACCTGATTGTACTGAGCAGGTTAATCATTGATAAACTGTGTATTACTTAAATTTTGACAATGTAATGATTAATCATTTCATTATATAAAGATCAATATACCATGTCGATAAATGGTCAACATCCGAACCTCTGTTGTCGTCTTGAATAGTGTTTACATGGTTATTGAATGGCTGAAATCAGATTCATTCTGATGATGTAATCAGATTTTTTTAGATTTTTTCATAGGTATTTCAAAAGTGTTGCTGGTGATATTTACATGGCCTTTACATGGACTTTAAAACCTATATTCAAGGTTTAGCATCGAATCATTATATTATGTTGAAAATCAATATGCAATTTGTCATAAATGACTGATTATTGATGTTTTCAAAACTGGTCTATTCCGAATCTGTCTCATTACATCTTGATCAGTTTTCCAAAACATCTTGTTTCATAGAAGACTTCTGCTGCTTCATTTATCTTAACTATTGAGGAGAGAGATCGTGTTATCATTTTACAAAACCAAAAAGCAATTTGTCGTAATTGACAGATCATTTCTGTTTTTTGAAACATTCATTCAGTCCTACTTTGTCTCATTACATTTTGATCGTTTGATCCAGTGTTGTCACTATATTTCACTTTATTATGGAGGGTCAGATTGTGGTAAATTTAAATGACTCAATGATAAAAGAAGTCAGTAAGTCATGGATTATATTGGCAATTGCCAAATAGCTTCACCCCTCTGAGCCAAAGTAGACACAGTACAGACCTACCTGTTTCTCTTCATCAGAACCAGACTCTTAACATGGTCGTGAGGTCTTCCTATTAGCGATAGCAGTACTTGTTTGTATAAGGATGTAGTTGTCACCATCATGCTTCCCTATATTCTTGAGGTGCAATTCAAGGCCTATAAGTCACCAGAAAATGAGAAAGATAATATGTTGATTACTATTTTTCAAAATCGAGATCTCATGTCTGTCTGTATGATAAGCATCCACGTCATTTCACCTTAAAGTTAATACATGTTTAATCAGTAAATCATGAGTAAGGAAAAACAAATTTACATTACTCATCATTGCTTGGTGTATTGGTATATATGATCATCTTAATTCAGAGCAAGTCATATCAGCAACAAGCGAAACAGGTTTTTTTGAATTCTACAATCCATACTAAATGGGAATCTAAATAACAAGGCATATAAATTGTAATGTAGCCGTAAATAACCATCCAAATAGCTCTCAGCTGAATATGAATTAATTACAGAAGAATAACATTGAACATTGAATACCTTCTTGCGTGTCTTTGTTAGTAAACGTTTCTTGTGAATGTTTTAATTTACGGAGTATACAGGACAGTAGCCAGATAAGGATGTCATCAGACAGTCTTGAGCACATTTTCTAAACCTCCCTCGTCTGTCATTCACAAATAAAAGCGCAGGAGCTTCCTGTGAATAATTAATCTTTGAAGTGGTGCTGCGAGTTGGAAATATCACTGACTTTGAGTCCAAAGAGATATAAAATTCACGACACCTAGGTGGGTTTCCTTCCTCCTCCAATCTGAGGCTACACTGATTAAACTCATAGTACTAGATTGCTGCTTGGATGAAGTACGCATTCATGGATGCAATTCTGTTTCCCCTCTTGATTTCCTCACAATGTTATGAATCATACATAATGATACAACACCAAGAATTAAATGGGACAGGTTATTTCACCTTGTAAATCAGACTCGCCGCTGTCTTGCTTCAAAAGCTTTAAAACTTCAAAAGAATATTGTTCAAAAATGCGGCTTGTTATTAGATCAAAAGATGAATGAACACAAGACGTCTATGTACAATGCTTAAAGAATATTTAAAAATGAACACATGTATTCTGCTTATCGTTATATATTTCTGTGTGTAAGAAACTCCTTTTCGGATTATTGTTGTTCATCTGTAATGTAGTGTAATTCATTGGTTGTATTTAACAGCATCACAACTCTTTTCAGTACCTTTCTGAAAATTAAAAAAAAGAAAAGATCCATGTCAGTGGCCATAAAATTGTATTCTCCTGAATCAGGACATGTTATTTCGGCATTGAAAGATTGGATGTAAACAATTTCATAACGCTCTTCGTCATCATCAACACACATGTTTTAGAAACATTATGCATTGCTCTCCCTTGTTCTTACATCTGTCTTTACTTGATAAGCTCATTAATTGACCTCATTATATCACATTTTTAATAGATTCAATACATATAATCCAAGTTGATACTGTTGATATCGTTTAGTTTTGAGATAAATAATTTGTGAGTAAGATCGATATCAAGTTTGCATTTCATTCAAGTTGGATATTAAGTTTTTACCAATCTTGCCACGCTTATTTTGTTATTGAAAGTTCAGGTTAAGATATGTGTTTGAAGTTATTTCGCATCAGGCCCATATACTTTACGAGATAGACATACTATTATTATATTTGATTACACTCTTGTCATGTGAAAAAACATATAAATGTATATATTATGATCAGAATTTGTACTTTTTTTACTTTCATTGACTACAACTTAAATGTCGAATGTCAGGAATTTCAATTTACTGTCACCTTTAATTTTATGCAACTGTTCAGTTTTTACGCCAACCTCGTCACTGTCCCTACATAAAGAAGTCATGTGCAATTGGAAGAGAATACAAGTTTTGATTAAAGTTGGCTAACAGAAAATGTTGATAGTGACCTAATGAAAAACACTGAACCAAATATATGAATATAGGAAAGTTCCATTACTCTCTTATTCATATTGACATACATGTAGGCTGTTGGAAACTCCAGTTTGATTCAAACCTGAAGAAAAGTATATTCTTACACAGCGTTCTCCTACAAGCATATGCAAACTTGGTCACCAAGAGCAAACATTAAGCCAAAACAGCCATTTTCATATTGGATATTCAAAAGGCACGGATACGACAGAGATATAATACTAATCTAAGCTGATTACATAATATCTTACCCAGAGGTGAAGTTGAAAATGTACTTATCTATTGCAGTTTATCGATTCTATCTATGATGAAGTTTCTAATTCTGTCTTAAAGTTTTACCTTTGGGGGTTCTTATTCACAATGAGATTCAAAAGTAAACTTGTGATCTCTTGTAAAAATGCAACCACTATTAATGAAACAGTTTTCCCAACACATTTACATGTTATTCTTTCTTTTTGTGAGGCAGATATTGAAATGAATATTACATGACGTGAGGTCATGAAATATTTCCAGTAACTGGTAAAATAAATACATCAGGCATGAGTGATTAATTGATTAACAGCTGTACATGAACAATGTGATTAACTAAGGTGACCTGACAGCAGAAGCAAGTTATCATTTCACAAGTTACACACGTTTGGGTCATAGTTTAGATGCGATTTCAACGTGATCTTGATTTGTTCTACTGATTATTCAACAAAAAGGTTTCGTTGTGATCTTGAAACAATGAGATCAATACTTTCAATGTTATACTCTCATCAGCGCCATGGGACTGACTGGGGGCAACACAAACGTGAACTGAGATAGCTCATTAAATGATCATCATTTATACATATGTAAATGTGTAAGACAGTGCAGACAGTTTTGGACATTTTGTTGAATACAGTGAAATGGATATGTAACACTTATTTATGTAGACTATATAATCTTAGGATATGTTTATATAAATACTGGTTTATGTTTGCATAAAACCCGGAAACTACCAACTGATTGTACCCTAAAAGCATTTTCTACTATGATATGGACAATCCTCATTCATGAGTCTTATTTACAAAGTACATCTCAAATTGATCAAACTTACTGTTGGCCTCTAATTATAATATTATATATATAATCATAATAATTAATTATTTCTTTTGGGAATAAAGCAGCAACACATAATTAGCACTGTAAACTGATGTATAAATCTATATCTGCTGATAAGTTTGATTGTCATCTTCGATGGATGAATTTCGTTACACAGATACTAAATAGATGTGGCCTATCAGAACTCAAAATCAGTAACGGTGTCAAAGGGAATTATAAACTATTTCAAAAGATCAGTTTTTACAATTGTGCCATAGCACTATAGACAACAGTTCTAAATATAAATATTCATAAAGCTTTTATCATTTGAATATCACTTATACTTACCAAAAGATTTTTTTCCACAATAAAGCTTAGAAACCAACCGATGGAAATCAATCCCTAAAAAAGAAAGGTTGTGTACCCTGTGTACAGCTGTTACTGTTGGGGATGTTTCACTCTTTAACATTTTGAGACCCTTCTAGTTCAGCGGAATATTTAACTTTTCAATCAAATTAACGATCCCCAGAAACACTCTATGTAAAGAACTTATAATGTAATACAATTAAAAAGAACCTGAAGTCATTTAGTAATGAATTGTTTAAAGTTTTAAAATAATATTCAGATCAACCTGGCCTACCATTTTTATATTTGTATATTTGTGTATAAATATTTCATATTCTCATGTACCACCATTGGTTGATTGAGAAGTAAATTTTCTGTCCGTCTGTCTGAATATCAGAATGTTTTGTTAGTTTATGGTTTGTATGAATTGAATGTTTTGTAACTGTTTTGTAAGTTTTATTATCGCCATGCAGTAATAATTATGTATAGCCTGTTGTTTCCTTCTATTGATAAGTCATAGGTTTCCATTGATCAATAAGTATACTTAGTCCCCCGACGTCAATTGTCCAATTTTCAATTGCCCCTTTCATTTTGTCAATATTTATATTGATGTCTAAAATCTTATAGAACTGTTCAAGTGTATGTATTATAGAAGTGCATTTATAGCGATTCGTTGACAGACCTGATGCCCAAAAGCTAGCAACGACAGATCGATTGTGAGATTCGCTCCAGAGACGTCTCCCTGTTCAACGAATTAACCTGTTCATGTATGCCTCCCCTGTACACATATTCGCACCTCGTTTTCTGGCTAATTAGGACTATTTATTTTGTAATTTGGCGCTCTTCCTCAGCCAGGTCCCATTTGCTTCCAGAACTCATATTTATGCTAAAATTAGCCCTGCTATTTTCAAAATATTCAGTTCTTGACTATTTCATTTTTATAATATGCTATTTTGAATAATGAATATGTTTAATTGCTCAATTAGTGAAGTAAAATGTTTGATTTAGTGAGCATATTTGCATATATCTCTACTTGACACAAAAACAAGCTGATTCTCGATATAACTGGAGCCAGGGAATGTTATCAACATCATTTCTCTTCAGAGATTAGAGGTGCATGTACTGTTTATAATTGTCATGTTTTGGGGGTTATTAGGTTTATATATCTTGTTTGTAATAATCCAGGCACCATTTCCTTGAAGTAATCATAGCAGTTTTAGACACAAGGATTTATGTCACGGAATGTGTGGAGTCAGCTGGGGCCATAACTAAGTATCAAAATCATAACTAATAATTTCTTGTAGTCCACTTTGTAGATTTATCATAAGTTAATGCTTTTAAGCTAATTAAATTGTTCAAACTAAAAATTGCCAATTATGTTAGTATAAAATATGTTCTTCCTACTAAGTGACGCCAGAGAAATCATTGAGTCTGGGTATGTTGATTTATGTCAGACAACGACGATAAGAGTGTTGTTAAACTTGGCTCGACATTGCCAACAACCTTATTAGGCATGTTAAGGGAGTACAGTTTATGCAGTTATATATTAGGACCGTTAATTTGTCAGTGAATTATAAAATACAATAGTTTCAGATTTGCTAAAGTATTTTGATACAACTGTATCTATTTAATTCGTCTGATATTCATCCCAGATATCAAATACATGCCACTCATTTTCATAAATTACTCAATAAAAACCTCAACATCATAAGTACCATTTCATTTACAGAATAGACAATCTAGTTTCAACTGCAACTTTAAAGTTAAAGCAATGAAATCTTGCAAACATATTTCTTAAATGAGGGAGATCACTTCTTATTAAGTAGTTCTCTAAATTTAAGAAAGATATTAAATGCTTATAGTAACTACTTTTATTAGATTTATCCAGAGATGATTGTCAGGAGTGAGATGAATAACAGGTAATATATGTCTACATAACTGTGATCACCAAATTCCTGCCTCATCCAAAGAAATCCGAAGTATGTTTTAAACCTTAGTTGGCCATGCATTTCCAAATACATTGTCTGGTGATGATAACATGTAATAACACTGGTTTTATAATCTGAATGCAGGCGTGTTTAAACGTCAACTAGTATTTCACAGTATTGTTTGTATAAGTTGATTGAAGAGACACTATTCCACACTCACCCCAGGCCATACTGTTACGTAATGAGTTTCAAAACATATTTACAAAACTTAGCACTTAGATTCAATAGTATTACATTATAATGTACCACACATTTCAGGTCCATAACATATGATAGATGATCTCATACAAATAAAACAATTTAAATTAAATATGTACAATTAATGCTATCAAGGTATCCTAGGAAATTTTTAATAGAGAATATTGCAATATTAGTTTGTGAAGAAAAACAAAATGATTATACATGGTCTTCCTGCTTGATAAAGTGACGCCAGAAAAATCAAAGAGCCGAGGTATATGTTGATTAATGTCAGACAACCATGATAAGAGTGCTGTTAAATTATTCTCGGCGCCACCTACAAACTTAACAAGAATATGATGACTACAGTTTGTGTTATTATACAGTTGGATGGTTAAGAGCCAACTTATCAGTGAATTATATTAGTTTTGAAATGTGTAAAGTTAATACACCTATTTGTTCCTAAGCTATACATAACTAGATGAACATGTACGTGTCTTTCTTTTCAAATATAATGTCAGCTGAAACACACTTTCTAGATTCTAGTATTAAATAGCATTGCAGTGACATCGTGTTAACATAAAATATGTCTTAATGATACAAACGACCCACCCCCGCTTTAATCTAGACTAGGTGAACCATATCACACAGAAAAAGCCTGAGAAGGAAAAACCTCATCTTGCTGAACGGCCAGTAAAGATATAAAATCATCTGAAATAAGTAGGTAAAATCTTACCCAGAGGCATCAATAGGGATTATTTGGTCATCTTAATCAGAAATTATATGGATGAATACTGTGCTGCACTAGATATGTTGTGAGTTTGAAGCACTATAAATTGTATGCCTTTAAGTAAACCAAATCGGAACGCCAGAAACTCATTCGAAGTGATAACCCTTCATATACATGCAACATATCTACCAAAGCATATTTTCAATTCAAAACCGTTAGTTGTGCATTAGAGAAGGTTAAACATAATTTTAAGAAACGACTTTATGATGAAACCTACGAAAATATATGTTCAACCTCATCTGAATTCATGAGACTTTAAATATACTTTCTAGATACATTTTTTAACAGATTTGAGTTTCAACAGCCTATTTTGAATGTATTTTAAACCTCATGACCTCAGTGAGGATCGAGGATGAAATGATTACTTTCAAAGATAAAAGAACCTCTCTGTTTTGTTCGATGTTAATTCGTTTATTCATATAGACAGTACTTTCAAGTAAACAAAACACTAAATATTATTTCGAAGCGTCACCTACTTAGCAAGATATGGCAGTTCAAAGTAAGTAAACTTGGCTTGCTAATTATCTCATTCTTGAAACAGTTTTCCGCGGCCACTCAGTGTAGCATAACCTTCATTAGCGATGTGACGTCATACACAGGAGTTACTACAATGGAATACTTAGGCGATTTGTCGATGTTCGTCGATGATTCGTTTAAAACATAATAACAACTTTTGACATTGTATGAATGGGTATTTGTGCGTCTGTAGGGAGTAATTTCGGAGATTTTTAAGCATTTTTCTATATTTAATCGCTGGTTTTAGTTTTGTTCTTTTCCCAATCGAGTGGAGTGTAAGGTTATTTTATAGGCTACAATATGTTTTGAAATGAATATCTGACAAGTCAAAAATAAAAATGATCATGCAATTTTAAAAAATTATAAACATCATTATTATTTCAACTGTTGTTGAGCTTGATTTTGTGTTTGAAGTGGCCTATAGTTTGAAGTCTACTGCGTCAATATTTCTCATGGTGATTTTTTATTATTGAAAATATAATAATTGCATTATAACTAAGTGTTACTGGTTTACAGTTTTTAGAAAAACATTATTCGGGCTATCGTTAAACATATATTCGTGTACATTTACAATCACTTAGATTCAGTGTAATACCACTGACCTAAAATATACATTTAGAGATACAGCATCGCATGATCTTTACTGTAAAATCAGGCTCTAGCATTTTCCTAACATGATATAAAAAAGACATTAAAATATTTACATTGGTTGAGGACATCTGTATTGTGATATTGGATATTTCAAATATTTACCAAAAATAGTACTTAGTCTAGGTATGCTTTGCCGTAAAAATCTTACAACATTGTTATATCTAACATTCTCTAAACTAAGTTTAAATTTACCACGAAACTTCGATTCTAAGGAAAAGAAAGCATCACTTCATCATTATATGTAACAATGTTTTTAGGAGAACCTGCTGATCCAATTTCCTTACATTTATATTGCAAGTAGGTTTTACTTAACTGTTTAAAACGCATCGATAAATATATGGAATATGTATCTTTCCAACTTTTAAATGAATGAATTGGAACTAAAGAAAGTTGATCAACTTACCATGGCCGTGTGTTCGTTTTAACATCGGTACAATTCCGAATTTGCAAGAGGGGGTGTGGCAGGATGACATGATGGAATGTGATACAATATGTTACATAACAGTCACATGGGGCCTAAGGTTTAACGACAATCATTTGATGTCAAGAGCAGGATGACACGATTGATGTTGTGTTAACGAACTTATAGTAAATTGTTAGTGCATTGCTTGCAATGTGCCAGAAATACTAAGCTCGTTTTGGTCAAAGCAAACAGCCAATGAAGTTTCACTTTATAGAATCAAAATACTTTGAGATAGTATCATACCTATGTGCTTTCATTTCATCAAATGTTAGATAATGGAATAGATACACGTGAGACATATAAACGAGATGTGTTGGTGCTAGCAAGATCATCCCGAATGTACATCCGCTAGTTCTTCATACAAATATTGGTTATCACTAGACTAACTTGTTCAAAGCGAGATCTAATTGCTAGGATCATAGTCTGACATAGCGGAAAATGGTCAGTGATAGACAAACTTACGAAGTTACGCTATAGAATTAACACTTCAAAATGATACAAAGAACAGACAATGGCGGTAGATTTACATTGGGATCCACTCGGCATTATCGGAGATTAATCAATCTAAACACATAGACATGTGTACAAGAGCCAAAGTTAACCAATGACTGAGCAGAATATGCCGACATTGTTTCTAATAACTTTGATCACTTTGAGGCTGTTTATACAAGTGAAATCAGCGAAAAATACTTCCGTCTATACGAGTGTATAATGTTAACAATAACATGAGCCAGATAATTGTTAGGGCACGACTCCTGAGTAACACGTCACACCTCCGCTGGCAGCTGATTGGCTAATGAAACATTGGCGGCTGTGTTAGTGAAGTATTTTTTTAAAAGTTTTTTCTTCTATTTTGGGGTTAATATTTTATCCAAAACTGTTGTGTCTTTATTCTTTACTGCTGTCAGAATCATTTCCGCGAAACCTACCCCCTGAGGTTAGAATATCTTTAATAAAGCATCTCTGAGTGGATTGATTACCTTATAATAAAGAATCCTTGCAGGCGGAATGATTACTGAGTCTGTGTAAATTAAAGTCCTGTATGGATCAGAATTCACGACACCCAGGTTGGTTTCCTTCCTTCTCCAATCTGGAGCAACACTGACTAAACTCATAGTACTATATTGCTGCTTGAAATAAGTACGCATTCATGAATGTAATTCTGTGCCCCGCATGATTTCCTCACACAAAATGTATAACATTGGAGATGATTATTAGTTCTAGTTCCAGACAATATGTGAAGTTTCTAAAATAAAGTTGTATATGTAGAAATATTTGAATTATCTATTAATCGTTAATTGCAGATTCATTATCGTTGAGAAAACTAAAACCAGCATAATCTTTCCAACACTGTTGTCTACAGTGAGTGGCATGGCATGGCGTCCGTCTGTCCGTCCGTCCCTCCGTCAGTCCCTCCGTCAGTCCCTCCGTAAGTCGCAAAATGTCCATCTGTAAACCCATACTTTTCAGATTTCCTCTCAAGATCAACAACTCTACAAACTAAACTTGTATGTACAGACTCCTTGGCCAATGCCAATTCACAGTTGTAGATTTGGTGACCCTGTTACCCCAAATGTGCACATCTACTTATTATGGTTACCTGAGTCCGTAATAAACAACAAAATCACTTTGCAAAAAGAACCTAAACATTGAAAGTTAGATCCAAATTGTGTTATGCTTAACATTTTAATTTTATATATATAATGCAAAACAGTGAACATAATAAAGCGACATAAGATTATTTAAGGAAAGTGTTGACGTGGCGTTATTCAATAACAAGTCATGTATTGAAAACGAATGTCTGGTTTCTTCACTTCAGTTCAAATTGCAACTGGTGGTAAAGCAATTTTGAATTCAATTTCAACAACTTCCATTATGGACGATAATTAAGAAAAATACGACCAATAAGCACGAGTATACAGTTGTGGATATCAGTAACCCTGGCTTCCTCTCTTCTGCTTCCTAAATTATATTATTGATAACAAGACAAGGTGCAGCTGGTTGCTGCTATTACCGGATCTTATGTCTGGCAGACTGGAATACAGGTACGCAACATCTAACAGATTGTTTCAATTGGAAGTTGCTATCAAATTGCTACTTCAGGCTGTATGACCTAATTCTTGTTTTGGAGTATGTCTATCTATCTCCTTTAGACTGGATGGACACATTATTCTTGTTGGTGTAGTTAGTATCAGACTTGTGACTTTATGAATGATTTTATTGTCTATATTGTTGTAGGTCATTGTTTGACTTTGTGATTTTTATTTCTCATTTTCTTTTTTGTTGACTTACCTTTGTAAGTTCATATTTTATTAGACTTATAACTGCTTACACTAATGCAGCAATACAGATGTAAGTGACTTGCGCCATAGTTTGCAAACATTTTGATCAAATAACTGTGAATCGATTTCATGTTTAGATGCTGCACATCAGGACTATATATGAATCTTTATGATTGATTTATTTTACGGTAAAAAACAGTATGACCTTCAAATGGCACGTATTAAAATCATATGTTATTAATTTCCCAGTTTCCAAATTAAATCGAATATTATACCTATGATTGAGATAGCAAGCTCATACATTTCATGTTTTTCAGCAAATCGGACCTTCCTGCAATTGCATTGATCCCTGAGATAACGATATACTGGTTCTTTTGTTTTTAGGACATCATAACGTATCATTATTTATATAGAAATGTAGATACGCTTATCAGAATCCATCAAACGTACTTTGAAACACCAGTTCAAAGGTTTTTCCCCAGATATTGTATTCCATGTTCAATGCAGCTTAGGAAACTATATCCACAATAGATTCAATGTTGACTCAATAATGTCCATAAACAATCAATCGATACACGGATCCATGTATCTTGTTTTCACAATCTATAAATGTTTTGAATCCATTATCCTTGAGTATACATCTCAATGTCATTGGCCTGTCTCACAATTTTCCTCAGTTCTCCTCAGTGCTCTGTCCGTGAGGCAAGATGTAACAACTCGTTTGTATTTCCATTGCTAATTAAAATATGAATAGTGATTCAGTAGCAGATACAATTATGCAACATTTGTCAATATATGTTACTGTAATACAAAATAATGTTTAACTTTTCCACGAGATTTGTAAAATATTAAATTTCAAAGTCATACAATGGGGTTAGCACTGATTCAGAAATGAAACTTATATTTACTTGGTATGAGGATGAAGTGTATATAAATCTACATGAACACAATGACATAATATATATATGACCAAGTAGACACAGAACATACCAGTTCGACAGCTGGACCATCTGAATCATATCAGAAAGGATAGGCTTCACAAGATGTATACAGTCAATACCACTGGTGTATCTATATTAGATAAAACAAATTGATACAGATTGTACGTAGCCCAATAAGGTTAGTATAAGGATAACATACGTCAAAGGACGTGTAGATGGTATAATTGAAAGGAATCGAATAGAAACCTGGACCAGCAGCCACATATTAATGCAACTCAAGGTCATTGATATAGTTATCATTAGCAATACATTCCTATTGACCACATGAAATCACTTTAACACATGTCTTTGCATTATCTTTTTTATGGGACGTGACAATATAGTTCCGTTACCTGATCAGTTGTGTCTGGATGAAACGTTGATTCGGTATCTGATGGTACACTCGTCACACATTAATCATGTTCTATTGTTTTTTTTACATTACCTTTGCTCCGTGGGTATAATGATATATATATATTTGTTCTCGGAAACAATTATTCCCAATGGTTTATAACATGAGAAACTGAGCACTGTTAACAGATTTATACTTGCCGTCGGCGTAACAGATTTGTTGTGTCCAAACCAATGTTTGTCTGTGTTACAGACGAGGGACTGCAGATCTAATGAACAATGTCTCTGTCATCCGTTATCTTCTGACATTATCTTATTGCGGTAATAAATAAATATTCAATCGTTTATGTTAAATGAATTGTCAACAATTTAAAGTGAGGTGATTTGGCTTTCAAAGTTCAACTGGAATGTATTTATAAAAAGAAAGAATGATAAAATATTATCTCTATGTACATTATATATCGGAATCATATGAGCATGAAATCGAGACAATATACACTTGCAATTTATAATTAAGAGAATTTTTATTACCCAATTTGAGTATTCATTGTAGCTGCAAATTTAGCCCAGGGAGCGCACTAGTGCATGATTGCGTGATTGGCCACATGTTCGCTTGTTGCATGGGTCAGAAACAATGTGCGCCGTAGCTTTGTCCTTAGTCCTGATCCATGACTGTGTACAATCAAGAGCCTTAAATACAGTATAGATTTTTAATCAACAAGTCGAGATAAACTGAATACACATATGGAACTGGAAATATTAACTCATATATGATCAGAAGGATGAATGTACAGTAATTGTAAAAATTCCATAAACTAAATTTTAGTCTACTTCGTAAGGAAATGTCACTAAAAAGATACTAAAACACGTTAAAGTGTCATGTATGCAGATATCCAAGCGCCAGATGTGACGTCAAACCAGGCAGATATGCTTGAGTGAATGGTTTGTCGGCACTAATTAGGCAATGTAATTAAAAAGTGAAATTGGAAATGAATGACCGTCAAAAGAAATTTATATCACAATGACTTAGATACGACTTTTAATTTATTAAAATATGAACTGTGACTCAATGCTTAAATATTATTGGGAGTTGGAACCGCTTTCTGATCTTCAAGGCTATCGTCCCATTCCTCCATTATTACATCTTGAAATATATGTTCAGAGAATATCTGCAAAATTGCACATTCGTATTTCACAAACATTGGTACAAATATCAACCCTCATGGGTATATTTACCTTTCGTTAATTTTTAAAAACTTGTTCAGGATTCATATTTGAATTTTGTTTGCGGTTTCCATGAATAATTGGAAGTTTGCACAGAACATATCTCCCTAACTATTTTGGAATATATTTGACAACTGTCGGAAGCCTCAGCATATGGGCTGTCCTTGTTTCTAAATATTTGTTTTCTTTTTTACAGATTGCCGTTGTGCATAAGTAGATTTCCAATATATATGTAGATGGATAAAGATCATTGTCTCTGGACCTTAACAGGTAACCTTATGTGAGAGTAACGAGCTGTGATTTATTCCAAGTAATTTATTTCATCCGAGTGTTGTCCAGGTTAAATCTAATATAGTTCGAATCACTGGCGTTGCCTACACAATGATGGATACTGCAATATGCTGTGTGAAGATAAGACAAATGAACCAAAATTGATCAACACACGCCCAGACTAATGTATATCCTTTACCATCTATTGTTGGGAGTTTCATAACGTCTATGGCTAGTATCAATAAAACGTGAATCGACATAATGGCAGGTTTGCTTACAAACCAAATTAAATTTAACCTTATTGGCTTTCAGTACAAATGACTAGTCTGCCTTTCCCCAACTGGAATTGCTAACTCACGATTTTGCTCTCTTGAACAATTAGGTTTTGTTGACAATTTCGAAGTGCTATGAAGTTAAGTGTATTTAAATCAGTCTGATGTATGATAAACCCACATTATTAATTACCATTGACTATTTAGTTCAAAATGAAATATGCCCGTAGAGTCAATTGAATCATTAACAAATATAAATTGTCATTTATTAACTGAATTTACAGAGTTACAAGATCTAAACCAGTGACTGCATCATTATAACTGGAAATGAAATCAAGTTGTTTCTTTCGCACTGTTATCCCAGTGAAGAGATTGCTGTTCCATCTCTTTCTCTAATGCATATTCACACGTTGTACAGTAAGCGGAGCTTTGATCCTTTCCTTAACCTTGAATTCACCCTGCACTTCCCTGTACTGCAGCTGTCATCAATACAAGGACTATGTGTGTATATATTTCTCCCAAAAGAGCTCTGTATAAAATAATGGCATTGACTTTGGTTCTAATAATCAGTTATAAAAATGTTATCCGTTTTTCCTGCTTCACAATAATTGAAGGAACATATTTAAATTTCTAAATGATTTGTATTTGTATGGATTATATTGACCTCATGGACATATTTTCTTCATTGGTCAATTCTTTTACTCAATTGTTTTAAAATGACACGACATTAGAGTGTATATTTATTTTCTGCTCCATTGTGTTAGTAGGTTTAAACATAAAGTGGCTTCTTTTTCTGTGAAATGAACTTGCTCTGTTAAGCATTTATATCGAGATATTTTCAAGACACATTTATAAAGATTCTTCTGGGCTTTATTGTTGGGGGTTACAAAAGTTTGTGTTGTTCTACCGATGACAGTGTGCACTGAAAGCAGTACAAAACAATTTATCATTTGAAAAAATCCAGTGAAACGTTGATAGTTTAACATGTCGAGTCACAAAGCAATTTTTTCCTTTTAATTATATTTTATCTTTGATGATGGATCATTAGTTTATTGAGATCCTTTTGAGGACTTTTTAAAGTTACAAATTTATGCAAAAACATACACTCTTTAAAAACCGTGCAGTGTCAGAGTTATGTTCATATTTTGATGGAATGTGAAAGGAATGTTTTGACAAACATAGGAACACATTTCTTAAGCATTTAGCAAAGTAGAGCACCTGTAGATTGCAGCCTTACCAAACTTAGAATCTTTGAATATATATATTACACAGAAGTATCATCCACAGGTAATTAATAAATACATAAAGTTCAGTCGACAATTAGTTTATACTGATTCAATACACAGACACAGACGTTCCTCAAAAATCATAACCTTGGCCTATATTCCACACGTTATTTAAGTTACCACACAAAAAAACTATGCTTATTGGGAATCGTTATCTGCTCTGAATCCACGGTCTTCCAAAAAATACGTTACCTAAAAAATCCGAATCTGAATAAACTCGAGCTCGATTAGGAGAGTATGCATTGAATCTGTCAGTTCTAATCATCTGTCATGCATAGCAAATATGATGGAAACATATTCTATTTAATATAGTTTTGCATCACATTATAGCCCTGAGAACCAATAATCTATATCAAATTGTCTTAATTGTATAAAGGGGATGAGGATGGGAGTATTAAGTTGTTAAGTCAATGAGTAGAGTTAATTGAGTTCTTTGAATTTGAATAAAGCGACATTGTGACCCCTTCTAGCATGAATGTACTCATCATTTCTTTATAACGTATGGGTATGGTATTTTCAATGCATTTCGATAACATTGTGGGATGGAAGTGTAAGCCAAACGGATCTACTATTGAAAGGATCACTTAGTTCGCCTGTGGTGTCCGTTGCAGCAATATTGTTTATCAGATTATTGACGTAATGACAAACTGACAGCAGTTGGTGACTATATGCCAAGACCAATACACATCCTAAACTTCGTTTATCTATCACTTAGTAAAAACAAAAATAATTTAAATTTAAATTCAAAGTTTTTGTCATTTGGTGTCTAAAAGTTCAACTTGTCTAAAAAAAGGTCATACATCCTGCATTTGTGGTATCGTGCATTTAACATTGAATACAATTAGTTTGTCCTCTATTATGAGACGCCATTGTAAACCAAAGTACAATTGCTTTGACAACCAACAGAAACCCAACAAAGACAAACGTGATCAATACAGAACATGTCTATATGCTGGGCGTCTCATCTTACCATCACTCACCTCAGATACAATATAAGAATCCATTGAGCAGTATCGGTGCATGTGGGTGGCTAAAATATGTTTCCTTTATCTCGTTAGCTGAAATCTCACCAGACCATCAAATGAAGATATTGCTATATGTGGTTGTAAATATAATGTAGACATGTATCTTAGACAACCTTCTCCATCTATTTATGTTACTCGTAATGTATCCCAGAAGTCAAATTTATATTGCTTGCCCAAATTATTCCAAACTACGGTTTATTTTACCCCTGTTAAAAATTTGCTCAGTGACCAATAATGTCCTTACCTGTGAAATGTGTTATTAGTTAATGAAACTACTATTATTTGAAATATGGGTTATCATATCCATCTTCATCATTCACTCTAAACAAGAATTGCTCTTTTAGATTTTGGCGTTTATAATCTATATTGCATTATTCGTATTTAACAATCTCAGCCTTGTCACAAATGTCCTATATCCCCTTACAAATGAACGAATGAATATGAGAAGGGCTTTTATTTAGTCCAAAGTCTTGATGATCACCGTCTCTAAACGATGGGTTTTCTTTTAAATGATCAATGTTAATCATAACGCTGTGCATGCACTATGGGTATAATCTATTTCCTCTGAAGTTTCCTTTGTCCTATTTCTGTTGTTGAATGACTTTCATCCAATCACACACTTAATATAACATTAATTTGAAATGCAGTGGCCAGGCCATGAACCATATGCATTTACATAAATAGTGTTGTTGTTCGCTAAGCTCGCAGGCTATTCTACCTGTTTCAACAATGTTGTAATTGAACTCTCCTTCAAGATTAAAGTAATTTGCATTGAATCTGTCTGTTATGATCATGTTTAATAGATAACAACAGATATGTTGGACATAAGAGATGCTTTAAATACAATTTGCATCATATCAACCGGAAGACATATTTGAATAAAAACACTCATTCAGCCTGGATAACTCTTGATTCAAGGTTTTATTACAATAAATGCAATACTTTAACACAAGTAGGTGAATGTTAATGGAGATATTATGAAAATTATGAGTGCATAAAAGTTATGATGTTAAAGGTTGTTTAATTGAATATGAATGAATTTATTATCCTAGCGAGCGTATGATTATTGAGTCATATTTGCTCATTATGTTTAACCTCATGGTGAACTTGCAGTGGCTTACAGAATAATCTCTGTTCAAGGCAACTGGAGTCAATGCCAATACCCTAATTTGCTTCAGGATGTTCAGTATTTCATGAAATATTATAGTTCAGAAGAAATATAAGAATAAACAACGAGTTGCGAGGAATATCTCGATAAATTAAATATTGTGATAAACTTTGAAATTGACATTATAAATCATGAGGATAGAACATTTTGAATTTCGAGTTGGGTGTTATGAGTAAAACTTGAAAAATGCAAAATTATATCTGACACAAGAAGAAATTGTAGTCACACACTATTCAATTATTTTTCTCTAAATAGTTCGCTTAAAACAAACTTATGATTCTCATAAACTGCTGTGGTTTATTCACAAATCATTTGCACTGCAATGAAATAAATAGTTAAACGTGTAATAACTTTCATCCATTACAAAATGCGACATATCATTGGTATACACCACTATTTTTCTTATCTTTGAATGACGTCACAAAGCAATTGAATCAAATGAAATCGAAAATCGAATTATTGTGGGAAGAATTGCTGTCAATCAATCAAAATGCAAGTTACATTCAATCATCTCCAATTCACAAAATAGCTACTGTAAAGATTGTCTTTATTCAACAAAAGCAATGCTTATTCATACTGATTCTCTTTAAGCATAGAAGGATGAAATAATTCAATCATTCATTTCAATTTCACTTTGTGTATTTATAAAGGATATACACGAAAAAAAGAGAGAGCCATTGTATGTAATTTGACATATTGTGTCTTCTCTTTCATTGAAATGAAGATGATACATGTACTTCATAGTGACAAACATTGTCCGAAAGCTGCAGTAGCATACTCACACTGACAATATAATCTAGGCATTGTTCCTTTCCTTGAGTGTAAATTCTCTCTTTATTCTGAAGAAACGCCATCATTACTAGGATTTTCGTTATTTTCTTCTCCCAAAGCACGTCGGTAATATCCCTCTGATTCAAACAATCTGTTTTCAAACTGTAAGTTAACAGTTTAATACCTTGTTAGCGTGCTAGTTCGTAAAATTCAACATTCAGAAATATGCAATTAAAATCATAACAAACGAGTTCTTTTGATGATTAC
Source organism: Gibbula magus (assembly GCA_936450465.1). Taxonomy (NCBI): domain Eukaryota; kingdom Metazoa; phylum Mollusca; class Gastropoda; order Trochida; family Trochidae; genus Gibbula; species Gibbula magus. Next base: position 66,800,946 of record OW388303.1, read on the forward strand.
ACGGAGTTTGTGTAGTTCAGAAAATATTAATTAATGGTCTATTACTCTGTACATTAAAAATTGTGGTTAAAGTGTTTTGACAATTAGTTTTGTTCGTAATAGGAGTGTTGCATTGTACACAAGCTTCATTTAGTCCTTGTTCACACACGAGCATGATAGTTAAACTATTTTAACACGAATGGTTTTTATCTTTATCGCATCCCAAATGCATGTTGTACTGTTACTATTTCATACATTCGTTTCTGTGTCAGTAACATTATCAAAGCGATAAAGGAACTTTACAACAGGTTTGTGTTCAGTATGTTAAAATCATAATTACGACCATATTAAATATTAATTTCCATATAAATATATTCATCAATTGCGCAAAATATTGGATCCATTTAAAGTGTAAGATACTGTCGTCGTCGTTGTTGTTGCAACAACAACAACGTTCCTTTTTATATGTAATGTTCATTCCAAGTGTAGTCGACAAGCATTTGCAGAGTTCCTATGTAAGAGTTAAACCTGTCTGGGATATGGTATCTCAGTAGTTACCACAATGCTCTAAGGTATGTAACTTATAAAAGGCCATTTGGGGTATGATTGTTGTTAATTTAGTTTGATAGATGTCATGATATTAAACATGTTTCCGCTTAAATCATTTGATTTGTTGTAGATTCCATACTGAACTAGCAATATAATGTAATATTTCATATATAAACAATTAAAGGTAAACAAAATCAAGTCACATTAAGCTGTTCATAGCATTGTTCGTCTTTATAAAATAAACTGTGTAGAACTGATTCCTCTTCTCAGATAAACTGACACATTATCCCTGATAATGACACAAGTGTTTCCTCGTCTGTGTTTGTGATATGATATGTCGTGTTGGTGATAGCCTAACAGCATTTGTCCGAACAATCAAGTATGACACTTAGTTCATGCGCAGTTACATTATCTTATGTAATGTGAATGTTTCATAGATTGCATCGTTTCTGTGCCTCAGTTTTATTACAACATGGCATTACATCAGAAGTGCAAGTTGAATACTATTGTATGAACATATATTTTAACAAAATATGTGCCATGTCGCAGTGAATCATGCTAACAAAGAGTAATTGCATAGAATGACAGTTTATGTAACAGGTGTTGAACATGTACAATTACAATGGGCAGCAGACATGTCGGACAATGAGCGGATTATTTACTTCAATAGGTCAATCTATCAACAAATGCTGATCTGTGGTGGGTCCGGTTTTTTACTTTTGACTTTATACTTTACGATCAATTATTTTTGCACATTGAAGTGAACAAAGTAATCAATTCTACATTTATTTTCAGAGGCCCTCATGAATACACAAAGCTAAGGAATCTGATATGAATCAGGTAAGTTTTTTTTCGTTTCTGTGTTCACTACAAAATCTGTTTTTCCAATGAATACCTTTGTCTCTGTTCCCCAGTGAGCAAGTATGGTTGTAGTCCGTTACTGTTCGATTTGTATTGGTTTATACTGTCTTCAATTGATTCCCCTGTAAGTATATTCTAATCTATGAACCATTAGTTAATGTATTGGAGAAATATTGGTATGGTAAGCTGAACGATATCGTGTGAAAACATTCGTAATTAATCACCAACTTACATAAAATGGAGTTTTCGTTAGTAAACAAATTGCACACACAGTTTGACAAATTGATCACTAATTGTAATATATTGTGAGAGATGTGTTATGAAGCCGGATATGATGTAAGATATTATTTATAATGTTGGTCATCAATACTCACAAGATTGCAGTTATAGAACAGTGAGTTAAATTTACATACACTGTTAGCATAACATGCAGTGATTGTAAATCTGTTGAGGACCTAGGGTTAGTCCGTTCTGCTCATCATACTGATCTTACACGATACAGGCCTATATATTCCATTGTGGTGCGATATATTTCTAATTTCTGCTTATATTTCATGTGTCATATATATGCATATGGCATCTGTCATCACTTTTGAGTTGACATACTGATAACCTTTCACTCTACAACAACTCTGTTAGTCTGTGTCGACAACAGCTCGATCATACCGTACAATGAGTTCCTTGCTTAAGTTGAAACCTACAAGTGCGTCTTCGACCACGAAAGGGAATAATATCACATGTAGGTTACAGTGGAATGTACATGGACGAGATAATGCAATAAGACAAAGTAGACACTGAACAGAACCCATCTTCTCTCCTCATCCAGAGAAGCAGACTCTTCACAGCTGTGAGTTGGTTCCCTGGGAGGTTTCATTGACTTGTGTTGTTATTATATCTCATTTGATGTGTCATTTTCTTCATGGGGTTCCTCTTTGTGAGGTGTATTTCGTTTGAAGATTTGTTTATCGTGCATTGAGGTGTATGATGTGTTATATTTGTTTGAAGTATTATTAAACCTACATATATACATGTATAAGTGTCGTTTGTTTTGGAGAAATCATGGACCCTTTTCAATGTTTGATCATATCCCATGTTTAAGTATTTTAAAGAGACTCAGCAACACTTGAAAATATGATGATTTCAGGAATCCACAGAAAACATTAATTAAGTACCTCCATAACAAATGTCATCGCTTTGTGATTTTCATGCGTTTTTCATATTGTATTTTGCGGATGTTGGTTAGATCAGTTATCATAGTTTCATTCTGTTTCGGTTGTATTTCATGTCAAAGTTATATTTACCTTTAAATTATATTACCGCATGCATGGCATCAATAATAATTTTGTTGAAGTCACAATATACAGATACATCAGCTTTTGCACAGATTGCTGAATGATTTCTCTCATTAAGCGTCATATATGTAGAAAGGATCATTGTCAGATGACATTTGTCAGAGTAAATTGAATGTTACCACATCTCTTTGGGTGATTTATATCCATTGTCATGCTTAAATTATAAAGTTGGCTGCTCCACAGTATAGTTGTTTAGTACATGTTGTATACTTTTTCAAATGTTCTGTTTGTTTAGTTTATCCATATATCATAAAATGGTGAATAGTAACTTCATTGTCATTGATTATGCCGCTACATCCCCTTATCATGGTACGCCGCAGATGGGTAAACCAGTTGGTTGGAAATTTCCCAATGTGTTGTTTAAAGTTAAGACACCACATGTAAACATTCATGCAAAAATCACACACTTTGATAGGTAAAGAATAACCGTGCCTGTTACACTTATGATTCATCGATGCGAATGTAGTTTATCATGATTAATGCTTTGCTTAATATCTTTTATTTTGCTTTGACCCGGAAGTAGTTCATCATTATTTATTCTTCGGTACGTCTGTTACATTTTGCTTGTACCCGGATGTAGTTGATCATGTTTAATGCTTTCCTATGCCTGTTTTATTTTGGTTTCACTGGATGTAGATTTATAGTAAGACTTGCTTTATATGGTTTAACCATTATTATGCCATTATTCATTTTGTAATTCTATTCTTCTGTATTATGTATACGCTCGACCATTTACAAAAAAACGTCACCACATATTCAATAGTTGCAACAAATCGAAGTACTGTCGAGAATGAAAATTTATTAAATATTTTGTTGCCGGACCAGTACTTATTATTGTAATTCAAATCAAAATAAACTAGATTATTTTTATGTTGGTGAGGTAGCCATATTAAGTTGAATGAGTCATTTTTAAGATAGTCGTTCTTCCACGTGGAGTGATACATGTATATCTTCCGCGCCAGTGTTGTGTCTTAATTGTTTAAATTTTCTCTGTAGTTTCTTGTCACTATGTCTGCAAAATTGTGTCAACGTTATGTTACATAAAGCTGTTGACAAGAAAAGACATATTTAAAAACATAATAAGAAAGTTTACAATTTTTGTACATTTCTTCGATTGCGTCGTTTTGTATTCATCACAATGAAGTAAATAACAAGAGGAAAGAGAAATAGTCAATCAAAGTACATATGTGTTTCACTAGTAAGCATCGAAGCCTATTTGCACTGAACTGAACGTAAGTTGTTGTTATGTATATTGAGAGAAGGCAAACACCTGTAAATAGATTAAATTGAGACAAAGGATTATCTCATCCATTCTTAATTGAAGTCAGACTGACGGAAATATGCTCGGCACTGTAAATAAGTCAGTCAGTCTTGTTTTTTCAGCCAGACTTGATTGCATAGTTTCAAAACGTGTGTTGTTCTACAGCACCCTGCCAACCACTTACTGATACATACATATACTTATACACAGATCCCCATGTACTTACATCAGTACATAGGTTACCTATGTATGTAGGTCAAGCTCCTACCGAGTAGTCTCAGCTCTGAATGCAACATTTATGATTAGTAATCTGGCATCTTGTATGATTAAAGCTTCAAAGTGGAGTGCATTTTGTATGTTATAAGTGCACTAAATAATTTCCACATTGCATTACAGCTGTGACCAGTCATATTCGATTTGATGTTTTTCTTGAAAACCTTCATGGACATATTATGGTAAATAATGAAAGAATCAAGTAGTTCAGGGAACATGAGGAAGGACAGCTGTCTTCCATATATCCATAGATTTCTGATGTGATGTCAATACCAAGTTCTCTCAAGTAAATAACAGTTACTTGCACTACACTCAACTGCAAAAGAAACGTCACCATACAAAATACAAGAATATTCAATCCACGAGTGATAAGCACGACATAAACATAGATACACTATATCTTCAGAACCCAACCTAACAACATTTTGAAAATTCAAATATTATCTATTTATATTTCTTAGAAACACACGTTTTAAAAAAGGTAATTGTTGTCTTGTTTTATGACGTCCTAAAGCAAAGACACGTCAACAAAGTTAAGTCTTAGAAGGCTATTATTTATGTTGACATCATCTTCTATTAGTTAAATGTCCTCATTTTATGAATTTGTAACTGAAATGCTTAACATTCTGGCCATAAAACATGTTGAATATGTGATGACGTTTCTTTTGAGGTTGTGTGTACTACTGCTACTGTCATTACAACATCTGCTTCTTCTACTACTACTAACACTACTACTACTAATACTACTACTACTAGTAGTAGTACTAGTACAACTGTTACTACTACTGTTACTACCACTACTTTACTACTACTACTACTACTCTACTACTACTCTACTACTACTACATCTACTACTCTATTACTACTACTCTACAACTACTCTACTACTACTACCACTACTACATCTACTACTACTATACTACTACTACTCTACTACTACTATACTAATATTACCACTACTACTACTATTACTACTCTACTACTACTATACTACGACAACCACCACTACTACTACTACTACTACTCTTCTACTACTAAATCTACTACTCTATTACTACTACTCTACTACTACACTACTCCTACTCTACTACTACTAGTACTACTACAACTACTACTACTTCTACTACTACTACTACTACTACTACTACTATTACTACTACTAGTAGTAGTAGTACTACTATTACTACTACTAGTAGTACTACTGCTACTACTAGTAGTACTACTACTACATCTACTACTACTACTAGTACTACTAATAATACTACTACTAGTACTACTACTTTTTCTACTACTAGTAATAATACTACTACTACTAGTACTAGTACTAATACTACTACCACTACTACATCTACTACTACCACTACTACAACTAGTAGTACTAGTACTACTAGTACTCCTACTACTTCTATTAGTACTACTAGTACTACTAGTACTCCTACTACTACAAGAAGTACTACTAGTACTACTGCTACTACTAATACTAGTAGTACTACTAGTACTACTACTACTACTACCATTACTACTACTACTACTACCATTACTACTACTACTACTACTAGTAGTATTAGTACTACTAGTACTACTACTACTAGTAGTAGTCGTACTACTAGTACTACTATTAATAGTACTACTACTACTACTCTACTACTACAAATACTACTAGTAGTACTAGTAGTACTAGTACTACTACTACTAGTAGTACTACTAGTACTACTACTACTACGACTAGTAGTACTACTAGTATTACTACTATTACTAATACTAGTACTACTACTACTACTACTACTACTCTACTACTACTACTACTAATAGTAGTAGTAGTACTAGTACTACTACTTCTAGTACTACTACCACTACTACTCTACTTCTACGCTACTACTAATTTACTTCTACCACTTCTAATCTACTACTACTCTACCACTACTACTCTACTACTACTCTACCACTACTACTCTACCACTACTACTCTACTACATCTACTACTACTACTACTACTAGTACAACTGTTACTTCTACTACTACTACCACTACTCTTCTTCTACTACTACTACTACAATTACTACTTTACTACTAACACTACTAACAGTACTACTACCTCTACTACTACTACTCTACTACAACTCTACTACTACTACATCTACTACTACTACTACTACTACTAGTACTAATACTACTAGTACAACTGTTACTACTACTACTACTACCACTACTCTTCTACTACTACTACTACTACTACAATTACTACTCTACTACTAACACTACTAACACTACTACTACCTCTACTACTACTACTCTACTACTCTAATGCTACTACTACTCTACTACTACCACTACTTCTAGTAGTACTAGTACCACTAGTACTACTACTACTACTACTACTAGTAGTAGTACTACTAGTACTACTACTACTAATACTAGTAGTACTACTACTACTACTCTACTACTACCATTACTACTACTACTACTAGTAGTAGTAGTACTACTACTTCTACTCTACCACTACTACTCTTCTACTACTCTACCACTACTACTACATATACTACTACTACTACTACGAGTACAACTGTTACTACTATTACTACCACTACTCTACTACTACTTCTACTACTACTACAACTACTACTTTACTACTAACACTTCTAACACTACTACTACCTCTACTACTACTACTACTCTACTACTAGTACTCTACTACTCTAATGCTACTACTACTGCTTCTTCGTCTACTTCTACTACTACTGGTGTTCCATACTAATTCTACGTTGATGTTTCTACCATCAACTATATCTCACTGAATGTTACAATAGTTGTTCTGTAAAGTATTGACTTCTTTGATCATGGTTTCAAAGTTTAGCAATGTTCTTTCATGTTTTAAATATTTGTGGCATTAAGATGATTGCTTCAAGCTGTATGTGTCACTGAAGGTTTATTTTAAAGTTATTATGTGCAAATTGCCTTTAGGTTTTCGCGTGTGTGAACACATCAACATGTATTCACATAAATAGTTCTTGCTGATAAATCTCCTTTCTAAAATATTAATGAACTCCCTTCCTGACTGACTACAATCGTAGTATCCGCATCCAGTTCCATTACTTCCGGTTTCGATTGTTATCAGCTTACTCGTGTATATGGCTGATAATCGAGCTTGGTAACCCTGGTAGGGCTCGAAATAACTCGAAACATCATAGCCTGTAGATTTTAACATAATGTGTATAAATGCTGTGCTAAATTTTACATCGCGTTTATGATTTATTATATTTCAAATAACACGATAAATCATTGATGTGTAAGATGTGTAATTAGAAAATATCTCTATTAATGAAAAATGATTTTATGGTCCGACTGACTCAAGTGATATAATATTCTTATCGTTGATGCGGATCTTGATATCATCGTTGATCTGGAATCTATCATATGCTACATAAACCGTTAAAGAAATCTGACCAAGGCAATATTTAAGACGTGGAACTGTTTCAGAGAAACTGGAAAAATAAATTCAAGAATACACAATACATTGCATTATTGGTATAGCAACCTTTTTGATCTGATCAAAAGCAATTCCATCAAACTAATATGTCTTGTTGACCTTTTTTATTTGTAACTCCCGAATACGCCTTTTTTTCTCTTATCTACAGTAGGAGATTTCTTAATTGATATACCCATTTAACAAATCGATCGGGACATGACATCAGAGGTATACCTCTTGTACAATGTGCAAGGATTGGACAGTGGATCCATGATATTTCATTGTTTTTACTTCGGTCTCATAAACAAATGAGGTATGTGCATCTTTCTAACATCATAATGGTTAGATATTTGCATGATGGTTAGTTAACGGAGATATATACATTCATTATGTACGTCCGTCTCGAAATGTTGCATATCCAAAACTTAACTGTACATGCTATCAAACTTGATGCGTTGAGGGTTAATGTTCATCCATTGATATGACTTTTGCTAATTCAAAATCTACTCAACACCTCTACCAAGGCGTCAGTCACCCTTATCTATTTTTCTTTAGTCATTACATATCTGTCCCTGTTCATTTAATACAAAGTTTATTTTCCTCCCAGTACCGCGTACTTGTGTGTATTCTTCTTCAAGCAGATTTTAATGATCAGTTTCAAGGCTGACTAAGGTTAATGTCGAAATATGTGCCAGGCATGCACACTTGATGCCATCTGTGTATTTATGTACTTTATGGGGATATGAACAAGCTGGCATCCGCTATGTCTGTGTAAAATCTCCAATATCGTAACTGTTTGTAAGTACACATCAAACTTTACATATAGAGTACTGCCACAGTACAAGTTTTATATGTTATCAACATTGATCATTCTTACTGTAATGTATAGATACACAGAGGGGATCTTAGGAAGAGGCCATAGTATAGAGCCAGTAATAATGAATACAATGAGTATATCAATATGTGTTTAAATTGATATGAGTTTGAGATAAAGGGGATTTTTTTCATGGCGTATAGTCATAGAGGGAAGATCTTCAACACCAGTATGACTATTGATGTGAAATCTCCGAGCATTGTCTGTAACGAGGGAGTCATGCAGGATATGTAACAATCAGCATTTGATGCAATGTAACTTTTATCCACTGTACATGTACATGCTCGAATTCGAATGCACTACACTGCATCGTTGATTAATTGGAATTCTATTAGATCCTATATTTGTTGCTACACAAACCAATATGGGAACCAGGAGATGTTTTAATGTGTTTGCGTCCAATGTACCGAAGCTTTGGATTGATTTGTTTAATCATACTGGAAAATGTTAAAAGGGTGTCTTTAAAGTATTTATTCAGATCTGAGATTTCCTTCGCACAATTTAAGATAAAACTTACGAGAACCATGACGTAAATGTGTCTGCATTATTAAAGAGGAATGGTTAAATTTTAAACATCTTGGATCTGAACATGATGTCTTCTACTTTTTTAAACTTTCATAAATGATTATTTGAATTGAGTTTAAATATGAATGTGTCAGTATATAAGTTCGAGATACAATTACTTTTGCAACTAAGAATTGTGTGATCAAAGAAGATGAACTTACGATGGTAAGAGGCAATTAATCGCACCTGAAGAGTATGGTGAACTCATTCAGGTGTAATATAATCTAAATTTTATCTGATATTCATTTCTGCTGAATGGAATTTTTATTTTAATCAAGTCAAATCATGTTCAACTTCCAATTTTAATACGTAGATTTTAATAAACTGGTATGTTTTTGTCCTCAACAGGGGAATAATACTTATGAATGTTTTATTGCATTTATGCCTCCTCTAATAAAACGGTGCCTTGGTATTTCCATTGTTATCTATACCAATTACAATGAACATGAACTATTTCGTACACTCTCTGGGGTCATTATTTCACTATTCACTATACGAGTATCAGGAAAGCAAGTCGTCATCTGTAACGTTCTCTTCATTTCAGATCCACTATCATTACATATGTTTAACTGATAGTGTACATGCTGTGTTGAAAACAAACTATGATGTTTAGGGATGAAGTGTTTGTCTATTTGAGTTCAGGCGTGACTTCCTTGTTATCTGAGAAGAGAGTACACAGATTTATATATACCACAATACAGTGGGTTGATTGCATGCTTCCGGATTCTGATGAAGGAAGTTTTGTTTTCCTTTTGTCAACGTCCAGATGAAGTTGTGTTCCTCTCAAACGTGTATAGCTGTTAACGGACGTGGGTATCTGAAATGTCAATTGGTATATCTTTAATTTGCCATACAGATGGTGATGTAATTATGACGATAGACAGGAAAACAATTAGAAACACATACTGTTCACTCAGGAGTGTGCATCGTCTATCTTACATCTCTACACTTCAGAAACAACACTTTTTGCAACACACATATTTCTCGAAACTATTCTGTAGTAATATTTTCATGGACTTGACTATAGTCAACGTTTAACATTGAATAATTTCATGATGTTAAAACTCGATGTGCAATTTGTCATAAATGGTAGATTATTCCTAATTTGTCTCATTACACTTTGATTGTTTACCGAAAACAGTTTCTTCAAATATCATTTTCATTTACATTAATCTCTTTTTGGGAGGGGAGAGATTGTGATAAATTTTGAATAAACGTTACACAAAGTAAGTTAGGCATGGAAAGGCAATTGGTTAATAGCTTAACATAGACACGATACTAAAGTAGACACAGTACAGACCCGCCTGTCTCTCTTCATCAGCAGAACCAGACTCTTAACATGGTTTTCTGAGGTCTTCCTGTTAGCGAATAGAAGTACCTGTTTGTGTATGACGCCTCTCTACATGTATTCGATTCTCGTTTTCAGGATAATTAGGATTACTTATCTTGTAATTTGGCGTTCTTTACCGGTCAGGCTCCATAAAATGTGTTTAATGATGTTGTTTCTATGCCTAAATATCCAACATCTTTAACATTTCAAGTTTTCAAAGTAGCTATTCAAAGAAATGTAAATGGAGTTTTTTTCTCGATTCGTGAAGCAATGATTTCATTGAAACGTTAATTTTTACCTTTAGCTTGACACAAATATAGGTTTTTTTCCATATATCATAGGCCAAATAATCAATCAAAAGCATTTCGAAATCGTTGGGATTACTTAGTTTTTTTCTATTAGTATATGATTTATTAATAAGAACTAGACTGTTACACTGTAAACTATGCCGGGAAGGCAATTAGACATTGTGTTTGCATGTCTTATCACGATAAAGAGACGCCAGAGAAATAATAGTGTTGTGTGAAGTTTATTATTTTAGACAGCGAACGATGATCAGTTATTATGGGAATTTGATCAGATAACCTTTACTCAGTTGCCCTTAAAATTTACATGTATAATAAATCATTAAATCTCAATCGGAATGTTTAATCTCTTTGTGAAAGAATGTGTGTATTTCTCTGAATGTGAAGTAGAACACAGTCTCACAAATGAACCCGACAATATTTCTCGCCATCATGCATTTGAGGAGAGACGGTTTGCAGAGCTCGATCTTACGTACTGTAACATTTTGCGACAACAATTTATTGTTGCAGATACGACTCAAGATATATGGATTACGTTTTTAGAGTATGGGCTTATCTGTTCACTAACGGAAAACACGTAAGTTTTACCGTCATTTTACGACATGCTGCATGACCCTAAAGTCACCTTTATTTGCAGTATGTATGTTGCTATGTTTGTTATTTCAATTAGATACAGATCAAGGTAGTGATAAATCCAAATTAGCAAATAATGTTTGTTCTTCAACTATGCACTCTTACCTTCACAGTGTATTCAATAACTACACAATAGTCAAAGTGACCCTTACATTAATCAAAAGGTTTCTAAGCTTAAGTAGGTGATTAAAACATTAGGTTAAAGTGTTGATACATGATCGGTGATCCCCGTTATCATTTCTGAAGAATTTTGTTTATTCACCTCTGCACATCATATTACATTTTGAGCAAAATCTGAAATGTCTGTGTCATTGAGAAACCAAGTTGAAAATGCGAAAAACAGTGATAAAAATTATGTTTTTCTTTTAAAAAAGTGCTTAGTTATGTTTAGATTCTCCTTATATTGTCATTAATTTTCAAAATATAGAGTCCCTTTACATCCCCGTATGTGACTTAAATGTATCTAAACATATTCTGCGTTTTATCATTGAAAGCAAACGCTACATACAAATAGACCAAATCAGTCAAAAATAACATAATTTGCTGACAGAAGTTTTATTCGTAGTGCCGATAATGTTCTTTAAATCGCTTGTTGACCCCAACATTTTCTTACATTTTTGGATAAAAGATATAATAAACTTGCTATTTTAAATTATAAAAAGTTCGTTCTCTTCATCCAATCTCACTTTTAGTCACAAACAAATATAAAACACCATGTGTTGATTACTTTTTATGAAAACACCAGATTTAATGACTCTCAGAAAGGTTAACATGTTCAAGTGCCCCGTTATCGTTTCAGTGTCATACATATTTACTCAGTAACTCATTAGGATAAACTAATTAGCATTACTCACCATTACTTGATGTATTGTGATGTGTATGTGATGCTCTTAATTCAGAGCTGACCATATCAACAACAAGCGAGAAACGTAATTTGACTTGGAATTCTAATCAGTTAGGTATATAATTGTGATGTTCCAAAATACTTTACAGTTCTTAATTACGTCTATATTCTAGTTTTTATTTGAAACGTTAGATTGACACAAAATGGATATGGATATAAAGGGTTTCTCATAAATGTATGAATTTTGTCTCCAAGCTGAGTATACAGATACATTTCAAGATAAAAACGTCACCAGTCTCTATTGACGTCATATTTTAAACCTCACACGTCTGCAGTTCAAGAATAAAACCAAAGGCGACTACCATGAATAAGCAGTGTAATCGGAGGTGGGAATATTACTTCATCGGACTCCAGTCTCAGAGGTAGAATTCATGAAATCCATATGGATTTCCTTCCTCCCTCCAATCTGGAGCAACTGGTACTAAATAAATCCATGTAAGAAGCAAAGCGTACCTTTAACAAACGACTCTTATATACAAACTACCACAGGTATATTTTCAACCTCATCGCAATGGAATGTACCACAATAAGCATAATTATTTGATACATGCTCCAATACGGTATGGTATAATAAAATCAAAGTTTCATGAATCTGTTGATATCCTTTCTAGATCCAGGTGTAACATTTGAGAGTGATCAGACTATGCTGAGCGGGTACTCTAAACCTCACGCATCTCCTGTATACACGTTACAGCAAGGTTCGGTGATGGAATGATTATCTTTTAATAAAGCACCTTTAAGTGTTGCTTGCAGGCGGAAAGATTACTGAGTCTCTGTAAATTAAAGCCCCGTGTGGATCAGAAGTTATGACACCCAGGTGGGTTTCCTTCCTCCCTCGAGCAGCACTGATTAAATTCATAGTACTAGATTGCTGCTTGGATTAAGTATGCATTCATGAATGTAATTCTGTTCCTTGCTCGATTTCGTTATAGAAACTGTTTAACATCGAAGACGTTTATATGAAATTAGAAGGTGGGCTGATGTTAATACATCTAGTAATTCTGATAAGTTCTATTATAGCTTTCGAGGCAATATTTCATTATTTGAAAATAATCGTAAATTTGATGTGTTTATCTAATTGTATATTAATTATCTTTGACACTTTCAGATACCCAAAACCAGAATAATATATCACACCCTGTCAGGAGTATTTCGATGTGGTATTTTACACTTACAAGTCGTCATGTATTGAAATGAATTGCATGTTTCTTCTATAAAATTCAAATTGATCGGGTTGTAAATCAGTTGTTCAATTTCAACAAATTCCATTATGTACGATAATTAGAAAAAATGCAATTAATAAACACGAGTATAATGTATTGTATTTAATCTGGATAGCAGTAACGGTTGATTCCACTCGCCTGCTTCTTAAACTATATTATTGATGACAATACAAGCTGCAGCTGATTGCTGCTATTACTGGATCTAATGTCTGGCAGACTGGAATACAAGTAAGCAACATCTTATAGTTGTCATTTATGTAGATTGCTTCAAGTGATACTTGTTATGAAACTTCAGACTGTATGACCGAATTCTTGTTTTGGTTTAGTTCTATGATGTATAACCGAATTCTTGTTTTGGAGCATTTTCTACCAGACTTAAAGGTACATCCATTGTGTTGTTGGGGGTCAAATATGGCAAACGTTATAAATGGTTTCATTTCATCGAGAAGTACCAACTGTTACCGAAAACTACCATTTTAATGAAACTCGACTTAGTATATTAACGATATGAAGGTAAAAGATTCGATTTCTGATCGAAAACCGGACAATGCACAGCGTGTGGGGCGCGCCAATGAGTCAAACGTAATTTTGGAATCTTATTTAAACCAGACAAAATAACAAATTTGGGTTGATAACGTTCAATAAGTCATATAACTACTGTGCATGTAAATAGGACGTGCACTTTCGGTTTCTGCACATGCTTAATGATGTTACTCGATTTTAATTGGAAACTAGTAATTATGATATATTCGGCGATTGGGGACAAATATTCAAGCTGAGTGAATTTGTTTGTATTGTAAACAGCACATATGATGTGTTGGAACGTATTGAAGCCAAATCAAATTTTATGAAACACAATGGATGCACCTTTAAGGTCGCACGACAAACTTCTTGTTGTTATGTAGTTTCTATCATGCTTTACATTGTATGACCGAATTCTTCTTTTGGTGTATTTCTATCAGATGTGAGACTGTATAACCGAATTCTTGTTTTGTAGTATTTCTATCAGATGTGAGACTGTATAACCGAATTCTTCTTTTGGTGTATTTCTATCAGATGTGAGACTGTATAACCGAATTCTTCTTTTGGTGTATTTCTATCAGATATGAGACGGTATGACTGAATTCTTATTTTGGTGTATTTCTATCAGACTTGAGACTTCCTTTAACGAATGCCTGTATATATGTGTAGTAGGTCATTGTTTGACTTTGTGGTTTTAATTTATCAGTTTCTGGTGACTTTCTGTTGTAAGTTCATAGTTTATTAGAAATATAACTGAGTAATGCTGTTATACAGATGAAAGTGACTTGTGCCATTGTGTGATGTCAGAAGCAAACATGTTCATCGATTGAAGAACTGTGAATCGATTTTATCATTAACATTCAGACATCATCACTGCAAATAAGGACTTTGTATGTATCAAAATCTTTATAATCATTTTTTTACCGTAAAAACATGACATTTAAAATGACACATAACAAAATCATATTTAATTTTTAAAAATCCAGTTTCCAACCTAAATCGAACATTATTCCTGTGATTTGAATAGCAAGCTCGTACTTTTCAAGGTTTTTATCAAAATTGGGCCTCCGATAGTATGGCTCGTTTGTGTTCATTTAGCAAATCAGAATAATTGTATCAGTGTTTAAATGTAATTTAGAAATGGAGATATGGTCTTAAGAATCCACCACACGCTGATACTACTTTGAAACACCAGTTCAACGTATTCTTCCAAGACATTGTATTCTACGTTCAATGCAGCTTAGGAAACTATGTCCACTAAGGATTCAGTGTTGACTCAATAGCGTTCATTTACATACAATCAATAGATGGGTACGTGTGTCCTTTTGTCAAAGTTTGTAAATGTTTGTAATCCGTTATCTCAATTGTCTTGGTCATCATTACAATTCTCCACTGTTTTCCTTCATAAAGCTAGATGTAAAACATATTTGTAATTCCATTGCCAATAATAGAATTCAGTGGCACATTACAATATGCAACATTTATGAATATCTATTATTATAATATACAAAATTATATAAAAGTATTTCATAAAGACTTCAGTATTAATATTAAATCATAGAACACGGATTCAGAAATGAAACTTACATTTGGTTGACATGAGGATAAATTGTTATAAAATTGTACTTTGTACCATTACTCAACGCATAGACACAATATGACAAAGTAGACACAGAACATACGGGTTCGACAGCTGGACCATCTGAGCCATATCAGCAAGGATAGTCTTCACAAGATTTATACGGTCAACAGTGTATCTATATTAGATAAATCAAGTTGATTCAGATTGATGGAGGACACTTTGTAGCCACATAATGTAAGTATGCATGATAACATACATCAAAGGACGAGTGGATCTTATTATTCAAAGAATCGAATAGAAACCTGGACCAGAAACTATATATGAATGCAACTCCAATTCATTGATATACTTATAATTCGCAATATATTTCTGTTGACCACATAAAATCACTTTAAGACATGTTTTTATGGGGTGTATTGCACAGTTAACAGATTTGTAATTTGTCGTAGGCGTAACAGATTTATTGTGTCCAAAGCAATGTTTTGTGATTACAGATTATGGACTGCAGATCTAATGGACAATGTTTGTGTCATCCGTTTTCTTCTGACATTATCTTATTACAGTGATAAATAGATATCCATTAATTTATTGTATTGCCTGAAAATGAAATGAGGTGAGGTTATTTGGCTTTCAAAATTCAACTGTAATACATTTTTTTAAAAGAATGACAGATTATTATCTCTATGAACATCATATATCGGAATCACATGAGCATGAAATCGAGACAATATACACTTGCAATTGATTATCAAGACAAATTGTAACATGATTTCGGTGTATCCTTGATTCTGATTGGTTGATTTGCCTATGTTGAATTACAATGAATACCCGCAAATTACTAGGGGCGAATCACCGCGAACATATACATCGTGTTCACAAGATTCGGCCCGACTCAAAATTTATTTTTTCTATTTCTCTTAATATGTGCTCCTTACTCAAATTTGACAGGTGGCATTGTCATTTTCTTACTTGTGTATAGCAGTCTAGGTCACAAATAACTCTCAAAATGAATTAGTTTCAAGTAACTAAAATGTTTTTAACAAGTAAGATTTGTCCAAGTGTGACGCCTTCGTCCATGCGGCTGTGTTTACCGAATGCCGTTGCCATGGCATGACGTCATAGTGATCAACCGTTTTGACGTCACAATGCTAGCGTCATTGTCACAATGGGTTAGGGCAAGTTTAAGATTTTTGTTCCTAGGTATTTTACTGTGTTGATGTTGTAGATAAATATGTATCGCCATCTAAAAGGATACGTGAATATTATGAAGTGAACATAGTTGAGTGACACTGTTTGAGCTTATGTGTAAATTGTTGCTAATGTACATATTACGCCGAGTATTTACATTTGTTTTGACCTGACCACACCTCTAACAAAAATGGAACAGTCGCAAAGTCCTTTCCACTCAGAGATAGTTACGCAAAAAGAGAGTTCGTTTCAAAACGCCTTATAACTAACGGTCATGTTACAATATCGATAAATAGTTGCGTTTGTAAAATTTCCGGGATTCATTGCTATTCAACACCCGCAAATTTCAGCGTTTAAAACCTCCGCCGTCGGTTTTAAACTAAATTTGCGGGTGTTGAATAGCAATGAATCCCGGAAATTTTACAAACGCAACTATTTATCTTATAATTATATTACCCGGTTTGAGTTGAGCTGCACATGTATCCTAGGGAGCACACTAAAGCATGACTGTGTGATTGGCCACCTGTTCGCCTGTTGTGTTAGTCAGGAACATTATGCGCCTTAACTGTGTAATGAAATGTCACTGAAATGACATCAGGTCATTGAGTTTTTGAAAATGACTGTTTATACAATAATCATGCAATTGTCATTTGCGGAATTACCAAATTAGTAATCAAAGAATACGAAATATCGAGGATTTGAGTTGTTTTGATGAATATGAGTATGCACAATCGACAGATTAAAAGGTGCTAAAAGATGTTGAAATATCATGGATGCGGATATCCAAGCACCGGGTGTGATAACAAACCCGGCAGATGATCAGTGAAATTAGAAATTAGTCAAAAGACATATACATATTTCACCAACATTGGTGCATATCTCAACCATTATGAGTATATTTACCTTTCGTTAATTTTTTTTTTAAATGTTAAAAATTCTTTTTTTTATTTTGTTTGCGGTTTCCGTGAATATGTGACTCATATTTTTGCATTTTTCAAAGAACATATCTCCCAAAATATTTTGGAATAAAAAAGTCTCAGAATGTTAGCTGTCGTTGATTCTCAGTGTCTTTTAACATATTGCCGTTGTGCAGAAATAGATTCCAAATATATCTAGATAGCGAAAGATCATTGTCTCTGGACCTTAACAGGTAACCTTATGTGAGAGTAACCAGGAGTGATTGATTGATTTATTCCCAGCAATGTATTTCAACCCAGTGTTGTCCAGGATAAATCTAATTTAGTTCGAATCACTGGCGTTGCCTACACAATGATGAATGCTGAAATATGCTTTGTGAAGATAAGACAAATTAACTGCAATTGGTCACCAAACGCCCAGACTAATATATATCCTTTACCATCATTTTGGGGGTTTCATAACATCTATGGGTAGTATCAATAACATGTGAATCTACATAATGGCAGGTTTGCTTACAAACGAAAGTAATTAAACCTTATTGAGCAACATTGGAAAAGACTAGTCTGATTTTCCCAAACTGGAATGGGTAACTCAGGAATTTGCTCTCTTTCACAATTAGGTAGTGCTGTTGAGATCGATGTATGATAAACCTGTATTCATAATTATTATTGACGATTTGTTCCAAACGAAATATGTATGTAGAGTTAATTGAATCATTTACAAATAGTGACTGTATCATTACAACTGGGAATGAAATCAAGTTGTTTTCTTGTTATCCCAATGAACATATTGCTGTTCCATCCCTTTCTCTTATGCATATTCACACGTTGTACACTAAGCAGTGCTATGATCCTTTCCTTAACCTTGAATTCACTCTCCATTCCCCTGAAATGCAACTGCCATCAATACGCGGGTTATGTGGGTTTTGTCTCTCAATAGCGGCCTATATAAAATAATGGCAATGATATCGCTAAATCTGTTTCTAATTATCAGTTATACAAATGTTATCCACTTTTCGTGCCTACCAATCATTTTAAAAAAATCGACTGAAGGAAAAATATTTTAATTTATAAATGATTTGTACTCGTATGGACTTTATTGAACTCATTGACATATTTTCTTCACTCATCAATGGCATTAGTCAATAATTGTAAAATAACGTGGCGATCAGAGTGTATATTTACTTTCTGGTTCATTTTGTTTGCATGTTTACTTTAGCACAACTAAATGTGTCTTCATTTTCCTTAAATCGAAAACTTGATATTTTAAGCATTCATATCGAGATAATTTCATTGTCGAGACACATTTGTAAATATTGTTTTGTTCATTATTGTTTGAGTGGGGAGGAGGTACATGTTATTATTGTTTCACATATGACTTGTGCATTGAATTTCACTCTTTAAAAACCTGTTTGCAAAATAAAGCTACTCTAAATTGGTGCTACGCAAAACTAGTTTAATGTTGCTAGATATATTACACTGCAGTTTTGCCCACAGGCCATGAATACATTAAGTTCTGACAACAATTAGTTTATACTGATGCAGTACACAGACTAAGAAAACAGCAATCGTGGTTATATATTGGTACGTTTTTTACCAAATGTTAGTTGGCATATGTTGTTCCTGGATGATTTAAGAAAAAACAACAAACATAACCTTGACCCATATTACACGTGTTTTTTAGGTCATCACATAAAATTATGCATATTAGAAATCGTTATTCGCTTTGTCATCAACTGGCTTCCAAATGTTGGTAAAAAAATCCGAATGTAAATGAACTTGAGCACGATTTGAAAAATATGCATTGAATCTGTCAGTTCTAATCATCTGCCATTCATAGCCAATATGATGGACACAGATTTTCTCTAAATAAGGTTTTTATCATATCATACATAAATCATGCACATCAGAATCACAGAACCAATAAACCGTATCACACTGGCATAATGGTATGAAGGGATGATGATCGAGGTATTAAGTTGTTAAGTTAATGAGTAGAGTCTATTGGGATAATTAGACTTCTTTGAATCTCATAAAGTGGATACTGTGATGGTTGTGCCTAGGATACCGATACTAGAAGTTTAAATCTGCAATAAGGGTGAGTATTTTCAATTCGATTCGATTACGATGTACAATATGAGAGATAACCAAACCGAATCTAATATTGGAAGCATCACTATTCGCCTATGGTGTCGATTGCAGCAATATTGTTTTTCAGGTTATTGATGTAATGACGGCAGTTGGTGACTGTATGCCCAGGCCAATATATATCTTCAACTAAGATTGTCTAAATTGCTTCGTTTCATTACATGTGTTGTTTCTCTGCTGGTGTTATCAATAAACACACAGACCTAGTTGCAGCATGTGTCCTAATGTCTCCTGCTGCAGACGAGAGTTGGCAATGATACATTTGGAAAAAAAGGGGTATTCATTTGATGTCCATTTGGGTATTTACACAATTGATTACCCTAAGTAGGAAGATGGGGTAAAGTTAACAGTTGAATCTGGTAAAAACACAAATATTCACAATTTCATATTTTAGTTCAAAAAGTTGTTTAAAATTGTAAATTCAGTAATATGTAGGTCATACGGACAGCTAGTAAATGCTACATTTGCTAAATCACACATACTGAATACAATTAATTTGTCCTCTATTATGAGACGCCATTGTAAACCAAAGTACAATTGCTTTAATAACCAACAGAAACCTACAAAGACAAACGTGATCAATATAGTACATGTCTTCATGCTCGGCGTCTCATCTTACCATCACTCACCTCAGATTCAATATAAGAATCCATTGAGCATTATCGGTGCGTGTGGGTGGCTAAAATATGTTTTCTTTATCTCGTTAGCTGAAATCTCACCAGACCATCAAACGAAGATATAGCTATATGTGGTTGTAAACACAATGTAGACGAGACATGCATCTTACACAACCTGCTCCATCTAATTCCGTTTCGCTTGATAAATCCACAAGAGAATTGTCCATGTGAGTGCATTCTTTGTTGATGCCTTGCAGGTGCTCTTTGATGTACTTAATGTCAAATTGATATTGCTTGCAAAAATTAGACTAATTGTAACTTCGTATGATGACGTCTGTTAAACATTCCCTCAGTGACAAATAGAGTTCTTACTTTTGAAATGTGTTATTAGTTAGATTGAACCAACTAATAAACTGCCAGGCAAAATAAAGTACTCACCTCCTTTGATTTTATCATATGAATTTTTTTTAATTGCAAATATCTCAAGTTTTTAATGTCAAGGTCTAAATAATCTAAACAGGTGTTTAGTCAGCAGTCACAGATTACTTTTACATGTTTTTTAAAGTTTGTTTTAAAAAATAAAAATTTAATGTTAAAATCTTCAAAAAATTCTTTTGATGATACAGAACTGTTCATCGTCATATAAAGCATGTGGAAATTAATAAATGTGCCTGATTCTGGACACATTTACAACATTTTAAACATGGTAGGGGTCATGTTGGTGTAAATTTCAGTTCTTACCCCTGTCGTCATTAAACAAAGATATTTTAACTACAATTTAAACACAGTACCAATTAATTCATTCAAACTACTGCAGATAAGTATTATTTTATCATACAATGGATGGTGTTCTCGGCAGGATAAAGGCAACGGATATTTTCGGTATCCGTTGGGGTCATATACGGATAAAGATGCAAATTACAGAGGTCAAGTGACGGAACTTCTTTTGAAAATGACGTCACAAGCATTAACATTTCGAACGCCTGTAATAAGTTACTAATAACCGTAACAGTTGTAAAAATAGCTTCATGTAAATAGACATACTTGAGTCTTCATTTCATATAGATCTACATTAATTTGAGAAATGACAAAACAAACATAGTGCAATGCATATTACGGAAACAATTATTATGATCAAGCAGTGCCAAAACATGTAACGATGTTCATCGCGAGTCGAAAACTACACAGTAAACACTTTATAAATACTCACAGGTAACAAAGGCAGTTTGAGTTACATATGCATTTATCGAACGTCAATCTTCACTGTTCTATAATGTGACTTTTGTAAAGGAGATTTTAGAATTCGCTGCCAATATTCAGTTTAGCTCTCCGTGTGTGTGCGTCGCCATTTGCAACCGGGCGGAAGGGAAGCAACTCTCGCCCCTTCAAGATGGACTCCCCTACACTCATGATTACACGAAAGGACGCGAGTTCGAAATCGTTGTCCTCACCTTAATTATTTTTCATTTGAAAAACGTATTTTAAAAAATATTAAAACATTGAAATTAAGATCATGCCAAAAATAACAATTACTTTCACTGAAAGCATTATTTAGGAGGCGTTATTTTGTGTCATTTTACTGTGAGAATAGCACGCAGTTGATTTGCATATATCAATACGCGTATTTACAGTAAAGTTCAACTTTGAAATTAATGTTGTCATGCTGTTTTGCACAACATGAATGAAGAATGACATTGTATGATAAAGAAGTTATCATGCTCGTGTGTTTTGGGATGGTAAATATCCTGCATTAGGAATAAACACAATGTATTTAGCTCGCCAAGGCTCGCAAAATACAATGTTTATTCCTAATGCAGGATATTGACCATCCCAAAACACACTCTCATGATAACCTCTATGTATCGCGCCAAAGTAAAATGCATCTGATTTCTTTTAAATATTTAATCAATGGAAACCAACTGAGGTGACTACTTTCTGTTGCCTGGCAGTTTACTATTTGACAATTGAGTTATCATATACATTTTCATCGCTCACCCAATACGAGAATCAACTTTTTAGATTTGGCATTTATAATGTCTATTGAATGGTTAGCGTTTGTCTGTCTCAGCCTTATCACTCATGTGAAATGTCCCCTTACAAACGATCGAAAATATATGAGAAAAGCCTTTATTCTGATGATCATCGTCTCTAAAAGATGGGTTTTATTTTACTTCGCACGAAAATCGATAGCCTTTTCACAAGAACGTTTTCAGTTTGTGAATTGAAACTAGTGAGTGTATGATCGGTAGAAAATGAGTTTTAACTATACATTATTTATACCGATGATTTGACATCTTTTCATACAGAGGAAAACGATCGCTGTTAATCATAACATAATACATGTATATAACCTATATATTTCCTATGTAGTTTCCTATATCCTATGTATGTTATTGAAGGCCTTTCAGCTATTCGATCACCCTGTCCTAGGGTAAAACGTACACGCAATCGCTCCACATACATGCCCTGGGTTAAAACCCCACTCAAAGCTAAGCACTGTGATTAATGTTTCAGCCAATCAAATAGTTCTATTAGGATGGTTCCCTATAAAAAAAATCAGCCAACCACACAGGGCCTTTCAAACTGCAGTTGGATTTCAATCTTTCCCTCTTCCGCAAAATTCCCACGTCCTTGGATGAGCGAGTGAGTTCTTTTCCCCGTCTCATACGGAGACTGAGGTACTTGACGAGATTCGTGCTGTTGACGAGGCACTTTTATCTATGGAAAACTTTGGTGGCAAGGGCCTGTGCTGCCAAGCCATCTAAGATTGCCAACTCACCTTTCAGACGCTATCATTGGTTGTCTACTTTCAAATTGTCCTTGGGCACAAGTCACAGCGCGCAACTTGCCTTTTTGCCGAGGATATGAAAGTGGAGCGATAGTGTATACGTTATAACCTTAGACAGGATGCCATTTGATAATCAGACACTTAAAGTAACGCTACATCTGAAACAAAGCTTACCGGGTATGTACGGTTCTTCTCTAGGTCACGATGGTGTTCTACTTATGTTCAAAACTTTGGATGTAACTCATTCTCCTCATGATTAAAGTGCTATGCATCAAATCTGTCCCTGTCTGATCATCTGTCAAACATACCAAGTAAGGTGGGAATCAAATGCTTTAAATACAGTGCGTATCATATCAACCTGAAGAAAGGTTTAAATCAAACACTCATGCAGCTTGGAAAAGTCTTGATTAAAATTTATGATACAGTGCCATGCTATTACTCAAGTAGGTGAATGTCAATGGACATAACATCAGCACTGTGAGTGCATTGAAGTTATGGCGTTAAAGGTACATTCGTTGAATATAAATGAATTGATGATCATAGCGAGTGTATAATTATTGTAACAATATTCGCCCAATATGTTTAACTCCATGATGAACTTGAAATGACTTACATAATGATGTCTGTTTTATAGAACTGACAGTCATTGGCTCTACCAAATTTTGCTAAATATTGAGATAAACTCTAGGCAAGATAACTGATAAAATAATTCGAAAAACGCTCGAATACAAAAACAAAATGCAATTTGTAGTCGTACACCATTCAATATTGTTTCCCATGGCTACTTAATGCTACGCTATAAATAGTTTGCTACTTAAATTCTGCTATCACGTTGATTCTTTAGATCAGCGCTGGCTGTGATTGTTGACCATTATTAACAATTATTATCTTTGCCTACTATAGCAAGAATTTGTTTTATATAAAAAGGACAACGCTTATTCCTATTGATTCTCTTTTAGCATATAAGGAAAACATAATTCAAAATTCGTTCACTTTCGATTTGTGTAATTATTTAAGAATATACATGAGAAATTGAGACAGTTTGTGTATTTTGACAAATTGTATCGTCACTTTCACAGAGCAAGAGCTCGTCCCAAAGTGTCACAAATGATCGTATTCATATCCATATTCAATATGCACATTCACACTTGCAATGTAATATATGCATTGCTCCATTCCTTAATTTCCCCTGCACGCTTCTGAGGAAGTGCCATTAATATCAGTCATAGCTCTTCTGAATGATGATCTGATACACTCATTGTTTTGAGTTAAATGTTAAACACATTTCTAGCGTGCTTGTTTGTGAAAATCAAAATCTCTAATATGCAATTTATATAATTAAAAGAGAATTCTGTTGATTACATTGAATTTTTTTAATTGAAAAATTATTGATTCAGAGCTTTTCATAAAGCTCGATTATCCGTCCATGTAAATCGCAGTTATTTTGTTTGGACAATTCTGTTTAGGTTGACTGGAATCGTGCTTCAAGTGTTTCATTTAGGCCTTGTTCACACACGAGCACAGTACAAATACGATGGCACTACCTCAATCATATTCTTCAAGCATTCTGTTCTTTTAATATTTCACCTGTTCGTGTCTGTGTCAAAAACAGATTTTATGAAAACTAAACAGCAGCTTTACAATAGCAACACTGTCGTAATCCGGTTTTAAAAATATAAATAACGACCATCCTTCCGAAATATTTTCAAAATATATTTAAAGTTGTGAAAAGTAGATATTTAAATCAATGCACATGAAATGTAAAATACTTTCGTGGTTGTTCCAACAACACGTATTATTATTATACCACCGACCACCATTTTGGAGGTATATAGTAATACCAAGGATACCAAGGATTCCATCCGGCCGTTTTTCCATCCGACGACATTTTTGTACAACCGGTTACTAATAAACTGTTTATTCAATTTATTTCTTTGCAGGTGCAGTGCGGAATTACAAGCGATTTTATGAATTTTGGCATTTTTGATGAATTTTCTTATGTTGTGTATTAAGTCATTTACTGAGTTCTTGTCCAGCTGATTGCACATATACTATTCAGCTGGTTCTTTTCAAGCCTTTCGCAAATCTTCTAAACTTTTAGGAGAAGTGAATTACAGGAGAATTTGTGATTTTTTTAACGAATTTCTGTATGTTGTACTTATTCGCATACTAAGTTCTAAATTACTGTCTCATTGCAGAAAAGATATTCAGCCAATTTTTTCATTGGTTTTTCATACTCTTTCTGTAATAATAATATATAACAGGATGGTGCAGTGCAGAAATACAAGCGATAAATGTATTATTTCTGTGTCTCAATTGTAGATTAATGGCATGACACTACATCAGTAATTTACAGTTACTCATGTGCGAACAGAATATGAACATATGTTTGACATAATCTGTGGATTGTTGCCGCGGATCGTGTGAAAAAAGAGCTATTGTGTAGAATGACAGTTTATGTAACATATGTTGAACAGCATCATTATGAACGCCAGACATGTTGGACAATGAGAGGGTTTCTCCCTTCAATAAGTCAGTTTTCTTCTAAACAAATGCTGAACTGTTGGCAGTCAGTCGGTTCTCTATTTGGAATTTATACTTTAACATCAAGTACTTTAAGTATTTTAATTTTACTTTTTTTTCAGGTGACCTAAAAGATCGCTCTGGAATTTTATACGAATAAGGTAAGTTTTTTTCCGTTTCTGTTTTCAGTTCAAAATTATGTTTTTTACAATTACTACCTTTGCCTCTGCTCTCGAGTGAGATGTGTTCGTTATTGTGCGATATAATTGTAAATACTAATATTAATAGCATTGTATTGGTATATCACTTCCGTTTTACCTGGTTAACAATTAGGTAGCATTAGATTTCTAATTTTTAAAACATTCCTAACTGTAAAGGAGAACATATTGGTGTGAAAAGCATAACAATGTTAAACATCTTTGCGGTACACTGCATCCATATTTAACAATATTTATGTTGTGAGTTTTCTCTCAGCACTAATAAATGATACAAAAAAGGCGGTTTCATTACCCATCAAATTACATACACATTCTGACAAATTATCGATTCTAATATATAGAGGATATTTGACATGAATACCATGTATATCTCATCGAGTGAAGTAGATATTGTCATTATTTGACTGCAGGTGAAACACCGGGATCTATCAATGAAAATAAACCGTGTTATCAGTCAATAGTGAACATAACAATGGAACGTGTTATCAGTCACCAATGACTGATATAACAATGACCTGACGTCAAAAACAATGCTCCGACGTCATGACACGTTCAATGTTGGTATATTAATAGTTCAGATTTTCAATGGAGAAATACGGCATGTATCAGTTAAAATAAAAATCCGTATTTTCACTGAGTGAAAGAACATGTTATTCTACTCAGTAAAATAAAATTTCAATCATATGACGTCATCATAACAATAGGA
Source organism: Gibbula magus (assembly GCA_936450465.1). Taxonomy (NCBI): domain Eukaryota; kingdom Metazoa; phylum Mollusca; class Gastropoda; order Trochida; family Trochidae; genus Gibbula; species Gibbula magus. Next base: position 66,827,729 of record OW388303.1, read on the forward strand.
TGACGTCATAAGATTGCCGTGGAAAAGCAAGGCGATCTTGCATGCTCTCTTCATGAAATGAACGGACTATGCATACTTTCTTAAATCTAATAAATATAACATTTGACATTTCTCGTCGAATACCATGTATATCTCAGCTCATGAAAATATCAAGGTCTACTTCACTCGATGATATACATTTGTATACATGGTATTCGACGAAAAATGTCAAATATCCTCTATTTATCAATTTTGTTTTAATGAGCGTAAATCATCTTGTCCTTGCACCATACAGGTCATTCTGGTTTTAGTTATGGTCATCACATACTGATTTTCTGCATGTTATATGAAAATATGGAAACAACTATATGCAGCTGTCATGTGTTTTGTCTGTCTATCAATTTCTATTAACCACTGTAATGCAATTTATTTCTTATTTCCTGATGCCATAGCATATATTATGTCTAGCTTCCCCTTCTTCCTAACTTTGCATGGCATATCCCATATCACTTCTGCGTCTTCAGACTGATAATCTGTCTGTCAACAACAACTCTAGATCTGTTCTTCTCTACTGAGAACCCTCTATAAACCACGGTAATGGCATCAGACCATACAATGAGCTGCTTGCTTAAGTGGAAATCTGCATTGTTGTTCATATTTTCCGCAAGATTAGTTCTACCAGTTGTGTGTGTTTAGGTACAGTATGTATCTTAAAGCTGTACAACGATGAAGCAAACTTGTAAAAATGGAAAGCCGTCAGATAATACAATGTTGTTAACTCAATACTTCTAACATTCATCTACAGCAGCTCCGTCCTGTGCAAATGTGATACCATTTCCTGACTCGATGTTTAATATGAGTCCCATTAATGATAAATGGTAAAATCACAATATTCATCGGAAAATTGAACATGTGGGTAGTGTACAGAACATTGCAGAGCAGATCCAGAACAATGTGCGCATTGAAATCAATGGCAATCTAATTTCTAGACAAAAATCTACTCTGCAATTATTTGATAGCATATCCAGATGCTTGTCTTCGCCCACGAGTGGGAGTAATATCACATGTAATTGATAATGGAATGTACATGGACGAGATAACGTAATAAGAAAAATCAGACATTGAACAGAACCGACCTTCTCACCTCATCAACAGAAGCAGACTCTTCACAGCTTGGAGTTGGTTCCTGAGAGGTTTAATTGACTTGTATTGTCAATCAATCCCTTGCGGATCGTCTTTTTCTTAACTGGTCTACTTTTGTGGGTTGTATTTTTGTTTTAAATGTTGTCAAACCTGGAATTGAGGGATATGATGTGTCATTTTCTTTGGAAATCCTTTGTTGTTTCATTGTTTGTCAATGGGAGGTGTTTTTTTTAGCGTTTTAAAGAAACTCAGCATTAATTAAAAAGAGAATTTCAGGAATCCACTGAAAACATTAAATACGTATCTATAGGATCTTGGTACGAAGAGGAAATATTATCGCTATGTGATCAATGCTTTGTTGTTACATTATGGTCCTTTTGAATATCATCCTGTTAATGTTTTCACCTTTCATGTGCCCGCTATGGCAGTGCGTTTAGGATTAACCAACACAGTGGTCATAGCTTGCAAAGTTAAAGATGCAATAATGGTCAAATTAAGTGATTTCCGCTTTATGCTTAACTTCAGTCTACATCTATATTTGAAATATACATAACAGAAAGCAACACGAACAGAATGATGACAACGATTATTCTATTGTGAGATTACAATGCCATGTTGGACAAACTTTTATGGTGGCATAATGACAGATAGTTTAGATTACGCAGTGACGGAAATTATGGGCTTCTGTATAGGGGCCGATCCAGAGTTGATCGTGATTAATATTAACAGCAGACATTGTGTGAGTGCTTTCACTTTGACAATTATTATCTGTTTCAAGTTTGTTATCAATGTTAAATATCTGTTTCTGAATATCGTTATATGGTAATGTAATTACAAATAGAGAGAATAAGTAGAAACTATTAAGCCAAAGGTTTTGACAAACAGCGTGACATATATATTTATTACCCATATGGTTGAAAATAACCGAGTTAATATTATTGATTTGAGCACATGTCGTTTTCTGGCTAATTTTACGCGAATCAAATTGAATGAAATAGGTAATAAAGAAATTATTACACTCGTGCAAATTTATGTATAACCCTCGCTCTCGCTCGGGAAATACAAAAAATCACAGTCGTTTCGTGAAAGTCATATGACACACTTACTCGGGTAATAATCTCTATATATAAACAATAGCTTCATGGAAACGCAGATTCATACAGCGGGTTGCTGGGCTAAGACCAGTCAGCCAACCACAGCTTTGTTCCCTTTAATACAATAATTGTTGATCGTTTGTCTGCTGTGCTTTGTGTATCTTTGTTTAAATGTCCTATTTTGTTGAGTTTCCATGTATAATAAAATGGTGAATGGCACTGTTGAATTTATCAGTTAGTTGAAGGTACCTTGTGTTGGTTCAAGTTGGGACACGTAAAGGGGTAAAACTAACATAACGCAAAGTATGGTGTCACACATATAGTTTCTTGAGAATCAGAATGTATGTGCAGCGTGTTATGTGCTGATATGTAATTTGAATTTAGAAATTCTTGTCTCCATTACTTTCTTTCTAAGACAAAATTCACTTCATTTACATTTCTTCATTGGTTTCAGGCATTTTAAGTCAGTGATAAGTGTGAAGTGTGAATGGTTAAACGATAGTTCAGCATTACTCATGATGCATATATTATTCAAGAGATGATGAGCTAATCAATACGTTAATTTTTCTTATAATAGATATGTAAAGGAAGACATTCACTCCGTAAAGGCAAGAACGACATATATTGTTGTTTGTGAAAATAGCACAATATTTTCACCACACACAAACACACCTTTTCAGGAACTGTCACATGGCCTCTCTTATGCATTCCAAGAAAGCATTCGGAGCATAATTCAAATCTGATTATGGGTATTTGGTACCTCTGTAAACTACGACTGTCTCTGTGAAATGTGGTAACAATTTGTTGAAATCACAAACACAGACGAACACCACATGAACAATTGCAATAATCACTTATGTGTTTGTTCTTTTTAAATTTCATCCTGTATATGGAATTCAATGTAGAAGTAGATTCAGAAAGATTGCATTCACAAGCTATCAAATTCATTGTGAATTGAAAATAGTTTGTTTCCACTTGAACTACCTTTGAGTGACCATTTCAATGTGGACACTTTAAAATAGCCTCTAGAAGGGAAATGGACTTAACCGAACCATGTACATTTGTTCAAGAACTCTTGCTTATTGATTGATGAGTTTTATTTAGACCTTTTCCTGTAAAACAAAATACTGCTGTCGGAAAAAGTCGATATTAATTGTCTTTGATAAACATACACTTTGTAGGGACGTATACACAATTACATTAATCAGGGTACACTAATGTTAATATTTTGTCTGTTCAAACACACAAAGGATATTTCAAAATGTGATAGATGTTTGGCATTATAGTTGAACATTGATCTCACCTCGTTACTGTTTACTTTCCTATATTGACCAGATAAGAAGATGCCAGAAACATGAAAAGATATGTTTTGTTAACTGGCCACATGATTTGTGATTTGACTGACGAATGTTTGCAATTGACATGGATAAACACAGTCTTTTATTTTTGAACTTATCGATCATTTGTCTATATACGTATCATTGTATATATCATGGACGTTTTGTCATCTCCTGAGATCAATAACTGTTTAACAGATCTTGGAAATATACTCAACTTTGTGGGATGTTATGAATGCTATGTTTCAGCTTTAAGTCAATTTTGAACTTTATTGGCATATACATGTTGTGTAACTACTCCCAGTAAAGTTCGCATTAAATATGTACTTAGTGTTTTCAAGTGGAACATTCTCCATGAACACTATATTTGATATTTTATGGCATCTTCTCAAGACATAAAAGTTAAGTGCGTAACTAAAACCGTCATTTGTAGGTATTGCTTATGCAAAATGCTCTCTTTAAATAGAAATAGAAATGGGAATGTTATATATATAAGTTCTATTTACCAGAAATCTTGTGATAGTTAATTCCCCACAAACAATCACTTTGCAGTGGAACATGGCGTGAGTTATTTTATGTCTCCTTCTAAATGTTGCGAATGTTAGTTTACTGTATATGCTTGAAAGTAATTTTAGCTTGTTTCTAAACTAAGGAACTTGGGTAATAAATAAAACATAATGTTTATGCTCATGTTATGCTATGTCTATGGTTCGTGCCTATTTATCGGCATACCTCTCGCCTTCGCTTAGGAAATATTAAATTTCAGCACAGGGAGTTATTATAGGGTTATTATGTAAAACATGTACCCTTAGATAACTGTTATGGTAAGCATACTTGTAGTAAAGAGGCAATTGATATAAAAACAAAAGAGCTACAATTGACCCTTGGCAAACTACTTATTAACATTTGTTAGCATTGTTAACATTCCGTCTTTGAGAAGTTTCTGAACAAAACGAGTATTACAATTGAAATTAGTATTCAGAAATGGTGGTAAGACATACCATGCTTGCCACTTTCGCAAATATCTGGTATATTTACTCATTCTCAATGCTTCATTCACATTTTCTTGGTTGATTTTTCGTGTTTTGTCCTTTGCAATGTGTTGGGAATATGCTATGGGCTGCCAATATTATAATTATAATATTATAATATCCATATTCGTATTAATCCCCCCTTCGTTGCTTTTGTATACTTAGGAGATAAACATACTGTGTTTGGAATCAGCGGCATATAACGGAATTATTATAGCTCTAAATTTCCTTTAAAATCAAACACAGTATGTTTATCTCCATTCTACCATATCAACGATTTGGTATCGAACTATGTTCAGACGCAATGAATCGGTAGTGATTTGCCATTTGACACCGTGCAGAAATTCCACGGCTCGACATTTACAAATAAGATATGACGTATTTGGTAATCTCGAATGACGTAGCTTGTTATAAGGCTTCGGAAAACAGCGAAAGTTTCCGAATGCGTTTTGCAACCGGCGTCAGCGTTCGGGGTAATTTCCGCAGTATTTTCAAAATTGATGTAGTTGTTATTGCGTCAATTTTGTAAATAAAGTTTTAGGTAAGTTTATCCTACATTCCGACAGTTTCCGGGTGATATACTGTCCGGTTAACCCTTTTGTCATCCGAATTGAGTTTATTCAGGAACGTTTCTGAAATGTCTTGTTGTTCAATGACAGATTTTTCTAAATGCATTGATAACTTTCGCCGTTTCGGGTCTCATTTTGATCGGTTTCAGATTGATTATTAAAATTATTACTTTATGTCATTTTCTTTACAGCAACAACTCCTATAAAAAAAATTTATTCGAGCAAGCCATTATTCGGAGAATTAGGCCAAATGCATTCGCTATTGTTGCCTGGCAACAAGCGTATTCTTGCGCGAAGGACAAAGTAAACAGAGCACTGTATAGCCAAATTATACTGTCTCAGTAGTCAGTACAGTACAGTAGCCAATAAGAAACGACTATTTCGCAAAGTTATGGTAGAATTTGAATTAATCGACGGATGTTTAGATATGAATAGGTTTAATTGCCTACACTTATTTTTACTAACAATGGCAATTATCAAATGTGCAAATATTCAACCATTTAATGTAGGCAAATTTAAAGTAACAGTCGATACCTTGCTGTGAGTATTACTGTTCCTTAATATGAATATTGTCCTGAAGTCATTAATGTATCAGTTCAGTATCTCTGGTTTGTATGTCACATAACATATACATGTAATAAAGGAAAGTCTTGACGAAAGGAAATTATGAAGCTGAAAAACCACATATGAGAAATAAAAAGTTGTATGTGTGCTTTCCATATGTCATTACTTATTTACTTATGTTATATAACACTATATTCTTCAATCTAATGTGCATTATTTCGGGAATCTGGTGATTAGTAGCAAAGCAAAACAGTGATCACGTTGTATTCAACTAAAAATATAGATTTAAAGGGGTTGATTTGATATGAATACCTTAATCTTCACCTAATTCTACCTCAAATTTTATACCCAAATTTCCATAGGGTATTATGTAATCATATATTTTTCTTTCTCATTTTACATATTTTGTGGTATAGGCAACTAACAAAAATAGTTACATTTCATGACAAAATTAGGTACATACATTCACAAAGCAAAAAAGTTTATTTCATGACAGATGTAGATGAAAATATTCGAAAGTGGCTGCTCGGTTCACTTCTATTATAGTCAGGATTATTTTCCGAGTAGTAAATGCAAGATTGACCAATATTGGAATAAACATTTCTTCCGTTCCTGTTGACAGAAACATATCTCGATATATTATAATAGCGTACGATTTCTTTTTTAAACATTCCAACTTTGGTATAAAACTATGTATGCTGCAACTATAGATAAAGTGTTTTACCAGTAAAATGATTGCATTTACAGGATTATTGTTCTTTCCTTTCATTCCCAATATAATGATTTCGTTTGTAAATTCCGATGTTAACTCTACTGAGTGTTGCCATAATTCTATATCTTTCCATAATTTGAAAATAGATTCTATTCCCATAAAGTTGATTGTTTCTATTTCCGTTTTACAGAACGGACATGGTGGTGAAGGCGTGTATCCAATTTTATAGAGAAATTGTCTTACTGGGATATCACGAATAATAATAATAAATCTAATAATAAATAATCTGTATTGCAACCATTTCAAGTCTGTGCTAAGTGAACATTTATTAGCAATAATGTTGACTTTCCATTTTTTTTCAGTGGAAACATCTGCAGAATTCTTTTATAGCTTGGCAAATGAGTAAATTTCGAGTACAAGAGAGGAATATAGCTTTTTACTCCCAATATTTGAATGAATTTGTGATACATTAAAATGATAATAGATTCCAGAATTTTCCTTTTAAATTGTTTTATTCTCAGTATAAGTACTTAGATCTTTTCACAGCTTCATAAGTTAGAAAGTTAGTATTTATTGAGAAAGTATTGGAAAATTCTTTATACTTGAACAGTCTGCCTTTATCATGAAGCAAGTCGTTCAAGAAAATGACACCTTTGTTTATACCATTTGAGATATGAAAACGGGTTATTATCAATTCTAATATTGTCGTTGTTCCATGATTGACATTGTATGTCTTCTTCATTAACAATTTTACTCAGACCAATCTGAAAGTATATCTTCCAAAACGAGTTAGTTGTGGAGAAAATTAGTTTCCATTGTAGGAAGAAACTATCCATTAGAAACGGAGTTTGATTTTAAATTGATTGTTAAAAAGATGTGTCCATTTGAGGTCGTTTTCACTTATTCTTTTCATCCGTTTTTGTGATGATATGATAGTTTTTATCCCTTTGTGCTCTGGGTTTAATATAATTACGTCCCTTTTAATTGTATCTGGCTTGTTTGTCCATATACAATTAAAAAAAATGTTCTACAGTCTTTCGATGACAGATTTTGAGCTTTGGTAGTTAGAGTGATTTGAGAACAGTATTTCTTCCATATGTGGTAAGAGTACGAGCTGACCAAATGTTCATTTGCCTTTCAATCTGAGCAAGTCTTTCATTGTAGTTGGTTTCAACCATTTGACCTAAATCAATATCAAAATGTATGCCGAGAAGAGTGAAACTGGTTTGGAACCAGTCGAAATTCCATTCTTTGCACATATTATATCGGGATCTCTTTTTGGAGCCTATCCGTATCCGTTTTCTTTTGTCTACGTTGACTTTCAATCTTGAAAAACTGACAAATAGATTTTAAAGTATTCAATGCTGCAGGGAGGCATTTTTCAGATGCATGTAATGTAAGAATTGAATCATCTGCGAACTGTGATAGAAAATATTCTATATTTCCAATTTGTATTCCCTTTATTTTCTTATTGTTTCTTATCATGATGCCTTAGATTTATACACACACTAGAACTATATACGGCGCTAACGGGTCCCCCTGGCGACATCCCCGACTTTTTTTTAAAAGGACTTGACGCGAATCCGTTAACAAAGGCTCTCGATTCAATATCATTATAGAATAGTTCTATCCATTTTGAAATGCTGGTTCAAAAATCAAAAACAACTTCTACCGAGTCGAATGCTTTTTTAAAATCAGTGAGAAGAAGTAATCCAGATATTTGGCAACTTTCAGTATGCTTCATTAGTATGCTTCACATATGAGTCTAGTAATTTCCCCAATATAAAACTCTTTTGATCTTCATTAAAAATAATAGGTAGCATCCTTTTAAATCTGTTTGCAATTGCTGCGGCACCAATTTTGTATGAGGTATTGAGTAGCGAGATCTTTTTAGCAATGCATGTTATTAATCCTGTTTTGCGAGATAGACATATTTCCTTTTTTGTAACCGTAGCTTAGTGAATTAAGAAGAAATATACCTTCCAGAAGAACTTCTGTAGTAAAACCATCAGGTCCCGTTTTTTCTTCTTCATGTTTTCATGTTTTTCAGAGCAAAGCCAACTTGCTAAGCTATAGGTCACCTTCCAGAGTAGATTTGTCTTGTTCATTTAAAACTGGGGCGTTTTCATGTTTAAACAATTCAACAAAATCCACGTCGGACTGGCTTTGTTCGTTGTATATCTTTTCGTGAAATATATTTGTTTCCTGAGTAATTGGTCACTTTCTGGAATATATGATTTTAATTTAATTATAAAACAGTAATGGACTTATTCAGGAAATTTCTTGAGATAATATTTTGTTGGTTTTTCGGTCCAATTTGCTTTTGAATTTAGAGAATTTAGAGTTTTACTTTGAGCAATTATACAATATGTTCCCAACTAAAACAAATACTCGTGTTATTCTAGTCAGTTCCGTACGTGTAGCTTTGTTAAATTCAGATTTTGCTAGCACTTTAGCACATACACACGTGGGAATGTTTAAAGAGAAACATCGTCAATGGCAATGTCAAATAATGAAAGATATTAACAATTACACAAACTTGATAATTTATTCGGATAAACAGTTTAATTTGTGGTGTGTGAAAGTGAAAAACCATAACATACAAGTGATAATGGAATTTACATGGACGACATAATGCAATAAGACAAACAAGACCAGGAACATGTACGATTTTCTCTCCTCGTCAGCAAAACCAGACAGCATTTTGAGTTTCAATTGGTTTCCATGGAGTTGTCGTAGACTCTTGATGTGATTTCATCCCATGTGATTTGTGCTTTTACATGAAGGGATTACTTTTTGTGAGGTAATCTGTAATCGACCAGGAGCAAGAAACATATCACATGAACGTGATAATGGAATGTACATGGACGATAACACAATAAGACAAAGTGGACACTGAACAGACCCGACTGTCTCTCTTCATCAGCAAAACAAGACTCCACGTACATTGAGGTGTTAGTCGGAAGTATGGTTAATGTGAAGACTAATATAAGTCAGTGCTGGCGATAGTTGCCTTACTCTGAGGATGTAGGCTCGAAGCCCGCAAGGGACTCGGCCCGAAAAGTACAAGAATTTGTACTATTGAAGGTAGTATTATACCAAATTTAACCATGACGTAATATAAAGTAATAGTGATTTTGGATTATTGATAATGTCGGCAGTATTTGACAAGATACATTTACAGTATTATGTTATAAATAAGGATTCTATGGATAAAAAGAGAAAACGGAATTCAAGCATGTACATCTTAAAGAAAAGAAACATGATCCTAAACATCATCACATCCTTACTAATAATTAAAAATCGATATTTAAACGATTTATAAATTATACTCACAACTTTATAAAACAAAATAAAACTTTTCAATACAAAAACCTGTGTCCCTTGTCCTTCACTTAAATATCATCTAAAAAATACTGATTTTCACTCATGTACGAATACTCGAGGCGCAGAATATTTACTGCACATATATCTCTACACTGGCAGAATAAAGCTAAGAATATTTACTGCACATATATCTACACACTGGAAGAATAAAGCTAAGAATATTTACTGCACATATATCTCTACACTGGAAGAATAAAGCTAAGAATATTTACTGCACATATATCTCTACACTGGAAGAATAAAGCTAAGAATATTTACTGCACATATATCTCTACACTGGAAGAATAAAGCTAAGAATATTTACTGCACATATATCTCTACACTGGAAGAATAAAGCTAAGAATATTTACTGCACATATATCTCTACACTGGAAGAATAAAGCTAAGAATATTTACTGCACATATATCTCTACACTGGAAGAATAAAGCTAAGAATATTTACTGCACATATATCTCTACACTGGAAGAATAAAGCTAAGAATATTTACTGCACATACATCTCTACACTGGAAGAATAAAGCTAAGAATATTTACTGCACATATATCTCTACACTGGAAGAATAAAGCTAAGAATATTTACTGCACATATATCTCTACACTGGAAGAATAAAGCTAAGAATATTTACTGCACATATATCTCTACACTGGAAGAATAAAGCTAAGAATATTTACTGCACAAATATCTCTACACTGGCAGAATAAAGCTAACGAGATGTGATTATTCAGGAGCTGGATAACAATGCAGTTGAGTCTGACAGTTGGACAGATGGTTTAGATTACGTAGTGACGTTAAGTGCGCCCTTGTATACATGGCGGATATGATATTGTACTGAAAAGACAAAATGTTATGTTTATTATATGCGTCTGTGGTCAGAAATATGGTGTTTTGTGTCCAAAACTGCTTCAATTGAGCGAGTTCTGGCGACGGCATACTATTGTTGCTATGTCACTAAGAAACGGCGATGACGTCGCGTTGATTGTAAACGTGACGTCATACCACTGTATACATGACGTCATCCCCTCTGTGATATTTCACTGTGTTAAGAAAGTGATTGCAGTGATGAGAACACATTTTCTCAAACTGAGAAAACTCAGTCTCGCATCGCTTAGCAGAAATAAAAATAAAGGCACAGGTCCAACTATGGTCATACTCCAACAGGGATAACATTTTGCTGATGGGTTTTTTTTTCTCAGAAGAACATTATTTATCTATTGATTCCTACCCTTATATTTTGAGGAAAATGTTCAAGAACATAGGGAATTAATGCCTATCACTTTGATGCATTTACTTAAAACTATGCATGGACAGATATATTCTATAGAGATTCTTAAGCACGTGATGATTCCCTCGAAAAGGAGCACAATCGACGAGTCTCATATGGCAATGGTAATTGTACACATATTGTATTTGTATATGCAATGGTTACCCCTTACGAACTACCTAATGCATTAAACATTAATTCAAGGCTTATATATTTGGTGAATAAAGTTGAAAGCATCAAAACATCTGTTACAAGTACATAAGTTATGATACTTTTCATTGAGTCGATTGTGTCATAAATTATCAAGGTCGGGGTGACCCGGATGATATGATAATTCAACAGCAGTATCGGGCAGCTGTACATGCACATGTGTACTTACCATGAAAATCAAATGTAACGTTTGTTTCAAATCACATATGTGTGTCCCTCTGTGAGAAAAGTATACTATCTTAAGCAGTATTTTCTTTCAGATCTCGCTCGCTGTTATTTGTATTCAGCCGTATTATATTATATTGCACTAAACTGAAACCGTAATTCAAATCCTCTTCATTTGAATCAACTGTTCATGGCAGTTATTTCCTTGTTAGAGTTAATGTATCCATGATACAGTGCAGCTGAGCGTGCTTGTCTTAAATCACTGCAACACTAAAACTTGTCTTGCTTCTGGGTGAAAATATTGACACGCTAATCGTATGTTCTCTTACGTTAATTCAAGCTCTATCAATATATTCGATACACTTGATAGGCAAACCCTATTAGGTGGCAAATATTTTTTACGGTCTGCTATTGTCTCCAGTGTCCAGCTGTCAATGATGGAGTTGACAATAAGCGATGATCCATTTGTATCAGTTAAATTACTGTCATTTTTCACATGACATAATCTTCAGTTTATCATTTCACTTCAGGTTTGTCATCATTCATCATGTTCAGAGCTTTCAGGAAAGATCAATAAAATCACTAAATTATTTAAGTAGTATGTATTAAAACGCTAATCGTAACAATCAATCAATTACAAGACAACTTTATGCGTGTGTAACTGCCTGTTGATATTTGATAGCATGACGCCATTATAAGGGCTTGAACAAATATTTGTTGCTTGAGAAGTGACAAGCTATTGTTAATGAAAATTTGTTTTGAAAATCATTAAGTTTATTAAAGTACTAATCCTCTTTAAAGCGAGCATTACATTTTACCCCCACAAAATTAAACCTTTAATGGTTTCTAAATAAATCCAAGTTCGAAAAGTGACAAGCAGAGCAAGCAATGTTCAAACCCACCAGTTGTCTGTAAGGTAGCACATTAGTCAAGCAGTGACCTTTCTTTAGTGAGTTGCTGAGTGGATCAGATTAAGATTCTCAAGAGAGATCGACACTGATATGATTACATTCGTCCCGGTGATTTCTGAGCTTTTTATCATGGAGCAGTCACGCAAGAAAGACGTATAAAAAATTAAAAGAATTACTTCCATGTGATGACAGGAAGAAAGTGCATACAAGTTACAGACGCGTATTTTTTTCATCTGGGAACTGAATAAAGCAAAGACAAGTCCGCGTTGACAATCAGAGCAACCAATGTGCAAATCCACCAGTTGTCCACTTCTTGTGTCACAGTTGTCCCTAAACTGCCTGAAACGTTTTTGCTTCACGTCTAGTTTTTTTTAAAAAATACATTGATGTAATGATAAATTTATTTAGATTGGCTATAAAGTATTAAAATCATGACAGATTGACAGTACATATAATTTGTTCACTCATATGTTTTCATCTGGGAACTGAATAAGAAATAAAATATTCATGGGCAGTGTTCAAGTTACGATATTGATTTTCATTTTCAATGTGCTAAAGGTACTTGTGGGCCTTATTCATAATTTGTAATAGTTACATCAACCAGGACAATGAGATGTAGTTAGACGCTGGAAATATATATATATATGCGGCATGTCGTAAAATGGCCGTTAAAAAGGCGTTACGGTAAATTTAAACGCTTTTCGTTAGTGTACAGATAAGCCTCTACTCCTTAAACGTAATGCACATATTTTGAGACTTATTCAAAACTATAGACTGTTGTCGAAAAATGTTGCCATGAGTTCGATATCTTGGTCCCATCTCTCATTAAAGGGACACCGCGTCGAGGATATAAATGAGATCAGATTTATTGACCTATGCTGATAAACGTGTCTGCTAACGAGTCACAGAACCCCGATATCAGGCACTTGAATAAATTGGTTATAGAAACTACTGAATGTTAACAGTGAAGCAAAGCGTAACTTGTTAGCAGACACGCTAATCAGCATAGGTAGATAAATCTTATATCATTGTTAACCTCGACGCGGTGTCCCGTTCATCAATTTTAATTTCAAAAGTAACTTTATTGGTATTATCAGTATTATGAGTTCTGTAATGTTTCAAGTTTTTCACTTTCAAAAATGAATAACTACTTTAAGTTTTTTTTTATGATTGCATTGCCATGTGCATGTGTTGTTACTACTCCCAGTATCTTTCGCAATAAATAAGTACTTAGTGTTTTCAAGTGTAACAGCCAGCGTGAACACAAAACTTAATATGTCATGGCATCTTCTCAAGACATAACACTAATGTGCGTAACTGAAGCCGTCATCTGTAGGTTTTGTTATTACAAGATACTCCCTTTAAATAGAAATAGAAATGAAAATAATATTTAAAAAATGTTTATTTACCAAACATCTTAGTATAGTTGATACCCCAGGAGGTTCATATTTTCCATGCAATGTCAGCAATCACTTTGTAGTGGAACGTGGCGTGTCTACTTTTATGTCGACTTCTAAACGTGGCGAATATTAGTGAACTGAATATACTTATAAATAGATGTTAGCGTATGTTTCTTGATTTAAGAACTTATTAAACAGTAATAAATAAAGCATAATAGTTCATTTTATGCTTTGTTGACTCGTGCCTATTTATTGGCATAGCTTACACTAAGGAACATTTAAGAACCTTTTATAAATACATTGGTAAGCGTACATGGAAAGAGGCAAGTTGACATTGTTAACATTCTTTTTTTGAAAAATTTCTTAACAAAATGAGCACTAGTCATCAGGTAATCTATAAGAACAGGAAGATTTCCTGGATAACTTCCTCTTTAATGTGCAAATACACGACGTGTCTGGGAGTATGCTGACTCAGGTGGAAGGTAAGGAAATGTATTTATATAGCAAACAAAACAATGATGAACATTGCAGTAATCGGCTGAATCATCAGGGAAGTTGCATTACATTCCGTTGTTTTCGATGCTGTGGAAATTCATTCATATTGAAAGATGACAATTAAGTGGGAAAATATAGTTTAATCAAATTGAACCTATAGATTGGGAGATAGAAACCAAGAACTATTACCTTTCACTACCTTTAAATTATTTGTCACAACCACTTGAGACAACCATGTCCTGTGAGATCATTATTGCTTAAGCTTATGACGTCATTGCATTCAAACGTAAGCAAGTAGGCTCTCGTCTAATAACGGTCGCGCAGTAAGTGTGTCGCCTGAAATCGGTATTTTTTCCTTTGACAGACACAAGCATAATAAGGATGTAAAACACTGTTTTGTGTTTATCTTGAACTATCTTTCAGTCATATACAGTTTATATACAGTTTATATCAGCTTAGTAATTGATCAATTGCTGGGACAAGAAGTGACATTTCGTCAGAGAGTCGCTGAGTGGATCAGATTAAGATTCTCAGGAGAGATGAACACTAATACGATAGCGTTCATCTTGGTAATTTGCGAGCTTTTAATCCTGTAAATTACCAACACCAAAAAGTATAATTCTCCCGAAAAGCCATGGTTTTATACTTACATAATTGGATAATGACAGTATATGGAATTTATTTCGCTTATAACTTTTCATCTAGGTATTGAATTATAGAAATATGATATACATGTGGTGCGTTCATGTTATTAATTGTACACCTCCGAGGTGCCACACTTACTTATAAGCCATATTCACAGTTTCAGCAGACTTGTTATATGTAATACAAGTATCGGCTTGGGACATTAAAAGTTGGTTAACCGCTGGAGATAACACTAACTTCTTTCCATGCACAGTTTCATAATGCTCTCTGTTCTTTCCCTTTACTCTTTATTAATCCCAGGGGACAGTGATAGAATATGCGTTTTGGAGTGGTTTGTTTATATCAATATCTTGGGGGATACATAGCTAGATATAAGCATTAAGTGCACTTCATACACTTGTTTTGACTAGCAATGGCGATAATCAGTGACGAATGTTTCAAATGGTGTTGAAGCTAAAATAACAGTCCATACATAACTATGGGTGTTATTGCATGTTGCATTGGTATATCCATGATTCGAATTAATTCCTAGTGTTAATGTTTCACTTCGGTCTCTCTGGTTTTCATATCTTATAAACAGAGGAAAGTCTTGATGTAAAGAAATGATGAAACTGAAAAACCACACAACATATCATGACTTGTTTTATAACACTATATCCTTCTAAACTTAACTGCATTATAACCCTTCCATGTATCAGGTAGCTAGGAGTAAAGGGTCTGATGTATGAATACCTTATTCTTGACCTAATTCTACCTTGAATTTAAACCTGCCTTTATTTATTCACTGGTAACAGCTTTTCGTGACTATTTCTTAATGGATTATGTATTTGTCAGTTGCACTCAATCTGCCGTGAGAACAGTTATGCAAATATGATTACCTTCATCAAACGAAAGTATATTTCTAAATTTCTAAATAAATTTTCAAATCTGCTTATTCTGATGTCTAATGTGATACAAGATAATGTGGCATTGTTACCTGATTTGTTGTTAACGAACATATTTTTATCAAGGTGTCAATTTTCAGGAACATAGTTTATATTGCTGTTAGAATACAGAGTTTAGCGTTGAGCAATTATACAATGTGTTACCCGCTATACCAAATACTCGTGTTATTCCATGCAACTTTGTGGAATGTCAGATTTTGCCATTAATGTCGGTACTATATATTTGCATAGCTAGACTGAAGCAAATATGCAACTGGGAAAATGTAAAGAGAAAAATCGTTAATGGTATGTTTTTCAAATAGAGAAAGGTATTAACAATTACACGAACTAGATAATTTATTCGGATAAAGAGTTTTATGGTGTGTGAAAGTGAAAAACCATAACATAAGTGATAATGGAATTTACATGAACGGGATACCGCAATAAGACAAACTAGACAAGGAACATCTCCAATGTTCTCTCCTAATCAGCAAAACAGGACTGTTCACAAGTCTGAGTTGGTTCCCTGGGAGGTTTCATAGACTCTTCATGTGATTTCATCCCATGTGATTTGTGCTTTTACATGAAGGGATTACTTTTTGTGAGGTAATCTGTAATCAACAAGGAACAAGAAACATATCATATGAACGTGATAATGGAATGTACATGGATGATAACATAATAAGACAAAGTAGACACTGAACAGACCCGACTGTCTCTCTTCATCAGCAAAACCAGACTCTACATACATATAGGTGTTAGTTGGGTGGGTGTAGTTGGAAATGCGGTTGATGTAAAAAGAAATATAAAGAAATGATAATTAGAACATTTAGGATAAATGATAATGTCGACACTATTTGATGAGATAAGTTTATTTTGTCATAAATAATGATTCTATGGATACAAAGAGATAAGCACATTCAAGTTGCGTACACCTTTAATGAAAGTAACAGAATCCTTAATATAATCACATTCCTACAAATAGTTACCTGATATGTTCGTGGTCGGTATTCCACAAATAATGAATGATGCTAACAATTTATAATAGGTTTAAACGTTTCTATACGAAGTTATTGTCACTTGTTTTTCTCTTACAAATATCATCTGAAACACACCCAAGTACGAATACACGAGGCGCGGTGCTAGTCCTCATGACGGGCAGAAAAGGGCTAACGAGATATGATTATTCAGGGGCTGGATAACAATGCAGTTGAGTCTGACAGTTGGACAGACAGTTTAGTAGTGATGTTAGGTGTGCCCTTGTATAGAGATATACTCAGCCATACTCAGCACCAGCAGAGATATAATAATGTTGTTATTTTCAGGAGCATGCTTAGATAGAGTTATTATCTATCTATTTGTTAAATTCTGACTCTGATGTTTTGAGAACAGTGGTTTAAAACATATGGAAATTATGACTATCACTATACTGTATTTACTGTGAACACGATATATGGACAGATATTGTATAGAGAAATACGCGAGGATAACCACCAAAAAGCAGTGCAATATAGGAATTTCATTCGGCAATGATAATTGTACACATATTGGATATGTATGCCCATAGATTATCCCTAAAAACTGTTAAATCCGTAAGTTCAATATGGTAATGAAAGTCGGTCCTGCATCATATTTTGTAAATTTGTATATTTGTAATTTGAGCGTTACTTCACTTTAAGGCCTATTCTGTGAATAAAATTGAAAGAATCGAAACATCTATTACATTAATTATGATACTTATCACTGAGTCGATTGTGTCAAAACATTATCAAGGTTGGGATGACCTGAATGATGTAATCACTCAACAGCAGTATTGGGAACATATATATGTTTAATTTGCTTTTTTACATAAAAAATGTCTTACGTTAACTCAAGCTATATCAATACATTAGATACACCTGACAGAAAGAAAGCCAAATTAAGGTGACAGTTATGTTTACAATGTTTTATTGTCTCTATAATCAACTGTCAATGATAGAGTTGAAAATAATTGACTAAGTTGATGTTCCATTTGTTTCAGTTAAATTGCTGTTAGCATTCAAATGGCATAATCTTCAGTTTGTCATTTCATTATCATTCATCATATATCATGTTGTCAGCTTTCATGAAACAGCCACATAATTACACAAATGTTTTAAGTAGTATGTATTTGGACACTTATCTTCACAATGTGTGATTTTCAATAAAGCGGGCAACTTTATGCTTGTGTAAGTGTTGATTGATAGTTTAAAGACAATGTCATTATCATGGTTTGAAAAGTTCGGGTTTTTTTTAATAAATGAGAAGTGAATAGACTCACATATTTTCAATAAAACAACTGGTAACGTTTACATACTGTACGCTTAGCATGTTAACCTGTTATTACCAGGTAATGTTGACATGCATACAAGTGTACCAACAAGATTTTCCTCAATTTTTTTTATTTGATGAGTCATGTAAAATTACACCTAAGAGATTAAGACAGATTTAGTTCTATTTTAATTGTTGATAAACATTTGTGATTCCACGATGTATTATCATTGATTAGCAGTCGTATTGAAATATCATTGTCAAAACTCATTTAGCAAAAATATTCTAATGCTTGTAGGTGATTTTTTAAAGCCTAATTATCAAAACAGTCAAAAAGCAGAAACTAGGCCTAGCAAACATATTTCTTCTTTAACTAATCCCTCCATTAAAATAACGGCTACTGTCTTAACTATAACATTCATATTTTACAATCCCACATCTGACATAATAAAGGTTTAACATGGGACAAAGAAGTCAGCTCCACATGAATTTCACAAGGTACGAATTTACTGATGGGTGAACACAAGCACACTCGTAAAGACTTTTGATCAACACAACAGGTTTCAACTGGCAAAACAAATAAAATCACTCATTGCAAAGTAGGACTGTTATGTCAATTATGTTTCATATATTGAATAGATTCTGTGATTGATACCTGTGATAAAGTTTCTTTGTCTTTAATGGCCTCTTGAGTTCATAACCTTCCGGTGAACACAGGTCCTACTTTTGTACCAACACTTATCAGTAAATAATGCTATCATTCAAATGAAAATTTCAATTTCAATGCTCTTACAATGTACATACTTACTTTATCCTCAACATTTTTATATCTGGTTACAATTTCCAAAATAATATCTCAGTTAATTTTTGGAAGAGTTTAAGTTTTACTTCCTGTATTCTATATGTCTAGAAAGTCCGTGTATCAGATATCAGGACTGTTTCGTCCAAACAGTCCTGATATCTATAATGAACAGGACACTTTTATGAATGGTTGCTACGGGCAACGAGGTCTAAGTGGGATGTAAATATTACAAATCGTTCATAAAGCTAAAGCAAATTGTTATTGAGAGAAATTAAATGAGAACAGTTTACCGTAATACTGTTTTGAACATAAGACATCTATTGAATTGCAATTAACTTGAATATTTCACCCACCCTTTTTTGTAATTGACATGTTTAGCTTGTACATGTGATACCAAATGGCTCTTGTATCAGTGTCAAATACTCATTTGAATAGAACATTGTCAGTTGCCCAATTCTTGTCAATAATCTATATTGTTAGTGTAATTCTTTGATCAAAACACAAACTACTAATTTATTTAAATTATTTAGTATTGCGATTTTTAATTTTTTTTATCGATTATATAATTCCTTTCATGCAGTTTTTGGTGTTCGTAATATTCCCTATGGGCGAACTATCTGTTGATTCAATTTAGTTAATGTTATTGTATTCTAAGCATCAAATTCGTCCATTAAACTCGGTGTTCTGTTCAACTTTAGGAATACGCTTCGGGATTCTTGAATAATGTAGTGGTCTTATGTTCTCAAATTAATATATATGTTTTCATGTTGGCTTTTTATCTATTATCAGAAAGTATTAAATTGCACCATGTTTGTCAAGTGTGTGACAAGTCCTTGTGCTCTCAATCGTGCATTTTAATGGTTGAAGATTAGTTTGTTGGTGTGTTTCGTGCTATGAAAAACATACTTCTTCATCCAAGCTCAAAATAGAATCGTCAATATAGTTCGTTAAATACATTTTGTTAATAAACCTAACATCATTTATTTTTGCAACTTGACTTCGAAATTAAAGAACACAATATAAACGTACTTACTTGTTTAAATTTTAAATGTTGCAATATCTGTGATTCATTGTGAAAGAAACAAGAACCATTATAACTTAAAATCGAAAATACAAATATATGTTTTAAGTAAACTACTGGGCAAAAGAAAGCTATCACACAATCGTATTGATCTAACAAGTCCTTTTAAACGTGTTCAATCGATGACAAACCTTGAGAGCTGTTGTTCAACTTAAATGTCTCTTGTTGCATACATACATGTTGTATATGCATATATGCATACCGACATACCTCAATTCCAATACCAATATCTCGGTTGCAGGATTTCAAATATACCGCAATTTATTCAAGGATATTGAAATCAAAAGGTAAACCACAAATTTAAGGATTCGATTCTGTCTATACAATAGGAACTGTTAATTGCAGTATTATTAATTTTTCGTAATATTTTTCGATAAGTGATAAGTTCTTTTGGCTGGTACTTTCATTTTATATAGACTTTCAAGCATTGTTTTTTTCAACGCACATGACAATACATCACTTCGTTGTATTGAATAGCAATGCCAATTGCCGTCAGTCATAGGATCCGGTTGCCAATAAGAAACAGTATTTCATTAATGCAACACAATAGTAAGCACCTGTTATACTCAATCGATTAAGTTCCAGACTTTAACATAACAAAGATATGTTGCATTCTCTGTGTTTCTCTTGATTCACAACATAATAAAGTTCAGGAATACAGATAATAATGTTGGTGAGTGAGATCGAATTTATAATAAACTGCAAGGCAAAAGAAAGTACTCACCTCAATTGGTTTCCATTAATTTGATATCTAAGAGAAATGGCTATGGCACGATACCATAATACGTATCTACAGTAGTTTAAATGGATTGATTGGTGCCTGCTGTTAAATTTTAGTTAAAATATCCGGTTTTGACGGCAAGTGTAAGAAAGGAAATTTACACAAACATGACCCTTACTATGTTTAAAATGTAATGTGTGCAGAATCAGGTACTTCATTTTCACATAGGATATGTCTTATAAGTTGCTGAACAGTTGTGTATCATCAAAAATAGATTTTGAAGAAAGTAGAAATTAAAAATTTCATTTTTTTTAAATTAAAAAACATATAGAAGTATTCTTGACTGCTGTCATAAGACCTGTAATTTTAGGTTTTAGATAATGATATTGATATTTGCAATTGAAAATCATGCATATAATTAAATCAACTGAGGAGAGTATTTTCTTTTGCCTGGCAGTTTAATATCATATGGCATCCTATGTTAGTATGTCTATCACTCCCACTGTAAACTTTTCCCATTTTTTACTTTTTACTCAAGTAACGATGAAAATAGTGTACATGTACCTTTTTTCCATTAGGAATAATACATTGAATATGCTGTGGTCCCTAGTAAGGGCTACAGTGGCCACACACTTAAAACGATTTTCATCTTCTTTGCCTGAGCACAAAAACCTTTGGAGCTGATACAGACTTTTTGTCCATACGGAAATTGCAAATTGTAGATCTGGTGGCCATATGGCACCTTTTTACAGTCATAGGAACACGTCCTTGACAACTTGTTTTGGTCTTCTTCGGAATGAAACACCCTAGAAAGCTGATATGTATATTCTCCTTGGTGATTGGTAATAATGAATTGTAGATTACACAAACAAATATATGGATTGTCCATTTTAAAGGAGTAAAAGCCTTACATAGCTAAAATATACAGACACATTTCTCAACTGGTATTCATTTCGAGGATTCATTTCGGAACACCACAGTCGCATAATAAGAGACAATGGGTTCACGCAATTAAAACCTATGTTTGTCTTCCTTCCATTCTAAACCGGAAGTTGACAGTTAGCATCTGTAAATGCTATAACTTAAATGCACGTCATAAATTATCCCATTCGACTTACACTACAAACAGGCTCTTCTCCCTGAAAACGATTGATTCAATTAACATGTTCCAAAATGAAAAAATCTGAATAATATATTACGTCATGATCCAAAAATGTAGCGATTGTTACTTTAGCTAATCAAGGGTTGAAACAAGTTGATATTGTAACGACATTCAATTGAAAATATGCAAAATTGGCCAATTACGGGACCCACTCCAGTGGTGTTAACGACTGGCAACGTTCAGTGCCGCATTGACAGGACTTGCCCCCTATGGTACTGAAAGTCATAGAAATCTACATTCTTCTGAAAAGACTCATTGATCAATTTGAGAAATTTTATCAAAAGAAAGGACCACACGGGTCATACCCAAAAAGCTATATTCAGTCTGACATTTTTGTTAATGTTACCTTATGAGATACATTTTAAGGCCTGATAAGCAAGACGAATATTCGGTCTGATGTCATGATGACATTCATCAGTTTTTCTAAAAAATCCTCAAAAGAGCATTTGCAAAATTTGAAGTTTGAAAACGGATAACAATCTCTTTTTCTATCGCTCGGGGCACTAGTTTCTTCTGACATTTCCTGTTTGTGACAATTCTTCTCTTTGTTTCCAATTGTCTTCATTATTTCCTAAAACTTGTGTCCACTAACAACAAAATGAATATATAACGATTTCATGCGAAAAGATACCGATTGATGTTGTTGAAGGTTATGTGTGAGATTTTGAAAGTTATGTGTGAGATTTTGAAGGTTATGTGTGAGATTTTTAAAGGTTATGTGTGAGACCAGCTGACAGGACTATTCGCAATAAGAATGCATAAAGGTGTAGAATGTAAAGACATAGAAAAGACAAAAAGTAAAGACAAAGAAATACTATGACTTTATCAAATTGATCAATATACGGCTTGTATAAGGTATGCTATGACAAAGTATATATTGTCTTCTTAATATCAATCTTCGAGATTTTCAATCGTCATTCAGTCTGATGAGGAAGTTTCGTTTCTCTGGGATCTGGCACTGTTTTCAGATTTACTTATTTGCATCGGTAAAGAATTAAAATGTTTATATAATGACAAATACACTGCTTTTGTTGTTGGATATTATCCAAAGCAGTGAATTTATAATAAGAATTATCTTTGCTAATCTTTCAAATGTTGTACCATACATTGGTGTCTTCTTACTTCGGTAGATATGTTTTTGTTAAAAGGTACATGATCAATTACTTTATATCTCTCAAAACAATATGTGATGATATGACTTAGTAATGACTATTTTCATTGTGAAGTGCAGCGCATCCTTGACCAGATTTATGATTCCTTTTATTTCATCTAAATTCAATTTCAGCAGACATTATCATCTCTTACTAGTGCATTAGTTATAGTTTGTGATACAGTGTTTCGAGGTATGGATTTGAATATGTATGTCTTCATTCTTCGCAGTTGCCAAGTTATAAAGTTTATAATTATGAGTTATGCTACGACATTCTGTAGAATCCCATTTGCATTTGTCTTCATTCTTCGCAGTTGCCAAGTTGCAGTTACCAAGTTATGAAGTTTAAAGCTATGAGTTATGTTGCCATATTCTGTTGAATCAAATTTGCATTCATTCTAACAGTTTTAAATATGCATGGATGTGGGAAGAATAATTTCATGAAGACATTAATCAAACGTCAATACTGAGATACTATTTCAAGGCTTTTCTGTATACTACATTTATAGATGTATGCCCTAGTGTACCGCAATATCACAATCAAGATAAATACTATCATGCATTATATTTAAGACAATATATACATCTTTCTACTCAAGTAACAGGGATTTTCTTATCAGCTAAAAAGGGTTCCGAGTTTCTCTTGGTATAAAACGTTTTCAAGATCTGAACGTATGTAAATAATATGTAAACAAAAAACTTTGAACTGAACGAAATCCATTTTCGTAAATCGGTTCCATCATCGAGGTTTTGTTTGAAATACAAAAAGATGCACAAGATTCAATCCTTTAGCAGGATGTAATTAAAAAAAGATCGTATTTATATGTAACTTTTTACGTTACAACTTTGTCACTGGGATGACAACAATAAACGTTGGCAGTGAATGATTGAAATATTTATTATCTTTTCTGACTTTGAGACATTTTGTTCTAATTAAAATATATCTTCAATGGTTGATATATTAGGATGCATCTAAGAAACTATTAATTTGTGTTACATACATATAAGTCTTTTTAAATTTCATTAATGTAACATTCACACAAGTTGTTCTACAAAATACCAAAACATACCAATTGGAGTTGCATGAAGGTCATTATTCTTATAGGAAGAAAATGTTATTCACAAGATTTGCAGTCTTGAATAAGCGAAAGTGAAATAAGATAACATGAATATACACAGATTTCTTCATTTACAACCTGCTTCCTCTTGACAATGAATGCTCTGATCTGTGTAGGCGTGAAGACTTCACTTTTTTATTTTTGCAACATCTCTTGGGGCATCATTTATTTTTGTCTTCCTGTCGTCCTTCTTTCATGATCTACCACCAGCTGCTAAACAACTGGGGAAACAACTAGACATTTTAATCTTAGTGATTCTTCTATTTCACTAGAATTTTAAATGAAATACGCAAATGTAATTTGATTCGAGATGTTCGACAGACTTTGACATGGTCTATCTATATACTTAATGTATTTCGTTTTGTTGATATTTTTCCTCAAACATTGGTACTTTAGATAAAGTTAGTGACAACATTTGCCACCGCTATATATATATGTATGTATGTATCGTATACATGTATCTTGTATCGCGTGGAACGGTTTCGTTTCAGAATGAAGTTCTCACTATCCAAGCATTACTGGCAACTGACAAACAAAATGCATCATGCTTAATTAATAGATTGATTGAAAATATGTTGTAAACATAATTTGGTATTATATAACATTCCAAAGGATTTTACTTTCCTTTTTTTTATAGCAATCGATTGTGATATATAGACTGCTAATAATGGAACCCGTTAGATATAAATGACAATATTACCAGAAGAAGAAGCACACACACACAACATAAAACACATTTTAATATAAAGAGCAGAGTTTATCAAACATCAGCCAATCAGAAACGAGTATTTTACTGGAAGGTAAGATAAGAAAAGTTAACATTCCATCAAAAAGAGAGACCAAGTGTATTGTGTACAAATATTAACACACCCTGCTGCAATACGAAACCACACAAGCTATGTCTGACGTGGCCCAGTTAAGGGACAGACTCTGTTTGCTCTGTCTGTTAATTTCAGATTAGGAATTATATTGAGTTGTTTTCTTCACGAGTACATCATTCTGTATAATACATGGTGTGACGTCTGCTTTAATGTTGGTCATCCATTGTTATTTGAGAGATTTGATGACGTTGGATATTATTTATTGAATTTGAAGAACTTGCGATCCCGTACCTCGGTATGACAACATGTCTATATGGATGATTGTCTCAAATCTGAGTAAATTAATATTCATACCATGTGTGTGTGTGTGTGTGTGTGTGTGTGTGTGTGTGTGTGTGTGTGTATATATATATATATATATATATAAATGTACTTTAGATTTTTAAAAAAGATTATTTTCTTAAAGAAATGGCAGATATTTCTGTCAGATGTTACGTATATTTGTCATACAATTCAGAGATCTAGGAAGGTATCCTGTACAAGTCATTACATGTACCTTAGCTCCAGTCGGACACAGTTGTGTAAAGGTGGGCCTCCCACGGGACGTTATTATTATCAAATTGATAAAAGGTAGGGCTGATATCATCTTGTATTCAGTGACCTCTGACCTTTGACAAACCATTTATTAGCATAATGCAGGGTGGACATTCCATCTTTAACAATTTTCTCAGCAAAACGAGTACTTACTGGGTAATTGAAATTAGTTTTAGAACTTTGCAATGTGGTATGGGCTTACATTATTAAGTACGGCAGCTGTCATAAAATCCGTGATATAGATTGATATTTCAGCTATGAAACGTTATCAACGCAACAAAGCAGTTTAAGAAAGTCCCACTCATTTGCATAAAGTGCTCAAACCGTATATATATATATATATATATATATATATATATATATATATATATATATATATATATATGTATATATATATATATACTATATGATATTACTATGCTCATAATAATCATGAATAAGGTAAACATGGATGTGAGAGGTTCAGAGGTTCACCTTTCATGTCGATATTCCCCTTACCCTTGCCCCTTACCCCTTTTTGGGAGGGTGCACAGGCAATATCGGTTTCAACTGCTCTTGTCATAATGTTTTAAATTTACATCTGTAAAATATTATACGTTTTACTGAAAACTTTAGTTTGAAGGAATGACGATCCTGCTTTGTCTTAATCTCGAAAGATCATTATATGTTTATTTCAGCTTATTGATTTATTCTTTGCTATTGTGTCAAGCAGTGACGTTTCGTCAGACACTTGGTGTCATCTCATTGATTTGTGGGCTTTTAATCTTCTAAGTCACCAACACCAAATGTATCATTTTACCAAAACATTGTGGTTTCATATTTACATAATTGGATTATGACAGTATATGGAATTTATTTCGTTTATACTTTTTCATATGGGTATTGAAAATGTTTAAATATGTGCTGCGTGAAAGTTATTGATTGTACACCTGCCAGGTGCCAAACTTACTAAGTCATATTTACAGTTTGTGCAGGCTTGTTATATATAATACAAGTATCGGCTTGGGATTATTAAAGTTAGTAAATGGCTGTAGATCACATTTTTCGTTTTCGACGAAAATTTTCATAAAGCTCTCTGTTCTTTCCCTTCATCGTTCATTACGTCCAGAGGGCTGTACCAGGATTGGAGTTAAGGATAACCTCCGTGCTTTTGTATAATTGAATAACTGGATGTTGAGAAATTCCCTACACTTATTTGCCACTAACAATGGCAATAATCAATTATCCACGTATTTAAATAAAACTAGTGTATGTTGTTAAAGTTAATAGTGGGTCCATAGAGAATACTAGAAGATGTCTCATTAAATACGAATTATACCGAACGAGTGTCCTTCCAACGGAGCAAAAGTAAGTAGGAAGGTGAAGATTTTAATGGGAATATTTAAAGAGAAACGTTGTCAATGTTAAATGCCAGATATTTGAAAGATAAGTTTTCCGAAAGAACTTGATAATAGATTCCTTTGCGGAGTATTATGGTTTATGAAGGAGGAAGACCATAACATGGAAGTGTACATGGACGAGATAACGCAGTAAGACGAACTAGACAAGGAACATCTCAGATTTTCTCTCCTCATCAGCAAAGCAAGACTCCTAAAATCAGTGAGTTGGTTTCCTGGTAGTTTTCATAAATTCTCAACGTGATTTCATCCCATGTAATTTGTGTTTTTCGGAAGGGATTACTTGTGAGGTGTATATTGTAATCGACCAGGAACAAGAAACATATCACGTGAAAGTGTACATGGAATGTACATGGCCATGGACGATAACACAATAAGACACTGAACATACCCGAGTGTCTCTCTTCATCAGTAAAACCAAACTCTATACATACGTGAAGGTGTTAGTTGGGAGGAAGTGCATGAAGTGTTAGAAATACGGTTAATGTGAAAAATAATATAAATAATTGTTAATAAGAAATATTACTTCAGGACAAATAATAATGTCGACAGTATTTGATGAGATACGCTTACAATATCATGTCATAAATAATGGTTCAATGGATAAAAAGAGAAAAACGCATTTAGGCTGCGTACATCTTTAAAGAAAGTAACAGGATCCTTAACTTCATCACATTCCTACTAATAATTACTTGATATGTTCGTGGTCGTTACTTAAAAAATAGTAACAACTTGATGATAATTTTAAAATGTTATCTACGAAGCCATTGTCCCTTGTTTTTCACTAACAAATGCCATCTCCAAAACACAAAAGTGCGAATACTCAAGGCGCAGTGATACATTACTTCACATAGATCTCTAGACTGGCAGAATAAAGCTAACGAGATGTGATTATTCAGGAGCTGGATAACAATGCAGTTGAGTCTGACAGTTGGACAGACAGTCAAGATTACGTAGCGATGTTAAGTGCGTCCTTGTATAGCGAAGGCACAGGCCTACTGTTGGTCAACACCAACAGAGATCAAATAATGTTTTTATTTTCAGGAAGCTGCTTAGGCATAGTTATTATCTCTCTATCTGTTAAATTCTAACTCTAATGTTTTGAGAATAGTGGTTTAAAACAGGGGATTAATGACTTTCACGGTTGCATTTATTGTAAACAGAATATATTGACAGATATTGTATAAATGAATATGCAATGAATGCGCAATCCATGAGTTTGACATGACAATGGCGACCATATTGTGTATATATACACATGGATTATCCCTAAAGCTGCTAAATCCATTTCCTCAAGATTTCAATGACCTGAATCGTAATCTGTACATTTATAATTTGAGAATTAGTTCTCTGGAAAAATGACTGAATAAGGTTGAAATCATTGAAACATCTCTTACGTGAATTATGATCCTTATCCTTGAGTTGATTATGTCACAACATTGTTTGGATGACCAAGATGGTACCATCACTCCACAGCATTATTGAAATCATGAAACCGTTATGTGGGTAAAGTTTGCTTTATAACATGTGACCTTCTGTGAAATAAATATACTATCTTAAGCTCGGTTTTTTTTTCACGTTTGCTGTTGGCTTTTGGTTTTCAAACGTATTGGGCTATATTGCATTGAACAAAACCAAGTATTTGCACCCTGATCATATTAATCAGCTTTACAGGGAAAATGTTTGATTCTAAGTGTTTATATATCCATTTTACAATGCAGCTGAGTGTGACATGTCTTCAAACACTGCAACATTCAACTTTTAAACTTTGTATGCTTTAGAATGGATATATGGAAACTTTCATTTGACTTATGTTTGTTTATGTTCTAACGGTAATTCAAGCATACATTCATGTACACTAGATACACAATTCCGTTTAAATGTTGAATTGTCTCAATAGTGAGCTGCCAATTTTGAAGATAATTGATCATCATTCATTATGTTTCGAGCTCTCATGAAATAGCCACAAAATTACACACATGTTTTAAGAAGTATGACATTACTATTAAAATGTTGGATTTTCAAATATAACTGCTGCTGGTAACTGTTGGTTGATAGTTTAAAGCATGATGTCATTATATGGGATTGACTTGTTCTTTATTGCAGGAGAGATAGGATATATGAGAAGTATCTTTTTTTAAAAACATGCTATGTTTATGCAGCATACAATAATCACATCAACCTGTGGCAATGTGGCGTTTACCAGAAAGATTCTCAATATTTTTTCCATTGAAAAGTCAGGAATAATGACAAGCCGAAACATGTGGGAAGTTATAGAATTTAACTGGTTACAATTTTTAGCAGTAGATCTCATTTAAATGTATGAACAGTTTAGGTTCTATTTTCTGTAATCTATATATTATGAAGGTCCGACCTATATATCTGTTGCTTTGTACAGGAATTGATACACCCACTCTCAACACGTGTACATGTACAATAACATCAAACGTCGTTCACTTTATTCATTCATTATCAGCGTGTTGTTCTCTCGAACTATCGAATTAAATCCTTTTTGAACATGGACTATTTCTAAATGTTCGACAATAATCCGATCTAATGTTTTCATATAAACGGAACATTTACATTTATTTCTTAGATATAGAACCTCGTATTTCCTCATTCCACAATGGCAACTGCATTAGTGGTGTCTTTATGCAACGTTTGAGAGCATTGAAAAAACGAATTTGCAATTTTCTATGAAGACTAGATTGAATGATTTTTGCTTTTAGCTCTGACTATACCTTTGGTAAGATGTATTCTTGGAACACATAAATACGTCTGTAAGAAAAATCATTATGCAATTTCTGTTGGTTTCACACTTTCGTAAACGATTGAATTGTGATTTTCATTACAAATACCTAACACAGAACGAGAATCATGCATCATCTCAAGAAGCTGGAATTTTAAAACCATTCATGAAGCACTAAGCTCTAATATCAAACCGCGTTATGTTCTGTGATACTTTACATGTGAGAATAATAAAGGTCAGAAAAATGCTATGAAATGAACATTGATACTGATGTAAAACATTATTACGTATCAAACCGTCGTAGGAATTGTTCAATTTGTAAATGTTTTATTTTGAAAAATACAACATTTAATCAATCATCCTTGGACCGAGCACTACATTTGACAAAATTTTAAAAAGGCTTTCAAAACCTTACATGGTTTAGTGATATTCACGTTTAACGAGTGATAACCAGAGCAAGCAATGTTCAAACCAACCAGTTGTCTGTAAGGTAGCACATTAGTCAAGCAGTGACCTTTCCTCAGAGAGTTACTGAGTGGATCAGATTAAGATTCTCAAGAGAGATCGACACTGATGTGATTACATTCATCTCAGTGATTTCTGAGCTTTTTATCTTGGAGCAGTCACGCAAGAAAGACGTTTTAATATATTTTTTCAAAAATTACTTTCATGTAATGACAGACAGTAAGTGCATATAAGTTGCAGACTCGTATTTTGTCATCTGGGAACTGAATTTGAAATAAAGTATTCATATACAGTGTGTACGATATTGATTTCTATGTGCCTTGAGGTCCATATTCGAAATTTCAGTTGGCTTGCTATTTCCAATAGAGGTGTGTACCTCCTTTTGCCTGGTAGTTTAGATATTGGATGGTATTTAGTTCTAAGTTTTCTCTATGTAAAAAAATATCATATCATTCTTTAATTTAATTATTGCTGTTCAAATATATGAAATCCATTGTATAACATAGTTACCAAAAGAATCCTACCAACACAAATGCAAGATAGTTTAATCCAAAAGTTATAAACTCTATTATACCGTCTCCAAAGAAACCACCTTAATTAAACCTTTTAATTTTGTTTTGCCTTTAGCTGTTTCAGAAAAATTATACTTTTTTAAACATCGTTGTTTTGGAATTATAGGAGAAGAAAAAACTGTTTTGAATCAGTGATTTCAGTACTCCCTGTGGCATTGAAGTGACCTAAAAATTAAAAACCTCACACCCTGAAACGTGAATATGTCCTCACAGAATATTTGCTTATCAAAGAAATTAAAATCGTCTTTATTCAACAGAATATAAGTTTTTTTATGGCTATTCTTTCTTTAATTTGATACTAGTATTTCTGCCGAATTGCAATCAACTTGACTATTTCATCAATCCTCCCTTTTGATAATTGATAAATACTGTACAGTGAACATGCATATAGTATCAATGTGCTCGTGTGAGTTCAAATACTCATTTAAATAAAAACTGTCAGTTGCTGAATTATTGTCAATAAATAATCAATAACATTTTTAAAAACATCGCAATTAATAATAAAAGTAACTACATGTATAGGTTGAAACAAAACACAACCTATACATGTAGTTACTTTTATTATTAATTGCGATGTTTTTTAAAATGTTATTGATTAATTATTTCCTTTTAGGTAGTTTTTTTAGTTTGTAATATTCCCTGATGGCGAACTATCTGTTGATTCTATTTAGCTGGTGATAGTGTATTCTTAGCATCGAATTCATCCATTAAACTCGGTGTTCTGTTCCACTGAAGAAATACGCATCGGGATTATTAAATAATGTAGTGGTTTTATGTTCTCAAATTATTTTATATGTTTTTCATGTTTTCCTTTTATCTATAATCAGAAAGTATTTAATTACACCGTGTTTGTCAAGTGCGTAATTTGTTCGTTCATTTTTAGTGTTCAAGATATTATGTTGTTGCTGTGTTTCATGATATGAAAAATATATTTCCTCAACCAAACTCAAAATAGAATCGTCAATATAGTTTGTTAAACATGTTTTGTCAATAAATCTGACATCATTTCGTTTTGCAAAGTTACATCGCTTTTATAGAAGACAATAAACTGTTATTGTATACTTTTGATGCCACTGTCGTATGGAGCATTACAAACAATGCATGAAAACAACACTTGAAAAACAGTATTGAAAGACAGTATTACATATATTTGCTTTAAGAAGCATTCGGAAAGTCGAAAGACGAAGAAGAGCAAATGTTATGTCTGTCTGTGTTGCAATATCTGCAATTTATTATGAAAGATACAAGAACCGTTATGAATGAAATAAAAATACATATGTCAATATATGCATCAAGGTTTTTAAAGGTAGGTTGTGGTGGGACTTCACCACGACCTCGATACGTTTGAACAGTGGCGGCCATTTTGAATTTGGCGGCCATGTTGGGTCGAAATTTACTTGGCACTCAGACCAAATTTAATCACAATGCCATAAACTATCTTAGTGCATAGTTTGGTACTTTTCACCCAAAGTGTACAATTCACTTGATTTTCTGCACATCTTCTTGCAATTGGAGACGTGTTCAATCGCTGACAAGTCCTTAGAGTTTAACAATAATTGTTCATCCATTTAAGGGTGTGGTTGGACAGTAACACGTGTTTGTAAACGTGTTCAATCGATGACAAACCGTGACAGCTGTTAATCCACCTGCTCAATGTCTCTTCTTGCATATATGCATACCGACAAACCTCTATTTTAATACCTATATCAATGTTACGAGATTTTCAATAGAGCACAATTGTCTAAACGGTGCATGAACATTTAAATAAAAAAGTAACAAACAAAAGGATTCCATTTTTGTTTTTGTAATTTAGTCGAACTGCCAAATTCTGTATAATTAATTTTCGGTAATGTTTGTAAAACGTGATAAGTTCCATTG
Source organism: Gibbula magus (assembly GCA_936450465.1). NCBI lineage: Eukaryota > Metazoa > Mollusca > Gastropoda > Trochida > Trochidae > Gibbula > Gibbula magus. Next base: position 66,860,355 of record OW388303.1, read on the forward strand.
GATGGTAGTTAACATAATAGATGCTACGCTGCAAATCTTATCATTTTTACATTCAATTTGTTCATCATCGGGTTTTCAATATGAACCAATATGACATGTACCTGAATGATCTAATTCTATACTCATTTTATATAGACGTCCTAGCATTTCTGCTGAACTTTAGATTTTGTCAACACACATGACATTCTCTTTGATGTCTTGAATAACAATACCAGTGGATCCGGTTGCCAACAAGAAACGGCTTTTCATTAATGCTACACAATAGTATGCACAATTTATACACAGTCGATTAAGTTCGAGACTTTAAGATAACAAAGATATACTGCTTTCTATGTGTTTCTCTTGATTCAAAACAAAAATAGTTCATGAATACGGGTATTAATTTTATGTAACGACTGCACAAAATTTTCAATAATGAAAAAATGATCCAATGCAAAAATGTGATAGGTAATCAATATGTGGTGACATTGGAGTATAATTCCACCTAGGTACCAGACAGTGATTATGTTACGTGTATTCCATGTAGCAACTGACATGAGCTGTGGAAAATAACTGACTTTGTTTGGAAAAGATGGCTGATGCTATTATTTTAATCATTTTTTACATTTCTACCAAGTTTATCACATTAAGTTTGATATTACAATCCTTTTTTTGTGAATATTTGTGATCTCCATAGAAAGCTATGATTACTTTTTTAAAAAACAGATCAGAGCTTTAGTTCTCTACCACTACCATTATATTAAGTGAAAATCGAAAGGCATTTGCTCTGCATCCCCTCTAAGGTATGCTGTAAATCCAAATGGTACTCTCAATTCTCCTATAGACTGTAAAAAAAATAAAATTAAAAAAAGAAAAAGAAAATTTTTTAAAAGATGAACATTCCATTTCTTACAGTCTCCTTTTCAATATTTAATAAAATGATGATATTTTCAGAATAAATACTTTTTTCATAGTCTGAGTGTAAGACTAATTCTCTTACTACAATGTGATGTTCTACTTCAGGTCAGTTTTTCAATTATATCTAAAAAAAAAAAAAAATTGCTCCAGGAACGGATCAAGTGACAGTTTTATCTGTAATTACTTTCAAACTTTGTGGATATTGCGAAATATTATATGTGTGTTGATGACTCTTTCTAACGAGTACAATACCTTGGTGTTATTTCATGATCGTGCTTTCATTTAGCACCACTTGTCCTTTTGAAACCTGTAGCACATTTAATACTTGTTAATATATGCATCATTTTCTGTTACATTGGATTACATTCAGCAATTTCACCAAATTCGTCTTTCCGAAGTGTTATCTTTATTTGAATAAACTTAGGTTCTAACAAGAATTTGGCACCTGACATTTTTATTAATGGAATAGACATCCTACAGAACCAGTCATTAAAATAATTGTGTATATGTCAAACATCTTAGATCAAAGCTTTGCTTCATCTTGGTATTGTCTGATTTGCACATTTCCAAAAGAAAACTGTTGAAACGGACATTATCTCACTGACTCATTACAACCCCTCACCTGCCAACCATAGAAACCGTATTGGTGTTTCAGGAACGTGATTGTTACTCAGTTGAAACAATTTTATAAGTTATATTGTATTAAATTCCGTAAGTCTAATACTATCATTGAATGCTCGTTTTTGAGGAACAATACATATTCCTTAAGCACATCATCAATTAATGCCAATTATGCTCTATACATATGAAAAAATATTTCTTTTCCTGAAAGTAAAATCCATCTCTGTTTATATCAGTTATGAACATGTGTAGAAGCGAGCATAGCTTACGTGATCCTGTCTCCCAATTTGGTCAAAGAGCACATAATATATTAATAATAAGCACATTGATGGAAAGCGCAGCATATTTTATATATACAGACTTTAGTTTTAAGTCTTACCTTCAAAGAGTATATGTATAGGTCATGAGTAACATCCCTATAAAGTTTGGTGTCGTTATGCACCGGATACAATGATATCCTTAATAATATGTCAGTTTAAAGGGGCAGTAGCACGTTTTTTGCAAAATTTAATTTTTCAAATTTCCCATTTATAATGATAGTTTATGTCATTTAAACTAACTTAAGAGGGTAAAACATCTTATTACACAAACCAATTATCTGTAGCGGTAAAAAATATGTTGCGTATAGAGCAAAAATTGCATGGCGGCCATTTTATTGTGAACACAATTTATTATTTTATATTATAAAAACGTTTCCTATGGCTTTACCAAAACATGTACACTCATTTTAAACTTTATTTTCCGAAGAGAGAAGGATGTTTTACCATTGGTGAAATTATTTTTCAAATACATTTCATCAACTTATTTGAGCGAAAAAACGTGCTACAGTGCCTTTAAATTTCGTTTCCTTGAAAACCAATACACCCGCAATAATTTACAAAAACAAAGAGTAAAAGACACATCTATGTGTGGCGATTACCTATACTATTTGAAGAATATACAGTTAAATAAATATCCTTCGAACAAAGTGTCAATGACTTAATACAATGGGAAAGAAAATTTATGTAAATTAGTACTTGCCTACACTCAACCGCAAAAGAAACGTCACCATATAAAATGCAAGATAATTCAATCCACAAGGCTTTTTGCCTTTTTGTGACATCCTTCAATAACGACGTGTTAACAAATTTAAGTCCTTGAAGGTTATTTATGTCGACAGATATTTTATAAATTGAATTTATACATTTTATGAATTTTTAAGTTAAATAACAAACATTTTGGCCAAAAACCACTTTGAAAAATAAAAAAAGTACTTCAAAAGATGCAAAAAAAAGCATTACATGTATACTCTAATGTATGAAATCTACGGTCACGAGGAGTGCAAATAGCAGCATCGAAAGTACAATTACGTCAGTGTAATACTGTACATAATGTACCGCCAGTGGACAGCTTCTGTGTTGGGTTTCAGCATTTAAAATGTTCATCACTATCATTCTCAACGTGATTTTAATGTTATGAGCAGGCTTTGACAAAACCAAAAAACCAGTCGAAACGCACTGAGCTGAGGAATCACTTCAAATGTGAATAATAGAGTTACTGCGTTGGAGGGGTGTCAATCAAAAGTCATTTCATCACAAAGTTGCTGACGTGTCAATGAAGTTGCTCATGAGATGCTGACACTAATATGATTACACATCTATCACATTTCATCTCTGGTCGTTACTGTGGGGACTACCAATCGAAATTGCGTGGATATCCTTTACTAAACCTTTTACTGGTTATATGTTGTTGATACACAGTCAAATCACAATCAATTTTAAGCTTTTAAGAATTTAACTTCTGTTCTGTTATTACCAGTAGAGTAAATGCACAAATGGAATATATCACCGTGTATTGTGTTAACATAGCACATCGCAGCTGTGCTGTGCTTTTAACAAACCAAAGCTTACACCCTGGAAAGCTATATTCTTCTGAAAAAGACTCATTGATCAATATAGTAAGATCTGATAAGCTAGACTAGTCTGACTAGCTTCATCATGTCAGTAAGAAATGCATACTTAAGGTCATGATGGCATTCATTATTCATCATATTTTTTTTACCAAACGTTACTTGAAAGAATTGGCAAAACACGAAGTTTGAAAATGGATAACAAACTTTCTTTCTATTGCTCAGGGCACTCGTTTCTTCTGACATTTCCTGTTTGTGACTGTTCTCTTTGCTGCACAGTGTCTTTATTCCTTCACAAGCTTTTGACAACTAACAACAAAGTGAATGTGTAAGGATTGCATGTAAAAAGATACCGATTTATGTTATTTGAAGGTTAAATTCCCGATTATGAGTGCATGAGAAAAGCTGGAACGATCATTTTAAATAAGAATACATAAATATATAGACATAGGAACATGAAGATAGTTAGTATATGAGTATATTAAGTTTTCCATAAACAGGTTGTTAAAGGGGCAGTAGCACGTTTTTTCGCTGAAAAAAGTCGATGCAATGAATTTGAAACATAATGTCACCAATAGTAAAACACCCATCTCTCTTTGGTAAATCAAGTTAAAAAATGAGTGTACATGGTTCCGTAAAGGCATGAGAATAGTTTTTGTCATTCGAAATAATGTGTTCACAATAAACTGGCCGCCATGGAATTGTTGCTTTATACGCAACACTGTGACATCTACGGATAATTGGTTTTTGTAATAATATGTTTTACCCTCTAAAGTAAATTAAAATGACATAACCTATCATTATAAATAGGAAACTTGAAAAAATAAAATTTGCAAAAAATGTGCTACTGCCCCTTTAAGGTATGAAATGGAAAAGAATTATGCAATATTGTCTTCTTATTTGCATCTGGAAACTTCATCAAAGAATTACAATGTTTACCTAATGACAAACTACAATCTCACTCTGCATTTGCTGTTGTTGGAGATTATCCAAAGCAGTGAATTTATTATAAACATTATCTTTGGTAATCTTTCAAATGTACTGTACGCTACATTGATGTCTTCTTTTTTGGGGGATAAATAAGCTTTTTTTGGGAAAAGGTAAATGAACAATTTCTTTATAACCCTCAAAACAAGATGCGTGATGATATAACTAATGACTATTTTTATTGTGAATTGCAGTGCATCGTTGACCAGATTAATGATTCGTTTTGTTAAGATAAATTTAATTCAGTAGACCTTGTCATCTCTAATTTATTTAGCCTATAGTAATGATAAAGTATTTCGATGTGTGGTTTAATTAATATGTCCTTATTCTTCATTCTTCGAAGTTGTCAAGTTTGGAAGTTTAAAGTTATGAGTTATGTTGCAATATTTAGGAAAACATAAACATCATTCTACTGAAGTAACTAAGATTATCTTATCAGCTAAAATGGGCTCCAAGTTTCTCTTCGAGATCTGAATGTATGTATAAAGAACTTGTATATATAAACAAAGCACTTTGAACGGAATGGAAAATATGGTTGTTTTTAATGGGTTCCATCACCGAGGCTTTCTTTGAAATACACATAGATGCACAAGATTCAATTCTTTGGCAGGATGTAATTATTTAAATTATTCCAAAAAGAACTTATTCGTATGTATCTATTTAAGTTACGAATTTGTCGCTTGAATGACCACAATAAACGTAGGCAATTGATGGTTGATTTGTTTTCTTTTTTCTGGCATGTTGTTGTAATTAAAGTGTATTTTCATCGGTTGATGTGTTAGGGTGCATCTAATAAACTATTATTGTTTCTATACATATGTGTCTGTTTGTAGTACATCAATGTAACTTTCTCCCAGTTGTTCTACAAAATACCAAAACATAATAATTTGAAGTTGCATGAAGGTCATTATCCTTTCAGGAAGAAAATGTTATTCACAAGATTTGCTGTCTTGAATAAACGGGACTGAAATAAGATAACACGAATATAGAAAGATTTGTTCATTTACAACCTGCTTCCTCTTGACAATGAATGGTCTAAACTGTGTAGGCGTGAAGACTTCACATTTTACCTTGGCAACATCACTTGAGGTCTAATGTATCTTGGTCTTTCTGTCGTCCTCCTTTCATGATCTACCACCAGCTGCTGCAAATAATTTCAAAAACATAATAATAATAAAGGGTAATAACTAAACATTTTCCTCTTAGTGAGTCTTTCAATATAACTTTGAAATACATACGCAGATGTAAGTTGATTCACGAGCATATAAGCTTTTAAAGCTTGTTTACCAATCCATTGCTTAAATGAAATAAAATATGTTTAAACCATTCACGAGCTTATATGTTCTGCAGACTTTGACATGTTATATCTATATACCTACTATCTTTCGTTTTGTTGATGTTTTTCCTCCACCATTGTTACTATTGATGAAGTAAATGACAGCACTTGTATATTTCCAATCCTGCTGATATTCCCAAGCCTACTATGACACAAAAATGTGTATCGTATGTAATTATACATGTATGATTCGGTACTTTACTAACAATAACCAATTTGATTTTTGTATTTTCCTTTTACCTTTTATCACGTAATATATTATACATTTATATTATTATGACTACTTTTCACTGTAATAATGTATAATTTGAGTAAGTAATTAGTGAATTAAGCTTCCCTTTCGGTAAAATAAAAATCTGATTTTAACACGTTAGTCCTAATTGTGTTTCATCCAAATATGATTAGGCGATTCCATAATTTTGTTGATTAACCTTTTGGCCTCAAATGATACTACAAAATTGTATGCACTTGTTAGTAGTAATATTCATTTAATATATTTTGACAGTCGATAACTGTTAAAGGATCGTGATTATACACGAACACAATTTAATAAAAAGGCACAATGTATCGACCATCAGCCAATCAGAAACGAAAATTTTACTGTGAGGTAATATAATAACTTTAAACATTCCAGCTAACATAATAAGTATAGATCAGTCGAAACAAGTGCTTCGATTTGTTAAGTCCAACAACAGGAGGTTATGGCAATCATTCAAATGCAAGCATACAAAATAAATATAACCACTTCAAATTCAACACTGTTTTGTAAGAATGGTGGTGATATAATGAAATGGAGGACGAGTGAATAAGGTCACTATTTTTACTGACCTTATCCATTTGAGACTCTGCTTGAATTGTCCTCAATAGTGCTCAATACAGAAACTTCAAATGTAGATGTTCTCTGCTTTCATTGCAGGTGAAGGTTAAGTGTACCGACTATCTGTGTACTGACAACAAGAGCATGAAATTGTTTACATAAGAACCGGGATATTGTTTTAGGGTCACTATATCTAGGACATCCATATATTATTTTAAACGATGTATATAACTATGTTTTTGAATTAAGGGAAGAACATCACAATGGTCGAGGTGAGGGCAACTGATATCGATGTCTAATGACAGTGATCTAAATTCAGTGATTGTACTTTTGTGGGTAGCTTTTGCTCTGTGACGAACTGCATAGAAGGGAATGGTATTTCGGAAATTTAATTTTTCTATTTTAAAATTTGTAGATCATTCCATACATTTCAAAATAACAAAAACATAACAAAATACATTTTGCATATAATGTACATGGTACATGTATGTCATATTCATTTTGTAGGATTTCTGTAAAGCCTTAAACGAGACGATCAGAATATATTGAAAACTGCATGTTAACAATTTTGTTATTTGTTCAAATATTATCTTTTCTTGTTGTGTTTCCTTAATTTTTAGTTTAGCTCCTTTATTATTGCTGCTTCAGAGCATGCGCGATGATCTATCTTTCAGCATTATACCGTTTTGCATGTTCTGAAATATCTTTAAATCATTGTGTACAAATGTCAACACGATATCCTCTGAACAGCAACACTACCCCACGGCGGCTTGTCTGGCAGACCCTTTTCTCTTTATGTTAATCTTCAATAAGGTATTCACGTTCACAATTACTTCTGTTTTTATATTGTTTTCCTTACGAATGCATCATTCTGTATGATACCTGTGTTGTGACGTCTGCTCTAATCGTGGACATCATAAAATGTGAACAGGAAGATTGTCTGGATAACAACTTCTTTAATGTGAAAATACACGACGTTTCGGGGTATATGCTCACTCCTTCATCAGGTGGAATGTGACATTAAAGAAGTTGTTATCCAGAACATCCCCCTGTTCTTATGTATACCAATTATAAAGCCCTTCAAAGACATCAAAAAATATTATCCATAACAATTGAATGACATGACATGCCTTCTTCATGATTCTTATTATCTGATACCATATACCATGTCTCTATTCTTAGTCAATTCAAGTTGCATATAAAAATACCAGAAAGTAATGTCACCAAGCATGACATGACAGTAACCTCTTTCGACAAATTCAACTGTTTATATATACGAAGCTTAGATTTTAACACAACGAAATGTTACATTACAAATCAGATATATATTTTAGTGTTCTGTACTAATCATTACCTTAGCTCTAGTCGGACACAGCTGGACAAAGGTAATTTGTACCTCCCACGGGAGGCAATTATGATCAAGTTGATAACAGCTGATATAATTTTTTCACCCCTGCACTGACCTCTACAGATGCCCACGACGTCTTCAACCGGCAGAGTTTCAAATTGGCTGAATATCAATTAAGTGGTTCAACGAAGCAAAGATTCATATAAAAACTGAAGTATTAGACACAATATACCATTGCTATTCCATGCATTTGGTGTTAGTTTATTTATCATTTCTGCTACTTACATGAAACATAAACAACAGTATATGTAATTTTCGAACAAAGTTTTCTGGAAATAAACACGACTATGTATTCAGAGCAGAATCATCATCACCTGGTGTTTACACAGGCAATTTATGGATATAGGAAACGCTCCTATAATACCCAGGATGATGCTAAAATGCTGGTAAAATGTTGTTGACCTTACGTATACTTGTTGTAAAGCTATTGAGAATGTGTTGCGTTATGTTTGATCACAATATTAATTCCTAGTCAAAATATGCATTTCACAACTATATACAAAATCAATCTGTACACTTTACAGATCTATTATCGTAACGACTTTCAATCTAATAGTCTAGGAAATTGTATGATGTTTTAAGTGAAATTGAAGTGATATGAAAAGTACCGAAAATATTAGTTTTATTATATAGCCAATGTAATAATAGCAGAAACAATAATATATTTTAAATTCAAGTACACCCTTTCTGGTGAAATGCAATGCCATTAAATTTAGAAAAGATGTGTAGAAATTAAGTGAAAAAGATTCTAAATTTAATTAAGCTATAATAAATTCATTATTCAACTAATTATTGGCAACCAAACATAATTGTTAAAATCCTTTTTGAATGAAAAACTATAACCCTTTCGAAATAATGCATAGCTTAGACAAACGTATTACATGATACCTGGAGATTTAAATCATCCCGCTTGTTTGCATTTTCTGAAACTTGTGTTTTACACATATATGGTTGTAGAGACCATAAATCAATTTATGATATAAGAATATATTTTATGATCTCTGGAGATTGTGTTTACAGCTCTTACAAGTAAATTGGTTATGAGTTATCACCAACACTATTTACATTTAATCTTAATATTGTCAGCGATAATCTCCATACATTATTCTCTCCTTTTTTGTTGGTAAAACTTTATGTAAAACATGGAACTCTCTTTATTCATAAAACAATAGTAATAGTCTGCATTATGCACGTTATGAGCAATGTTTTCTGTTAATACTTTTTCTTTTAAATTGTATTAAAATGCAAATGCACAATATAATTATGATTATTCATATTTTCATGTGAATTGGAAAGTGTTTTGTTTAAATTTTGAATGTTTATATTAATGGTTCCCTATGTATATACTTCATGTCCTTTCGATATATTTTTTTAGTATTTCATCATGATAGAAAACTCATATCAATACCGATTTAACAGCCTGAAACAGACAGATTTTCACTGAGTAATTCAAATCTCTGTTTTCAGACTAAATATTTTATGTCAAGTATACACATAGTTGAAGATCATAATGGTAGCTTTAAATGGAGACTTTTCGAGACAAGTTGATAAATGGGAATACTTCAGTTTAAACCATTGTTTGTTCTGGTAACCCTTTCGTTAAATCCATCATTGACCGTCTTAGTTAGCATGAAGGTTTCAAGAGATGGCCGTCGTTATTTACCGAGTAAGGAGATCCAATGTTCCGATGTACAGGCTGTTTAACCCCGGAAATCTATTCTTATTTGGTTACGTCTGTCGTATTGATTGGCAGGTTTTCTCCTCTTTGAATCCTTTAATGATATAAAAACTGATTACCTTTGCCATGTGTCTTCTTTGGAATCAGCCTCTGGGTTCTGGATGTATCTTGGACAGAAACTGAAATAACATAACGCTTCACTACATTTCTCAGTGTTCTCCCCAATAGAATTTTAAATATATTAATTAAGTAATTGTTATTTGAAATTCAGTTTACAAATATAAAACTTTTAACTTGCTCTTACATCATTGGTGTTCTTGCACATATTTTACATTCATATTGAAGTTTCGTTGAAATTGTATTTGCTAATATTGCTGTGTTAAAATGACATCGGCACATTTGCACATTATTATTGAATTATAGAGAACGGGTGTATTTATTATTTAGAATAGTACTCATCCCCTGTCTGTAAATCAAACATATCACTTGATGTGAAGTTCCCTCGGTGTTTTCTCAATGATAATGGCACCTTAAGGACATGAAACCGTTAGTTTCCCTAATAATGCAGATATTTCAAACTTTATTTCATTCATAGGTTGGAAACGCGAACTGAATTCCAAATACGTCATTTCGTTATTTTATTATTCTATTATATAACTTTAAATTAATCATTCTTTGGAAAAATACACATTTTCAAAATGCATTTATCATAATTAGCGAAAATGTATTGCTTTCTTCAGGTTGTTTACGACAATGCGATATTGAAATGGATGAGAAAGATATTAAACTTGACGTTATGGAAGATATAAACAAACGACTATCTTCGAAGGTTATAAAAGAAAACATAATTTTTAAAAAGTGAAACTTGAAAGGTCATATCAATTTGTCATCAAGAGGTAGATTAACGTGGGCATGTACAAAGATGCATAGAGATAATTACCCGAGGAATGTGTCATATGATTTTTACGAAACGAGTGTAAATTTTGGAATAGCTCGAGCGAGGGTTAAAGTCATATGACGAACTTATGAGTGTTATAATTTCTTTATAACCAATTATATTCAATGTCGAATAATGAAAAAATAACGAGAAAACTGCCCACTTCTCATGCGTCGGCAAGCTACTTGCGCCAAAACAATGGTTGCTAGGCAAACGCGATATGTGCACATGTGTGCACGTATTGAACATATTAACTCGGTTATGTTCAACCATATGAGCAATACTATGTAATAAGAATATGTATATAGACTGTGTTAAAGATTTCCTTTAATAAGTGTTTCCAATGGCTATTTTCAAATTGTGTAACCAATTTTCAATTTCCAATGTATGTAGTTAGTATAATCATATTCTTACATAGTGGCATGCTTTGGCGTTTTGTTTACTCGACAAAGAAATCATGTAAATTGACCAAGCCAAATACCGATTCAACGATTTCAATTTTGTGTTTTCCTAATATTCGCTTTTTATGTAAGTCTGATAAGCTGTGCTAAGATCTATATATTTATTCATACAATTACACACGGGAAAACATGCATCTATAGAAGTTCTAAATCATGATCAGCCCACACATGTTTTGACACGAACCAAAAGAACCATCTTGTAGCCAGGTAATCTTATCTTTTTGTGCATTTTTCTCGCAAATTATGGCATGTATGCAATATACAGTAGTATATATTAAGCGTATGGAATCGGTCATTTTGTTCCCAACAAAATGTCCATCATATTACACTATGCTTCCTACACCCATTACAAGATGAGTAGGGCAGTAAAAACCAGACGTCCATCTCTCGGTATAATGAATCAACTATACAGCTTAATCCATGAAGCATGGTGTATAGGAGGCGACGTGTTCGACTGGTAACTGTGATAAGAATGACAGTCGTCACAAGAAAGCCACACATCTCCCCAACAACACGCTACACGGCACACTAGTGTGACGGTCTCAACCCATATATGATTTCACTGAAATGTCACTACCTGGATAACTATATAATTATAACTGTCTTACTATAATCATCATGATTGTATTGCGGTCTGTAACGGTTTCACACATCCTGCCAGACTTCCCTAATATCCCATATGACATATAACAATTCATATACGGCCGTCTCGACCAGCTACACATCTCACTGACATCTCAGTACGTGACCCTTTCATTAGTCTAACACTGGAAACAATTATTTTTATATCTGAAAACAAAATTGAAACCAATATTGAAAAGGAGCCTTCCTTTTACTGAAAATTCCATTTCTTACAGTCTCCTTTTCAATTTTTTATTAAATGGTGATATTTTCACAAAAATACTTTTTCAGAGTCTGAGTGTTAGACTACCGTACCATCAGATTTAATTTTAAACTGTGGATACAAAGCAAACTGTGGCTGCCTGGTCATCCTCAACGTAATATATAGCACAGTACTAGTGTGACTAGCTCCTACAACTAAACACACCTGACGATATAAAGAACACGGGTTGTCTCCAAGTGTCGGAGAAGATAGCCGGTTGTCAGTTATACTGTCTAGACACATCCATAGCTGGTCAAGCACAGACCATTCTGTCGCTACATACAGGATATAACTGGACAGTGCTTGTCACGTCTGTCATATCCAATGTCATATTCAGCCATAATTTGCTTGTTGATGTAATACTTTGGACTAGTTTATAGATAATATGCACGTAGATCAATTAAATGAATACAATTTTATTAACAGTTCATAATGAAAATTGACATTGTGAAATAAAAAAAACTAGGGAAAAAAGACATTGTTTTCAGTCATTGTTAAGTGCGTCTAGGCGAGGTCCCTTAAAGTTCACGTGTAGTGTATTTTGTCTCAAGAATGACAGATTATTACCACTACGTACATTATATATCGGAATCAATTAAGCATAAAATCAATATACACTTGCATTTGATTATTAAGAGGATTTTGATTTACCCATTTTAACAATGCCGCAATCAGCGCGATCCGCTTTGACGGCAATCCTTGAGGCGTGACTGTGATTATTCCCCATTAACCACAGGCGGGAGCCACTTGACAGCTTCTCCGCGGAGCCTCATTAATTAATTAATGCTGATTATCACTACCGCGAGATGAATTTATGAGGTGTGTTAAATAAACAAAAAAACATGTTCATGCAATAATTATAAAATTGACATCTAGTTGGATATATAAATATTCGATATAAAGAAAATTTTGATTTATTGAAGATTTGATTGTGAAATTAACAAACAAAATGTTGCGCAATTACTTTTAATTATGACCGTCGCCGATTATGAGATTCCTCTAGTGACGTCACAGGAGGAATCGCTTCAGGGACCACACCTCCGCAGATTTTCATTCTGGCCGCTGGGGCTAGATAAGGCGTTTTTTTTTTTAAAAGCCGTATACAAGTAATGTATTGGCCGATTTCAGAAACTTAAAACCGAGCAATTGTCATATTGATAGCCCATTTGAATGAATCCGAATGTGAACATATGGCATGACATCCATTTAAGGCCTCGAAGGAACATCGCCAGTGTGAGGAGAGATGAGATACGCGGATTGACATCTCGTAGAGAGTGACCTGATCTCATCATACCTATAAACTATATATATGTAGCTAGTACTTGTGTGCCAAAGTCATGTGCTGTCTTGCTATTTCCAACAACTGTTTAAAAATGACTTTTATCTAACGAAGTTGTCCTTTGTTCCCGAAGAAAAACATGAACATTGAACGTGTTGCTCTTTGAAGCCAGGTTTTGCGTGATGTGCACTGGAACACTCATTAAAACAGTTAAGGCATTTACATACCATTCGAAAAGAAAGATCCGATCCCTCATGTTGTCCATATATGAATACTTTATAATATTTTTCTGTTAACAACTTCTGAATTGAGAAAAACACAAAGCTTATACTCCTTCGACATGTTCATTATTCACTATATATTTCACATCTTCAAATGTCGGTATGTTCGTCATCGGAATATCGTCATTATACTCGACTATTTAATACTATCGACCAGTTATCGGGCATTTCTTTAACAATAACATACATATCATATGTCACGTATCATGTTCCTACAACAGGGGTGAGCATCCTGCTTTAAGACACCTAAATCGATATATCTATATACATGTATAATTAATTATCCGCTACACAAATTATCTTCAATTCTCAAGTCACTGCATATCCATTTTATCCGATGAACATGTTTATTGTGTGAGAAGAAATGTTTGTAATATATGCTTACTACATATGTATAAACGCAGTTATCGGGAGAATGATTCGCTATTAACATATTTAGTTATTTGTTCACTACGCACACATGTCACTATAGACTTACATAAAGAATTCTTCAGCACACGAAGGTTCACTATGAGCTGATGTGATTCATTCCACAGGTGGATGGTTCTTTATAAACATATATATGATTCATTCTTCATAAGGTGAACAGTTCACTTAGGACTTTCATAATCAATTCTTCAACATATGATATTGTTTTCATATGGAGAATAATTCATTGTAAGCATAAATTATACTTCATCCTTAACAACGTAAACCCATTATCTCATACCAACACTGTCATATCGCATTACATAAAGAGGTCTTGCAGCCGATGTTTTCCTTTGAAGTCAAGTGAAATAGATCGATTTTACAGTATTTGAAAATATTAATCACTTTATGCAACTTGGAAAGATGCATGATCAGTTATGCATTATATTGTATTTGGTTCTAAAATGTACTATATTACAATAGGGCCTGGTTATGGTAATATCTTCCAACTCGAATTCCATTTTCACCCCCAAATGCTTAATATATCAAATATACATGCGTATGTTTCATACATGAGTAGAAGCTCAAAATTATGGCTCTATATCACGTATGTACTCGTTATAATACATATTAAACGCTATGGAAGCTCTTGCTATCTACTTTATTCAGGTTCTAAAATTACGTTTGACTGCAGCGAGCCAAGTTCCATTGTCCCGTTTTCGATCAAGAGCACGACCTTGTATTGTTGTATTTTCGTTATACTGAACTGATTGACCTTAAACTGGTTATTTTCGGTTAAAGTTGATATTTCTCAATTAAAAAACACCAATATGATTATTCAAACTAAAAGTAGATTTTAGCAGTTTTTAGATTGTAAATTGATTGTTGACAGAAAATCTAAAATTCCCCGTTGTTTAAAATTCTAGATTGAGATAAGGATGGGGTTTTTTTTGGATTTTTTCAATTTACAAGCTCGAAAAGCTAACACCCAGATGTAGCTGTTCCGGCGCTCAGTAAAACATTCCTCAGTCTCGTATTTGTGTTACCGAAATGGTAGCAGAAAACTTGCCAAATTTTACACGCATTTCCTCGCGAGTTTTTGTGCTTCTCTGAGATATGATACCAGAGAACTGTGATTGGTGATTAGCTACGCTTTTAGCTAACACGTTCCGTTACAAATAAGCCTCTTGGGTGTGCTCGTTTCTGAGGAACCAAGAAACCGTAGAAGTGAGAACCCTTCTGGCATTTAAAAGTCTAAAAACGCTGGGAAATACAGCAGGGATACTGACATTTGTCAAAGTGAAATACAAATCCTGAGAGGAAGTGTGGCCGATTACAGCTCGCACTGGAAGACATCAGGATCTGTGGGACTCCGGGACGTTTGCCGTAGTGCTAAGGAAGCCAGGAGGTACAGAAAGAAACAGCTCCCAAACCATGCATGCAACAAGAGTCTATATTTAGTGGAGAATAGCTTGTACAGCAGACAGATAAGCATGGGACGGGAGCAAGGACTAGTGGGGAACAGTCAACCGTGCACAGAATGTGATGAATGTTACCAGGAATAAGTCCGTCCCTCAGTCAGCACACCGGTACACGGGCTGACTCTGTGTATGACGCTTTACTGAAGTGTCGGGAGGGACGGAGTGGATGTCGGGAGGGACTGCCTGAACGCTGATCCCCTCATCCTCGTCGGCACTGTCGTCTCACATCACGTCGCACACAGGTAGGACATACAGATTCCATTTGCATATATAGGTCGGTCGAGTTTCCTGATACGGGAGTGATACACGGACCATGTTTCTCTCTGTATGGATCGATCGGGGTGAGATCCTGCATGTGGTTGTCTTTAAATCGTCTTTTCTCTGTTAATGTGTTTGCATTTATAGATCAGGAAGTTTGTGTGCATCGTTTGTCTGTCGTCGGGAGGTATTTGTGGAGAGAGTATTCCTGTCTTCAAAATAAATAATGCTTCCTTCAATGTTGTATGTGTACTTCTAGCTTGTCAGAAAGTTTCATAAGTTGATACACATTTATCAGTAGTCGTTTTACACTGTTTCATCTCTTTTAATATTTTCTATACTTTCGGATTCATTGATAAGGGTACATATTATGTGTTGTATCCACTTATAGTTTCCTCTAATATAAGTGACTCGGGAAATCTGTATATCGTTGGAAAGAGTCTTTGAAATTAATTAACTGATTAATATATTTCCAAATAGCCTGCATAGTCCCATAGTCCATAGTTTTGTGTTAATTATTTCTTCGAAGTATAAATCTTGGATCGATTAGGGAGTCTCTCATTGATTGGTTCCGTCTTCAGTTCTCTTTTCATATATCTAACAATTCTCATAGGAGTCTTCCAATTGTCATCTTATCGCTGTCTCATGATTTGACTGTACACAGTGAGACAGCTGCACTGTTTCCTAGATTGTAAATTCTTTCTCTCGCAGCTTATAGTTGGACCTTCCTTTTGGAACTGCATCACCGTAACATCTTAACCTTGGAAGCTATAAGTTACAAGTTATATTTTTCAAGTTTTATTTCAAATAGGTATTTCTCTATATGCGTGTTGAAGCAGATGTATGTACAACCTGAAGACAGAATCAACATCATTCCTTTGAGATTAATCTTTATATTATATCTAATTCCATAACATATCATTGTTTGTGAACGGTCTCATCAGATGATGCAGCGTTTCTAACATATATAGAAGATGTAAGATATGTGACTGTATGAAATCTTAATCATAGTATCTGATAGTTGTTTTGATTAATGTATATCATGTATGCTATGCTAGAGGCGCGGTTACTTGGTTGCTTGGTTGCTGTATTTTTATATATTTTTGTATTATGTTATGCATAATTGATCGATGAAAGGAGGTTTTGTGTCACATTATTAGAGCAGGAGAGATGTAGCTTGGAAGAACGTACCGAAACATCCCGAAGTGTTTGGATCCATATAATGGCAATGTGAGAGCTTGATTGACATCAGCTGGAGCTATGTTTAGAAACAAAAGAATATGAGAAAACCTGGTAGTTATAAGAGTATATCATATGACAAAACATTTGTCATTTGTTTTGCCACGTGTTCCCTGTCTGTGTATTAACACCTTTCGGGGCTTGTTGGCAAGTTAACAGTGCCCTTCGCGTGTATATATATCAAGAGGTATATGACCTGCTCTGCGACGCTGAAGATGATACCGAGTGTCTGTGGAAGTTGAGGCTCTCTATACACAGCGCATATCGCTGCAGGCGACATGGAACAGGCAGTTCACCCTTCAGACAACACGTCGTTTGTCAAGGAGGAGACTCACTTTGGGCTGTGAGTCCAGGCACTTCGTCCTGCCGCTCTGGTCTGATACCTGTCTTAGTGATGTACGTTTGTACTTGGGCCTAGATTATCGAAGCTCTCTTAGCACTAGGCTAGTCGTAAGTATCATGATATATTAACACTGGATGTCTTAGTCCTAGGAGACCTTGAGAAATTTGCAGGTACCTATCTTGAACATAATCTTGAAGTCACAACCAAGGCTTTAGATATCTACGTCCTTGTAACAGCTCTTGAATTGACTTGTATCCATCCGTGTAATGTTAAGAATATTTTCACGTTTAGTCTCTGACAAAATAGCACTCTTAAAAAGTGACTATTTTATTAGATATTGCAAGAAATTAAGCGGCTTGGGGAAGGGATTTTGAGGAGGGTAAGACGAAAGACTTGCTTGTCAAGGGAGAATCATGTTGCGAGTTTGGTGAAAATATTATGAAATATCCTTTTAGTAAGACTATGTACAGAACTGACTAAGCGATTTAGAAAAGTTCAGTCATATACTGGTACAAAATTAATACTGTATCCTCTGTTATTTATCGACCGACCCAGTCCACATTTGACAGTGGAACTGTTTATACTGATTACTGAAATGCTGACTATTAGTCCAAGTTTTCTGTTGAACTTGTTTTGTCTCCAATTCCACAGGATATATAGCTTATCTCATATTGTTATTCAGAAAATCTGTGTACCACTTCTAAATGCCCTTCAAAGACCTTATCCAATATACGTCCTAGTTCTCTTTGATATACACGTTATTACTAAATGTGTTTTTGTTTGATTCATCATAAAATAATATTGTTGTATCTCTCAGCAGTTTTAACTTTTTGTATATACCTGAAGAAACTATTCATGTAAACATTGTGAACCAATATGACTCCTCATACAACACGGAACCAGTGTCATGTTCAAAGCGAGAATTTACTGAATAAGTAGTACATAATCTTGTCAACGTTTATACGTCGATATGTTATTCAATACATTTTAGCTAAAAGCAGTAATTCGTTAAATGACCTCCTAACTTAAATTGTTAACGCACAATTAGTCTTACACCTAGACTTTGAAACAAGTATTTATTCTGAAAATATCACTATGTTATTAGTATAGAAAAGGAGACTGTAAGAAATGGGATAAAGAGGCTCCTTATCAATAATATTTTCAATATGTTTTTTCAATATTTGTTTTCAGATACTGAGTGTTAGACTTGCTCACAATGTTTATACATATAAGCAATTCACATTTGGTTGCATTTGCTGGAAACAGGTAACGTGGAATGTTTAGATACGATAGATTAAGTTGTAGTTTTTGTGATAAACCGTGCCAAGATGGATCTGAACCCAACCTGCATACAGTGATAAATGCTAACGTTGCCTCCTCCAATTGCTTCCTTGCTATTTAAATGGAGTAAGGTTGGGAAGTAAGATAAATGAGACCCATTATTAAAAGAAATGCATACTTGAACAGAAATAAAGCCGAAATGTTGACGTGGCTAGAATTACATTTGTCAGGTGATGAACATGTTTCACAATAATTCATTTTCTCAAGAAGGAATTCGAGCCCGACTGCCCTCCAGATCGGTACCACATGGGAGCACACTAATGCATTGTGTCTGTGCAGCGAAATGTCGGCGTGTTATAGTTGTGCTGTACAGCTTACTGCATCTGTTTGCAGACCAGAGGATCACCGCATTGTTTATTTTTTCTGTCTCTGCCTGCATGTTAAGGTGCACTTTATTGTTATTTACCTTCGTAATAATTAAGTATGATCATTAGGCCACGTGGGGTCGACATGTGTGATATCCGGTTGGATGTAGATCTAGGCCAATAGTAGTGTTCGTGTCTGCGTGAAGTAGTGAAGTAACTGCCGGTGAATATAAAATAGTTGTAAGATTTCTCTTGTTAAGAAGCCACACAGTAGCAGGTTCCAATCACAGTTACATATAGATTGTACGGTATCACTTCCTCCTTGGGACAAATGTGACTGAGAAACAGAATCCTGATATGTTGTGCTCCATTGTTCCACTGTTGTGCAAAAAGGAAATATACTCTGACCGATGAATAGCTGCAGATACATTGTGTACAACATCTTAGCGTTTATTTTGGTAAGGGTTACATAAATTATTCTTTAAAGCCGAGCACACTAATGGCCTTCAGTCTCCTCTAACACATTTCCTACCTGCTTTATTATGACTTTTTAGGAATTATGTCAAAGTTATGCTATTTAGGCTTAATGAATTGGATTCTACCAAGTGATTTATATATAGCTATGGTATCTCGGTATCTCATGGAGTGGAGATTGTGATACAGGTAGTGAGTAGTGAGGTGTAGAGTTTATGTTTGACGTCAAAACGTGAGTTGATCTGAGAGGAAATGGAACCCACCCACTGACTGACCTGTTGCAGTGCGTGGTGCAATCAGAAAAGTGTTAACACCCGTGTTGCAGCGTGTAGAAGAGATGACATTATCGCCCTCATCGACGCCTCAAGTTGTTCAAGCTACATGGAACCTGTACATACTTATCTCACACTCGCTGACATATTGCAGTTAACGCTCTGTCCCTCACCCCTCACCCCTCCCCAATCCTCGTATCTCCCTCTAACTAATTCATCAACCGCTTCCATACCAACACAACCCCTTATCTCTATAATATTTCAAACCCCCTCTCCCTCATTTCATCCCATTCCTCACATCCCCCCCCCCCCCCCCCCCTCCTTTTATCACATTCCTCTCCAACTCACATGTCACCAATCAGAATCCTTAAATTATCTGTTATCTCCCTACGAGTCAGTATGTCCCCCTGCTCCACCCCTATGTCTCACCTTGACCCACTCCTGGCTACGGGCACCTGTTGATTATATCAGGTGGGTAGATGGGGGAGGTGATCTCTCTAGATGTGTGACAGGTTGACGGGACCGAGTAATTACTAGAAACACTGGAGGAATTTTATCCATCACATGTGGCACGATTGGTGAATGATTTGGGAGAGAGTTATTCCTTTTTAGAATCCCAAGAGAAACACAATGCCCCCCCCCCCCCCCCCCCCCCCCCCCCCCCCCCCCGTCTAGATGGTCGCTCTGCCAGGCCATCAATACCACCACCAGACAGCCTCTCTCTGTAATTGCACTTTCTTCTTTTGATTTTCATTGCTGTCTGTAAAGTTGATGAGTGTCGTATTTAAGGCTTATCGCTTCTATTATTAAGTGTTGTATCATCTGATCTGAACACTTCAAAGCGCCTTATTTTCACAAATTAAGCATCTCTTGAGGCTCTAAACTTCTTATGGCCTTGTAACACCAAAAGTAATAAAATAACGATTTTAATAGTTGTCAAGCACATTTTTTTTATGACGCGACGGACTCTATGCTTAAATGTGGATGAAATAATTACGTAATTTTATCTGCTCTCAAATTACTAGGTTTATCTGTAATCAATATAGAAGCCACTTCATCACCCATTCCGGTAAACCAATTACCTGTTGTTCTGGCATGGCTCCATCCACGAATAATCTATAGAGGTTAAAAAACCAGTCTCCTCGGCGTTAATTTAATAAAAACAACATTAAATCAGCCTCACTCTTTAATATTCATACTTAATCTTTTATAGTAGTTACGTTTATTACTATTACGCAGCAAAGCGAATTTAATGATTATGAAGTGTCGAGTTAATGTCTTGGTCTTATCAGACATCTGAAGACGTGGGACGGAATTACACGCATATGAGAGTGAGGAGAGAGTCATCTCTGAAGTTATGGTCTTCTGAAGGAGTCGGCGTGCCTGAGTTGAAACCGACGTCATGACTAATTACACATTCACGTGTTCACAGGCGTCTTTCTGGAACTGCTTCTTGACTGATGAATTGGACTAATATAACGTTCCTGAAAAAAGATATCATACTGAAATTGTACTTTTTAATAAGGAACCTTGAATGATTCAGACTTGCCAACAAATTTTGTACTGCTTCTTTAATGCTTTGCTCTAGAACTTGATTACCGACTGCTGGAGAACTAGTAATATGACATGAATATGATATAACTGAATCATATCATATGGCGTACATTATCAGAGATTCTGAGGAATGTTTGGACGACATGCCATGCATTGACTCGAATTGCTAAACCGTTTACCGTTAACTCTTTGATGTTGACAATCCGACTAAACGAACTATTGGTACATGTTTACACAGGACGAATGTAGAGGTGATAGTTGAATATAAACGTTGACTTCTTTGAAAGACTTTTGTCCAGCTCTGCACTTTTATGTGTCTATATGTTTGAAACCGTCAACTATATATTGCTGAAAGTATAAGATTACATCAAGTTAAAGGTGCATACTGGTATAATGTTGAACAGAGTATATTTGGTATCAGCATTGTCTGGTCTACCACGAATCATCCAGCTGATTTTGGTGTCGATGTACTTCACTTGTTCTGCTACCTCGGGTTGGCAGAATAATGTCTGCTGGTGACCTAAACAGAAACAAAAGGGATCACGCTGGTCGCAAATTGATAGTTAATAGTAACAGTATAAAAAAGGAAACTTTTTTCATTTGAGAACCACAATACCGCCCGTCAATAAAGCAATAATGGGTCTTTATCTGGACTAGGAAACTAGAAACATCCACAACTCCAGTCTGATTGTATCTAATCTTGCGTCGGAAATTATTCTATTATCAGGCCACGCTAAGCTAATGAAATTACATTTTGAATTTCAAAGCAGATATATTTAACTGGCAGCCTAACCACGTGTTCTAGTTTAAGCTTGACCACATGTGCAGCTACCAGATTAATCAATAGCTTTTCCATCGCTGTCATCAAACAAACAAGACTCTTGACTGAAATTAACGAGGCGCTGTTCAATAGGGAAAAGGTCAATTATAGAGCAAGGATTAGATAATTGTGATGTCCCCCTTCACTGTAATCAATACCTTTCATAGTTCCACAGCTAATTTTACAATTTGGAGATGGTTTCGGACCAAAAAAACGTTTTCCGCTCACTGGCAAATCAAATGGAGACTTCAGCTGGGCGATGACCTCGAGCTTGAAGGTTAAGGTCAGGGATTAAATAGTTCCGGGTCATTACTGCCACTCAGTCATCACGTATTACCTGACATTACTGAAGTACATGTAATGTATCGCGTGTTTTCATCCCATCGCATGGATGGCCTCATTCGACAATTAATGTTTAGTGAATTTATCATTAGAAAGAAGGGTGAATACTGAACATCCTGACATTTCCGGAGCACAGGACTTGTTGTGAAGCCGAAGTACAAGCTCTCGACACTACACAATCGTAAACTAAGGTGGGGGTTGATCAGGCCAATTTTGAGATATGAGCGGAAAATGTAAACATAAGCCAAATTAACACACACAGGTGCGCGAAATCAACATACTTTACACCCGCTACCCATTCAAAAACACTGACACCAAAAACAATTAAAATATACATACTCACCTCTCAATAAAATCAGGAAACACAGGTCCCAAATGTAAACAAACCTAGAACCCTAAATCACTTCCGCGTCAAAACGACTGACCTGATGCCAGATACATTTTGGACAGTTGCACAGTGGCAACGATAACAGTAGACAGCTTGTAATTGTTCATAGATGATCTCTTCTCGTGATTACGATGTATAATTAAACATAGTTGTAAGTTTAATATCCTCTAGAAGCTGAAGTTAAAGCTGCATATGTCAAAGTGAATTCACGTGGAATCGTTTGTTGCCAAACGAGCAAGTTGTTAATAAAATCTTTAAAAGTTTCTGCTTTATATCAAATGATTTTTGTCAAAGTCGGTTGCGTTCTAAATTTGCGTAAATTACCGAAGATATACAACGACAGTTGCTCGATTTCAGCTACTTATGAATATCATTCCTATCAGTTGTGTACCTTGTTGAAACACTCCACGTATGCTATCTATTATTCATTTAGTTCTGTGGTAGATTTAATTTGATTCGAAATGTTTATTTGACATCGAGGAGTTTTTCACTTAAGCATTTAAGCATTATCGTGGGTTTGAAACTTGATTCGTTCGATATTTAAGGGACATTGCAAGTGCCACCAGATGCCTCCACGTACAATACAATAAGTAAATATCGCCAGACGTCTGATGAGCCAACTTGCAACTCTCAATAGTAGAAGAGAAAAAAATCAAAGAAATTCAATCTTAAGGAAGCCGACTTTACTTTTAAATGGCGCGAAACGTATATTGCCGCGACTACTTGCGATAAGTGTGCTCTTAAATCTGTCTGTAAGTGGAGTGAGAGGGGGCGAGAAATAACGAGAGTTGGATCCGTGCACGTGCAGGCGCGTGCTGGAGGTCACGTGTCAATCAGAGGAGTATTAAGTTGGAGGATAACGTCAAGCATGTTAAACAGCATCTAATTTGTACAATCAGCCATCAGATATTGGAATAAGGCTGAAAAGTAGAAAGAATAACCAAAACACGGCAAACAAGTTAACTGGGTTCCGACTGCACACGTTGCATCATTAGCATATAATTACACTCTCAGACCCTTGCGCAACGGCGACTAATGGGAAATCTAGTCAGATGATTCAGGTTGTCGCTGGTTGCGCTATCTAATTAAAACTATACACATGCTTATACCCTTGCAGTTAATCAGACGGAAAAACTTCAGAAACCACAGTTAGAGAATAGGCAATTTGTAACTTTTTTAAGTAATGAAAAAAGATAAAAGCACTTCAGATTCATTAACGATAAACGGAGATAGATTTTCCCATCATGCAGTTGGAGACTAGATCAATCTCACCCAGGTTGGACGCCAACATGACGTCATACCTTCACAGCCTTACCACACATTGACCGTATTATGTAACCAAAGGCATATGACAAGGAATATAGAGACGTGAGATGGACTTACTGTTTGAAGTAAACACCATCTGCTGAACGTGAGATGTCTACATGAAACGTTTTTTGCTTGTTTTAATTGCGTTAGAACTCTCCGATCATCGTGTTTTGGTTTATTCCCAATTATTGAAAACACTATTGATGATGCTTTGAAAAGTGTAAATTTCTATTCTTTAAGATTGATCATGACATCAGATTTTATTGATGCTTATAGACAAATCATATCTATATTTCCGCCCCACTTCAGTGACATGTGATAGCAACATACTTGTTGCCCTTATTATAACGATTAAACCTAGCTGTTATAGGCTTAAATTTTACTTTGTGATATTTGATATGAAATAAGATAGTCTAGCCCTAAACAATACTTAATTTCAGATTTAGAGATGAGTCAGGTTTGAACTAGGTGTGCTTCTTGAATGCACCCCTTTCTAGTTTAATCCATGCAATTGGCCATTTAAAGAAGAAAAGTGATGAAACTGCACGTGCGTTTCCGTAGACAATGTGACTATGAGCTAGCATGAAACCTGAATGCGCGAATAAAACAAAGACGTCATTGTGTTAAATAGTTACCGAAATCGACCTCAGCTTTATCAAGCTTGAAAAGCGCGGCCTCAGTCGGTAAATGTTACACTATCATGCGTGTATCTGGACAGGGACATCACGTCTGTGTTCGCTAAAACTCTCTTCCCCCTCTTATCTTAACTGTGTAGATTTGAATTTAAACACGATACGCTATATGAAATGCGTACAGCATTCGTCATAATACAATATTAGAGGTCTACAGGCAGTTATAATGGGTTATATTTTCCTGTCAGTGACAATTGTGATAACATTCTTCATTTCATTGTGTTGAAAGTTAACAAGGCATTTATCAAATCAATTACATCAAGCAGTAGTTGCGAGAGTTGAAGGTTTTAGCAATCTCTGAAATGTTCCCAATTATGAAACACAAAGAAATGCATAATCCTCAGTACAAAGATCATTCATCTTTTGAAATGAATTCTATTCTCGATAAATCAATACCACTTACAGATTTCAAACTCAGATGACTGAAAAGCATGTTTTTCGCTTGGATACATCGCGAATTGATCAGGATTCAGAAGAAAGGAAATGTCATTCCTTTGAGTGTCGTGCGAACGCTGGTGTATAAAGTTACTTTTTAGGCGATTTATCTTTTCCATCTCCTTTCATGCTGAAATAATACTTTCGTTAACTTTAAATGCTATTCAGAGATATCACAAGGTTTTGAAGCCCATTTTCTAGCAGCTTATGTCCTAAACCACTCCGTCTGGTCCGTGGAGCCGAAGGGTTGACACTAGTGTGATTGATAGTTGTATTGATTGACTGATAGATTGGCTACCTACAGATAGAATACGGCTGGTCCATCCACGCACAATCTCTTACTTCCGTGTGCTAATTGTTTGTGGGTCCTTGGCTCATCGCTGCAGTGTCACTTGTCAGATATCTCTCTTGATTACGTGTTCAAAAATGTTAGAGTATCTCCATACAGGCGAGCAGAAATTCAAAATTCACCATTCGACACGGCTTAGAAACTTACTTTTGCATTACTCTATTTGAACGCAAATGCAAAATCAGCTCTGCTGGAAGCGCTTGTAAAATCCTAACATTCAGTAAATAATTACATATACAAACATGCTAGCTTATTCCTCCACATAGGGTTCCTCAACTGCTTATTGTATCTCGACAATGTGCAGCAAGGCATGCTGGAAAGCTGCGGATAGCTTTATTGGTTGCTGTGATGTGATTGGTCGCGATCGGTTAACATTTCCGTTGTCAAAGAAAAGGGAAAACATGGAAAATATGTAATACAAAAATGTTGATATGCAATAACACTACATGTGCATGCAAAAAAGAAGACCTGGTTTCCATGCGGTACATAGTGCTGATAAACGCAGACGTGTTCGTCTTAAGAGACCTATATATATATATAGGTATTCAATCGTCAGCAGCATCTGTAATCGTAACAAACCTACACACATACAATCAGTAATTGTAGCTAGACATAATGTATTGAATCAGCATTAATGGATTTCATGCATTTCTCCTAATGCAGCACACTATTTATACCACTGGGTCAAGGAAAAAACAAGACGCAAGATGTCGTGTTTTTTTTTATCAATGAGTGATATATACGAATGAAAACGAGTTACATAATGTCTCAAGGGGCAAAATAAAATAACAGTTTTTTAAAAAAACATTCTCTCTTCGTTTTTCTGAATAATACGCCTTTTGGAAGATCGTCTTTTTGGAATTCCATTAACTTAGCGAGTTAGGAGAATGAAATAGGACCTTTTTGCTTGTTTTGTGTATGTGTGTTCTTTGTTTTCTTTGATATCCTACAGCAGCGATGCGTCAACTAATCAAAGTCCAAGAAGGGACATTATGTCAAAATCATCTCTTGTTTTATCAGTTTTAACATTCAGTGACATACCAACTTCGGTTGCTAAAGATACACATCTGTCAAACGATATATATGTAACACTCCACCACTTCTCTTCATATTCGTTCCAAACATAATTTTTACATTACGAAAGGGTTTGGATACAAGTTATAAAACTTAGAACACATTCTCCCCAGCATTTATATATTTACTATTTCCAAGATGGACAGAATATACAAGTGGAAACAGTGGAACAGTTACTAAAAGGGAAATCACCTTTTATAGAAATACGTTCCGTATAAATCTCCGGACTAATCAAGGGTATACTTATACCACATCCCACACAGCCGATGTTTCTATCCACACTGGTTGGCCAGCAGTAGACTGAAATATAGTCTTCATCGTGGAATTAAACAACTTCCAAACGCAAGGCATAACTCTTGCCAGTCTGCATATCTGGCTGATTTAAAGGCGCTGTAGCACGTTTTTTTCGCTCAAATAAGTCGATGTAATGTATTTGAAAAATAACGTCAACAATAGTAAGACACCCTTCTCTCTTCGGAAAATCAAGTTTCAAATGAGTGTACATGGTTCCGTAAAGCCATGGGAATTTGTTTTGTCATTCGAAATAATAAAATGTGTTCACAATAAAATTGCCGCCAGGCAAATTTGGCTTTACACGCAACACCGTTATTACCACTACGGATAATTGGTTTGTGTAATAAGATGTTTTACCCTCTTAAGTAGATATAAATGACATAAACTATCATTATAAATGAGAAATTTGAAAAAATAAAATTTGCAAAAAACGTGCTACAGCGCCTTTAAGCTTTGTGGTATTTCCCTCGCTTTGTTGTGCCTAGATAGTGAATCGCAGCACCAGAAATGCATAGCGGGCCTGCATTTCTAAGCACCGATTTATTAAGGAAATACTGCAAGGCCTAAGAGTTTTGCCTAGCATTGGGAAGTTGGGAATTAAATGATTACTCTATCTCATCAATGTGATTTTATTTCTTTGTTGTTCCAAATGTATTTCCAGTTTATCTAGACTTTCTGAATAAGGATCTGTACTGTCTTAAAGGTTTCAGCACTAGACCTGCAGAGTAATGGATTTCATTCTTCCAAATATGTGTTCTAAAGGAATCATTTCTTCATGATAGGATCACATTGAACCTGTTTCAGAACACATTGGCTTCCGTGCCTGGTCTCCTAGCTACTGCTCTTTCAGACTTAAGTGATTTTTAGAAGAAACTTCACATTGAAACTTTTTTCCGTTTTGTTAAAAGCTTCATAAATTTAAAACGTTTGATAATGGCGTTTAACGTTTTACTTCTTTCTGTACAACAAAACGAATCGTGTTTGATGTTCTGTATACATTCTGTAAAATATCTGAACTTTCGGTTGTCGATTCTGGAGAATGAGTACTCACAAATCCATTTACTATTTGGTAATAAAATGAATATCAATAGTGTGTAACTGGGTCAATTTTAATAGGCTAAGAGACAAGGAAGTAGACAAAGCGGGGAATTAGGTCAACACGACCAGATCCATTTCCGGTTTGTCTTCTGAGGATGTTTTTGTCTTTTGTGGACTGAAGCATTTTGGTAATAGAAATTGGAAAACTGCCATTAAGATACGGGACCAAAGAGCATTGTTCTGTACCTTAGATAACACGCTGTCTTACTTCAATACGCCAACTCTAGCCCGAGATGAATTAGGAAAGTACACATTTCAGTATGTATGTATGTATGTATGCATGTATGTACACAATGTATGCATGTACAAAAAGAATGTATGTACAAAATATATGTATGTACAAAATGTATGTATGTACAAAATGTATGTATGTACAAAATGTATGTATGTATTCTTATGTATTCGTATGTATGTAAAAGCGGGATCGCCACAAGTAAAAATGTATCGTTGATACATAGTGAGTTTTTCTTAATCCAAAGTAAACTACAATTGTACCCTTTGAATGATCTACATGCAACTCCTCGGGCTCCTATGGTCGCCGTATGTTAATCGTCATCTTAACACGTCAGTGTATTGACACCAAAATCAGTCATTGTCTTTCAATCACGTACGTGAATTGCCTCGCGGCCTTCAATTGGGTGTCACTCCAGGTATATATATATATATATATATATGTATATATATATATATATATATATATATATATATATATAGTGGACAAAGGCAAGGGCGGAATATGATGCTGATAGGCTAAATATGAGTATGATTACACACATGTTACATCACATACTCGTATGCAAGAGTATGTGTTCAATATAAACCGAGCACGTGATTACTGTTTACTCCTTATTGACTCCCACTTTCACGCAACCTGTGCATTATGGATTTAATACATATCATGGTTAATTTGTATTTGTTTAACGATATCTGAACTACTAAAATATTTACCTTCAGCACATTGTCATATCCACACTTCGTTATGACTTCCATATCAGTATATTGATTTTTAATGGGGGAAACACGAAATGCAAATCTTGAACTAATGGATTCCTTCATGAGTGAGAAAAAGTAAATGAGATTGAAAATGTTCCTCTTATTGCTCGCTCATTGTAACGATGCTTCCTAATGAGAAAACATGCGAAGAACATTTTTCTGAAGTTATATTTATAACCAATACCTCCGGTGATATCACGAGAATAACGATCAGTGTTTGGTGGAGTTCTTCCTCTGATTGTGAAACGCTACATCAAGTGCAGGTATATGCGCGAGTGTGGAGGTATGTTAGTTGGTATTTGGGCTTAGGGTGCTTCCTATATATTACCTCACTCCTCTGACAGCAAGCCACGCCAGCAGACACGGTGCCAGAACCATGCATACGTTCTGCTAGCGTGCCCGTCGTGTTGAGCGCTTGCCAATGTGAACACTATGCAACGTCCCTGTTCGGATAATACCTCGTCAAAAACCTACATAGTTATGCTAATTCGAGGGACCATAGATGCATGCATACCGCAGAGCAAAATGGTATAGTGCTTAAGAGACTGGAGTTTCAGTTTTCTGCGCGGTGCGTGTGTTCCAGCCTCGGTGTGGTGATTAACAGTTGACCGATAATTACAATCCTGCCTCACAATGCTTCTAGGTCCCTGTACAGTCAATAAACGCCCCCTTGTTCCTTTTAGCCTATTCATAAAGGTTCTCTGTTCGTCCTTTTCTGGTTATTTGACTTTGAAGACGTGCACGTATGCAACTATACCATATTCCGTTTACAACCTTTGATTAACACGTTCTGGTAGGGCGTGCGACATTAATTCAAGGAGCAATAAGACGGGAGATGCTTCCAGTCTTGTCTAATCGCACCATGCACAGATGTTCCTTTTTTATTGGCGAGTAGGCTTGTATTTTGTAAAGTCTAAAATTATTACCATGCCTTACAGGTGCATAACGCATCACGTGGATTTAAGTGAGTGCAAACCAAGCGGAAATCGAGAGATCGAATATCTCTTTTATCTAATGTTTCTATTTCCTTCTTCCAGATGTAAGGCGTCTTCCCGTGGCTCCGAGTGTCGGCGACTGCGCTGTATCCAGGTAGGTGGCCGGGTCAACAGCATTGGTTCGTCTGGTAGTACGAGGTAGAACGTCAGTCAGAATACTAGTTCATCAGTAGCAAACTTGTCATAATTTATTGGGAAGTCATTTAGAATACTGGTTACATGTGACCAGTCAAAGTACTGGTTAATCGTTAGCGGCACAAGTCAGAACACAAGTTTAGAATATTAGTTATTCGCTTAACTGATCACTTGTTTAGGCAGGTAGAGTGCGGGGTTTTAACGACATTTTCTTTTTAGATTTTCAACTATGACATTACGTTTTCTTGAAAATGCATTTGTTAAAGTATATATATACTGTATGTAGTCACAGTACTGATTATACATGATTTGAAGTAGGTCAGAATAATGTATGCAGTCACAACACTGACTATACGTTATGAAAGGTTGGTCGGGATACATTTTGCAGTTACTGTACATGTACTTGCAATACAGTTTTAAAGTAGCTAGGAGTATTGAATGCAGTCACAATACTGACTATATATATATATATATATATATATATATATATATATATATATATATATATATATATATATATATATATACCTATTAGTATTTAAAGTCAAATCTGTTGGAAATCAGAGTACTTAGATATAGTAATTTCGGTAGTCCTAATACAGCAGTACTTCATGGTCTGCGGTTCAGTAAGGATACTGATATATTAAATCGCTCAGGTCGACTCCTAAAGGATTCCAGGTATTTTAATACCACATTGAATTTATATTTGTATGCTAGTTTGA
Source organism: Gibbula magus (assembly GCA_936450465.1). Taxonomy (NCBI): domain Eukaryota; kingdom Metazoa; phylum Mollusca; class Gastropoda; order Trochida; family Trochidae; genus Gibbula; species Gibbula magus. The sequence goes on from OW388303.1 coordinate 66,891,148, forward strand.
AAATCTAACGAACCCAGCTCGTTAGTGAGTATATACATTCCACGCAGTGAACCTGTCTGTGAGGGTATTAAGTAAACACCAGTGGTATATTCAACGGTTGGAAACACCCTGGTACTATTAATGCATTTGTATGCAAATGGAAACATTGCAGACACTGACCATTTTCCGTTAACGACAAGTGTCTGAATGAAGGTTTACTAGTGTTTGGACATGTCCATGGTTAGTTTAACTTTGCTTTGAGGGATAAGCTTAACGTTGCATGCTAGTTTAGTCAGGGGTATGCTTTTTATATCAACTGCAATTTGAGTTGGTGAGAAAAGTAACCTAATATTTGCCTTTTGAAACTTAATTGCGTCACTATAAAGGTTCTTTGTTCTGATCCATGACAGGGTTTATGATAAGAGCATTTAATACAGTCTAGTTCGTTACTCAGCAAGGTTAGACAAAGTGAATACACATATGACCAAGAAAAATGCGTCGCGTTATTTTGTAAAAAAAAAACACATCTCATAGACTATATTTTAGTCTATAAAGATCTATGCTCTCAACATGATTTCATTTAAAATGTGCCCAGTTTGTATTCATTTAATGTTATGTACGTGTAAGAATGCTTTATTCTTTAAATAGGTTAAACATTAGATTTTACGTGAACCATCTCCAATACAATATTACTTAATAACCCCAATGTCAAATAGTTTCAACTTGAATAAACTAATAACAATATGATGACTCAAATAAATTCTGCCAGAAATGAATATTTTATATAGACAAAGGATTGAAGGACAAAACGTGATGAAACAGCCATGTGTCTATTGTTTGTGGATATGAATGAGCAAACATATGTTACACAAGACCAACACTGTGTATACATATTGAAGCATGTTAACGTGATGTGTCCCAACACTCGGTGCCTACCAGCAACTAGCTGTCTACTTGTATACGTACAGTGAACCCCCTCCGTGTGAGATCTCCGTCTTATAAGAGCTCTCTAAGTACACAGAGATTGTAATGATCGTGTTTGTTTACCTCAAGTCAAGGAGAGGGGTCTGCATTTAACAGTCTGGATAAATACAGGTTTTATAGGATCTGATAAATTACCCAGCTTCGGGAGCTAATTTATAGATTATGAAATGTTGTTTGCTTTTACTTGAGAAAACACTTTCGGAGTATACTACAACGTTTGTGTTTAAGTAGCTGGTGTAATGGTTTTAATGTGAAACACACTCGGCAGTTAATGGTTAAAGGATGAAATTATGTTTGTTTTACCGGATGGTTTCCTTGGTAGTTAAATATGACGATGGTGTTTAAAATTGTTCGCAGCTTTGAAAGATTTTGTTAACTTTAAAGAGCTAATTGTCAGTGTCAGCCACGACAGCAGTGCTTAATCTTCCCAAGATCGTTATATTGTTAGATAAAGACCATTCACACGTTACGGCCTGTTGCAACAACTTGAAACAACTACATTTGTATCTATTGCAACATGTTACCTCGTACTGCAACTGACTTGACCAACGTCACCTTGTTCTGCAAGTCTCAATGTGCTTACGAGTCTGACTTTGTATATGAGTTTATACATCCTAATTCAACTGGCCTCAAATGTTCTATACTTTACACATATGACCCTTGGGACGTTTCACCAGGAAAAGTCGCACTATTCTACCCGCTAGTGCTATGTAGAAGTCAGACTAACTGTTACGTCGTTTGGCCCTTCGCTTCTCTAAAATCTACACGCTTCTGTCTTACATTGAAGAACTTTACATGTAATTTAGCCCATCCTATTGTTCACGCAATCAGATGGCAAGTTTGCTTTTGGACTTTTAAATCCTAAGTATGCGCTAAATGGGATGGTTGTTAACACCAGGATACCAAGACACGATAGTCCATCATCTCATACCATGCTTTTTCATTAGTTTTTCCATAAAAAGCCTCAGGGGCGGATAATTTGTGTACGAGTTTTATGACTGAGTGTAACATCTCCATTGCAAGCCGTATTCGTATGGTGATGAATGTATGTTCATAGCTGTTACCTTTGGATATATATTTGAAATAAAAATCAATCCACTCGACGAAAGAGTGAACATACATGTATACAACTAAGGGTCGTGATGTTCACATTCTAGAACTTGTAATCCAAAAAATAGTCCAAAATATTTTTTTAAAATATTGAAAAAGGCTTCTTCTGAAAATCATATTGCTTACAGTCTCTTCTTCAATATTTATTAAAATGATGATAGTTTCAGAATAAATACATTTGTCAGAGGCAGAGTGTAAGACTATCTCGAAAAGCGTTCATGTTTGTGCAATTCCACTTACTAATGCCCTTGAAAGAATATATTATATAAATTACATGAATATAGACAGAATATCACCCAATTGTCTTCTGATAACAAATATATCAACACGAGTTGATAAAAGTTACAAATATCCGAGGCTTGCCAATAAATTTACTGTTATCAACGATATCAGAAGACACGAGGGTTAGATTCTATTTATCCAAAATCAGGGCTCCGTTCCATAACAGCGAGCGCTTCAAATGCTCATTGAACGCTCAATGTAGCGCTCAAGTAGCGCTCAAGTAGCGCCCCCTCTCTCTTGAACGACACAGTGCAAATTCCTCGCAGTTTGCTCGCCTTGCTACGTAGCGCTACATTGAGCAATCGCGTTCAAGAGAGGTTTAAAAGTAATCGCTAATTGAGCGATTACTTTGAAACCACTCTTGAACACGGCCCATGTCTTATTACATTTCAATGAAAATAGTGTACATCTCTGAGCACAGTCCTGCTTAAAGTTAACTGACATGGATTCGTAAGAAGCCATCTCTCCTTATGTAACACAGTCGTCTAACAGGTATTGCTAACGTGGATACTGATGAGATATCGGGACAGATGGTGTATACTTAACGTGTTTCGGGACAATAACTACACGTGCATCATGTTAAAGATAAATAACCAAGAAGATGTATATAGCAAATGACATAATATAGCGATTTGGATATTGAAAACTGCAATATTGTACATGTATATTTGGGATCATGTGTGAAAGATAACACATTCTACTAGTTTGTTTTTCGTGGCGAGACCATTTAGCGATTCGAACCCATTCCTTCAGAATGAGACATCTATTGATAACACCGAATATGAATGGACAATGCAAACGTGCGTTTTTTTAATTATCAATTACTTCGATATTCGTGAATGTTATGAATGGACGTTATTATTATTGTTATGGACCATTAAGGCATATCACTGCTTTCGTGTGATATTATTAATATACAACACTTTTCAATTATTTTTTTCATAACGTCATTTCCAAGAATAATGACAGAATGGACAGTATGCACACAATTATTATCTCAGTGAAAATAGTATATATGATATTCAATTTTGTATTTTTTGTTTTTGGATCTTCAGCAATTAATGAATTGTTGCTACATTTTATGTAATTTTATTGAATCCTTTATTTCAGTAAGAACGGCGTGCTACAGTGCCTTTACTATTCATTTGCTTTTTATAAACTTGATTTATCCTGTACGCCCTTTAAAATCAATCATCGTTGTTCTCTGCACCTCATCTCTGTTTATGACATTTATTTACATTTTTTTTATTTCAAATAATAACAAACTTGATTCAGCGTTAAGCAATGAGATCATCTATCTCTGCCATCTATCATCAATAATCTCTCGTCTATAATCGCTTTCAGATTTAGACAAGTACAGTCACCGATGCTGTGTGACCTTCTTTGGAAATTACATAGTAAAAAACGCCTGTGTAAACACGATATACATGTTTTTAACTTTAGGTTTACCCGGTTTAATTAGTTTTACCTTTTGATTGATGTTACTGCACTCGTATTATATATTTTTGTTATGGTTGAATCAGTACTTTTTCATGGTTGAATCAGTACATTAATTTAGTCTAAAGCAGTATATCTAAATAAGTTAACTTCGATATTTGAGTATGTTTGTAATTCTCATAATTGCTTACCTGTTCTTAGCTCGCTTGATATAACGCAATATTCAACATTTGAAATAAGGTAAATACTACGTACTGACCAGGCATGATCAAGCATTTCCGCTCATGACCGTTAGGATAGCTTTAGGTTATATATATACTGAAGTGTTATCAAACAAATTATTTCTAATATTGTATCAGTTGGTTAATGATCAAATGAAGCAGTATTTATAATTTCAAAATTTACAAATATCCCTAACTATTTTTGTCCAGTATATCTGCAATCTGTAATAAGTCATCAAATTACCTAAAATTCATTTAACTACACGTACATCTGATATAGAGTCATCAAACTGATTTATGATTATTTTCTATGTATATACATAAACACCCAATCTGGTATCCAACTGAAACTATACAATGTGCCCATTACATCCTTAAACAGAGAACCAGAAGCAGATAAAGTTCTACATTGGGAAAAGGATGTCATTGTTTTGTACTACAGCTGTTGAAATGTTCCGGACACTTCGTGCAAATTAGCAGATCTTTTATTATCAAATTGAAATAATTGTAATCGACGAGACGAAACTATAAATGCTGATATGCCAACTACTCATATTTGCCTTAACCTGTTACAATCAGAGTGGTGTAATGGACGTTATCTAACGAACTGACGACTGTACAAATGTGGGCAGGTTGAGGCGTGAAGTGCTGACAGTTCACGTAACAAGATGATAGGTCCTTTCTGTCTGCCTCTGTACCGTCTCAATCCATCAGCCATATACCGGCGTGTATGCGCGTGTTTTTGTCATCAGCATCTCTGGAGAGCAGAGGGAATGTCTGTAGAGCTGAAAATAGCAAAATACATCCTCGTGGAAGTATTATCTGTGTTTAGATCGTTACTTCAAACCCATTTTGATGTGTGCCAGTCGGTTTTGTCGTTGGTGTCAGGTTTCTTCTACCGGGTTTAGAACTCAGCCCGACCTACATGTACATGCACAATAACAAAACATAGCGAGGATGCTTTCTGGAATACCTGCTCCATCCACACAAACAGGCATGAAATAGACTTTATGAGTAATGTTTGTGGCGAAGGAAAAAGAACCCGGGTGAAAAATAACGTTCCTCTTCAGCGGCAAGCGAAAAGCCTTACTCGATAATTAAGAACAAACGGTAAGTTATTATGGAAGGATGTTTATTTTACATTAGTGAGGGCGGGGTTACGGCATGTCGTCCCTCGTCAGCCTCTAGTACTCTCTATATCTCCTGCTTTATGGGGTGTCAATAGATTTAACTCGTGTTGAGCTCGCACCTCTGCAATAGCGTTCCAGGAATGTGCTACAGGGCTTCTGGTATGAGAGAGGGTCTACCAGTTTAGCTACCCTATCTATTTTAAACATGTGCTGATTGCAGACTAATTGTATTTTTTCTGGAAATCAAAAACTGACTTTACAAAGTATTGATACTGTTGGAATACATAACGCCAGTATTTCACCATTGAACAAATCAAATTGAAGCGACAAATATAAGGAACTGAATAAAGGATAAGCATCGTGCATACCACGAGTGATGTTAATATACATGTTCAACTGGTTCTAGCTGTTATTCCTCGCTTGCTTGGAAATGGCAAACAACAATTAAACTGAACAATAAAATATATAAAATACATATCCATATGTGTCAAATAGAGTAGATAACAAATAACAGTTTCAGTGAGGTACGAGCAACGATGACTGGAAATATTGATAGAGTAAGCCTTTTTAGCAAAGTAAAATCTTCTACACTAGATTATAGTTCTTCAGCTACACACGGAAGTTAACCATCATCTCATTGCGCACACCTGCACCTAGTAATATGTGTGTCAGTGATGCTAATTTTAATAATCCATAATGATATCCTCAGGTAATTGAATTTACTGGTTAGTTCTCGTTAAACATTAAATTATAATATTATGTTACCAATGACCTATAACTATGTATTTACATGTAACACCATACCAGGAGAGCTCACACTCGCCAACTCATAAATGAGACTGTTTCGAATGATTTCATGATTCAAAATAGAGCATTATTCCCCAATTGACATTGGGTGTATCCATTTTCTTGTTAGGGTCACATGTGCTAAAAGTTATAAATACAAGGTTACATTTGGGATTAATGCTGTTATTTTATCGGGAAGTCCTGGCTGATGTCGAACATTACTATTTTGATTATAGTCGACTCAGTGTAGTAAAAGCAGTGCTTTCAGATCGAAAACCGGACAATGCACGGCAATGTTATTTCGGAAATATATTTACAAAAGACAAAAACACAAATTTGGTTTAAGATTGTAATGTCATATAAATACTGTGCATATAAATGGGACGTGTAGTTTCGGTTTCTGCACATGTATAATGATGTTGCTCGGTTTTCATTTGAAACTCGTATTTATATATATTTGGCGATTGGTGATGGATATATGCAACTTGAGTTATTGAATTGAAATCAGTACATATTGTAGTTTGGCACGTATTAAAACCAAATAATATATTTTGAAACACGATTGATGCATCTTTAAAACGGTCATATTGCTACGATCTACAATCATATAACAGTGAATTAACGTATTGATTAGTCGGAATTGTCTTCATTTCATAATTTAATAATTTGATTAGATTCTTAAGAAATATTGAGTTACTTATCCAGGAGTTTCATTTTGCCTAGAACAGACACGATGACAGCACAAGTATACTCCCATGTATACTTTACGAAATCCATATAGTACATGTATATGTTATGAAATCTATTGTATCATGTTCGGGGTCCGGTCAACTACACCCAGGGGTACGCCTAGCTGCTTCCTGTATGTCTATGTTTCACAACACAACACAACTTTATCATACAATATATTAGTATATCTTTAATCAGATAGGGAGTTCGTAAATGTCCGAATGAACGACTTAATTATGTATGTTCATGAGTTGCTTTACAACTTACTTACATGAACTATTATCTCTCATTACGATCCTGATGATTTCTTGATAAAGTATACCGAACGCTTTGATAAATCTTGAATTACACTTAACGGAATGCATGGAATTATCAGACCTTTATTAATGTTCTTACCTTCCTCCTGTAATCTAATTAAAGTTATTTATTAACTTATGCGTATCAATATAGCACTAGTAGGCTTGGCCAGTTATAAGTCATTGGGAAGTCTCATCAATTCAAACCCCATCAACTAGTGTACAGAAGGACCAAGGCACCGAAAATAGTGACAGAGCGCATGTTTGTATTGTGTATCGCGTGGATGCTTTGAGTACATCTTTAAAAATGTTATTTCAAAATTTATTGTCAGATTGGTTTGGAATGATGAAGCTTGAGTTGTTGGGTAGACAGCTAAGGATTTTATTTATCTTTCAATCAAACTTGAGTACGAATGTTTATTCATCCTGAACAAGGTACATTTAATGAATGAATGTGTACGTTGAGTGGTTTCGTGGTGTCTTATATCTTTTTCTGAGACCTCTTACGATGCATTATAGATGACACCCTCTTTGAATGAAAGTTAACAAATTAATTGCCAAAATAAGTTCGAAACTTATGGTCAAGTGAACTGGAGAAATTACCCTAAAACACGTCAGATGCGCTGTCATTACTTATGAACACACTGGGTTAGGGGAGATAACTCGATGCCGAGTTCCTGACAGATTTGCTTGTCTGAACTCCACACAGCACGGACCTGCATGTCAAGCAGAGATTTTAGCGTCTTTGACAGAAGAGAGAAATTCCATGCGTTGCTTTTCAAAGGCACTGACTTGCATTAACTTATACTGGGGCAAAACAAGAACATAACGCACTCCCTGTATATGGCTTGTTGTGTTATCGGAGGAAGGAAGTGAAGACGGGCAGAACAATATCACATCGCGGAGCTGTGAAGAAGCAAAACAACTCCGTGATAAGATCTCCCCTCTGTGTCGACAGCAGGAGAGGTCGCCCAGTCCTGTCTTGTATGTTTGTGATAAGAAGCGCCACGCATTCTGTTAGAAGTAATGTGAATGAAAACAGAAATAGTGTATAAACTTAATGAAAACAGAAATAGTGTACGGACTTAAGGATGTCCGCTCCTTCCGGTTGAACTTCAAAAATGAAATATGATGAAGCAAAGCTTTTTTGTCATTTATATTTACTTCATGACATTCCACATCGCCTAGATACTTTTAAAAAGCAAATGAAATAAAGAAAATGTGACTTTAGAACCCCTAAAAAGTGCTTAAACAGCATAAATGGCCTAAATTTGACTAAAAAGGGAGGTTTTCAGGTACATTTTGTGTCAAAGCTTAAAAAAACCCACACTACCATATATATTTTTTCATCGATTTCGGTAGGGGAACATGAACTTTGTAACATATCAAAAAAGTTTTAAAAAAGTTTAATACTAGAAATGTAGTATTTTAAAGTTTTTAGCACTTTATTTCTCATTTTCCCATAGACTCCCATGTTAAAATTGTACTTCTTACAGGCGTCATATCTCGAAAAAAACCTACACTACCCCATATTTTTTAATGCTGATTTTTCAATCATATACTTTGATCTTTTAAAAAATATAAGTTAGAACAAAGTTTAATTCTATAAATTTGAGGAGCGAACATCCTTAATGAAAACAGAAATAGTGTATGAACTTAATGAAAACAGAAATAGTGTATGAACTTAATGAAAACAGAAATAGTGTATGAAATTAATGAAAACAGAAATAGTGTATGAACATATTAACAGAAATAGTGTATGAACTTAATGAAAAAAAATAGTGTATGAACTTAATGAAAACAAAAATAGTGTATGAACTTAATGAAAAAAGAAATAGTGTATGAACTTAATGAAAACAGAAATAGTGTATGAACTTAATGAAAACAGAAATAGTGTATGAACTTAATGAAAACAGAAATAGTGTATGAACTTAATGAAAACAGAAATAGTGTATGAACTTAATGAAAACAGAAATAGTGTATGAACTTAATGAAAACAGAAATAGTGTATGAACTTAATGAAAACAAAAATAGTGTATGAACTTAATGAAAAAGAAATAGTGTATGAACTTAATGAAAACAGAAATAGTGTATGAACTTAATGAAAAAAGAAATAGTGTAAGAACTTAATGAAAACAGAAATAGTGGATAAACGTAATGAAAACAGAAATAGTGTATGAACTTAATGAAAACAGAAATAGTGTATGAACTTAATGAAAACAGAAATAGTGGATAAACTTAATGAAAACAGAAATACTGTATGAACTTAATGAAAACAGAAATAGTGGATGAACTTAATGAAAACAGAAATAGTGTATGAACTTAATGAAAACAGAAATAGTGTATGACATTAATGAAAACAGTATTAGTGTATGAACTTAATGAAAACAGAAATCGTGTATGTACTTAATGAAAACAGAAACAGTGTATAAACGTAATGAAAACAAAAATAGTGTATGAACTTAATGAAAACAGAAATAGTGTATGAACTTAATGAAAACAGAAATAGTGTATGAACTTAATGAAAACAAAAATAGTGTATGAACTTAATGAAAACAGAAATAGTGGATAAACTTAATGAAAACAGAAATAGTGTATGAACTTAATGAAAACAGAAATAGTGTATGAACTTAATGAAAACAAAAATAGTGTATGAACTTAATGAAAACAGAAATAGTGTATAAACTTAATGAAAACAGAAATAGTGTATGAACTTAATGAAAACAGAAATAGTGTATAAACTTAATGAAAACAGAAATAGTGTATAAACTTAATGAAAACAGAAATAGTGTATAAACTTAATGAAAACAGAAATAGTGTATGAACTTAATGAAAACAGAAATAGTGTATGAACTTAATGAAAACAGAAATAGTGTATGAACTTAATGAAAACAGAAATAGTGTATGAACTTAATGAAAACAGAAATAGTGTATGAACTTAATGAAAACAGAAATAGTGTATGAACTTAATGAAAACAGAAATAGTGTATGAACTTAATGAAAACAGAAATAGTGTATGAACTTAATGAAAACAGAAATAGTGTATAAACTTAATGAAAACAGAAATAGTGTATACACTTAATGAAAACAGAAATAGTGTATACACTTAATGAAAACAGAAATAGTGTATGAACTTAATGAAAACAGAAATAGTGTATGAACTTAATGAAAACAGAAATAGTGTATAAACTTAATGAAAACAGAAATAGTGTATGAACTTAATGAAAACAGAAATAGTGTATACACTTAATGAAAACAGAAATAGTGTATGAACTTAATGAAAACAGAAATAGTGTATGAACTTAATGAAAACAGAAATAGTGTATGAACTTAATGAAAACAGAAATAGTGTATGAACTTAATGAAAACAGAAATAGTGTATGAACTTAATGAAAACAGAAATAGTGTATGAACTTAATGAAAACAGAAATAGTGTATAAACTTAATGAAAACAGAAATAGTGTATGAACTTAATGAAAACAGAAATAGTGTATGAACTTAATGAAAACAGAAATAGTGTATGAACTTAATGAAAACAGAAATAGTGGATAAACTTAATGAAAACAGAAATAGTGGATAAACTTAATGAAAACAGAAATAGTGTATGAACTTAATGAAAACAGAAATAGTGTATAAACTTAATGAAAACAGAAATAGTGTATGAACTTAATGAAAACAGAAATAGTGGATAAACTTAATGAAAACAGAAATAGTGTATAAACTTAATGAAAACAGAAATAGTGTATAAACTTAATGAAACAGAAATAGTGTATAAACTTAATGAAAACAGAAATAGTGTATGAACTTAATGAAAACAGAAATAGTGTATGAACTTAATGAAAACAGAAATAGTGTATGAACTTAATGAAAACAGAAATAGTGTATGAACTTAATGAAAACAGAAATAGTGTATGAACTTAATGAAAACAGAAATAGTGTATAAACTTAATGAAAACAGAAATAGTGTATGAACTTAATGAAAACAGAAATAGTGGATAAACTTAATGAAAACAGAAATAGTGTATAAACTTAATGAAAACAGAAATAGTGTATAAACTTAATGAAAACAGAAATAGTGTATAAACTTAATGAAAACAGAAATAGTGTATGAACTTAATGAAAACAGAAATAGTGTATGAACTTAATGAAAACAGAAATAGTGTATGAACTTAATGAAAACAGAAATAGTGTATGAACTTAATGAAAACAGAAATAGTGTATAAACTTAATGAAAACAGAAATAGTGTATAAACTTAATGAAAACAGAAATAGTGTATGAACTTAATGAAAACAGAAATAGTGTATGAACTTAATGAAAACAGAAATAGTGTATAAACTTAATGAAAACAGAAATAGTGTATGAACTTAATGAAAACAGAAATAGTGTATAAACTTAATGAAAACAGAAATAGTGTATAAACTTAATGGAAACAGAAATAGTGTATGAACTTAATGAAAACAGAAATAGTGGATAAACTTAATGAAAACAGAAATAGTGTATGAACTTAATGAAAACAGAAATAGTGGATAAACTTAATGAAAACAGAAATAGTGGATAAACTTAATGAAAACAGAAATAGTGTATAAACTTAATGAAAACAGAAATAGTGTATGAACTTAATGAAAACAGAAATAGTGGATAAACTTAATGAAAACAGAAATAGTGTATGAACTTAATGAAAACAGAAATAGTGTATGAACTTAATGAAAACAGAAATAGTGGATAAACTTAATGGAAACAGAAATAGTGGATAAACTTAATGAAAACAGAAATAGTGGATAAACTTAATGAAAACAGACATAGTGGATAAACTTAATGAAAACAGAAATAGTGTATAAACTTAATGAAAACAGAAATAGTGTATACACTTAATGAAAACAGAAATAGTGTATACACTTAATAAAAACAGAAATAGTGTATACACTTAATGAAAACAGAAATAGTGTATGAACTTAATGAAAACAGAAATAGTGTATGAACTTAATGAAAACAGAAATAGTGTATGAACTTAATGAAAACAGAAATAGTGGATAAACTTAATGGAAACAGAAATAGTGGATAAACTTAATGAAAACAGAAATAGTGTATACACTTAATAAAAACAGAAATAGTGTATACACTTAATGAAAACAGAAATAGTGTATGAACTTAATGAAAACAGAAATAGTGGATAAACTTAATGAAAACAGAAATAGTGTATGAACTTAATGAAAACAGAAATAGTGTATGAACTTAATGAAAACAGAAATAGTGTATGAACTTAATGAAAACAGAAATAGTGGATAAACTTAATGGAAACAGAAATAGTGGATAAACTTAATGAAAACAGAAATAGTGTATAAACTTAATGAAAACAGAAATAGTGTATGAACTTAATGAAAACAGAAATAGTGGATAAACTTAATGAAAACAGAAATAGTGTATGAACTTAATGAAAACAGAAATAGTGTATGAACTTAATGAAAACAGAAATAGTGGATAAACTTAATGGAAACAGAAATAGTGGATAAACTTAATGAAAACAGAAATAGTGGATAAACTTAATGAAAACAGACATAGTGGATAAACTTAATGAAAACAGAAATAGTGTATAAACTTAATGAAAACAGAAATAGTGTATACACTTAATGAAAACAGAAATAGTGTATACACTTAATAAAAACAGAAATAGTGTATACACTTAATGAAAACAGAAATAGTGTATGAACTTAATGAAAACAGAAATAGTGTATGAACTTAATGAAAACAGAAATAGTGTATGAACTTAATGAAAACAGAAATAGTGGATAAACTTAATGGAAACAGAAATAGTGGATAAACTTAATGAAAACAGAAATAGTGGATAAACTTAATGAAAACAGACATAGTGGATAAACTTAATGAAAACAGAAATAGTGTATAAACTTAATGAAAACAGAAATAGTGTATACACTTAATAAAAACAGAAATAGTGTATACACTTAATGAAAACAGAAATAGTGTATGAACTTAATGAAAACAGAAATAGTGTATGAACTTAATGATACCGAGAAGGAACAAAGAGTCCGTATCATCTTTCAAGTGTTATATTCGATCCACAATCTCTCTATGCTTTCGTCAGTGCTCTCCTTATCGTTAGTCGTTTATAGTTGTGAGCGCTCGATGTTATTTGTCTAACACCTCTTTCAAGAGTACACGTCGGCAAGGCATTTCCCTATTTTTTCATATGTCCGGCAAATATATCATCAGAAACAACAATCTTTAATGACATTTATAGCTGTGCGGTGCAGTAAACTAGCTGGTGGTGACTGTCACCAGTTAGAAGTTAAACGAGAGCTGGTGGTGACTGTCACTAGTTAGAAGTTAAACGAGATTTAAACAATCGAAGATTCCAACAAGCACACGGTGAACAGTTTTCTACAGACCCAATAGGATTCGAACCCCTGAGCCTAACAGAAGGCATTGGTACTCATCACTTGCGCTATCGCTCGCCCAATTTATCTAAAAATGTACATCACAAGGCACGAGATTGGTAGAAGGCAATTGGAATTTGTAAATCATGTAATGATTCCATCGGTGACGAATTACTTCTTGAGAACTGCCCATTTTTACGTCAATTAAGAAATAGATACTTACCATCATATTATTGTAAATATCCCTCAATTGAAAAGTATATCTCCCTTATGAAAACCACATACATGTATACACTCCTTTTATTAAAATTATCAAAATGCATTAAAGAAGGTGTATGTCTATTTTGATTACAAACTAACTTAGCTATCAAATTTGTATATGTAAATATGTGTATAAATTTAACTTGTGTACATAATTTGTATGATTTATGACTCTCTATGTCACTGGTGCGAATTATGAGAAATACATTCTGTTCTGTTCTGTTCTGTTCGGTATCCAACTGCATTGTCGTGACGGGTTATCAACTTTATTTAAAATCCCTTCTGTATGACTGTTCTTTATCTTATCAATCCTCTTTGAACTTAACTTGCTGTATATCTTTAGCTAGATTTAAAGGGGCAGTAGCACGTTTTCTGCAAATTTTATTTTTTCAAATTTCTCATTTTTATGATAGTTTATGTCATGTATATGTACTGTAGAGGATAAAACATCTTATTACACAAAACAATTATTCGTAGTGGTAATAACGGTTTTGCATGTAAAGCTAAAAATGCATGGCGGCCATTTTATTGTGAACACATTTTATTATTTTGAATGACAAAAAACGATTCCCATGGCGTTACGGAATCATGTACACTCATATTTAACTTGATTTCCCGAAGAGTGAAGGATGTTTTACTATTGGTGACATTTTTTTTCAAATACATTTCATCGACTTATTTCAGCGTAAAAACGTGCTACTGCCCCTTTAACACAACGATGATATGTAAAATACATTATAATCCATATGGAACAAACTGGTGAATTTGAAATGGAAATAAAAGTGTATACTGTTTAATCTCTCAAAATTAAAACAATGACTTCATGAGTAAAATTTGAGATTTCTAACATAGATGTGATCAACCATTTTGTCGACTTACTTTAAATAACAGACGAGTCAAAAATTAGGTAATAAATTCTATTCGTGTTTGATCCATTTCTTAAAGGGGCAGTAACACGTGTTTTCGCTCAAATAAGTCGATGAAATGTATTTGAAAAAGAGTGTCACCAATGGTTAAACATCCTTCTGTCTTCGGAAAATCAAGTTAAATATGAGTGTACATGGTTCGGTTAAGCCATGGGAATCGTTTTCGTATAATTCGAAATAATCTGTGTGCACATTAAAATAGCCTCCATGCAATGTTTGCTTTATACGATAAACCGTTATTGCCACTGCGAATAATTGTTTTGTGTAATACGATGACTAACGTAAATATAAATGACAGAAACTAGATAATTATAAATGGGAATTTTTTTTTTTTTTTTAAAAATTGCAAAAAAACGTACTACAGCCCATTTAAGCAGACGAGATAGATGCGGAAACAAGGAGACGTTGAGAAGACATATGATACTGCCCTCCTTCTCTCTGGTGGATGGTGATGGCTTCTCTCTCTCCCACATTTATCAACGGAAATAATATACATGTAAATACACAAAGACGTGTGACATATCTTCTTATGTACTCAGTTGAGTTACTTGCTCCCATTGTTCTTGATATTTTCAATTAACGATCATTTTCACTTAAGGTTACAGTTTCTAAACCTTTAAGTTAAAGTTCAGAGTAAACATTTTACGTCTCCTATTGTGGCCATTTTAGTTAGGCTGACAGTTATCTCAGTCGTTAAGTTGTAGGGTAATGGCATCGTTGTTCTGCAGGATTAGTTTTTTCTAAATTTATTTTTGAGGCCTGATTGGTTGAGTGTAACCTTTACGTTTGAGGTCAGAATGAGGATGTTTCGGTACACATGCACCGATGTAAAATTGTTATATTGGCATGTCTCTCCGGGTTATATTTTAATCTGTTACTATGCACTAAAGCGCGGTTTACTGGTTAGATTCCAATGTGTTTAATCGGCGTTAACATCTGCTGTAGTAGTGTTGTATTTATTGTGTGTGATCATGTTGTTGATACTTCCGTGTATCACACATAGTGTGTATGGGTTGGGTACGTTAACATGACATAGCGCCCTTTTGTTAAAGAGATATATACTATACCGTTGGTGCATACAAGGTATACAGATGACTGCTGCATGTAGCGTTTTGTTTCAGTGTATCGTTAAAATAATTATATTATAGCGTGAATGTCAATATCACCCGTTTGACTCTATCAACACGTTTCCAGTTGCATTATTCTTGCAATTGCCAATAAACAATTAACTTTCAATGCTATCATTTCAATGTAAGTGACAGATTTGAAATGAAAGTGACATGACAATCCACATTAAAGCTTTGTCACATTGTTATAAGAGTAACAGCAGTTACACCAGATAGTTTCTCGTCTCGCATGCATGCAGTTAAACTTGCTGTAGTACGGAGAGACTGTTCAGCATTAACTAGTCATAACGCTATAAATGGATATATGTGATGCTATATATATATATATATATATATATATATATATATATATATATATATATATATATATATATATATATATATATATATATATATATATATATATATATATATATATTCACACACAAAAAAAACAAGTCAAATGTCCAGGTTATGGCAGCTTTAAGTTATCAAAAAATTAAAAACATCTCTCATCTCTCTCCTACCGGTTTCATTTTATCTTCAGGGATATATATATATCTATATATATATATATATATATATATATAATGTCATTGGATTCACTGATTGCAGGTTTATTATGTGTATGTAGCTAAATGTAGGTAAAGTGTCGTGTTGCGGTGAATACATGTGTTGAGTTTTATTCTCTGTGCGAACTATGTATATGTGTTGAATTCATACTCGTCGTATTAGTCAGAGCAGGACAGCGTTCCTCTCTATGTATACAGGCAGCCGTGGGTTTCCATTCATGTATTCACTATACATGTATGGAGTAGACTTGGTATTGTGAATGACTTTGTCCCCGCCAGTATGCATGTAGGACTGCAGTGTAACACTACACTCGCTATATCCCGGCTAACTGTATACGTGTCTACTGACTGCACTGGTCCGTCCCTGCATGTCCAAGGTAAGGTCAGTTTCATTCAGTCTTTGTCCTAACCTGACTGACATGAGATGGTTCGATCTGTATGTCATGAGAGGTATTGGCGATTCTACTCGATATGATCAAGAATCCTTATATAATCAGGATTATCACCAACTAGAATAGGTCTAGACTTGATGCTCCCTTCAAGAGCATGTCGTGTTTCTGCATTGGGTTAATTGAAGGACAGGTTATGATCCATGGATTTTGAGACAGATAATTAGTTTGTTAGGGTGTTTTGCAATTGACATTGGTGACAGGATGAAGAAGAAATGTGTCTGCGTTATATAATGATTTAGTGCATTTGTCATCACATGAATAAGTTACATTGTTGTTGACGAAGATGTATACATCACATATACATGTAACATGTCATCACATATAACATGTCATACATTTCAATGAACCAATACCACAATTGAAATTTATAGGAAATTTTATATATTTGATTAAGTTATTCGTATGATGCTTGTGAATGGGTTGCTACCATTTGATCACTACTGTCATTAATAAACATCCATGCACGAGTTCGATGAGATGGTAATATTCCT
This sequence comes from Gibbula magus, assembly GCA_936450465.1. Classification (NCBI taxonomy): domain Eukaryota; kingdom Metazoa; phylum Mollusca; class Gastropoda; order Trochida; family Trochidae; genus Gibbula; species Gibbula magus. Next base: position 66,908,303 of record OW388303.1, read on the forward strand.
GGTAGTTAATCACGTCGACGCTAACGCATAGTGGTTGTAATATGCCGACATAAGACTATGATTTGGACCAAGTACAATAGGTGTACGAGAGGAGACGCTCATCAATAAGGTAGGGACAGCTAATTATCATGTCGGAGGAATACACTAACGCTGATGAAGCCCGCGAGATGAAGGCTTTATTTCCTACAATAGAAGTTCTCACTCTTTCATCTCAGCAGGGGGTCGTCAGCTTATGACAGGTGCTAATACCAAAGACAAATAGTGAATGGTCCGAACATACTTTTGATGACCTTTAATTTGTATTACTTGTCTGAGAATGGTATAAGGCTGGAAATAGATCCTTGAAATGATGATAAAACTATTGGTGCTCAGGAAGTGCCCGGAGTCTCTGTATGATGCTGGGGCTGGTTTAGAGATGCCTTCTGGCAGATGATGAGATCGGATCACGAGGAGCGGTATCATAAACGGACTTATTTCCTCTCAATTATGACATAACTGATGACATTAAGACGACTGGCTGGGAGATAACAATATATTTCATAGCAGAAGCCAGTTCAGAGTGGATTATTAATCTTCCCAAGGAGCAGCGATGGCACGGTATAACGTAAAGTGGATTTATACTGTGGTTTGCAATCATGCGTCTCTTTATCGAACACTGTCTTAAGATCAAGATTTTAATTAGTTTGATATCTTTTCGAAAGCCTCATTAATGGCACAAAAACTCTTATCGCCAGCTGTGAAAGCCTTGAAAACACCAGCAGCTTCGCACTCAACATCAGATAGAAGACATCGCCGTGCATAGTTCCTCCGCTAATGAACGCTACCAGTGGTTCGTTAGGAGATGCGCCAATCTACTCGCTGATCTGATTTCCATATTGCTCATGTGCAGAACGTCACATGTTTTAACTCTATTTTGTCTTCTTCTGTATGCATATGTGAATACCGTTCTTAAGATATGATTTCCATATTGTCCATGTGCCAAAAGTCACATGTTTACGCTATAGTTTGTCTTCTTTATTTATGGTGTCTTTAATGTTAAAGACCGCCGGAGAAGCATATGTTAATATCTTGCCCATTTCAAAATTGAAATAGTTTTGTGCGACTATGTATTTGTAATTGTATCTTATTCAACTGCTTGGTAATTCACTTGGTGAATGAGCTGTACCAACAATGCTTATATCAGTTGACTGCATTGATATACGTGTGGCTAGATAACTTAAAGTTTGATCAAGTTCAGACTCGCCCTGCAATGCAATACAATGCAATAGAGACGTCTAATGGGATTTTCTTCTGTTTAACAGTCCTCAAATTACTCAGTAGTTCGTAGCCCAATTGGGGAAACAATCAATTTGATTTGTAACAAAAAACAAAGGGGATAGCTCGGGCAATGCTCTGTTAAATATTAACCTGATATTGTGCTGTCAGGGTATACGTGTCTGTCGGCTCTAAATGACGTCTTGTCACGAGGTGGTGCAGATGAAATCAGGCGATTACTGTTGGGCAACCATCAGACAGGTCGCTTCTAACTGCGATTCACATCGGGTCTCTGACAGACAACACGTATAACTGGCGTGCAAGCAAAGCTCAATCTATGTAACATGCAAGGTCAACAGTGATTAACTTCGTATTAATGCCTATTATGGAATAACACGTCGCTCCATAAAACTGGTAAACACTTTACGACATTAAGCCGGGTTGTTCTCTTGAATAAAGGAAGAGGGTTACCTCAGATCTTCGTAATATCAGCATATGGTTATACCGTCGAGGACGTATCAGCGTTATTCTGTATGTCGTGGCACAGTTCATGTATACGTATTGTTTCCCGATGCCAGACCGCTATACTGGACTGTGTGTGTATGTGTATACGTGGACGGACTCGTTTCCTCAGCTCGGATGTGATACCGTATGGTTTAATGGCCGTTTTAGTTGTATGATTTGTTATTACAACTCGAGGTGATATATAGTTGATCCAAAAAGGTCGAATAATGACCACTTGAATGGTGATCATTGCTAAAAAAAAATTGAACGTTGAGAATGAGTTTATTCACTCTTTGTAATTTCAAAATTGTTAGATTTTAAATTATATTTTAGAATGTATATAAATGAAAACAGTATTAAAAATATAGAAAAAGCGAGTTAGATAATCTGTCAAACATAGCGATTTATATCATTGAAAAGTTTGTGTTTATATCAATTTCAAACTTCGTTTGTTCACTGACCAGAATTATGAGTAGGGAATGTGAAAAAATGATTAGGTTTAATTCCTGATGGCAAAAATGGCCACACAATGTCAGTACCCGCCCACACATCATCCCGACTAGATCCGAGCACTATCGCAGATGAAAGGATCCGTTCCCTGTATATAACTTGGCCTCTTTTGGACGCTGACTATTAGCTTCTTGATTCAACAATAATACAGATCAATCCGTCATTGAGACATGTCTCAGTCTCTATAGCGGCATGATGATATAAATATGAAGCAAAATACTATAAATGGAATCCAAGATAGTCCAATGTGTAGATGATGGGACGCGTTTAGACCTTCTGAAATAACTGATCGATGATTGTCCGTAATGGAAGCGACTCTTTACAGTGCAGATAGACCATAGCCACTTCTTTACCAGGGGTTGACATTGGTATAGTTTAACAACATCTATACAATATACATTTAGCAGGGGTTGAAATTGATAGAGTTTAAAAACATCTATACAATATACATTTAGCAGGGGTTGACATTGATATAGTTTAGCAACATCTATACAATATACATTTAGCAGGGGTTGACATTGATATAGTTTAACAACATCTATACAATATACATTTAGCAGGGGTTGACATTGATATAGTTTAACAACATCTATAAATATACATTTAGCAGGGGTTGACATTGATATAGTTTAACAACATCTATACAATATACATTTAGCAGGGGTTGACATGGATAGAGTTTAACAACATCTATAAAATGTACATTTAGCAGGGGTTGACATTGATATAGTTTAACAACATCTATACAATATACATTTAGCAGGGGTTGACATTGATATAGTTTAACAACATCTATAAAATATACATTTAGCAGGGGTTGACATTGATATAGTTTAACAACATCTATAAAATATACATTTAGCAGGGGTTGACATTGATATAGTTTAACAACATCTATACAATATACATTTAGCAGGGGTTGACATTGATATAGTTTAACAACATCTATACAATATACATTTAGCAGGGGTTGACATTGATATAGTTTAACAACATCTATAAAATATACATTTACCAGGGGTTGACATTGATATAGTTTAACAACATCTATACAATATACATTTAGCAGGGGTTGACATTGATATAGTTTAACAACATCTATACACTATACATTTAGCAGGGGTTGACATTGATATAGTTTAACAACATCAATACAATATACATTTAGCAGGGGTTGACATTGATATAGTTTAACAACATCTATACAATATACATTTAGCAGGGGTTGACATTGATATAGTTTAACAACATCTATACAATATACATTTAGCAGGGGTTGACATGGATATAGTTTAACAACATTTATACAATATACATTTAGCAGGGGTTGACATTGATATAGTTTAACAACATCTATACAATATACATTTAGCAGGGGTTGACATGGATATAGTTTAACAACATTTATACAATATACATTTAGCAGGGGTTGACATTGATATAGTTTAACAACATCTATACAATATACATTTAGCAGGGGTTGACATTCATATAGTTTAACAACATCTATACAATATACATTTAGCAGGGGTTGACATTCATATAGTTTAACAACATCTATACAATATACATTTAGCAGGGGTTGACATTGATATAGTTTAACAACATCTATACAATATACATTTAGCAGGGGTTGACATTGATATAGTTTAACAACATCTATACAATATACATTTAGCAGGGGTTGACATTGATATAGTTTAACAACATCTATACAATATACATTTAGCAGGGGTTGACATTGACATAGTTAAACAACATCAATACAATATACATTTAGCAGGGGTTGACATTAATAGTTTAACAATATCTATACAATATACATTTAGCAGGGGTTGACATTGATATAGTTTAACAACATCTATACAATATACATTTAGCAGGGGTTGACATTCATATAGTTTAAAAACATCTATAAAATATACATTTAGCAGGGGTTGACATTGATATAGTTTAACAACATCTATACAATATACATTTAGCAGGGGTTGACATTGATATAGTTTAACAACATCTATACAATATACATTAAGCAGGGGTTGACATTGATATAGTTTAACAACATCTATAACATATACATTTAGCAGGGGTTGACATGGATATAGTTTAACAACATTTATACAATATACATTTAGCAGGGGTTGACATTGATATAGTTTAACAACATCTATACAATATACATTTAGCAGGGGTTGACATTGATATAGTTTAACAACATCTATACAATATACATTAAGCAGGGGTTGACATTGATATAGTTTAACAACATCTATAACATATACATTTAGCAGGGGTTGACATGGATATAGTTTAACAACATTCATACAATATACATTTAGCAGGGGTTGACATTGATATAGTTTAACAACATCTATACAATATACATTTAGCAGGGGTTGACATTCATATAGTTTAACAACATCTATACAATATACATTTAGCAGGGGTTGACATTCATATAGTTTAACAACATCTATACAATATACATTTAGCAGGGGTTGACATTGATATAGTTTAACAACATCTATACAATATACATTTAGCAGGGGTTGACATTGATATAGTTTAACAACATCTATACAATATACATTTAGCAGGGGTTGACATTGATATAGTTTAACAACATCTATACAATATACATTTAGCAGGGGTTGACATTGATATAGTTTAACAACATCAATACAATATACATTTAGCAGGGGTTGACATTAATAGTTTAACAATATCTATACAATATACATTTAGCAGGGGTTGACATTGATATAGTTTAACAACATCTATACAATATACATTTAGCAGGGGTTGACATTCATATAGTTTAAAAACATCTATAAAATATACATTTAGCAGGGGTTGACATTGATATAGTTTAACAACATCTATACAATATACATTTAGCAGGGGTTGACATTGATATAGTTTAACAACATCTATACAATATACATTAAGCAGGGGTTGACATTGATATAGTTTAACAACATCTATAAAATATACATTTAGCAGGGGTTGACATTGATATAGTTTAACAACATCTATACAATATACATTTAGCAGGGGTTGACATTGATATAGTTTAACAACATCTGTAAAATATACATTTAGCAGGGGTTGACATTGATATAGTTTAACAACATCTATACAATATACATTAAGCAGGGGTTGACATTGATATAGTTTAACAACATCTATACAATATACATTTAGCAGGGGTTGACATTCATATAGTTTAACAACATCTATACAATATACATTTAGCAGGGGTTGACATTGATATAGTTTAACAACATCTATACAATATACATTTAGCAGGGGTTGACATTGATATAGTTTAACAACATCTATACAATATACATTTAGCAGGGGTTGACATTCATATAGTTTAACAACATCTATACAATATACATTTAGCAGGGGTTGACATTGATATAGTTTAACAACATCTATACAATATACATTTAGCAGGGGTTGACATTGATATAGTTTAACAACATCTATACAATATACATTTAGCAGGGGTTGACATTGATATAGTTTAACAACATCTATACAATATACATTAAGCAGGGGTTGACATTGATATAGTTTAACAACATCTATAACATATACATTTAGCAGGGGTTGACATTGATATAGTTTAACAACATCTATACAATATACATTTAGCAGGGGTTGACATTGATATAGTTTAACAACATCTGTAAAATATACATTTAGCAGGGGTTGACATTGATATAGTTTAACAACATCTATACAATATACATTAAGCAGGGGTTGACATTGATATAGTTTAACAACATCTATACAATATACATTTAGCAGGGGTTGACATTCATATAGTTTAACAACATCTATACAATATACATTTAGCAGGGGTTGACATTGATATAGTTTAACAACATCTATACAATATACATTTAGCAGGGGTTGACATTGATATAGTTTAACAACATCTATACAATATACATTTAGCAGGGGTTGACATTGATATAGTTTAACAACATCTATACAATATACATTTAGCAGGGGTTGACATTGATATAGTTTAACAACATCTATACAATATACATTTAGCAGGGGTTGACATTGATATAGTTAAACAACATCAATACAATATACATTTAGCAGGGGTTGACATTGATAGTTTAACAATATCTATACAATATACATTTAGCAGGGGTTGACATTGATATAGTTTAACAACATCTATACAATATACATTTAGCAGGGGTTGACATTCATATAGTTTAAAAACATCTATAAAATATACATTTAGCAGGGGTTGACATTGATATAGTTTAACAACATCTATACAATATACATTTAGCAGGGGTTGACATTGATATAGTTTAACAACATCTATACAATATACATTAAGCAGGGGTTGACATTGATATAGTTTAACAACATCTATAACATATACATTTAGCAGGGGTTGACATTGATATAGTTTAACAACATCTATACAATATACATTTAGCAGGGGTCGACATTGATATAGTTTAACAACATCTATAAAATATACATTTAGCAGGGGTTGACATTGATATAGTTTAACAACATCTATACAATATACATTAAGCAGGGGTTGACATGGATATAGTTTAACAAAATCTATACAATATACATTTAGCAGGGATTGACATTGATATAGTTTAACAACATCTATACAATATACATTTAGCAGGGGTTGACATTGAAATAGTTCAACAACATCTATAAAATATACATTTAGCAGGGGTTGACATTAATATAGTTTAACAATATCTATAAAATATACATTTAGCAGGGGTTGACATTGATATAGTTTAACAACATCTACAAAATATACTTTTAGCAGGGGTTGACATTGATATAGTTTAACAACATCTATACAATATACATTTAGCAGGGGTTGACATTGATATAGTTTAACAACATCTATACAATATACATTTAGCAGGGGTTGACATGGATAGAGTTTAACAACATCTATAAAATGTACATTTAGCAGGGGTTGACATTGATATAGTTTAACAACATCTATACAATATACATTTAGCAGGGGTTGACATTGATATAGTTTAACAACATCTATAAAATATACATTTAGCAGGGGTTGACATTGATATAGTTTAACAACATCTATAAAATATACATTTAGCAGGGGTTGACATTGATATAGTTTAACAACATCTATACAATATACATTTAGCAGGGGTTGACATTGATATAGTTTAACAACATCTATACAATATACATTTAGCAGGGGTTGACATTGATATAGTTTAACAACATCTATAAAATATACATTTACCAGGGGTTGACATTGATATAGTTTAACAACATCTATACAATATACATTTAGCAGGGGTTGACATTGATATAGTTTAACAACATCTATACACTATACATTTAGCAGGGGTTGACATTGATATAGTTTAACAACATCAATACAATATACATTTAGCAGGGGTTGACATTGATATAGTTTAACAACATCTATACAATATACATTTAGCAGGGGTTGACATGGATATAGTTTAACAACATTTATACAATATACATTTAGCAGGGGTTGACATTGATATAGTTTAACAACATCTATACAATATACATTTAGCAGGGGTTGACATGGATATAGTTTAACAACATCTATACAATATACATTTAGCAGGGGTTGACATTGATATAGTTTAACAACATCTATACAATATACATTTAGCAGGGGTTGACATTCATATAGTTTAACAACATCTATACAATATACATTTAGCAGGGGTTGACATTCATATAGTTTAACAACATCTATACAATATACATTTAGCAGGGGTTGACATTCATATAGTTTAACAACATCTATACAATATACATTTAGCAGGGGTTGACATTGATATAGTTTAACAACATCTATACAATATACATTTAGCAGGGGTTGACATTGATATAGTTTAACAACATCTATACAATATACATTTAGCAGGGGTTGACATTGATATAGTTTAACAACATCTATACAATATACATTTAGCAGGGGTTGACATTCATATAGTTTAACAACATCTATACAATATACATTTAGCAGGGGTTGACATTCATATAGTTTAACAACATCTATACAATATACATTTAGCAGGGGTTGACATTGATATAGTTTAACAACATCTATACAATATACATTTAGCAGGGGTTGACATTGATATAGTTTAACAACATCTATACAATATACATTTAGCAGGGGTTGACATTGATATAGTTTAACAACATCTATACAATATACATTTAGCAGGGGTTGACATTGATATAGTTTAACAACATCAATACAATATACATTTAGCAGGGGTTGACATTAATAGTTTAACAATATCTATACAATATACATTTAGCAGGGGTTGACATTGATATAGTTTAACAACATCTATACAATATACATTTAGCAGGGGTTGACATTCATATAGTTTAAAAACATCTATAAAATATACATTTAGCAGGGGTTGACATTGATATAGTTTAACAACATCTATACAATATACATTTAGCAGGGGTTGACATTGATATAGTTTAACAACATCTATACAATATACATTAAGCAGGGGTTGACATTGATATAGTTTAACAACATCTATAACATATACATTTAGCAGGGGTTGACATTGATATAGTTTAACAACATCTATACAATATACATTTAGCAGGGGTTGACATTGATATAGTTTAACAACATCTGTAAAATATACATTTAGCAGGGGTTGACATTGATATAGTTTAACAACATCTATACAATATACATTAAGCAGGGGTTGACATTGATATAGTTTAACAACATCTATAACATATACATTTAGCAGGGGTTGACATTGATATAGTTTAACAACATCTATACAATATACATTTAGCAGGGGTTGACATTGATATAGTTTAACAACATCTATAAAATATACATTTAGCAGGGGTTGACATTGATATAGTTTAACAACATCTATACAATATACATTAAGCAGGGGTTGACATTGATATAGTTTAACAACATCTATACAATATACATTTAGCAGGGGTTGACATTCATATAGTTTAACAACATCTATACAATATACATTTAGCAGGGGTTGACATTGATATAGTTTAACAACATCTATACAATATACATTTAGCAGGGGTTGACATTGATATAGTTTAACAACATCTATACAATATACATTTAGCAGGGGTTGACATTCATATAGTTTAACAACATCTATACAATATACATTTAGCAGGGGTTGACATTGAGATAGTTTAACAACATCTATACAATATACATTTAGCAGGGGTTGACATTGATATAGTTTAACAACATCTATACAATATTCATTTAGCAGGGGTTGACATTGATATAGTTTAACAACATCTATACAATATACATTAAGCAGGGGTTGACATTGATATAGTTTAACAACATCTATAACATATACATTTAGCAGGGGTTGACATTGATATAGTTTAACAACATCTATACAATATACATTTAGCAGGGGTTGACATTGATATAGTTTAACAACATCTGTAAAATATACATTTAGCAGGGGTTGACATTGATATAGTTTAACAACATCTATACAATATACATTAAGCAGGGGTTGACATTGATATAGTTTAACAACATCTATACAATATACATTTAGCAGGGGTTGACATTCATATAGTTTAACAACATCTATACAATATACATTTAGCAGGGGTTGACATTGATATAGTTTAACAACATCTATACAATATACATTTAGCAGGGGTTGACATTGATATAGTTTAACAACATCTATACAATATACATTTAGCAGGGGTTGACATTGATATAGTTTAACAACATCTATACAATATACATTTAGCAGGGGTTGACATTGATATAGTTTAACAACATCTATACAATATACATTTAGCAGGGGTTGACATTGATATAGTTAAACAACATCAATACAATATACATTTAGCAGGGGTTGACATTAATAGTTTAACAATATCTATACAATATACATTTAGCAGGGGTTGACATTGATATAGTTTAACAACATCTATACAATATACATTTAGCAGGGGTTGACATTCATATAGTTTAAAAACATCTATAAAATATACATTTAGCAGGGGTTGACATTGATATAGTTTAACAACATCTATACAATATACATTTAGCAGGGGTTGACATTGATATAGTTTAACAACATCTATACAATATACATTAAGCAGGGGTTGACATTGATATAGTTTAACAACATCTATAACATATACATTTAGCAGGGGTTGACATTGATATAGTTTAACAACATCTATACAATATACATTTAGCAGGGGTCGACATTGATATAGTTTAACAACATCTATAAAATATACATTTAGCAGGGGTTGACATTGATATAGTTTAACAACATCTATACAATATACATTAAGCAGGGGTTGACATGGATATAGTTTAACAAAATCTATACAATATACATTTAGCAGGGATTGACATTGATATAGTTTAACAACATCTATACAATATACATTTAGCAGGGGTTGACATTGAAATAGTTTAACAACATCTATAAAATATACATTTAGCAGGGGTTGACATTAATATAGTTTAACAATATCTATAAAATATACATTTAGCAGGGGTTGACATTGATATAGTTTAACAACATCTACAAAATATACTTTTAGCAGGGGTTGACATTGATATAGTTTAACAACATCTATACAATATACATTTAGCAGGGGTTGACATTGATATAGTTTAACAACATCTATACAATATACATTTAGCAGGGGTTGACATGGATAGAGTTTAACAACATCTATAAAATGTACATTTAGCAGGGGTTGACATTGATATAGTTTAACAACATCTATACAATATACATTTAGCAGGGGTTGACATTGATATAGTTTAACAACATCTATAAAATATACATTTAGCAGGGGTTGACATTGATATAGTTTAACAACATCTATAAAATATACATTTAGCAGGGGTTGACATTGATATAGTTTAACAACATCTATACAATATACATTTAGCAGGGGTTGACATTGATATAGTTTAACAACATCTATACAATATACATTTAGCAGGGGTTGACATTGATATAGTTTAACAACATCTATAAAATATACATTTAGCAGGGGTTGACATTGATATAGTTTAACAACATCTATACAATATACATTTAGCAGGGGTTGACATTGATATAGTTTAACAACATCTATACACTATACATTTAGCAGGGGTTGACATTGATATAGTTTAACAACATCAATACAATATACATTTAGCAGGGGTTGACATTGATATAGTTTAACAACATCTATACAATATACATTTAGCAGGGGTTGACATGGATATAGTTTAACAACATTTATACAATATACATTTAGCAGGGGTTGACATTGATATAGTTTAACAACATCTATACAATATACATTTAGCAGGGGTTGACATGGATATAGTTTAACAACATCTATACAATATACATTTAGCAGGGGTTGACATTGATATAGTTTAACAACATCTATACAATATACATTTAGCAGGGGTTGACATTCATATAGTTTAACAACATCTATACAATATACATTTAGCAGGGGTTGACATTCATATAGTTTAACAACATCTATACAATATACATTTAGCAGGGGTTGACATTCATATAGTTTAACAACATCTATACAATATACATTTAGCAGGGGTTGACATTGATATAGTTTAACAACATCTATACAATATACATTTAGCAGGGGTTGACATTGATATAGTTTAACAACATCTATACAATATACATTTAGCAGGGGTTGACATTGATATAGTTAAACAACATCAATACAATATACATTTAGCAGGGGTTGACATTAATAGTTTAACAATATCTATACAATATACATTTAGCAGGGGTTGACATTGATATAGTTTAACAACATCTATACAATATACATTTAGCAGGGGTTGACATTCATATAGTTTAAAAACATCTATAAAATACACATTTAGCAGGGGTTGACATTGATATAGTTTAACAACATCTATACAATATACATTTAGCAGGGGTTGACATTGATATAGTTTAACAACATCTATACAATATACATTAAGCAGGGGTTGACATTGATATAGTTTAACAACATCTATAACATATACATTTAGCAGGGGTTGACATTGATATAGTTTAACAACATCTATACAATATACATTTAGCAGGGGTTGACATTGATATAGTTTAACAACATCTATAAAATATACATTTAGCAGGGGTTGACATTGATATAGTTTAACAACATCTATACAATATACATTAAGCAGGGCTTGACATTGATATAGTTTAACAACATCTATACAATATACATTTAGCAGGGGTTGACATTGATATAGTTTAACAACATCTATACAATATACATTTAGCAGGGGTTGACATTGATATAGTTTAACAACATCTATACAATATACATTTAGCAGGGGTTGACATTGATATAGTTTAACAACATCTATACAATATACATTTAGCAGGGGTTGACATTGATATAGTTTAACAACATCTATACAATATACATTTAGCAGGGGTTGACATTCATATAGTTTAACAACATCTATACAATATACATTTAGCAGGGGTTGACATTGATATAGTTAAACAACATCAATACAATATACATATAGCAGGGGTTGACATTAATAGTTTAACAATATCTATAAAATATACATTTAGCAGGGGTTGACATTGATATAGTTTAACAACATCTATACAATATACATTTAGCAGGGGTTGACATTCATATAGTTTAAAAACATCTATAAAATATACATTTAGCAGGGGTTGACATTGATATAGTTTAACAACATCTATACAATATACATTTAGCAGGGGTTGACATTGATATAGTTTAACAACATCTATACAATATACATTAAGCAGGGGTTGACATTGATATAGTTTAACAACATCTATAACATATACATTTAGCAGGGGTTGACATTGATATAGTTTAACAACATCTATACAATATACATTTAGCAGGGGTTGACATTGATATAGTTTAACAACATCTATAAAATATACATTTAGCAGGGGTTGACATTGATATAGTTTAACAACATCTATACAATATACATTAAGCAGGGGTTGACATGGATATAGTTTAACAAAATCTATACAATATACATTTAGCAGGGATTGACATTAATATAGTTTAACAACATCTATACAATATACATTTAGCAGGGGTTGACATTGAAATAGTTTAACAACATCTATACAATATACATTTAGCAGGGGTTGACATTAATATAGTTTAACAATATCTATAAAATATACATTTAGCAGGGGTTGACATTGATATAGTTTAACAACATCTACAAAATATACTTTTAGCAGGGGTTGACATTGATATAGTTTAACAACATCTATACAATATACATTTAGCAGGGGTTGACATTGATATTATAGTTTAACAACATCTATAAAATATACGTTTAGCAGGGGTTGACATTGATATAGTTTAACAACATCTATACAATATACATTTAGCAGGGGTTGACATTGATATAGTTTAACAACATCTATACAATATACATTTAGCAGGGGTTGACATTGATATAGTTTAACAACATCTATACAATATACATTTAGCAGGGGTTGACATGGATATACAATGTAGTTTTACAACATCTATATAATATACATTTAGAGGTACGCTTTCGTAAGTCTTCGATAACGCTTTACAATCACCTCACATGACGGTGTTGACCATTTACAATGACGTCACACGTGTTACACGGAATTTCAGCGTAGTACCTCCCAGTCGATGTTCGCAGGTTTCATCGCAATGCAAAACCCCGATGGTATTGCGGACTCTTGAGCCGTGATATAGGGGAACTACTCTTGGAATACTAAGGTCAACTCACCTCATAATGTCTGTGTATGTGTACTTAAGGTCCATAATAACACAATCCAACAACATCTAAGGTAAATATTTATCTGTCGTGCAGACATGAAGATGTAAAGGATTTATCTGATTGTTTCACACTATTATAGTACAGTATCTTCACAAACTAACTTCTCTAACACAGGTAACAACACTAATACCATCTAACAATTTATGAATATAGACTTCAACACTGACAGTCGCGCAGTTGTGGTCACCACAGTAATATGAAAGAACATTATCTCACAGCATGTGCACTATAGATCTTCAAATACACAATCTTACAGTTGAATTAAGTAAATGTTCGCGTCTCTGACATCCCCTGACGAGCATTGAAGGTGGATCAATCAGCTGTGATCAAACGTGTCAGATACACCACTGCAAGTCCCCGACACTCTTCGTAACGAGGGGACCATCACCCGGGTCAGAGTGATGCACCGTTATACCTTGTCAGTCTGTGTTTCCTGGCATAATCAAATATTTCCCCGTTAGCTGAAGCTAGGCTCAAGAAGCCAGAATTGTGTGCTTGTGTTGTCAATCTGCCCAGTCAAGCATGATTGTGCTCAGGATTGAGAATGAGTGATACGATTTGCCCTTCTCAGAGCATGCTTAAAGGAATAAGCCAGTTTCTGAGTCAGCATTGAGGGATATTTGAGAACAATAGTTGTAATACGGCCTGCCAAAAACTGGTGACAAATCTCAGTACTATGGATTTAGGATTCGTTTGTGGTTCACTTGTTATTATTTAGGATGGAACGGTTGTTGTTGATTTTATCCCCCCTGCTTAAAAGACGAGTCTGAAATCGGGGGTGTTTAGGCGAAAATATTCACCTTGACGGCATTGTCAAATTCTTTTGTCAAATTTGTTGTCACTTTTTTATTTGAAAAGAGACGTTTTGCAGTTTTCTCGGAATACCATTGATGTTATTGTGGAATATAGCAATACCTTGTATCGTTTAGTGTGTTGCATGTCACTTACACAATGATTTCATTATTTGTACTTGTTTTTTTTATCTTTACAACGCTTAACGTTTTGATACAGCATGTTTCCATAAATCCATCGAGTATCAAGGTATGCATGAGAAGTAGAGAGATATAAGAAACTGTATAAGTTGAATATATGGGACAAGAGCCGTTCATCCATCCGTAACCTCTCTAATCTATGTACAGTTCATCCACCATTTTCTCGTATTGACCAGTTGGAAATACCTGCTTTCCATAATGTCGATATTATAGGATTTGTGTACTGAGAAAATGGACTGTTCCGCTTGACTGAGCAAAGTATTGGCAATAGGCTGAACGTGATCAATTCTATCCGGAAGTTACCACGTGATCACTATAGCGTCTCTAACCGACCAGTCTCGGGTAGATCTGGTTTATCGATACTAAAGAATAGAAGACGGCGGCATGTGAAATAAACACGATCTAGAAATAGTCGGGCTATATTGAATCGATGTTGGCATAAAAAGTCGATGTTATGAATGGCCCTAATGAATTTCTACCTGTTTGATTATGACGAAATATTTCATAAAGGAAAGCATACATGAGAAATGTTTCAGAAGATATGCCAATGGGGAATGATGGAATAAATTGTGGAATCGTGTTATTGCCTATTCAATTTATCGTTATGTATTCCCTTCTATCTAAGATTGAAATGCATTTCATTGCTTTTACAATAACGAACATGCAGAGACGAGCAAGATTAATTGACGAATTTTATAAAATACTGTCCTCTAAAACTAAGATGAAATTATGAGAAATTCATGCTTTAAAATGTTCTCAACCATAGAAATTCAAACCTTCCTCAGAGATTTAATGAATGAACTTAATCTCAGGGCCCTGCTGCAGACGAGTCAGAGGTGCGGTTATATACAAACCTCGAAGCTGCTTATTGCACATCTTGAGATTGGTAAGCGTGTTATATAAGGACGCTCCTGGTAAAAACGCAATTAGAGTTCCTGTGTCGTAGTTCCCATAAAGCAGGGTGTGTATATATAAATCATGGGAAGAGATGAGTTATTGTTATGCGTTAAGGATTTCATATCACTCCGTGACTGTGTTGATTAATAGGGCGGTATTAATTGGTTGTGTTATTGTGTTACCATGGATTTTGCTGGTATCATCTTTTTATGATGTCGGCAGAATATTTGGAAGTCATTCATAATTGAGCTCAATATACCAACTTGAAAGGGAGGGCTTCTTGTAAAGAGTTTACGGTCTTTTTAATATCCCAGTCAATCTGCCGAGCGTGTGGTTCAGATATTCGCGAAGAGTCGGACTCTTGTAGTTGGCAATAGATTGGCATCATATTATGTTCTGAATCAATGTGTACACCTTGGAGATGTCTCCCATTAGGTAAATCATGGACCGGAATAGTTTGAGAAAGAATTTCGCATTTCAAACGACATGAAAGTAGGTTGCATACGTTACCCAATCAAGCCATTTTCTGCCGCTCTTGCATGTCAGGTTCGTTAACCTGCTGTATAACCAGATAAATGGGACTGCCAAGTGTCCTAGATGAGAAAAACGCAAACTATTTCTTGTATCAAGATTCCAGAAATGCTTCAAAGAAACTTTAGATTCAAATTATGTTAACTATTCCCAGAGGGCATGCTCACAAGTAATATGAAAGAGACGGAACTGTCATTTGGCATGCTGTCTGATTGGCTCTGTGTTCCAATGAATATGATTTGAGGTCATTGAACATGATGCATCATTACGAAGATGTTACATTGAAAGTCGATAAACAGGAGAGGATTACTCTAATGGCAGCTGACACATCCAGTCTCCCGCAACACAAGCGAATTCCGGAGCTAAATCTGGCACGGGAATCCCATTATAAGTTATATACCAGTACATGGTACTAATTAGTAACCCTCTGGCTTGCTCTTAAAAACTTTCCTTTTTTATTCCACTGCACGTTTGTTCTGTACTAGAGCGGAATTCCTTTAGTACATGTGCATAGTCTGTGCTTAATGGGATCTGACAGAATCCTTAGTCGAGCTTTGAACACACGGTACTAATTCTAATAAGGGACAACATAGCCAAAAAGTTATCTCAGTGTTATCCACTAAGTAATTTGGATGTTTCCTTCACGCCAACTCCATTGATTTGCTAGCTCCACAGTTTTTGTTAAAGGACTTAATATTGTTTTGAAGTTTGCTCTCCAAGACATATCGATCGAAGAACCCAATAGTGATCACAAGAAGATTCGCCGAAGTTTACATATCTCTTATGGAAGTCTAGTAATACATTGAATGAAATGGTGGGACCGTGTTCAGCTGCTTATCGACTTGAGCAGCAGTTCAACACTTGAATGCGGATATCGTATATTTTCTCAATTAAGCAAACGTATTGTAAACATAAGCATGTGATGCTACACACACTATAATCAACATTCATAGTTCATGTCGATTTAGTTTGAACACGAGCCTTTTCACCACCTTACACAACAACACACACTGTCTCCTTTAATTAGCCTGCTCTCCTATAGCTCACTCGTACATCACCATCTTCACATGATAGTCATGTTGGATATTCATCAACAAAACCGGAAGTGTAAAAGTATATTCCTATCTCCGCCACTAGAGAGCCCCTAGCCTAAAGGAGCAGAACGATTCCATAAGCAGTGTGTATGTATATATTTCTAACACTGGCCATGTTTGTTGGTGGAGGGCGAACCATCTTGATGTCTGTCGTATGGATACGTTGAGTTCGTGTGTGACATTACCGAGATTGTTACACACTCATAGAGGACACATCTGCATATCAGGAAGGTAGGTTACCTTTAAGTTTACTTTAATCTCTGAATAGCATCGATAAAATATGTAATGTTGTTCTGTAACTTGGATATAACAGTTGTTGTTGATGCTTTGGTTGTGATGCCGTTGGAAGACTTCCGACAGCTTTATAATCGTCAATTTTCATTTGTTCTGGTAATAGTTTGTTCTCATGTAAACTGGAGACGGCATCGGGTGGAGGAACGTATTATTTATTGCCTTGGAAGTTGGTTGAATTGTACGTTTTTATGTTTTTGGACAGGGAGAACATTTTCCAATCTTTGAATACTTCAGACGCAATAAACCGACTCCGTTTTGGGTTTGTTCATATCATGTTATGCCATTGTATATCCAAGACTTGTTATTGCAGGGTGAAATATTGAATATAAACTCTGTTAGCTGTCTGTAATCCCCTCGCTGAAATGGTTTTATCTGTGTCTATGTCTGCAGAAAAGTATTATACAACTCAATGGAACGCTATCAAAACGACAACCCAACAAACAGCATTCTGTTCAAAAAGAACAAAACCATAATGGGTTCTGAATTCCCACTTCACAGACAGTGCGATATGCTCTTACAAATAAGCCTTATCAGCATTTCTCAACGAAGAAGCGACGCTTTATAAATGATGAAGTTATCCATGAGCTTAAAAAGTTTTATTGAGAAAGTCGTCGGCCTTGTGTTGTTGGGAAAGGAAAGCCAATACCAGCTCATCTCTGCGTGTTAGAGATGTTTGTGGAAAGTGAAATTACTAGCACTGGAGCGATGTTACTGCCAGGACCACTTAGCCAGGAGATGCTGGAAATAGCTATGTTCACGCTACGGTTGCTTCATATAGAATCCATGTGCATTGCTGTTTAGGAGAAGGGACAGTGGGAAGAGCCAGGCCTCACTCCTATTGCTGATTATAACATCATTGACTCATGAATCGATTTAATCTTTCTTTTAATGTCAATTTCGTTCGATTAGACACATCAGAATGAAAGTTGCGAAAACCTCATCTTGACGCCTATAAGCGAAGCGTTGCTCGAGAGACGAGGCACCACACAACACATCAAATAGATATGTTAACTGATAATTTGTCGATATGTGAGACAAATGCGTTTGAAAGAGCAATGGGTATAAATTGCTTTCTACGTCTTCACATTGCATATACTTGGTGTACAATTATGGAGCAGTAGGCAGAAATGACTTGGTATCAGGAAACTCTGGGTAGTAATTTGATGCTAATTGAAAGTACTGGGTATAATTTCCAAGGTGATAAAATACGTGTGAGCTTGAGTTTGTCTGGGCGCCAGGCGTGTTGATGACTCGTCTATAGAGATATGGTACCAGGTCAGTGGATGGCTTTATTAGACTAATGTACCATGCGGCAACATACAACTTAGAATTGTTAAAAGCTTATATAACATACAGGTATGTCCCTCTCTTTATATGATTATAAATATTCAATGTTTGAAACTACTTATGCGGAGTTGCTGATAATTTCTCTAAATGAATAAAATTATTTGTAAACAAAATAGAATGCAGTTTAGCTCGATGGAACATAAGTTAAAGAAATCTCAGGATTCTTGAACGTGTAGTTCTACTGACAAAAACCATGTTGATTAAGATGGTGATACAAGTCTTACTATTACAAGTGTAGATAAGTCTGATATCGCTATGAAGACAACGAAAATATGATGACGTTAACGAGGATGATGCTGATGAAGATAATATGATGACAATGATGATGATGATGATGGTGATGATGATGGTGATGAAGATAACATGATGACAATGATGATGATGATGATGATGATGTTGATGATGACAATGATGATGATGACGATGATTATGATGGTGATGACAATGATGATGATGATATGATGATGATGGTGTTGATGACAATGATGATGATGATGATGACTATGATGATGACATTAATACATGTTTTAAAGTGTTGCTGCTGATCATGATGATGCTAAATTAAATGAAAAGGGTGATAAGGAGAATGAAGACGCTGATGATGAAGCCTAAGTTGATGGTGATGATGGTGACGATGATGATTATGGTAAATGATAAGGATGGTAATAACATGACGCTGATGAAAACTATGATGCTCACATATCTCTTTAGTTTGAATATCGTTTTGTAAGTATCGCCAGATATAGTCAATTTGTTTAAAGAAACGATGGCAGCTTGTTGTCTTTCTCCTGTCATTCGGGGCCACGAGTGGTTTACGGAACAGACCGACGGACAGACGGATGGTCAATTATTGCCTGCTGTGCGGGAGAGTTAAACGTTTAACCTTTAGGTGTCCCAGACATTGCATTGCCTTCCTCAGCTGTTGTGATCTTAGTGACATTTAGTTGATATAATTAGCAATTAAATCCTCTAAATTCTTCCAGGACCCATAAACAACTATTGTACAGCTTTCAAAAACAGCTTGCTATCTTAGGAAGTGCCACATGTAATGTCTCCAATTAGTCGTAGATAAATGAGGAAATAGATGCATATTATGTTTTTAACAATTGTTCTTCAAAACCGAAGGATAACATGTACACGTGTAGAAAATATGTTGTAATTGCAATGGTCACATACAAAGCAATTATTCTAAGTATCTCTCATAGATGTAAAACGAAAAACTTTACATCTTAAAGATAATTGTCTCAAATCAGTATGTACACCGGGAACAAGTACACAAAACAACATGCGTGTGTTGCATGCAATGTAATAACTTATGTGTGACTTTTTGTCAAGGCAATAATCATATGTTTGCATTAACAGTCTTCTAAAGACGGGTGCAGTTTTGCAATAAGACATGACTTGTGAAAGAAAGGTGGACATAAATACAGATGACAGCTCTAAGTACTGCGTGGAAATGGCGTACCATATTTCATCCGTCATCGCCGACACTAACTGCTTCTTGCTGTGTCTATTGAGCTGACAACTCTATCGGTGATGGCTTCCTTTACACCGACATTTATGGTTAATTGCATCGTAGATGTCAAAAGTACAGACCAATGTAGAATGTTCTGATAAGCGCCAGGTTCTTGTTGAAAACACGGAGATGAAAGTTTATTTTGATTCCAAAGCCAGTCGCATGACTTCAGTGATTATACCACCTACGTGTCATCTAACGATTATCTTAGATTTCCTGTAAACAAAATTATGTATTCATTTACCGGGAAAGAATTGCTAGATTGAAATCAATCGGATATTCCGGAACATAATTGGGGGAAAACTTAATGTTGTATGTTAATTATTGTCATTATGTCCCAAATAGGCACAGTAGAATTAAGCTTTCAGGCAGAGTTGGTAACTGGGTGATATTATTTAGCATTCGCCTACAGGAACGCAAATACTTTTATAACATGTTATTCCTTCTTTTAAGACCAGTCATTGTCCTGAGCGGGGAAACAGTAATTCCCGTACGAAGCCTGAAGGGAGATTGACCATTTTGTTAGAGAATCGATTGCATTTATCGGACCCCTTTTCCTTCTCTAAACCTCTCTCGCCCCTTCCCTCCCGCCTCCTCCCCCTTCCGCCTTCACGCTACTGAGACCTGTTAAGGTGAATCAATCGCCGTGTGTCCGTCCTTTGCGTCGTGCTGCCTCGCTAATCATTGTGAGTGCTTTCTTCATTTATGTAATTGGGCGAAACAGGTTTTCTCCAGCCCAGAAACACAAGCAGCTAAAAGACTTGAGGAAAGCCAGACTTTGTCCTCCAGCGAATTACCCTTTCTGCCTGTCTCCTCTCACCTCGTTACGATGTACATGACTTTAACGAGGTATTGATGAGAGTCAAGTACTGCCAATATATGTCAATGCAGACATGCCAGCCCGCAACATAGCGATATCTCTCCTGTCTTCCGTCTTCTCTCTTCTATATACTTATACATGCAAGTCCATAACATATCCGCTCTCGTCTTCTCTCTTCTATATACTTATACATGCAGGTCCATAACATATCCGCTCTCGTCTTCTCTCTTCTATGTTGTATATACATGCAGACATGTAAGCCCTAGGCTCCTAACCGTAGATGTATATTCTCTCGTCTCCCGTCTTGTTTCTTCAATATATAGAGTATCTCACCCAAGTGTCTTCTGATATCAAAAATATCAACAAGAGTTGATAAAAGGTAGAAATATCTGAGGCTTGCTGTGGGAGATAAATTCTGATGTCAGTGTCAAGCAAGTGATTTGTTCCTCACACAAATGTCCTCACCTCCACACCTTGCTCCTTTAATAAATGTATTCTATCTTCCCTGTCCCAAAGTTGCTGGTATGCCATCACGACAATGGCAAGTGTGACACTCGCCAATCTCATTATAACGCTTCCTTCTACTTTCTTCCTAATCATTTTCTCAACTGAGAAAAAACAATTCACCTTTCTCCAGATTACTATCTTCGCTAAAACCAATTCGCTTTTACACTTGCCCGTATTTAATATCAAATTAATTATTTTACTTCCTTCCTAAAATCGGATTCGTAAACTCATTATCCGCATAATTTCTTTTTTTTTGCGATTTGTGTACAAATGATTGAATATTAGATGATGTATCGTAAACGTTTATACAAAGAGATAACTTCATCTAATTTGTTTTACATTTTAGTAGTATTCTGACAATTGTCAACTTGGTGAATTGTTATCTATCCTTGTTTGTATTCAGACGGATTGTTCAAGGTGGTTTTTCTTTCTTTCTACTTTAAAGCTTTTCCGAAATGCAATTTGCAGAGGAAAACACATTTGGATTCACCAACTTTTATCCAGCAATCAGCGCAGTAACGAAGCCTAATTCAACAGCTAGGATCACACTGATAGTTCGCCATTACCTGTTGTAAATATCTGTGTGATATCAGCCTCATGCAATCGACAGGAAGAAATAATCTCTGTATGATTAGAACGGGTCTATGTTTGACGTTACCCACCCACCCTCTCCAGCTAAATCTGACCATTGAGTACTGACTTGAAGTCTCATGCAACCTACACATATTTCCTCTTATTTCAGAGGCTAAATACAGGTCCCCACGACTGGTCCATTATTGATGTAGAGAAATCTGATATTCGCTACAGTTATTAAGCACCACGAAATAACAAACTTGTTGTTTTAGAGACCTTCCAAATTGAGTCCTGTCACACAACATGAAAATCGATGTAAACCCCTTGTCTCGCAAAGAATCCTTCAATCACAGTGATTTGTAGGTGTTCTTGCCAGAACCCATCACCATGAGGCTTGAGCCTACTTGCAAGCATTTCCATTTAAATAGTAAGTGGCTTTTTGTTGGCTTACATATTTAGTTCAAAATAAAGGTCATTTATGCCTGAAAGTCCATTAGCCTTGTCTAACTATTTCGTTTATAAACATGATTGTTTCACTTTGTAGTCATCTCGTTCCATTATGTTACACAATGTAAGTCGGCTTACATGAAGACGTAGCAAACCAGTATCAACGCAGGTAATTGAGTTCTCAATAAACTCATTATTTGGATCCTAATATGTACTACAAACATCGTTTACTTACTGGGCGTATGTGTTTGATCCTATAATACATTGGAAAATGCTGAGGATTTAGTTCATAAAATTCATTAATATTGCTTAAACGACTTATTTGAAGGTTCTCTGGTGGCGGAATTAGCATAAATGACCTTTCCAAAACGCCAACAAGTGACAGATGTTTTGATAACTCGGTAGTCACTGTTTGCAGGAAGCTATTTTCCATTTGCTGCAGGTATGCTATGTCCCTGAGATACTCATCTCTACTCAGACTGTGCTGTCTCACCACATGCTTTATGTGCAGGGAGAGGCGCCCATCTATCCCTATGTATGTATACCCTGTAGCAGCGACAAGATATATATATATATATATATATATATATATATATATATATATATATATATATATATATATATATATATATATACTCCTAATGACTCTCACAGATATGTAAGGTCTATATGCTTATTGAGTTATAGACACCTAACGGGAGTTATGTTTATAATTATTGAATAAGGAAATAGTATCAATCTCAACACACATGAGAAACTATACCAAAATAATTTATTTTCCAAAAATATCAAATTATTCTTTACAACTGTAAATGTCCTCTGAAAAATTATTTATCTTCCCAAATATTGACTTTGACTTCGACTGTTTTCATCAAAAATGTAATGCACGTAAATATAATTACAAGATAGGGCCAAACAGTATTTTTAAAAACCCACCAATGTTACGTACCAATGTGGTAACGACCATAATACTTGACACACCAAGACTGCAAGCGAGAGAGGGAATTGTGTACCCTGCAGATGGGAGCACGACATACCCAGGTTGCTTGCACCTTCGACTGTGCTCAAGCCACTAGTTTGGATAAACTGCAGCCATGATGGATATAAACAGGTCTTACCAATGACAGGCCAAGAATAGGAAAACCGAGGGTCATTACAGCCGAGGAAAACGTACACCGCCGTACTGTGCTTCTGTGTAATCATTTCGTCACTATGACGTCATCGAAGCATTGGTCCATGTGATCATCAGAAGTACAGTTACCAGGCGTGTATGGGGCAACGGTAATCAATGCAACCGGCTCCTCTGTGGGGTGACGCTAGGTCAATGTAATCCCCATACAGTCAGGATTACAAGAGACTTCCTTTCTGCGAATAATGTCGCTATCCTGCAAAAATGTCCGACTCACCACCTTGTTGTATCACCTGCACTGACAGTGACAGGGAATGTCCACTATCGCCATGTCAACAAAGCACTCATTCAGTCAGTCATTTGAGATATCCCCAATATTTTCATCTGGTGGCTAGTAAGCTCTGTGCATCGACCTGTAAAAGAGTTCATTTAAAGCATTGGATGTCATAGATACTGTACGTTTTTCAGACATTTAATTCTCAAAATATGGTCTTCTGTTTTGTTTTAAACATATGTTTGCTCTGATACTTGACGTTGACCCCCAGATCCACGTGTAACACTACATTGCGTATAATGTACATACAACTTGACATTGACCCCCAGTTCCACGTGTAACATTACACTGCGTATAATGTACATACAACTTGACATTGACCCCCAGTTCCACGTGTAACATTACACTGCGTATAATGTACATACAACTTGACGTTGACCCCCAGTTCCACGTGTAACATTACACTGCGTATAATGTACATACAACTTGACGTTGACCCCCAGTTCCACGTGTAACATTACACTGCGTATAATGTACATACAACTTGACGTTGACCCCCAGTTCCACGTGTAACACTACACAGCGTATAATGTACATACAACTTGACGTTGACCCCCAGTTCCACGTGTAACATTACACTGCGTATAATGTACATACATCTTGACGTTGACCCCCAGTTCCACGTGTAACATTACACTGCGTATAATGTACATACATCTTGACGTTGACCCCCAGTTCCACGTGTAACACTACACAGCGTATAATGTACATACAACTTGACGTTGACCCCCAGTTCCACGTGTAACACTACACTGCGTATAATGTACATACAACTTGACGTTGACCCCCAGTTCACGTGTAACATTACACTGCGTATAATGTACATACATCTTGACGTTGACCCCAAGTTCCACGTGTAACATTACACTGCGTATAATGTACATACAACTTGACGTTGACCCCCAGTTCCACGTGTAACACTACACAGCGTATAATGTACATACAACTTGACGTTGACCCCCAGTTCCACGTGTAACATTACACTGCGTATAATGTACATACAACTTGACGTTGACCCCCAGTTCCACGTGCAACACTACACAGCGTATAATGTACATACAACTTGACGTTGACCCCCAGTTCCACGTGTAACACCACACAGCGTATAATGTACATACATCTTGACGTTGACCCCCAGTTCCACGTGTAACACTACACAGCGTATAATGTACATACAACTTGACGTTGACCCCCAGTTCCACGTGTAACATTACACTGCGTATAATGTACATACAACTTGACGTTGACCCCCAGTTCCACGTGCAACACTACACAGCGTATAATGTACATACAACTTGACGTTGACCCCCAGTTCCACGTGTAACACTACACAGCGTATAATGTACATACAACTTGACGTTGACCCCCAGTTCCACGTGTAACACTACACAGCGTATAATGTACATACAACTTGACGTTGACCCCCAGTTCACGTGTAACATTACACTGCGTATAATGTACATACATCTTGACGTTGACCCCCAGTTCCACGTGTAACATTACACTGCGTATAATGTACATACAACTTGACGTTGACCCCCAGTTCCACGTGTAACACTACACAGCGTATAATGTACATACAACTTGACGTTGACCCCCAGTTCCACGTGTAACATTACACTGCGTATAATGTACATACAACTTGACGTTGACCCCCAGTTCCACGTGCAACACTACACAGCGTATAATGTACATACAACTTGACGTTGACCCCCAGTTCCACGTGTAACACCACACAGCGTATAATGTACATACATCTTGACGTTGACCCCCAGTTCCACGTGTAACACTACACAGCGTATAATGTACATACAACTTGACGTTGACCCCCAGTTCCACGTGTAACATTACACTGCGTATAATGTACATACAACTTGACGTTGACCCCCAGTTCCACGTGTAACACTACACTGCGTATAATGTACATACAACTTGACGTTGACCCCCAGTTCCACGTGTAACACTACACAGCGTATAATGTACATACAACTTGACGTTGACCCCCAGTTCCACGTGTAACATTACACTGCGTATAATGTACATACAACTTGACGTTGACCCCCAGTTCCACGTGTAACATTACACTGCGTATAATGTACATACAACTTGACGTTGACCCCCAGTTCCACGTGCAACACTACACTGCGTATAATGTACATACAACTTGACGTTGACCCCCAGTTCCACGTGTAACACTACACAGCGTATAATGTACATACAACTTGACGTTGACCCCCAGTTCCACGTGCAACACTACACAGCGTATAATGTACATACAACTTGACGTTGACCCCCAGTTCCACGTGTAACACCACACAGCGTATAATGTACATACATCTTGACGTTGACCCCCAGTTCCACGTGTAACACTACACAGCGTATAATGTACATACAACTTGACGTTGACCCCCAGTTCCACGTGTAACATTACACTGCGTATAATGTACATACAACTTGACGTTGACCCCCAGTTCCACGTGTAACATTACACTGCGTATAATGTACATACAACTTGACGTTGACCCCCAGTTCCACGTGTAACACTACACAGCGTATAATGTACATACAACTTGACGTTGACCCCCAGTTCCACGTGTAACATTACACTGCGTATAATGTACATACAACTTGACGTTGACCCCCAGTTCCACGTGTAACATTACACTGCGTATAATGTACATACAACTTGACGTTGACCCCCAGTTCCACTTGCAACACTACACTGCGTATAATGTACATACAACTTGACGTTGACCCCCAGTTCCACGTGTAACACTACACAGCGTATAATGTACATACAACTTGACGTTGACCCCCAGTTCCACGTGCAACACTACACAGCGTATAATGTACATACAACTTAACGTTGACCCCCAGTTCCACGTGTAACATTACACTGCGTATAATGTACATACATCTTGACGTTGACCCCCAGTTCCACGTGTAACATTACACTGCGTATAATGTACATACAACTTGACGTTGACCCCCAGTTCCACGTGTAACACTACACAGCGTATAATGTACATACAACTTGACGTTGACCCCCAGTTCCACGTGTAACATTACACTGCGTATAATGTACATACAACTTGACGTTGACCCCCAGTTCCACGTGCAACACTACACAGCGTATAATGTACATACAACTTGACGTTGACCCCCAGTTCCACGTGTAACACTACACAGCGTATAATGTACATACAACTTGACGTTGACCCCCAGTTCCACGTGTAACATTACACTGCGTATAATGTACAAACATCTTGACGTTGACCCCCAGTTCCACGTGTAACATTACACTGCGTATAATGTACATACATCTTGACGTTGACCCCCAGTTCCACGTGTAACACTACACAGCGTATAATGTACATACAACTTGACGTTGACCCCCAGTTCCACGTGTAACACTACACTGCGTATAATGTTCATACAACTTGACGTTGACCCCCAGTTCCACGTGTAACATTACACTGCGTATAATGTACATACATCTTGACGTTGACCCCCAGTTCCACGTGTAACATTACACTGCGTATAATGTACATACAACTTGACGTTGACCCCCAGTTCCACGTGTAACACTACACAGCGTATAATGTACATACAACTTGACGTTGACCCCCAGTTCCACGTGTAACATTACACTGCGTATAATGTACATACAACTTGACGTTGACCCCCAGTTCCACGTGTAACACTACACAGCGTATAATGTACATACAACTTGACGTTGACCCCCAGTTCCACGTGTAACATTACACTGCGTATAATGTACATACAACTTGACGTTGACCCCCAGTTCCACGTGTAACATTACACTGCGTATAATGTACATACAACTTGACGTTGACCCCCAGTTCCACGTGCAACACTACACTGCGTATAATGTACATACAACTTGACGTTGACCCCCAGTTCCACGTGTAACACTACACAGCGTATAATGTACATACAACTTGACGTTGACCCCCAGTTCCACGTGTAACATTACACTGCGTATAATGTACATACAACTTGACGTTGACCCCCAGTTCCACTGGGCCAGTACTAGGCCAGTATCACGCCAGTACTAAAACGATACCATTCCCTGTACTGGCCCAATTAAGGTTAGCCTTTACTGTTCCGGTACATTAAATATATTGTGTTTACCGTAAATTTTCAATATTTAAATAAACTGATAAATGAAGGTTGATTTAGCTATTATCATTTTCTCTTTCATTTTCTAAATTGTTACTTTTCTTAAAGTAAACCATATTGATCATATCAGTTCTTTTATTTATTTTGAATTTGTATTTTTATAATGAAACTTAAATATTGTTTGTATTTTTTTCATAATGTCTATATTGTCAAATATGAATAAAAAAAAAATGCGCATGCGTCAACAATATAACTCACGAAAATTTGCTCCAGTTATAATGTAAATAAGAAGAAAACCAGAAAGAATCACACGCTACAAGTGGTATGTACATGTTTGTAACACACCCCTGCATCTCATCATGTATGAATTTGGAATTTTTGAACTTTGATTTTGTTGCAATATCCAAAAATGAAATATAAGATATGTACAACACTAACAAGACAGAGGTCCTGCTGCTTGATTGACCAGCGCTTGGGTCACAATTGAAAGAACAATGGATGACCATAGAGACCATGACGAAAGTCGGTATGTTACTCAAGGAGTGTATGAGTCGGATACAAACATATACAATGAACTTGATGATCAATTAGGTCAACTTGATCGAGTTACATTTGAAGAAGAACTTGTACAATTATATAAAAATGAAGAAGAAAAACTTAATAGAGCTCGCTTCAGTTTGTATGAGATTGCAAAAGATAGACGTGAAAATGCGCCAAAAGGTTACATTTCGAAACGTGTACAAAGAGGTCAATCAAAAAAGACTATTATTGAAAAATATGCTTCTGACGTGTACATATTGTATAGTTTCATAAATGGATCAGTGTCTGCCGAAGTGTTACAGAAAGAAGTACTTAGCAAAATGAAGAACAAGTACACAGAAGAAACACCCGACGAAGATGATGAAGAAGAGGAAGTGATGAAGTCTATGAAGATAAAAGATGCTATAGGCTTTTTAATATCACAGACTATGGAAATAAATAACAGGATGACACAGAACTCAAAAGAAACTGACACAAAAATTGAAAGTCTGCATGATAAATTCGACGATGATATGAGGAGAGTTATCAAGGTTCTAGAAGAAAGAAATAAAGATCTTGTTAAAGCCGAAAGAGAAATAGAAAGGGTACATAATGTGGAGATGAAGTTGAGATGTGACATACAGACACTCGTTGCACAGTTACGCGACAAGGATAGACACATTGCATTGCTGAGGGATGAAGTAAAAGCTAGGATAGAAGAGGTCACCTATAAAACAGATATGGTAAATGACAGACTTGATAAATTGCATATCAAAGACATTGAAAAATGTTCACAAAAACCCAAAACAAGAATGCATGTACAGGAAAAAGAAACAAATGAATCAGTAAGCATCCCAACATTTGCTGATGCCGTAAAAACTCCTGTCAAACTAACCAAATCCCCGCCTAACAGAGAATACTTATCTCCAGAGATCACCATCCTCAATGACCAAATGCCTTTACACCAGACTACGCCAATAGAGAAGACAAGTATTCGTCCTGCTTCTAAACATGACAATAATGTACAAGGTGAACACACCAAGAACATGCAGCATAAGTTATCTGTTGTAACTGAAAATAATTCAAGACAAGTTAAATTTGATAAGGAACTTGAAAGAGCATTTCAGGGAACCTCACCAAAAGTAAAAAGAAAAAGATATGTTCTTTCACGTGTACGTGCAGACAGACCATTTGATATAGTGAAGGATGCTATATTCTCATATGCTAAACAGCGTGGTGTTCACATCACCTCTTCAAACCTCCTAAAACGATGGGAGGGGTATAACTGTACATATACTATCCGCATTAATGTAGATAGTAAAACTGCTAGCAAAGTAGCTCAGCCGGACTTCTGGCCAGAGAATGTGTTGTGTAGGGAATGGATACCAAATTCACAAAGATATTAATGTTTCCTACTAGAATGACAATAAAACTAGTGTATATAGTAGCAATCATATTTACAGTTGGAACCTGGAACATTAGAGGCATTATGTACAATGCTCAACAACTCGACAAACTATGTGACCACTGCGATGTGTTAACTATTACTGAACACTGGCTGAATAGTGAGACTGCATCTTATATGAGCAAATACCGTACTGATTTTCATGTAACGGTTAAGATTAAATCGAATCAGAATAGTATTAAAGGGGAAGGTGGTGTGGCCATACTGACAAGAAAGCAAGAATATTCTACAATACAGACCTTATTACATGACAGCGACTATGTTACAGCAGTAAGAATAGCTCGTTCTGGTTGTGTAGATATAGTTGTAGTTAGTGTGCTTCTGCCCTCCACAAACCATCATCTGAGCTCTTACAAAGACGCACTATTTGTCGTATTTGACATTGTTGATGAGCTGTCTCCATCAAGCTATGTTTTCCTTTGTGGGGACTTTAATACAGATTTAGTAAATAAACCAAACTCTGCAAGATCACTTCTTCTATTACGCTCACTCAATGATAGAAATATGGTGTCATGCTTTAACCCTAGCACCGTAACTGGACAAAACTTCACGTGGAGGAACAAATCTAATACTCAAACTTCACTAATAGATTACATCTTTGTTCCAGAAATACTTCAATCAACTATCTGTGAGACAAAAATACATGACTATATTGCATATGAAGTGTCTGACCATTACCCAGTCAGTTTATCAGTATTTAGTGACTGCCTAGTATCAGGAGAGAAAGAATGGCATATACAGAATCTAAAATGGAATCAAGCAAATCAAATGGAACTTGACATGTATAAAACAGAAGTAGATCTGTTACTTGGGTGGCATCTACCGCAAACCGACAACATCAATAGTGACACAATAGAAGGGTACTGTGACGTCATCACCACCTCTCTTCACCACGCTGCTGCACAGTATATACCCCGTGGGGTGTTTCGTCCATACCTCAAACCATACTGGAAAGGTTCAAGTTTAGACTTTTACCACTTTCATATGCGGGAAGCAAAGCGCAAATGGAAAAAATGTGGTAAACCAAGAGATGAAAGTAACCAAACATATATAGAATATAAACAACGTAAATGTGACTTTAGAAAAATGCATAGACAAGCAAAACGACAATGGGATAGAGACAAATATGTTGAAATCACAAATGCAAGTGAAATCGATATAAATGAATTTTACAGAACAGTGAGGCGACAACGTAGACAGAAGGTATCAGTATGTAAACTTCAATTTGGAGATAAGACGGCAGACACTCCATCTACAATATGCGATCTCTGGGCTGACTATTATTCTGATCTATTATCTCCCCTGGACAAACCAGAATTTGACAATGAATTCAAAAGCTATATTGATGAGAGGAAAAAACATATTGACAGTATGAATATCAAAGGAATAGACCCAATCCTCGAGAAAAACTTTAATCAGCATGAAGTATATAAAGTAACAAAAGAACTTAAGTTACGGAAAGCTCCTGGACAAGACTGCCTTATGAACGAGCATATTACGTGTGGAAGTATGCTCCTATTGAAACACATAGCCAACCTATTTAACATGATCAAACAGCTGTGTTATTTGCCAAGTACTTTTAGAAAAGGAACAATAATCACCCTTTACAAAGGAAATAATAAATCAAAATTAAACCCAGCAAACTATCGTGGCATCACTCTTACTTCGGCACTGTCAAAGATATTCGAAAAAGTGTTATTAAACGGAATAGAGCAGTACTTAAAATGTATGCATATAGATTTCCCCCATAAACTCCAGTGTGGCTTCCGAAAAGGATATGGTGCTACTGTTTCAACGTTCGTTGTAAAGGAAATGATTGCACAATACACTGAAAGAGGATCAAACGTATTTGCAGCTTTCTTGGATAACGAGAAAGCGTTTGATCGGATATGGCACAATGGACTGCTTGTTAAACTATATGAACTTGGAATTGAAGGAACGACCTGGCATCTGTTCAAACAAAGTTATGAAAATTCATCTGCAAATGTTCTTCATAATGGATGTACTAGTCGTTCTTTTGACTTAAACCAGGGCGTTGGACAGGGGAGAGTACTCTCCGCCTTCATGTTTCTGGTTTATATTAACGACTTAATTGTAGAACTTAACAAGCTTTCGAAAGGTCTTATAATTGGTGAAGATCATGTACCAAGTATTCTCCTTGCAGATGACACAACTCTGCTCAGTACCCAATCAAACGGACTTCAAGACATGCTAAGGACATTAAGTACATACGCATGTAAATGGCGTCTCACATACAACGCTGAGAAAAGCTGTGTTATTGTTTTCAAGGGTTGCAATAAGCTTAACAGTGATGTGTGCTATAAAATTGGAGCAAACGTTTTACCACCCTCTAATAGCACCATTTATGCAGGATCTCTTATAAATAACAAAAACCATGGTGACAGAACTGAACGATCCTGTACAAAAGCTAGACAACTCCTACACTCACTGAAGGATATTGGACTTAAAGCTGGTGGTATCAACCCTTTAGGCTGTGTTAAAATATGGAAGAGTGTTATATTCCCTTGTGCATTTTATGCATGTGAACTATGGACAAATATAAGTGAAACAGAATACAACACTCTGGAACGCATACAGAGACTGTTTGCTCGAATTGTTCAAAATTTCCATAAACGTTCATCTACATTAGCCACAATTCAAACGCTTGGACTATGGTCGATGCATGGTGCTTTTGATAAATTAAAACTCATGTTGTTTGGAAGACTGTGTCATGCAGATGTAGGGAGTATCCACAAAAGAGTTCTTACCCACAGAATTGGACAGTTCATGATGGGCAATAGATGTTCTTCTTGGATAAGTCATGATCTGTTGAATGTTGTGTTGAAATACAACCTCTGGTCATGTGTAACTGACTTTATCAATACTGGTTCTTTTCCAAACAAAAATGAATGGAACAGAATGGTGAACAAAGAAGTGAGTGCTGCTGAACAGAAAATGTGGAAAGAAACACTGATCAGAACTGAAGGAATGAGTAGGTTCAACCAGATACACAGTGCGCTTGCCCCTCATAGACTATGGGGGTTATGTGAGCTGTTTCCTATGCATACAAGGAGCATGTACTGTATTGTTAAACTTGGTTTACTACCTGTGATATCCGGCCAGTGTCTCATATGTGATATCGAGTGCAATGATATTGTAAAACACCAACTTATTGATTGTTGTGTTTTGCTCCTGAAACGTAATTCCCTCAATGAACAGATATTTGATAACCTTAGTCTACAAAGTTATCTACAATTTGAGGATTGCTCAGATGAAGAAATAAAACTCATCACACTCCTAGGAGGTATTACACCTGTCGTGGACCACTGGACGCTAGAGGAGTGGGCTGTGTTCATGAACATTGCCGCAACCAACATCAGCTCGTGGAATCTAAAATCCCTATTATATATGTAAATTAACTCACTAATGTAAATATGTTCTTGTTCAAGTAAATCTTATCATGTACTCTTCATTTCATGGAGGAAATAAAGATAATTCATTCATTCATTCATTCATTCATTCATTCATTCATTCATACATCTTGACGTTGACCCCCAGTTCCACGTGTAACATTACACTGCGTATAATGTACATACAACTTGACGTTGACCCCCAGTTCCACGTGTAACACTACACAGCGTATAATGTACATACAACTTGACGTTGACCCCCAGTTCCACGTGTAACATTACACTGCGTATAATGTACATACAACTTGACGTTGACCCCCAGTTCCACGTGTAACACTACACAGCGTATAATGTACATACAACTTGACGTTGACCCCCAGTTCCACGTGTAACATTACACTGCGTATAATGTACATACAACTTGACGTTGACCCCCAGTTCCACGTGTAACATTACACTGCGTATAATGTACATACAACTTGACGTTGACCCCCAGTTCCACGTGCAACACTACACTGCGTATAATGTACATACAACTTGACGTTGACCCCCAGTTCCACGTGTAACACTACACAGCGTATAATGTACATACAACTTGACGTTGACCCCCAGTTCCACGTGTAACATTACACTGCGTATAATGTACATACAACTTGACGTTGACCCCCAGTTCCACTGGGCCAGTACTAGGCCAGTATCACGCCAGTACTAAAACGATACCATTCCCTGTACTGGCCCAATTAAGGTTAGCCTTTACTGTTCCGGTACATTAAATATATTGTGTTTACCGTAAATTTTCAATATTTAAATAAACTGATAAATGAAGGTTGATTTAGCTATTATCATTTTCTCTTTCATTTTCTAAATTGTTACTTTTCTTAAAGTAAACCATATTGATCATATCAGTTCTTTTATTTATTTTGAATTTGTATTTTTATAATGAAACTTAAATATTGTTTGTATTTTTTTCATAATGTCTATATTGTCAAATATGAAATCCAATATATGTTATTTGAAAACACGCCAGAATGTATTTTTAACAAGTAGGCCTATGTACAACAAAGACAACGATACAAAAGCACCTTGTGATTATTTTCATACTTAGATTTCCTAATGATATTAATACATACAGCAGCAATTGTTAATGTAAAACACACCCGAGATAGATAGTAATATAGAATGAATCAAAGTTTTATAAATACAACTAAAGTTAACTCATGAATTGAACTCACATTCAAAGGATACCAAATCGTTGTCTTCTCCTCTTGTCTCTCTGAAGCAGACGACAATTTGAAATACTACCCATAATTCCCAAACAGGAAGTGTCATAAATGAATTGGGCCAGTACTGAGCCAGTACCGGGCCAGTATATACACCTAATATAATCTGAACTGGGCCTGTACCGGCCCAGTACTGGCTCTTTGTAAATATCCCATAATGCATTTCGACAGGAAATGATATGCCTTAACTGGGTCAGTACAGGGCCAGTACCGTACTTCAGTACCGTACTGTCAGCACTGGGCCAGTACAATTTTACCTGAACTGGGCCAATTCAGTTAAAACGGTTCTGGGCCAGTACTGGTTCTTTACCGTTAGCCAGTATGCCTTTATCAACTTTACCAGCCAGTACCAAGCCAGTACTGGCCCAGTACAGTCATGTTTGCTGGGTCAAAGCCAAGGATGGAGGATGTACACCGATGATGTGAAATTACTACGTTATGTTGTTATGCATCCACTATCTTTTAAAGGATGCATGTAATGATATCGATAAGAGAACGTATTTTTTCGCGACCCAAATTGGTTTATACATGTATATCAAATAAGACACATTTTGTGAAATAACGTTAAGCAACAATCGTAAGTGTGCCAGGCAAATCATCAAAACCTTTTTAAAAATTACTCCCATATAACTTACCTATGAGTTGATATGGGTAATATATATCTTTTTGACATAAAACCTCAAAATCAAAATGCTTGCCAGCACTTTGCGAACTGTCGGGAAGTCGGTATTCCAGAAAATCTGTATTAGTATTTCCAAACGGCTGAATTCTGTCAGGGGTTAGGTTGAAACAAAGGCAACAGGAGATTGTTTTAATTTACTATCAATACATGGACTTCCCTTTCTTTTTGCAACAATGTTGTCTTTCATAGGGAAATCTTCGTGGCACACATACTAGTGCAATAGGATACATAGTCGGGTTATTGACCTTACTGCTTTTAAGAAGACAACACTATTGCTATGGAGATGTTGGCATTTCGGCTGTAGACATAAAAGGTACAACTTGATATAAAACTTAATATGTGTTGACAGTGTCTACCCACGACCTCGCATCTTCACAACGTCATAGGCGTAACGAAATGATTTCCATATGTTCTCCTTCCGCCCTTGACCTCAACCCTCGCATTTTCAGTGCTAAGATTTTAACGTACTGCAGGCTAATCGGATAAGCCAATCAGAAGACAATTATATTGCCTCTGTGACTGTGTCGATCGTCGCTTATTTTGAATTGGTTCCGAATGTAAACGGCGATTTCATTGGCTGTATGTTAGCAGATGGTAAGGGACGTAACTCGTGATCACAATAGGTATCGCTGATTCGTTTCACCACCCCTGCCTAGGTTGAAGGCAAGGTAAAAAATGGAGAGATGGGAAGATGACGACCTCGATGTTGTCGGGAAGTTGAAGTTGAACAAAAGGTCCGGGTCGAATCCCGTCAGTGCAGTGCTAAATTGACTTCCATATACTTA
This sequence comes from Gibbula magus, assembly GCA_936450465.1. Classification (NCBI taxonomy): domain Eukaryota; kingdom Metazoa; phylum Mollusca; class Gastropoda; order Trochida; family Trochidae; genus Gibbula; species Gibbula magus. The sequence continues at coordinate 66,945,274 of OW388303.1, forward strand.
TAATTAGTTATGTAAGAGGATCACGGGTGAAATTAAATTTAGTCTACTTTTTTCTTTTTAAAATTAATTCACCTTCTTTGTCTTGCAAGTTCTTATGCCTAGGATTAGGCTAGATTTATTTGATGAGGATCTAGCCTGTATTAAATACGGCACGGTAAGCCACTACTGAAATACTGGTTTTCTCCCTGAAATGGTCCTATCAGCTATGGTGATATAAGTGAAATAATTTTGATAGCAGCTTTTTACCTTCCCATAACCTGTGTGTTGATATACCAACCACCCAAACATGGATCCCCATACTGTTCCAACGAACCGTTTACATCAGTGTCAGATTCCCACCAATTAGTGGCATATGCAGAAATATTGCACGTCAGGTATAGAAAACTTATGTACTAATTACGAAATCTCTCCGTCCGCAACTAGTTCACGCTGAAGCAATTGGTACTTTCCCTAATTAGTAACGCTACTTACATGTTACGTGTTTACCATTCCCTGTGTGAATACTCTCTCCACACACACACACACACACACACACACACACACACATATATATATATATATATATATATATATATATATATATATATATATATATTATCTTAATGGTACCCAGATGACTAAAATAGTTTTGGATTTTTTTGGGCAAATTAAATTCTCGTAATCAGTTATTCTCGTTTCTCCTTGTTTTCTGCAAGGTAGAAAATGAGGCCATGTGATGATGTGAGAGATGTTCTCGCGAAACCAACTAAGCTTAACTCTGACATTACGGTTCTTAATTAATTTAAGTACTTATGCAGCAACTAGCACCTTCCACTTGTCTCAGTGATTCGATGGATGTAGCCATCTCTAAACAGCTTCTCTTCTACAGGGGATGCTGCAGACATATAGCTACATGTCTCGTACACTGACGGGCAAAAGAAAGTATATGGTTCAGTTGTATTTATAATATGAATAATTTTCAAATTCAAATATCTCGCCTTTGTCGACGTCATATTAAAAACGGACTAGTTTGTGAAATTAGTCCAAAACATTAAATCAGTCAAGAATACCTCTACCTCGGTTTGAATTTTTTTTAAATTAAAATTTTAAATTTTAATTTTAATTTTAAAATACCCCCAAATTAATATTGATATAACACATAGTCTGTGTGAAAATCAATGAATGTGCTTCGACCTGCACACATTAACAACATTTTGAACATGGTAGGGGTCATGTTGGTGTACATTTCATTTCTTACCCTTGTCTACTTTAAATAATGATAGTTTACTTAAAAATAAAACAGTCACCAATTAAGTCATACAAACTACTGCCGAAAGGTGTTATTGTATCGTGGCATAATCCAATGCATCTTATTTCTTTAAAAAATTGAATTAATCGAAAACAAGTGAGTGTTCTACTTTCTTTTGCCCGTCAGTTTAGAAGCATTTGGTTATACATAGCTCCATGAAAGCGTGTGGTGCATAAGACTGCCACTTGGGGGAATCTATGACCCTTTACTCAACATCGAATTTAAAGATAATGCATTATGTCCATTGCAGTAGAAACTATAGTGACAGTGGTCCTGTTCATGGCTAGTTGCTCAGTGTCAGTGCTGTCCAATAACGATGACCAAGGTTTGCTACTTGATCGGTTACCCATGTCGTTGCAGATTTGAATAAACCGAAACATGAATTGTTCATTTACCGCCCCTGACCTAGGTTGCCAGGCATGCTGCGTTATCTTAGACAATGGACCTTTATGTAAGTGTCCCTCTTTGTTCCGCCAGCAGTCACACTGGGTACCGGGTGAAGATTGTGATGTAGTGTGATAGGTAACCTTCATGAACCTTCATGGCAGCGTGTGAGGGACCAGGGCAATGTTCTATCTTCAGTGCGCTTTAAGCGTAATGTCATATTATAGAGAAAGAGCTATATGGATGATATTTTGGTATGTATTGAAAAGGAATCAATGAGTTCAATTAAGAGTGAAGCGATGGAAAGAAAAGCTACTGGTACCTTTGACAGATCGCATGCAGTTGTTCAATTTCTTTCCCTCTCATCTACCTCTGGTCTATGTTTAAGGACGATTCTGATGAAATATACATGTATGTGGTTGCAAGAATTCGATAAATCGCATCCTTAATGCAAAGAGTCAGCGGTTTTCAATTTAATCAGCCTTCAGCTGTTATTATCAACTTCTTCCAAAACTATTAACATTTGACTTGGTGAGTGAGACGTCATCGACAGCGCCACCTGACGCTGTTTTCAAGTTTTCCGAAATAAACACATTTAATCAAGTCATCATTTTTCATTCGATCTCATTACTGTCATTAGGACGAAAATAACAGCTCAATTCCCGTCAGGATGTTGCAAGCAGTAATCAAGAGCGCTGTTTAAAGTTCAGACGACGAGAGTATTTCTAGTGTAGTATTTCACGTTTATTAAATATATGAATAGCACTATGTTACTTTATAATATATTTCTATTGGTGGAGTTTAAAACTTTAGACTGTCTTTATTTCACATTTAAATTGCGTAATTTTCCCGAGGGAACCACCAAAAGGTTGTGACCTGGGTCTCATACTGTGTTGTGTCCCTGGGCAAGCAATTCATCCACATTGCACTCAGTCCACCCAGCTGTTTAAATGGGTACCTGAACACAGGGAAGTACGGACCTACAGCACCGAAAGTACAATTCCTTCAGGTTAATAATACAAATTGTGCGTTTTTATCATCCTCAAACATGGAAAAGCCGCTATATAAATGTGCTATTATTATTATTATTATTATTATTATTATTATTATTTAATAGGCCTCGATCTCAGAACCACTATATGGTGACCGTAATGACTTGTGTCAGATGGTCCTGACGATTATCATTACGGCCCCATCACTGGCTACAACGTCTAGCTTCTCCTCCGATAGTTCACCGTACATCAGTCCCCTCTATCATCCTCACAGTATTCAACTTCGACATTTCCATCCATACCAAATAATTTATTTGATATCGGTGAAAACCATTATAGTTATGACCAATTATTAGTTTCATTAACTTTCTTCAATTCCATCTACAGCCAGTTAAGCACGTATACACAGTACTTCAAATCAAATCCCTTGGGCAAATGTCGTTTTATCTGGTCATTTAGAATATGGGCAGTAATCAATAAATTTACTGAACGCAACCTTTTGCTGTTTAATATTGTCAAATTTATCATTACCTTTGGCTGGGGCTGTGGCAGTAATCTGAATAGTATCATATGTATCATATGTAAATAACATTTTGGGTTGTGAATTATGTTTCAAACATCTAAGATACATGCTCTGTCTTTGTCTCTGTCTCTCTGTCTCTCTGTCTCTCTGTCTCTCTCTCTCTGTCTCTCTCTCTCTCTCTCTCTCTCTCTCTCTCTCTCTCTCTCTCTCTCTCTCTCTCTCTCTGTCTCTCTGTCTCTGTCTCTGTCACTCTCTCTGTCTCTCTCTGTCTCTCTGTCTCTGTATCTCTCTCTACATATATATATATATATATATATATATATATATATATATATATATATATATATATATATATATATATATATATCAGTAATTAAATATTATATATATATCAGTAATTAAATATTAAACAATTTCCATAGAAACATAGTTTGGCGAGTCGGCAATGTTAGGTGAACCTATATCTATTTATCCATTGACACAAAGCCGTCTTCATTTCTTCTAGTTATCTTATCTCTGACTGTCCTAATAAATGTTTCAGGAATTGTAAACCAGCACACTGCCTGGTAGCGTGTAATGTGAATACATGACTGTACTGTGTGAACGGGGTTTGCGCAACCTTTAACATTTATTTATGCGGGGAAAAGAATAAAAGCTAATTGTTACTCAGTATTAAATTTATTCATAATTCAATTTTGCAAATGTAAATGATCTACTTTATACGTAAGTATGATGTTATCCAAAATAACTCCCATTTTATGAGCCTGTTCATATCACCGAGAAAGTAGAAAACTGCTTTTACCAAGTTATTTGCATTCCTACAAAACGCTTATAAGTCTTGCCTTTTTTTTAAAAAACCGTTAATATACGGAAAAAGCATTTCATATTTCGAAATCCTAAATAGATATACAACTGCATCCCGAAAGTGTGTTCACTTACTTGCTTATATTTCTGTGCAAATATCATGTAATGTGGGATGTCTTTGAAGCATTGTATCAACGCGAAAACTAAACACACCATTTTATATTTTCGTTTAATGAGAAGACTGGCGAATGTGCCACAATATAATGTAATTGTCCCCCGCCGCAACGCGGAACGGGGGACTATGTATTCAGCGGCGTCCGTACCTTTCAAGGTCACCACAACACTTTCACCACTTTCCAAACTCATGAAGCGTTGTATATAGAGTTTTCATATTTTGTGTCAGCCTGCATTGGGGGAAGACGCAGACACCAGTCGATTTTGGTGACCGTGGCCTTCTTTTCAAGGTCACTGCGACACTTTGACCACTGTTCAAACTCTTGTTAACGCGATATATCATGACTGGATGGACCCAAAGTCTTCGAATTTGGTGCTAGGCTACAATGGGGGATGACGGCGACACCAGCCGATTTTGGTGACCTTGACCATATTTCAAGGTCACCACAACACTTTCACCACTTTTCAAACTCTTGTTAACGCGATATATCATGACTGGATGAACCCAAAGTCTTCATATTTGGTGCCAGGCTACATTGGGGGATGACGCAGACACCAGTCAATTTTGGTGACCTTGACCATATTTTCAGGGTCACCAAGACACTTCGACCACTTTATTATCTCTTATTAAAGTGATATCTCATGACCGGTTTGACAGAATGTCTTAATATTTGCTGACAGCCTATATTGGCAGTTTACGCAGACACCAGTCGATTTTGGGGACCTTTACCTTATTTTCAAGGTCACCACAATTCTTTGACCACTTTTCGAACTCTTGTTAACGCAATATCTCATGAACCCAAGCACCCAAAGTTGTCAAATTTGGTGTCAATCTACATCGGGGGATGACACAGACACCAGTCGATTTTGGTGACCTTGACCTTATTTTCAAGGTGACTATGACACTTGACCAAATGATGTGTCCTACTAAACTCAATGTTAACGGCGGGGGACACTGCCATGTTAGTGGCAAACACTTGTTATATACCTTATAGAAAGCAGTTATCGTTTTGGCAGCTCCTTGAAGTGACTAGGGATCAAACTCGTCAAAACTTTGGACACCAGATATGATGATTCTGTTTACTTGCATGTGACGTAATCATGTTGACGTTGCAATGAAAGTCAGTTAATATGATATAGGAGAATGTGACCTATAGACCCGTTAAAAGGACTTAATAATGTTACTGTTAGACAGAAAATCTGAAAGTATGACAGTGGGTTGATGTGTCAACGAGGTTTCCTGACACAGGTTGCTGGCAGGGTTTTACAAGATAGGTACGGGTAATGGGGTAAGGGGTAGGTATATGGTAAACTCGTCTTCTTGCATACTCCACTCTGGAGACACATGGTCAATTTGTCACTCTTGCTGTCACCAGAGAAAACCCATACGTGAAGAAATGCATCACATTACAATAAAACGTTTCTTCTTCAGGTAGTTGCTTATAACTTGTCATTCTTATACGGCGTGCTCAGCAATATATTTTCTATACGTTCAGACGGATTTCATTCTGAAATAAGACCCTGTTCAAAAGAACACTGAACCTTGTTTTCTCTTCCGGATTTATTACGATAAGTCACGTGTTTTCCTTTGGTAAGGATGTTTTGCTTCCCTTGAATGTTCACCCAAGCAGTTGATAGCTCTATTACTGCCTGTCAGTTTCCGCTGTCTCCTCCATCATCTTCATCTCCATCTTCGACTCATCACCATCCCTCGCCCACATCTCATCGTCACACCTTCTCTTTCGTCTAGTCCCCGGCCCCACCCACTCAACCCTCCCACGACCCCACCATTATCCCACATCACGTCTCAACATCCCCTTCGTTTCATCACCATCCCTTCTTCCCGTCTAATCACCTCCCTCTCTCTCCATCTCATAACCCCCCTTCCCCTCGCTTCAGCATCACCCCTTTTGCCACATCTCATCATCACACCTTCCAAGTCATCCCCCACGGTCTCATATTCATTCCCCTCCACGGTTCAACATCACCCCTCCCTCTCGTCTCCTATCACCCCATCCGTCGTCTCATCATCCCTCTCCCTCGTCTCATGTGAGATGTAAGAAGGATGAGATTCCATGTCCATTATAGCTACCATCGATCTAAATTTACAGATCAATGCAAGACAAGACATTCCCTCAAGAAAGTTTTTCTTCTAAAATTAGAAGATGAAAACTACAAATACCGGGAAAGTCAAATCTGAACGATTCAAACGTGAGAATGATCAATAAACGGAAGCTGATAAACATGAAGACGGAGAGATGTTCAATTATTGACGAGTACCACCGAGTATAGTAGAGTCGTGTTAGTTGACTGGCTAGGATCCTTCTCGAGACTGGGTCGTCCAGTTCGTTGCGACAGGTAGTCTGCTCTCTCGAGACAACGCCGGTCCTTTGGGTGACAGAGTTCTGGAATTGGGACACGGTGGAACATACGGGTAGGAGAGTGTGCTGTACAGTCGAGTCACTTGATAGAGAACCTGGATATAACACAGTGACAACGTACATGGTATAGGGAGTGTAAACATTTTGTGAGCGTGAACATTGAGTGGATACAAACTATGTGGCTCGAACAAACATGGTGAGAGGTGGAACCGAAGAGGCTGTATAGGATACACTTAAAGACAGGTACATACTGAGAATGATTCATTTAGAGTTGCTTCTATATAGTGACAAGGGATTCCACTTGTCTGTTTAATACCACCTCCCTGCTGAATTATGATATAGTGGGTAAAAGCTTGTAGTGATTCGTATGTCGAAATTGTGAATATATAGACAGTTACTACAATCTGACTGTGTGTCTACCAAGAGATTGGAAGTGTTGAAGAAGATACATGGTTATGTTTTAATCCGTCCACTCTCTATGATTGCATCAATGTGGGAATCTGAAATATTCGGTGAAGCTTGTTCTCATCTTTATACACAGATATATTATTATAACGTTTTGTCACAGGGAGAGCATACTTATACAGTGACAGAGAATGTATTGATACATGTAATGCATCTATGATACCGCAAGCCCTCTACACGGTTTCTTATTCCATGGGACAAAGTGGGTGTTAAGACCTCCTCCCTTCGACTCTCTGAATACGTTATAGCCAGTGTATACATAATAGTGACTGCGTATACACATTATTGAGGGTGTATGCATTATGCTGAGCAGACACCTATAGAGTGAGTGTGAATCCACCTGCTGTACAATACGCTGTGTCAGCTTGGCTCCTATCGTCCTTACATTGACCGGATGTCTACGTAGAGATTATTCCACTACAACGTGAGTGCTCTTTATATCCATTAACTTTGAGTTTGTTTGACCACACCACTCCGCTGTGTGTACAGGTGAACCAGTCTGACTAGTACATTATATTTCCTTTAAAATATTTTTTTTTTAATCGTCCAAAGTAAAGCTGTTATACATCAGTTAATTAAAACAATAATTCGATAAAGGTTATGATATACTGGTCGTGTACTGAATGTCTATGCAAGCTGTTACAATCAATTATCTATCGACTGTCAGCTGTCAGCATTCTGCTGCATTCTGTGCTTTTTGTATGTGTGTGCTTGAATGTTTTCATTATGTGTGGAATTGATGTGTTTTTGGAAAAAAATGTCACGTCAATGGGCTGATTATTAAGAGGAAAGGTGTTGACAGATTTTTGTAGAAAAAGACGAAGAAAAAATCACGTATTTCTTTAGTATAATGTGTTTCAGATGACGTAAGTTATTGATAGTGGTGAGGGCGACTACTTGATAACTAACTAGATTTAGTAGACTTATAGTATAGGTTTTATTTATCGCCATGACGTCGCTATGTAATTTTGATAAAAAGATGAGATTTTTGCTAAAACAAAATTCTATGAATGTTACAAGATTAATACCTGAGAATGCTCCTGCTATTCTGAATGTAAATACTGTAAGAAAATATCAAACTTTTAAGTACTAAGTAACCAGCAGAGAGGTTTTGTCTAAATTTATCAGAAGTAGACCTGGCAAGGAAATATATATATTCCTATACTTGACACTTCGTCTAATAGTTTGGCCTCCTTTCACGAAGCGCTAAGGTTACCTGTACTTGCAAGTTGTAACTTTAAAGGAATTACGTTTAACAAGTAAAAGTTGCTTTGTGAAAGGCTTCCTTGCATTTTGTCAATCTGGTCTACTACAGTTGTCATTTTACGATTCATAGTTATAGTACTTCAGGTGATAGTATTGGAAGAACAATAGTCAGATGCTTATATCCCTTATATGTTCCTCGTTTTACGACAAGCTCCTGTCAGATGGGTGACAGTGGTGTCTGAGAGGGTCGGTGGTTTCAGACAGAGGCGAGAGACTCTCATGTCAGTCCACTGTCAAAACTGTCATAGGAGAATGAAGACATTTTTCATATTCAAGTGACACATATTGAGACACCATCGTGAACACATATTATCAGCTGAATAATTTACCTGCATTACATCAATCACGGGACAAAAAGTGGTCGAATCCCCTTCCCGGATCCTTCCGGATTCTCCCAAAAATTGGCGGACCCGGAAGAATCCGGATAGATCCGGCAAGCGGATTCCAACACTTTTTATCCTGTGATTAATGAAAATTGCATCACACTGCTTCTGAGTTCCCATAAACCGTTATGCAAAATATCAGCATCTATATCAGCCATAAGCTCATCATGATAGCTTTCTTGTACAAGCCTACCCCTCCTTACTGAGTTTGAGAGTAAAATACTACCATTATTTCGTTATTTGTCCTTTAAAGTAAAAAAAAAAACCTTTGTTTTCAGAGACATAAACCAATTCTATCCATTAACATTTGGCTGATTTGACATATGTTGATCAAACTTAATTGCTTCCTGTTGACAATGTCGATTGATTATGGTATTTTTTAGTTTCTGCTGACGAAGGGCTTTAGAGTGATACCCCCTCCTCCCCAAACACACTCTCTTTATCGTTACTGAACCGAAACATAAATATGTACTTTACTGGAAAGCAATAATTTTCTCCAAATCAAACTGAAATTCAAAATAATTCTAATTAAAGCAAAACAGCATATTAAATTAAATTTGAGATGTTCTGTTTGTCAGAAACTCAGACTTATATAACTAAGCATTTTGTCCATACAATAATATAAGTTGTTGCCATGTCTGCTATACCAAGCTTTACATCGCGAATAGATAAATCTAACTAACTTGTCTAAGGTTAAACTATTGAACGACAGGAAACTAGTCTAGTACATATCAGCTTGTTCTGAATATAGACTAGGTCCCCAGTGTAGTCAACCACGCCCGTGTATACAATAGAAGAAAAAAACATGAATTGTAAAGTCTATATATGCTAATTAAAGTTAATTAGTTTAGTAAATGAACAGATCTTAGATTAAATAACTTCATTGCATTACAATGTCGCGAGCTCCATGTTGTACTGAACACTCCATTCATGTTTATCTAGTCCAGAGTCTGTCCTTCTTCAACATTCATACAATCTTACCTTTTGTTCTGAAACTTACATTTAAGAGACTTTAAGTTAGTCTATTCCAGTCTATGTTTCTTCCCTATTCATCGCCAAGTTACGCTGATGCATATGAATCGCATAACAATAGGTCCGACTCACACTCAGCCCTTAGGCTACCGTTTATGCGAGAGATATATAATAATGAGTACATTGTTTTCAAGAAGGGATTAAGCTTTCTATCTGACATCAATTTCGACAAGTTCCAGAGGGTGCGGTTGTTTACCCGGGGAATGTCAGAATATCAGAAATCAATACAGAACATAACGGCCATGTCATGTTTATTAAACGTGACTTTCCATTGAAACCTGGGTGCATATATTATTCTGACACGACACAGAAGGCACATAGGTATAATGTAAGTGGATACGGTAATTATCCGTGCCTACTTAAAGTACTTGGTATGTATATAACAGGTAACAAGTAGATGTTGGTGGATGGCATCTGACTGGCTAGCGCCCTTGTACCTAAACCAGTTCTCGCCATACATTTCGTTTATATGGTACGTCAATGAAAGGTGTTAGGCACATTCCGGTCAAACATATACAATTACCTGAGTAAAGGGTATGGCGTAACATATTTTACGCCGATTGAAAGAAACAAACTAAATCGTGTTAAGGTAATGACTTTGTATATTGAAATGTTGCATTTGTCCTGACTATATGTACACTGTTGACAATCTCTTAATGTTCCAAGGGCATTGGTATAATCCACTCAATCATGTTCTTCCGAATTTGACGTCTCAAGGAAAAGGTTCATGTGTTATGCCGTCTGATCCATACATACATAAGGAGAAGCAGTAGCTGTATTTCATATGTTAACAAAGCTCGATCGATGGGGGGAGGTTTTTGCAATATTTAGAATGTTGGAGGCTAGAATGGGAGGAAATTGCGCGGTGAAAACTTGATAATGCCAACTTGGAAGCAATAAATATTGCCAGGAGTAGGCGAGAAGGACGGGAAACCATAGGTGGGATCTATTGTTGGAGGAGACGCGTCATCCTGGTGTAGCTTCAGCTCACTGTGCTCCAAACTAAGAAATATATTGCTCGATGTTATCTTCCGTATGGTCGACATTCATCTAGTGAATTTACATCCTCATTGGTATGGAGCATATGCACAAATCTACCATTGAAAACTGGAAATTTACGTGCATGCCATTTCAGTGCTATGTCCACGGTCAGTGGTGTTTAGGAACATGGCAGCGGGAAGGGAAGTGGAAAAGGTCTCACACATCTAACGTAACTATACTTTGCTCAATGTATGGGGAATGGATATATATCATATGCTTCTTTCATAGTAATAACCTTTATGAAACTATGTCAGAGAGTTTCTAATACCCCATGAAAATACGGTGTAAATCTCAAGTTGGTTGCTTGTCAGACTGTCTTCATGGGTGGACAGGTCACCTGCGTAAACGGGTGGACAGGTCACCTGCGTAAACGGGTGGACAATGTTGCTAGGCATGGTGTATAAAGGCTGTGAGCTTTGCGTATCAGAATCCAATATATACAATGTACACACTTCTTGAATGAATGAATAAACGACTGGGGTGACGTTTGCTGTGTTCCGAGTGGATGGTTTCATGTAAAGGATGTCAGCTAATACTGGGAGAAACGATACTTTAATGTATGGTGTTAGATATTGATATCTAGACTCCTTATCTGTCACAGTTATCTTCAACGTGGTTATAGTTGGTAAGTCTTCCTGTATACTTACAACACGACCTTCAAAGATGGAAGACATATGTGTCTATCAGATCGGACAAACACGAAAGGCTATATAACACAGCATTCTTAAGTAGGATTATTATTAGTTGCCTGACGCTACTGAAATAGCATTGTTTAAAATATGAATGAATGATAACCATCGTTACGTCATAAAAGCTGTAATCGGAGTCGAGTAAGCAAACAAATCCGTCGTCTACTGAAATAAACTACCAGACAACAAAACCAATCACCACGTTGTAACTCCGCTAACGAAACAGCTAAAAACGGTAGAGAAAAATCACATGTGATAAATTCACTAACCCTTAAAATACTTGACCAAAAAAATGTTACCTTGAAATAACGAGCCGTGCTCACACAAACCATTATTTACCGATAGAGGTTACTACATATTTTCTATCGTAACCTCTGTTACGTTTGCAACACTGGTACCGTCCTCAGTATTGTCCAATCAAACATCGTGTGACCGAATTTTGTCTTATAAACAATATGTGCGCGTCGCAAATAGAAAGCAACTCTAGTCATTTCGACAGTTACGGAATACTCCGTTTAAAACAACGTCGCTGATTGCACAACTAACTTCAACCAATCAGGATTCCTTTAGAATGAGCTCGATATCTTACAGAGGTTATGATAGAAAATCTGAAGGGGGTACCGTCTGTTGGAAGAGAATGACAGTAACTGTCTTAAAACATCTAAATATTCATGTTAATACTGTCTACCCACTGACGCCTTCAAGTTGTAATTATATTGCATTAGTTTCAAATATGGTCAACTCAAAAGTTTACCAATTAATTTGAAACGTCAGACGGTGGTTAAAACCTCGAATCTTATTCATTTACGGGAGGATGTGGTTGGACTCTAACATTGTTTAAACGTATAAAGGTTCATGTCAATCGGTGACAAGCCGTGAGAGCTTAACAATCACTTACACATTTGAACGTTGCATTCAACCTCGCCGTTACCGCCACCATGTTATTTTACATGCTACACCGTGCTAGCAGTTGGTAACGGTTGCTGTTATATTACATGCTATACCGTGCTAGCAGTTGGTAACGGTTGCTGTTATATTACATGCTACACCGTGCTAGCAGTTGGTAACGGTTGCTGTTATATTACATGCTACACCGTGCTAGCAGTTGGTAACGGTTGCTGTTATATTACATGCTACACCGTGCTAGCAGTTGGTAACGGTTGCTGTTATTTTACATGCTACACCGTGCTAGCAGTTGGTAACGGTTGCTGTTATATTACATGCTACACCGTGCTAGCAGTTGGTAACGGTTGCTGTTATATTACATGCTACACCGTGCTAGCAGCTGGTAACGGTTGCTGTTATATTACATGCTACACCGTGCTAGCAGTTGGTAACGGTTGCTGTTATATTACATGCTACACCGTGCTAGCAGTTGGTAACGGTTGCTGTTATATTACATGCTACACCGTGCTAGCAGTTGGTAACGGTTGCTTACTGTTTGTCAAAACTCCGAAATTACTAAAAGTTTGCGTGAATGGATTTTGCTGCTTTTTCTGTGTGTTTCATATTAGATGATAAACATAGAATAGCTTTGATTATGTGTAATTGTTGTATATTAATATATCTCAAGTCAATTTAAGAAATTTAAGATTTCTACTCTGTTGTTGCAGTGATTACTGTCCGTTATTGCCCATATAACTGATTAAAAGCGATAAGTGTGTTTTCCCGTAGTTTACATGTTTACATTCGAGATATATTAATTTTTTGTAACTGAGGATAAGTTTCGCCGTATCTGTGACCGATATACAAGTACAGATGGTGTTGGGTCGCTCTCTGAATAAACAAAAGTATGAATCACTTGTTTCTTGAGTAAACATAACGTGTGGGTTTATGATATTGATAATACTGAGGTATTTCTAAATATAGCAGAGCTGCTGTCGTTATCAATTTGGACGTAATCATATTGACGAAACGTCATCGCAACGTTTGAAGTGTAGCCATTCTGTTTAATGAGAACTGGTCAACTGCTTAAGACTTCTCTTTCAAACTTGAGCACAGTTTATTGACTAGTTGATGGACGCTGATCATGTACTCATTGATTCCTACAAGATAAAACTGCATGGTTAACTTTTTCTGAATAAACGAGAGGGCAGGTTATTGACCAGGACAGAAAGTTTCCTCTCTGATATGTAGGCACTGGGGGAAGTAGATTCTATTGATACCACCTACACCATAGGACTTCAACAGTGTAGATTTGGGATTGTGTTTCCTTGAAGTTTGTTATACTACCGATAATTGGAATGAAAGCGGCTGAGCACGAATAGTTTTTGGTTACTTATGAAGATAAAGATTTCTTTCTTGGGTTTGTTTGTATTGTGTGTACACATGTATTCAGGGATATGAGGAGATTGGATAGATAGATAGCACGGAAAAGTGAAGAAAATGCTGCAAGACTTGATTAGTTTTGCCTTATGTAGTGAAGTTGTCAGCGACCTTGCATAAAGTATAATACCATTTAACCCAGTTCGTTGACTGACTATACAATATTATTTAATAAAGAAGGAAAAAGTTCGTTCATTGGAGTATAAGAATTACATCTTTTTAAATATTTTTTTAATAAACATCACATAATAAAGACACCCGTGAAACTAAGAAAGCAATTGCAAATAATAGGTATCTAATAATTTAAGTAAGGAGACTGTTGAGAGACAGACGGTTCGTAAACAAGCAGATACTAGTAGATTAAACAGTCGTGTGGAGCAAGCAATACCACCGGTAGTTAAAGAGCAGTATTACGTTAATGAGTGTCAAGCAGAGCTCCTTATTGGCGCGTGTCCCTCAGTTCGGGGGAATTTGATCGGCCAGTCTTAGAGGACAAACACACAACTGGGTCAGTATTGTCCAGTTGAGACCCCCTCCCAGGTCAGTATATGAGCCGCCAATCTAACGTTTCAGCACTCCATTGATTAACTGTTTATCTGCTCGATATGAGGCGTATCTCTCCATTCATTGATTAGACCATTACCGTAACACCCTCAACAATATCCAAATGTGTTCCTCGTATTGATCACCGAATGAAAGTTTCCTTTTATAAAACAGAAATTAAAATTTGATGTATCATAGATATATTTGATATAAATATTTAACGAAATGCTAGTTATATCAATTATTTAAAAAAATATCTATTCTGTTAAGCATATCAATTATTTCAATCATTGAATAAAACATAAACTCTTTTAATATCTGAAAACAACATCAAAACATTAACATATACAATATTTTATCCTCCAAGTATTTTGACACAAAAGACAATATTTCCAACGAAATCGTTGAGATACGTAGAACCAATGAAGCGAAACGGCGTTCCCATGTTCCCACTCCCGATCAGCTAGTACGTTCTCCGGCTTTTGTTTCTTCCGACTATCCCGCTTCCTGCATCGGAACTCGTCTAGCTCAGTAGGAGAAATCAAGTATGAGAAGAGGCAGAAATCTATAGCAACAGCTAATCATCTTTTACAGATCCTTCCTCTTCGACCACTCCCCTTTGTCCATTAGATGGTTGAAAGCACCGCTTCACAGCACCTCCACATCGCCTGTCAAGCAGAACCGATTAGTAATGATAACAAGCTCAATCCCCTTTCAAGCATATGCATTGATTTATGTGCTCGTGTCCATGGCGTAACACACTGCCGCAACTCGTATTTTAGACGTTTAAATTTCAAGACAATTATGTTATATCAGAGTCTTAGGCCATATTCATTATTCAAGTTAATTACTGCGCGCTTTGAGAGAGAGTATTGATTATGATTCTAAATAAAGGCTGAAACTATATACTACCGATCGAAGTTAATGAAAGATTAAACCACGTTCTTTCGGAAGAGGCGGTATTAAATGCGAGGCTTTTTTTTCTTGGCATCGAATTTCGATGGAAAATTACAACTTCAAACCACTTGATTTCTCAGTTTACAGTAGATCCCCTCGCCTGGCGATCAGAAGAAGATACGCTTTGTTCTAGATGATTAGATGTAGATCTGAGTAATTATCGCCATAAACATTACAATAACACACTATTAATATCCAGTTATAGAACAGTTTATGTGATCTTTATTTACTCATTAGATATTTTCAAACTCTGTGATATCTCAAGCGACGTCCTCGTTTCCCACGCTGGTTTAGAGTTGAGTACATTAATTCAGGTTATTAACACTTGTAGCGGGCTTCTTTCATACAACGGATCTTCGTGATAGATTAACGGGCCATAACACCGGCTATTTCAGAGTTGGTTAACTTGTTTGTGTCGACCAAGCCCATTACACAATCATTTTGGAACTATTGTAAACATGACGTCACGGTAATCAGAGATTGCCAGAACTCCGTACAGGGCAAGGGAAGGTTCGGTAGACTGTATCGATCAGTTGGGAGTCAGGTATACTCGCTACAGCGAAGGTCCGTCGGTCCACACTGGTACTGGCGTGTGGCGGAGCTGACAGCGCTCTTACCTGACACAAGGACCAGGACTACAGTAGGCACCGTTCCTCTACAGACTACAGAGATAAGATGTGGTAGCGATAAGTCAAAGAGCTTCTATAGTTTACAGCGTTAGAGGAACTTTATAATATGATATGGGAACTTTATTTATGCAAGATCATGAGAATCAGGTAACTGAGCGAGTATATTTACTTCTTGATTATAATTTCAATTAATTCTAAACTATTTTTTCTAATTGTTGTGTTTTTCGTTGCAGGACTCATCTGTGACTGTTCCTCGGATACTTAAGGACTAGCTGAACAAGGAATACTGTGAACATTGGATTCGTGACAAACTGTTGACATGCAAAACTGTGATACACCCAGCATAATCAAGGACAAACTTCCAAAGCAAACATCGGATTAATTCCTGAGACTTAACCTGACCTTACATCGATAAAGCTGCAATTTAAGTGAAACCAGTGTGGTGATTGTTCTCTAAGAACTTTCCTGGATTGACGAGCTGGTCAAATCGTAAACGTTTCATTTCCCGGGAGTACGGTGAAGCTGAAGTTAGTCTCTCCCGGGACTTCGGTTCTCTGACTGTACAGTGACCGGTGAGTGGACATCAGGTCCTAGACTGTAAAGTGACCGGTTAGTGTATCGAGCACTTGAACTTTACTCCTTGCTGCAACCCTATGTCACAGAGTCGCTGAGAGTTTCACCCTCCGCTATTAACGGCTCAGCTAGAGTCTATCAGACGGTGCAATCTTTCTGTGTTTTCGTGTTGTGTTGTAAACTGCTTACCATCGAATAACGTCTTTGTTGAAACATACAGTATTATTCTTAACGATAGACAATACGGAACCACGTCGGCCGGAGGGAATTGAAAGGGTTTAATAAGTGTGGTAATAAATTCAAAGGCACGTACAGCCGGAAGTAGTGTAAACAGCTATTGTCCGCAGCCATGGAGGAACAAATTGAACCGCTTCACGGCTTAGCTGGAGAGTGCCAACTTTGAATAACTTCAAGTGCAAAAAGGAAGGGAAAAAACTCAGCGAAAATGTCGAATTTGTCGTGTGACGAAATGATGAAGGACAAGGCGGGTCCTCCTCCCATCTTCAGCGACGCCGGACGCTACAGCATATCCGCTATCTTGATATTAATCCCAATCATGACGATAGCCGGCAACACCATCACAATCATCGCTGTCGCAACACATCGACGTCTCCGCAACATCACCAACGCCTTTGTGACCTCACTTGCGGTGGCAGACATGAGCGTCGCCCTGTGTGTCATGCCTTTCGGAATATACCAGCAATATACAAACAAGGAGTGGATGCTCGGGAATATCATGTGCGATATCGTGTCGAGTATGGATGTTATGCTGTGTACCATATCTATATTCCACCTCTCGTGCATGGCTATAGATCGCTATCTGGCTATCTGCCGACCCTTCCTCCACGAGCGGATGACGTGGCGGGTTGTAGCCATGATGCTGGTCTTCTGCTGGACAGTTCCAATATTCATCTCCTTCATCCCCGTGATGAACCACTGGAACCATATTGGAATCGAGGAGTACATTTCTTGTGCTCTGCCGCCTGACGCCAACGCCTGCGTCTTCTTTGTGAACATCCCATTCTCGCTGATCTGCTCGGCAATAGCCTTCTACATTCCAGTAGTGTTCATGGGGGTGTGTAACTGGAAGATCTACCTTGCAGCGAGACGGCAGGCCATGCAGATCCGCACTCTGGACCACTCGGTGCACAAAAACCACAAGGGCAAAGGCAAGTTCAAGCAGGAGACCAAGGCCGCCAAGACCCTCAGTATCATCATGGGCTGCTTCAGTGTCTGTTGGTTCCCATTTTTCATATTCAACATTTTTGATCCAATCATTGGCTATAAAATTCCGTATACCCCTTGGATTGTTGCTTTGTGGCTCGGCTATTTAAATTCTATGATGAACCCCTTCCTTTATTATTACTTTAATAGAAATTTCAAATTTGCTTATAGGAGACTATTCTGGTGTAAAATATGCCGTGGTATAAGTGAATATGAAGAAAGCGTTATGACGGGAAATACCCAGGTGTCGGAATGACACGGGGAGTCACGTGACAGGTTGCACAGGCCATCAGACTTGAGCACGTGCGGATTCCTAGAAGGTAACACGAGTAACTCTCGTGTATGACGTCATCGAGAAGTTTCCGCCTCGTGTTCATTGGTCAAACCACGCGCCATATGACCTCTGGCCCTTGAACTCTGCCCTGTCACGTGATGTGAATAAATGCCACAACTGTCAAAATGAATGCCTGTGATGTATTATTGGGTAATCCACAATAACTATACTGATATGATTTACTGTATCCTAGCTTGTGATTAGGTGACTATTTGACTCTTGTCATACACGGCACGTGCTCAACGGCGCCTTGAGCACATCCTATTGCATTCCATGACATCGAGACTGTACTCGATCCCGTGATACTCAACTCTGTGTAACTGTATTCTCTTATTGGGAGATCAGATCACGCACTCTTACAAATACCGAATGTGCCCACCTCGAAGAATATATGTTTCACCTAGATTGTTCGGATTACTCCGACTGGTTGCACTTGTCTATCAGTTGTACAATGTGCCGACTCGACTCCTCGTGAGTAGACGAGCTGACTGCATGTAGACATACAGGAGTTTTGTCCCCTCAAAGGGGTAGTTCGTGAATTAATAATAGTGTGTTAAAGAGTATGGCTTCTACTAATTTCTTTACCCAAATATTTTGTGAGTGCCCTTCTCATACAGCTGAACCCGGTCACCGCCAGAACGAGGCTGCTCTAAGGGAGATAACTCTCCTAGCCTGTCGTGTGTCGGTCGAGACAGATATAAGTAAAATGTCCACAGATGATGTTATTGACGTATTAATATATAAAGCTTGTTTTGACGTTTTTCAGGTTGATTGTGTAACAAATATCTAACACTATTTTCGTATTTCACTTTTTGTAGTTTAATCACAGACAATGATAACTTTGATACCATTATACAGCTTTATTTAAGCATGACATCCCCCTAGTCACTAACGCCCCAACACGCCGGTTAGACTATAACAATAAAGTCCTCAACGTTATACAACGTGTCTTTGTCCTTCACTGAGGCCACTGAATCTACCAGGGAAACGACATGCATTAGTATCCAGAGTCCAGATTGTCGAGAGCATTAACTCGCTAGGATATCATAACTTTTGTCCTGCATAGTCTGTGTTTATCTTAGCTGGAACACTTTCTACATTTACCACTCTCGGTTTTTAAAAAAGCAAGATTTCTGATTGCCAACTTCCTTACTTTGAAAGATCCGTCGGTGCTCTCCCCTGATGAAAGTGACTGTTTATACCACGAAACCTCGTGTTGTATACTCAGTAAAGAAATTGATTATGGAAACCTTGCCTTTCTTCTACCTTATTCTAAATATCCTTCCAATAGCTCCCTGCTCTACCAGGTTATATGTATCCTTATCATGCCCTTATTATGTAACAACATCTGGTATATTGTATGTTGTCAGCCAATGAAATGTCGTGGTTTCAGATGTGAGGATCGCGGTGTTCTTGCTCTGGTACTGCCAATATTGCTGGATTTAAAGCAATTATATTGGTTGGTTATTTATGAAATGTGGTTACTCAAGGAACTGTTGTAGCCGCGAGGATACCAATACCCTGGTTGAGCAGGATGCTTCAAAGGAGATTGATAGTGAACTTTAATTGATAAATGGCTTCATATTCATGTGGATTGATATGTACATCGGCTGCGTAAGGATAACCAAAACGATAGGCATTGGTTGGTAAGCTGTGTCACGCTGAAGACTGGATATCAAGGAACTAAAGGAGAGAGTTAAGACATCGTCATTTGACAAGGCAAAACATGTATGCTTGAATTGTTACAACACAAATAGTGAGTGGAAAAATAAGGGATCGCATCTTTCGTTGAGCATGACATCTAAATGCATCAACACTTAACCCTGGTGTCAAAACACACCACGATCAATATAGGTTCATGAAAGTCATTCACTTCATGATTTCCCGTCATGTTCATTTAAAAAACTGTAGACTATTTTCTTGATGTCAGTTTGGAACATTTGCTAAATATGGCAAAACAGTACATGCTTTTGGCTAAACAAACTGACAGGCTATAGGTATGGTGGGGTCAGGGGTTGCAGGACACTTTCATGGGTCAATCAGTGTCTTACCGTCAGACTAGAGATGTAGCGATAAAGACAGATCGGGGACGAACTAAAAGACCATACCTTGATAAGACCGAATGAGCCTACGTCGTGCTTTACAAAGTAGACCTTAGGGCTCTCACACAAGTGCAGGTTTGTGACCGAACAGTGCGTAACAGACTTAAAGGGGCAGTAGCACTTTTTTCGCTCAAATGAGTCGATGAAATGTATTTAAAAAATAATTTCACAAATCATAAAACAGCCTTCTGTCTTTGGAAAACCAAGTTAAAAATGGGTGTACATGGTTCCATAAAGCAATGGGGATCGTTTTTGTCATTCGAAATAATAAATTGTGTTCACAATAAAATGGCCGCCATGCAATTTTTGCTTTATACGCAACACCGTCATTACCACTACGGATAATTGGTGTGTGTAATAGGATGTTTTACCCTCTAAAGTAAATTTAAATGGCACAAACTATAATTATAAATAGGAAATTTGAAAAAATAAATTTTGCAAAAAACGTGCTACTGCCCCTTTAAAGCAGTAGATCAAAAAGCAGACAACCGCTTGTCTGGACTCCGCAGATGACAGAGTACGAGTTTGGCACCACAAATATCACCATGACACTTCCATACAGGGTGACCGATACGGTGCAGGGGCAGTCATGGGATGGGTCAGAATCACCGCAGATAACAGAACAGAAGTCTCTCCTCTTATTTATGTGGGGTAATACTCGATACTGACGTACTTCATTTAAACTGAGAGCTATGCACAAGTCTTATTTTCGTTCATGTGATAAAAAAAAGTGTCACAACCTGTAAGTTTATGATTATGTTTATACCTTCAGTATAGGTAGAAACGGGGTTTTTTGTATACATAATTTAATTTGGAATGTTTTCGATATCTCAATGTACTTTATCCTTAGCAAAATAAGGCCATATTCAACTGATTGTACGATAAAAACTTATGTCTCGATGTACTTTATCCTTAGCAAAATAAGGCCATATTCAACTGATTGTACGGTAAAAACTTATGTCTCGATGTACTTTATTTGGTTGCCAGGGTCTAGGCTTGCGAAGCTCTCTAAGCGCCAAGATAGTCGTAAATACCATGTATCGACATTGGCTTACGGCTAGTTTAGTGCTAAGTGAGTACCGCAAATCTCTAACCAGGTTTTTAAGGACGGAATCAATCTAATTTATATACATTTTCTTTCCTTCGTTCTAGAGAGTTTATGAAATGAAGAAATAGTCCACGGGGATTACACAGTATACAGACTAATAAGACCTATATGCGTGAAAGCAAGTGGTATATAATAGGTTATCAGACTACGTGTTACATTATTGAAACAGTCTGGATCTTCAGACCTTTGGGACGTATAAATGTACGTGTGAACATGTCTATAGTTCCGGGTTGGTTCAGTAAGGAGTGCCAGTTAGACTCGTATTGTGCCGGTAATGTGGATCAAAAGTTAACATACTATCCTTAGAGAGGCTGCAAACATATGCTTTATATATTCTGCATTACGCTGTACGCCAGTTTGCATACACATACATCAATGCGCTAGTTTGTAGCTTGCTTCTTTGAAATTGTACAGAACGAGTTTGTATTGTGCTGCAGTGGTGGAAGGAGATTAAGTTGCGTACATGGATATTGTTTGGAATTGCTTTGGTGAACTTAAGGGAGTTATTGCCTTATTCTAGATACCATTTCAATGGCGAGCTAGCGTTACTAATAGAAATGCTATTTCAAGCAGGTTATGTTTTGTTCAATGTAACAACAATACTATTATTGCAAACAGAATGTTAGTTAGTGCAGTAGTAATTACATCTTACGACGTGTGCTTTGTGATAACAAACCACAGAGGGGAAATACCCATATGGTTTATGCAAACTCATCTAACGTCTGATAAAATTATTTAAAAAACACAATATGTTCTGGATAACACCTCCCTATACACGATCTTCTACTTCATCAGGTGGATTGTAGGGTATAACAAGGTAGGATACATCTTTATTACCTATATACGAGGACAATCATATCGGGGTTCATATTTTCCATACGATGCCCTAGGGCAACATATCACTTTGTCATGGTGACGTGACGTCATAAACAATGCTAAGACCTCACTTTTCGTCTATGTCGTTTCGTCGCTAACTGCTATGGATGAAAGTGGTTTTAAACGTATTTTCATTAATTTCATGACTTCGGTGATAGACAGAATAATATATTTGTGTATATATGTCATACTATATTGACGACACTCATGCCTGGATATCGGTATATCCTCGCTCTCGCTCGGTAAATACTAATATTCAGGCACTCGTGTCGTATACGCAGTACAGGAGTGCAGGTAGTGCAGGAAAACTGGGATATAGGTCTAATCATGTACATGAGCATTTTAAGACCGATTTGATCTCCTCACAAACAGATCTACTCAACAGTCAACACAGGAGGCGTATGACGTATTATGAAATCATAAGCTAATGAAACGGCTTGGTATGAAATGATTGACTTTATTGTATTGGTATCGCAGAGTTTTAAAAAAACATATTCCGCACGAAAGTGCACAGTTAAGTTTGATACCCTTATGACTTGAGGCCAACATGTCGAGCTAACAGTTGATGCTATTTCATCACAGCAAGACAAAACATGTTGAGAATCGACACATCGCTTTGATCGCGTTCCACAGATCAAGGGCGGGTAATTCGGGTCGGAGGAAGTTCCAGGGTTGATAAAGTGTAATATCCGAACACTGATCACTGTGAGGATTAACATACTGTATATCAATCCAGTATAACTCTAACTGGGGAGATTAGCACGGCTTGCCTTAGGGGTGAATATTGTAGTGGTAGTTGATAACATCAATAAATAACTTCCTTATAGATTAATATACAATACTGTAATATAGGCGATGCTAAATTCAGATTTAAGAATGGTAACAAACAAGTGTATGCATAATTTTGGCAAAGACTGGTTTTAAATATTCAGGATATTAACAATAAAACACAAAGTTATATCAAAGTTGTTTTACAGTTTACCCGGATAACCCCATAAACGTCAGAATCTATTTGGCGATATACAAACATGTCTATAAACCTGCGTATATTGTTTCTTATATTAGACCTTGTCAGCATAAACAAACAATGGGGATTTATGAACCAACACCATTCAGGAGTGTAGTCGGTGCAACAAACAACATTCTATCGTAGATCTATGGGAAGTATAGTAGCATAAATCAAACCTAAGCACATGTGAATCAATGCGTGACAATTATAGTATATGCTCATTGCATGTAACAGAAAAGTACTGACATTATTTTGCAGAAGCCTTGAGTAACACAATATGAAAAATAATGCATGTAATTGCTCATTACATATAAGAAGCGAAATTCTGTTGAAGAATGAATTGATTTTTTTCAACGCATAAATTTATGATATGTTAAAGTAAGATGTTTGAACATTCTTAATTTCAATTTTTGTTCTGAACTAAATTTTAAATACACTTACTTGGCGTTCTAGTTTACAATGAGTAATCTGCATGTAGTAATAGTCTTCTTAATTATCAAGCATGTTCATGGCGTGATTTGTCATCATTCAATTAGATGAACTCTATAGAACTGAGAAAACCAACGAATCGTACTCCCTACGTGTACACAGCTCTTAAAGGAAATGTATACTTAAACTATATAAGGCTAATGATAACTCCGTGAAAGCATGCGATGCACAAATAAAATATCACTTTATCAATTGTTCCAATTGTTTACTGTTGACAGTTTTATCTATTTCTAATAGAAATGAAAATACTTGGTGAATTATTCTTTCATTGTATTTTTAAATGAATGGGAATTGTCTTATCTTCTAGTGAATTAAAACTATATGATAAAAGGAAAGGTATAGGTTAAGTAGTATTGCTTTCAAATGTCGGATACGGATATTGTAAAGAATGCATGATCAAATGAAAATCTGAAAGCTGAACTGACTGGAAGCACGATCACCTAGTAGCATGTAATCGTTCCGTCAGTATATGTAACAGCTTTAGGTACAGCAATAAGAAGAACCAACGAGTGTATCTGTCCCGAGTTATTTATTGTGATAAACTCCGAGCCTTAGCGAGGAGTTTGACATAATAATTCCCGAGGGACAGATAATCCGTAATTCCAAGCATCGATTTGGTTATTCTTTTACTTACCAAATTTCATTTTAATGCGTAAAAATCGAAAAACAAGACGCGAAATCACTATCTTTGATTATACTGTAAAATACAAATTGTACTCCTACGCCATTCATCAACTCTCTCGCACCTTCGTTATGCGCACATCTAAATAGTTCGAACTTGCGCTCATTTTTCAGAAAGACTCTAAAAGTAACTGTTGAAGTTTATTCCCAAAATGGTTTACTGACATAGTAAACAACTCGTTTAACTTGTAAACAATGTCGCAGAATGAGAGAAACTTAATGAAAACGTGAACTGACAATCGCTCTGTTGGATTGCTTGGTAGGAGTGTAATTACGTCACCAAATGACGCCATGGTTAACGACTTCACAAAGCCATGCCGTCACGGCAGTGCAGCCAGCCGCTCTTGCATGCTGCTTCGCCTTGCAAGTTTAGTCCTGTAAATACGGTCTCGGAAACATAATTTGAACAATATTTTCTATTTTAAGTGTTTTACTGACGTATGACTTGAAATTGGTATGCTCGAAATTTTTCATGTATATGATTTAGCTAAAATAGTACAGCTTAATTAGCACTTCATGAATGGGCGTAAAGTAGATCCGTCAACCAATCAAAATGCAAGTTATATTTAGAAAAACTGTAATTCCCATGGCCATTATGAAAACTTTAAAGAGCCATCACGGATGTTAGTATTTCAATTTTTTGGAAAATATACTTATAACGTCAATCGCCAGAGAAATCATTTATCTACAACATGGCATATGTTAAATAATTTTCATATCACGACACTGTATTGCAATTTGGTTTCAAAGAGAAGTACCACTTTGACTAGCGCGCGCTAAGGGTATCTGACGTATATAAACAGAATCCCCTTTTTTGCGTAATACGTACTACACAAACAGCAAGCGCTTCCGAAGCGTGAAGGCTCGTCTCTAGCGCAAGTCGCCATAACAACCCATATGCTGCACGTGCTTCACGTGTCTCTCTTGCAAGTTACCCTTGTCACACATTACTGAATGTGACGATTGCTTTACAAACAATGTTTCTAAATGTCCTGAGAATATAAAAATTATTTCCTGTTTAATGTTCTTTTTATTGAGATAAGACCAGCAAATTATGACAAATTTATACTCTCATTAATTATAAAATTCAAGAAAAATACCTAGTTGGGTAAAACAAGTATTCCAATATCTGTAGCAAATACATAATTAAATGAAATAGTAAATAAATCACCGCCAAACAAAAATATATTTCGATATCTTTCATTGCTCATATTTTTTGTTATTCTTTCGTGTCTTTGTTTACTGTGTGTGAGCTAGACCATAATGCTTTGCGCTTGAAAATAATATATGGATCTATATTTAGACTGGAAAACACCTTTAATAATTAATGCAATTTCTCGGCTTATTTTAAGTTGAAAAAATTAGGGAAAAATTAAGTGTATTTATTTCACGGAGATGGATTTTTGGAAAAATGTTGATATTTTTATCAACATCCGTGATGGCTCTTTAATACCCGGCATATCTTTGCCCGCTTGGGTAGGAATAGATTGTTTTATATAGGTACGATAAGCTGTTCGAATTTATCGAAACATTTAGAAAAAAGAAGGGTTTTGCAGTATATTGTTACAGAATCTGCAATGGTGGTTTCCGGGTTTCTGGTATCGTAAAGAATATTAGCTTCAACAAAATATAATTCTTCAAACTGATCAGCAGATGATAACATTTTTCACAACGAGCATATAAGACGATCAAAACTACTGTCCGCGACAAAACAGTGATGTCATATATAAGCATTATCGATATGGCGTGGGTTATAGATTAAAGTAATACTCTTCCTTTTTACTAAATAATAATACCTCTGTAGAAACGGAGTGGTTATGTTCAAATAACACGTCTTTTGCAGTACAAAATAGCAATGTGTTTACATTTAGGTAGAAACCCCACAAAAGCTGAAAGCATTACAGTGTGCCAGATGTCAGAAAACATCTCTATATTTGTAATTGTTCAAGGCTTGTCAATAAGGTTGTAGATTACGCTAAGACGTAATAACTAAGCAGGTGAAATGTTGATAGATCAAAAGGAAACATAGGTCAGCGTTAACAAGCAAAGAATCGACAGAAGAAACACCAATTCTGCACAGTAAGTTATGACTAAAACTCAACGTGGGACGGACCTTGGTGGTCAACAGATTTAAAGGGACATTCCATGGGTGTTCATGATATTTTATATGGCTTTGGTACGTGTCAAAATATCTTATTTGCTGATCCCAGTTCAAATAATTTCACCCAACTTACATATCCACCCCGAATCGCCAAATATGTCATAATTGCTCTTTTCCAATGAAAATCGAGCAACAGCCTTATGCAACAACCGAAAATACACATCTCATTCACATGTACAGTAGTTATATGGCGTATTAGATACTACCAACCTAAATTTATATTTTTGTTTATTGTAGATACGTTTGAAAAATTACGCTTTTGTCGGCGGGTATTGATCAGAAATCACTACTTTCACCTTTATATCGCCACTTTGCTGAATCGGCCAACATTAAAATAGTAATTTTCGGAAACAGTCAGTACTTCTCGATAAACTATCACCATTTACAACGTTTGGCATATGTGTCTTTTAAACCAGAAAGAGTAACCAATAAATCAAATAATGCATTGGTATTTTATTTAGGATGAGAGCTTTTTACCGGGTAGAACATGATTGCATGACAGTGCAGACTCTACATGTACCTGTTAGGTTATGAACAACGTTTGTACGATTTAATTGATATGTATATTGATTATTGATTATTGATTATTGATATTGATTATTGATATTGATTATTGATATTGATTATTAATAGTAAGGGCAGCAATATGTAACAGTAAAAGAAGATGGTTGAATTAAAATATGACAGTGGCTTTAAAACAGATCATACAGTCGAGATACATATGTCGATAAATACCGGATACATATACGTAGCGACGACAAACAGCAGAAATAAGATACGCAAGAATAGACCGTCATTGATGTATCAATCGATCCTTATACACCAGCGTATACGTATGGTTAGCTAAACTTGATGCATCAGCAGAATTGATATATTTGTATCAAAATGACCCATTATTAACTTTCAAAATGTTATTGTTATTGAAAGATTGTTAGAAACAGGGAATTTTCTGTCTTGTTAATTATTAACCATTGGAATTAGATTGACCATATCCTTTATTGTAAGAATAACGACATATCTCGGTGTGTTTTGACATCTCAAAATAAATGACTTTCGTTTCTATATAGATGCATAATAACAACACGAATGATTGATAACAATTTTTTTTATTTTGATTTGCTTATTCCGTCACCGGGTTCAATATGAAAAAGTATAAAGATGCACACAAATTGATTGATAACAGTTCTTTATTGTGAGATGCTTATCCCTCAATCGGATTCATCATGACAGAGTATAAAGATACAAGCACAATTGATTGATAATGACTTCGTTATTGTAATAGAGGCAGGATAGCGCAGTGCTTAGCACGTTCGGTTTCGGATCAAGAATCCCGCCATGGGCACGACAACTTTAATTTGTCTACAGTAGAGAACTGCCGTCTGTCCCATACAGTGAACGATTAATTTTCTCATTCCTCCTGAACGACACCTCGAGGCTTGCTCTCTTTACTAGGTAGCGCTACATTGAGCAATCGCGTTCTTGAACACGGCCCTGGTCTGAACGCAGTTATGTTTGGGAGCAATGCTACACTGACATTCAGTGTAGTAACCCCCATGTTTCGATATTTCCATCCGTTGGTTTCACAGCAATGCATAGCCATATGATGTTGCGGGCTTTCTCCCTGGCATAATACTAGCAGTCGTGATATAAATGAAGTACTAATGATCAAACCCAAGCTCACCGTTACTCACGTTATTGTAATATGTGTATCGGGTTCGTTATGACAGAGTATAAACCTGCAAGCAAATGTTATTGAAAATAACATCTTTATTGTGATATGTGTGTTACTTCATCGAGTTCATTATGACAGATTATAAGGATACAACTTGAGATTTGAAAATGTTAAATGACATTTTGTCCATATCAGTTTCCAAAGACGTGACTGCGCTAAAAAACAGTGATAGATGGGCACATTGCATTGGTAGTTCTGTGAGGAGACGGTGTTATGCTAATGGTACTACATGGTTCTACACCTGTTCTCTGTCGTACCCCTGTGAGTCTATCACTTCTCTACCGGTGGGTGACCTAGTTACTACCATAGCACCAAACTCCATTATCTCGAAATAGTTGAATTGTAGGTGAAAAGATAATTACATTACGCGCAAGTGACATGGAAGTAGTATGTAAAGGTCAAGTGAGTGATATCAGCTAATTAGCTTCAAATGACATTGCCAAAGTAATACCAAAACTGAACCGTGGACAAAGGTACCACAGGAAAGAACAAAATGGACTAATTGTGATATTGACCACGGGTCAGTATGAATAAAACCATCCGAGTCTAGATGAAAGTGCATCAGAAATCCCTGACACAGAAAAAGTCAAGAAATGCAGCGAGACTTAAATTAGCCAGTGATAGAGACTGACACGAGTAATGCCTTGTGTTGGGAAGTTTGACAATTAAAGATTGTGATGAGTTCTGTGCATGTACATTTTGAATCAAGATCCTGCTTTGATCGAGCTCTAGTACTTGAGTCTTTCCATTAACCCAATGTGTCTGCAGACGAAACCAACTCAGAAGATTAGCTATTTTACCTTCACTTAAATAAAACTAGAGCGGACCAATGTTTAAATTGTAATTCTCGAACTATTTTTCCCTTAAGGACAGCATGCCCAAGGTTGGAATGTTATTTCACAGACATGTACCTGTATAAGTTCCATATGTCACATTTCACATATCACGTTTGCTAGCAACTATTATTTCAGCGCGGCTTTCCATATTTCGTTATCTGTGACGTCATAAAACCATTGT
Organism: Gibbula magus; assembly: GCA_936450465.1. Lineage (NCBI taxonomy): Eukaryota > Metazoa > Mollusca > Gastropoda > Trochida > Trochidae > Gibbula > Gibbula magus. Next base: position 66,974,456 of record OW388303.1, read on the forward strand.
TCGTTACGTCATTGTAGCTTACCGCCGCAAGAGAAATGGACTGTTCTTGATTACTTTTACTCGATTCCAATGGAATGGAATTGGTAATAATGAAATTATTACACTCGAAAGTGTGTCATATGACTCTTACGAAACTCGTACAGATTTGTGTTTAACCCTCGCTTTCACTCGGGCAATACCAAAATTCTACCTCGTTTAATGAAAGTCATATGGCGCACTTCCTCGGGTAATAATCTCTTTATCTCAGCTTATAAGCAAGACGACTAGATTGTACCACCTCTCACTTATAATAAGGACATTGTTTTTTTGACAAGGAATGATAAACACAATATATTATACACTGTGAATAAAGATTGTCTTGAAATATTACATCGATGTTAACAAAATCCCTTTAAACAAACAGAAATAGAACTATCTGTCGATAATAGATAATGCAATGTAAATATAGAATCAAGGAAAATACACGTCAAAGTCTCAGAAGAAATCAATATTTGCACAGGTCATCATAAAGATCTCTATAAATGATTTATACAAAGGAATAGTTAACCTTTAATAAAACAGTGGGTGTTCATAAGAGTATAATATTTCCATGATAACGTGAAAAAAGAATGTGTTTAAAAGGAGGGTTCTATTGGGGTATTTTTTTGTGGAAAGGAAATTCTAGAGGATATTCCCGTTTACATACATTTGTGTATATATAATATATATATATATATATATATATATATATATATATATATATATATATATATATATATATATATATATATATATATATATATATTTGTATCAATACATGCTTAAAACGCAGTAAAATTGAAAGATATTAATGACGGCAACATTTCGATGACTTTATTCACAACTTGATAAAGACAAGTGCGCATTTGTTGATAAATAAAAACAATGAGATCTGAAGCCATTCATCGGTGCTGCAGTAGGGAAAACTTCGCTACAGCATATTGTTTATTAGTTTTATGATGCATTAATGATATGTGTTATTTTGTGAATATTCTATCATTGAATATTTTTTATTATTAAAAGATTGTAAAATTAGGTAAAATATAGCGTGTTTTAATTTCACGAAATCCCCAAAAATCAAGATGGCAGATACTGCTGATAGATATGTGATAGACCTTTCCCTTTAAACTATAATCCGCTTAGTTTACTCACTATCATTGAAGTTCAACTGTAGTGATGGGCCTCATCTTGGGTTACATCTTACCAAATATATCAATGTGCAATCAATCTGCAGCGTTTATAAACTGACGGGCAAAAGAAAGTATAACACTTGTTTTCGATTAATTCAATATTTCAAAGAAATGAGACGCATCTGATTATGGCACGGTAGAATAAAACCTTTCGGCAGTAGTTTGAATGACTTAATTTGTGACTGTTTTTTTTTAAAAAACTAAAATATCATTGTTTAAAGTAGACAGCGGTAAGAAATGAAATTAACACCAACATGACCCCTACCATGTTCAAAATGTTGTAAATGTGTGCAGGACAGGGCACATTTATTGAATTACACACAGAATACGTGTTATATGTCGACGGACAGTTGTGTTATTTAATTTGGGGGTATTTTAAAATTTGAATTTAATTTATTTTTTTTTAAAACAAACAAACAAAACACGTAGAGGTATTTTTGACTGATTTAATATTTTGGATTAATTTCCCAAACTAGTTAGTTTTTTAATACGACGTCGAAAATTCGAGATATTTGACTTTGAAAATTATACATATCAAAAATACAACTGAGTGATATACTTTCTTTTGCCCGTCAGTGTATAAACCCCGTGCTGCCACTATGTCCAATACGTAGATGTTGTTGTTTGTAGACACTTATTCTTTTCATATAGTTGTATTAAAAGGAATATAAAATGAAACAACTTTTCATATAAACTAACGCCATGACATTTTCAACAGAGTAAAATATGAAATACTGCTGCTGGATAAAATCGATTTTATGTCTTTTATTATAATAGGTTATGTTAATAAGTACTCAAATTTCATTGATCATGATTATATTTTTATGTGTACGTCTCTTCAAACACATGTACACATATGGTGCCGAAATCGTTTTTTCAACATGGATTTTGGCAAGAATGTTTGGCAACTATATGTTAATACAATAATGTATTTAGAAATGTAATCACTAAATGTTGGCAACCGCTCGGACTTGACTTCGTTGATACATCATCAGTGTAGGAAGTCATAAAATACATGTCAGCCACGAAGAGTCATTTCACTCTCCTATCTCTCCTGGTTAAGGGGTCTGCAAAACGACAGTTTTAGAAGGCCTGATTTTTTTTTGGGGGGGTTGGGGGGGGGGGGGGGGGGGGGGTTGGGGGGGGGGGGGGGGGGGGGGGGGGGGGGTAACGTATATGTAGTCCCTTCTTTGTACAAAATGTAAATAACCTATGTACATACCAGGGAGAGGGTATTCTAAGTTGGAGAACTTGTTGAAAATCCTTTTCTTTCTGGATAAAATATGTTTAAATCAACATTTAGTCCTTGAATTCAGTACATAAGGACCCAGTGTAAGGCCACTACCCAGTAAACAGGAGCAGGGTAGATATGGTTAGCGCATTCGACTCCGGATCAAGAGGTCCGGGGTTCGAAACGTTGTCTGCTGTGGAGAACTGTTCTACATGCTAGTTCCAGTCGATGCTTGCAGGTTTCACCGCAATGCACCAAGATTGGCGCTGCGGACTTTCTCCCTGCACGAATACGAGAAGCCGTGATATAAGTGACATACCCTAAGCGGTGTTAAACCACATCTTATTACACGACCTGAAAAACCTCATCTATTGAAAACGGTTATCCGTATTGGAAGAAAATGGTGCTACGTATAAATCGACAATTTTGTGGAACCCTTCAGTGTGAGAGGTTGATTTGTAGGTCTCGTGCGATTTTGAGATTTCAGACAGTAATTAAGATGGTCGATCTATCTATCACTGTACCATCTACTCTGAATGTTCAGGTATCCCTACATCACTGATCCTTTAACTACCTTCGAGCGGCCATTTTGATGTTAACACCTTAAAATGGCCGCTCGATGGGAAATGGCTTCGCGTGGCTTAATCGATCCATGTACATTGGGTTTTTTTTAAATTCAGGAGTACTATTTAGCCTTTGGTAACACTTAATTACCTTTCTGTGAAAGCATTTTTTCAGTAAGAACGGCGTGCTACAGCCCCTTTAACGGACGATGGAGTCTCAAAGTGACAGTGTCTGGTTGACAAGGCAAATATTTCATCACATACAACACCCTCTCCAATACCTTTGTCATATTTTCCATAACTTTTAATGTTGCTAATATTGATATAAAAAAAACAGTTCCCTTATGTACTTTCGTTTGACCTTACTTCCTGCGTCATTTCGCAAAATTTGTGACCTACAACACTTTGATTTCCTCCTGTTCATTGAAAATAGAGGACGTCAGCTTGTTATGACATCATTAGAACGGAAAAATAGATAATGAATAGACTTAATCACCTGAACTATCGGCGTTCAAGCTCCAAACAACACCGCGATTTGAAATAAATGGTCTGTTCTATTTAGTAATTAAACGGATCCACTGGGAATCACCTGAGCTGATAGCGGTGTAAAACTGGCAATGTATCACTCAAGTAACTATAAAAATATGCTTCCGATATTTACACTACTTTGGTAACAAACATGATGATGTCAGCAACATTTCAAATCAGTCACTTATATGAAGACAATGTAAAAAGCTTGACACAGAAACAGCGAGGCCGTTTCAGTAAGTTTCTCTCCAACATTGTTTATCATTATCATTTTAATTAAGACACACAGTAAGGCATTTTAAGTGTTTTGTATCTTTATAGAACAGTTCCTGTTATATAATTAGTTGATCTTGACAGTTGCCATTGTTACTTGCTATCGTTACTATAGACGTTCCGCTTGCTCAGCGATGAATGTGTTTCTGCAAAGTTTGTTCATTTCAGAGAAACAAATATCGATGTTAAACCATTTGTCTTTCCCGGACGTCAACATGTCTGGTCTATTCGCGGAATTCTATAAAGGTTCAAAGCAAACTTACTCGATTAAACTTGGTGAAAACATTTGCAATGCAGGGAGTTCGAAACACAACAAACAGCAGAAAATAACTTCAAATAATAAAATGGTGAGGTTCAGTGATGTCCGACAAACATCACACAACACCAAAAATAACTTCAATACAATATCATACGGATATTCCAACATATACATCCCACACAAAATGGCTATACGTTTGCTGCTATTTCTGTATGTTGACGATACTCTGATGAACGCATGCACCGTGATGAGGATTGCAACTTCTATATGTTCTCTGACAGCGCCGATCTACCTGTAAGACAGCTTAACCTGCCACTCACTGGCATTTATGGCTTCCAGGCTTGTACATGGCATCACAACTGCACTGCACATTAAACTTATTTCTCTGCGTTTGAAGTTAGGTTTTCTACCTGTTTTATTTCAGTTACTAGCATATATCAAACGCAAGGTTTTAAGCATCATGTCAATGACCTCGTCTGGCACCTGCAGCCTAGACTCGACCTACAGCATCTTCCAATTTCGATATTAATTTTTGGAATCGTCAGTTAAAGTAAAGTGGATTAGGTAAACATGTATGCATGCCTATAAAATGTTGCATCACGGTGGCGGATATAGAGGGGGATTCAGACCCCCCACCCCCTCCTCCCCTTACCAATTAGTGAACCCACCAACCCTCAACCTGCCTTAAAAAATTTGAATCCGCCAATGCATGATTTATATATCACTCGTCACTTTCAATATCGCAACATTTCTTTGACTTGAGTGTTTTAGTTAATTCATTACTGTGCTTCGTACATGTCATTGTCCAAGGACTCGAATCTTCGCAAAAGTCGTGACGTAAAGCATATATAACTATAAGAACTATACAACATAAGAAACAGGCAATGAAGCGAACGGCTGCTCGTGCTGAATGTTTCAGAAGGAGAAAATAAGATTTTGTAAACTGGTAAAGTGGTAAAGTGGTAAACTCAGTGAAATGTACGTCTATATCGAGCTTTCACTAGTTTGACTGGGAAAGTGTTTCGATAATAATGTTAGTAAACTGGCAGCATATTGCTCAAATGCGTTGTTGATGTTGTTTAAATTTCATAATGTGACATGCCAAATGACACAATCACTTTAAATGTCTAAATGTGGATTTCCTAAAGGAAACAGTATCGTTCAAGTTATATAGTAATTTCAATAACTTTCGTTAGATATTTTATGTGTATATCCCATGACAACAACTCAGATATGAACAAATCTGCAATGATATCTGGTTGTTTAGCGCAAATGTGATCGCGCATAGGGAAAACTGGTCGTTCGTCTCTGTTGCGGAACACATTTGCGCTAAACTTGGCCTGTGATTGAAGGTGTTATATTTGTTTGTATTTTACGGGCGCATCAGTTTTGTTTCAATTCATGTAAAATGCCACATACATCATCACGACTATAGGTATAATTAAATATTCAACTCAATCTGCCTTCCACTGTTACTCTGAAAGCTCATAACCCTATTCAACGTCCTTGTAAAACCTTGGAGACTTAATCCCCGACACAAAAACATTCAGGTTTGTTGTTTTGCAAACAAGCACAATGTCTAGTTTTAAACTTTTTTGTGAATAACACTTGTTAAATATATCTACCTTTGGTTTAAACATATTTTATTGACATAAAGGTCATTGGGATTTGGCATAAGTGATTAATTTACTAGACCTTCTCCTATATACAAGTGTTAATATTGCAAAATTATAAAGATATATAACAAAATGGGAATCAATACATATTTACATTATGGTATGTGCAAGAAATGTACAGTGCAGCACGATAAAAAGTACAACAATTATTTCTAATAGTTATACACAACACTAATGTTATAGAAATATATACACTTAGCACAGTTGAAAACAACATTGACAATCATTTAAAACCAAAACATAATGATACCTGTCTGAGGTTTACTCTGTTTTATGATAAAGACATTCAATAATATTATAATAATACAATAATACTAAAATGCTAGACGGCTGCATGTAAGTAATGGCTGAACATATGATCAAAATCTATTAGTTTTATTTACAAAATATTGTACATGTTTAAAAAGTATGACATTTCTTTCAAAATTGTTTCTAATGTTGGTCAAACACCTAAATCTAAAAGTTTTAAGAACAAATAGTTTCTTTCGTGATATTATAACTTACATTTAATAAAATTATGATAAACATTTTTACAAGGATATTCACATAAACAAGAAATTTCTGATAAATTTACTCTGAAAAGGCCACCATTTAAACAGCTTCCTATATTTCGCAATCGTACATGTAGGACACTTAATCTTCTATTATTGCTGTTGTAGAAATAAGAAGCTTTCATATAGGTGGTTGTTACGCATGTTTTAAACTTTGCAGTTGATTTTAATGTCTTGATATGTTCGCCCAACTTGTTCCAAGTATTTACTGAATATATTACGAATGATGTTTTAAATGAAGACGTTCTAGCGGACGGTTGTACTAAATTGTTCTTACTACGTAAATTATAACTAGAAATAGTAAACACCCGCGGAGGTACTAAATCAGATAGGTATGAGGGACATTTGTTTATCATTATCTTGTGGAATAGGATAAGTTTTTTCTCATGCTGTCTTTATTTAAATGGAGCCCAATCTGTTTCGAAATATAAATAAATTTATCTCTAGAGGCGAATTTGCATTCCATTAAAGTGTACATTGATAACATGACGAAGACTCATCACCAAGACGTTCAATACATTTATGTACCTTTATGTACTTTTATGTATCTTAATGTAGCATTACATACATTTATGTATCTGTATGTACCTTTATGTACCTTTATGTACTTTTATGTATCTTAATGTAGCATTACATACATTTATGTATCTGTATGTACCTTTATGTACCTTTATGTACTTTTATGTATCTTAATGTAGCATTACATACATTTATGTATCTGTATGTACCTTTATGTACCTTTATGTACTTTTATGTATCTTAATGTAGCATTACATACATTTATGTATCTGTATGTACCTTTATGTACCTTTATGTACTTTTATGTATCTTAATGTAGCATTACATACATTTATGTATCTGTATGTACCTTTATGTATCTTTATGTACCTTTATGTACCTTTCAACCGCGGAATCACATTTAGATATCTCCATATTTATAAGAAATGCCTATGGTCTGAACGCCGTGCCGGGTAGAACATGTCTGGACGAGTCGTTGTTCAAGGTCCCCATGTTCTTTCAGTAGTCGTGCCGTGCAGATGATGCCGGATTCTTTCAGTAGATGTGCCGTGCAGATGATGATGGATTCATTGTATGTGTATGCCTAGAGCTGCCATACAACAGCGCTATCGACGTCTTAGTATGGTGGAATTGAAAGCGTCGTAATCAACGGGCAGACAGGAGCATAATTACAAATACTGAGGCAAAAGAAAAGTATAATATGGCACATTTACTGGAGGCGACCGCCCCGAATAATTACCATCAAGCCGTGCTGCGAGGATAAAATGTTCAGAAGATCTGAAACCGACCTTTTGCTCGAATGAGAAACTTATCTGTTTTGTTTTGTATGGCTTGTATTTTCAATCTAGAAAAACCCCGAGCTAATTAGCTCGCTTTGTAATGGAAGGAACGCAAATGGATCTTTTGATGTATGTTTACTTTGTATGGATATATAGGAAGACATAGAGGGCTATATCAAACGACGGGGACATATACGCACTTCCAGTCTTACGAAACCCAGACAATGCTTTGCAATTGTGAATTATTGCCGCATGCAATATCGCGGCGTCATAATAACCGGAAGACGACTAATGTAACCGTTTATATCCGCTCGGTCCGATTTGTTCGTGAAACTTTCGTTCCGTTAAACTGGTTCCATAACAACCGCAATCAGACGGAATGAGCTTTTCTAAACGGTTTTGTGCCAAGTTCGATTTTATCAGCTTTCTGTCTCTAACCAAGGGTAATTTGTTTGTGGCAAAGCCTAAAGGCAACAATATAAAGCGAATACAAAACCTCACTACATGCAGATATGTTTTAACAAGAGACTAAAATAATTTGACGATAAAGACGCCTCGTCTGTTTTGCAGGTTTCCCGACAACACAACAAACCGAGCGGTCCTGCACAATACTGCACTGATGTCCCTCTCCTCTCAGGGCGGGCCCGTCTTCTCGTCACATTGATCGCTCCATTCACTTCCTAACGCGGGGCCACATGATAATCACCCTGCTTAATCGAATATTGATACTGTGAACGTGAAGTTTGACCAATAAGGCAATAGTTGAACATCTCTGAAACAACAGCAATGGTTCGGAGAATCGTTACATTCAATACACGTGTATTTTCCTAGAAGCACAGTGTACTTTTAGTCGTGTAATTAAGCATCACACGAAGTAATAATATTACAATGCATACATTTCTAAAAAAAAAAAATATAGGGCGTATACAGAAAAAAAAAATTGAAGAGGGTGGGGAGAGATGGGTCTGCTTGTTAAAAGCACTTCCTATTGAAAGAGGGGAGGCTGAAATTGTTATTTGTATGTCGCCTTCAATATATTTTACTTTTAAAGATCCGTTTACAACGTGCGTCGGAATTGAGCTTACTGCTCCTTGATGGGGCTGTATCACCTGTATCACCTGTATCACCTGTATCACCTGTATCACCTGTACCTGACCAACATTAACAGTGTAGCACTATACATCTGCAAGTAGAAAAGGGATTTCTATAAGTGGAATTTAAGTTTGAATAAAGCTTCAATTTACTTCACATTCAAGTCTAATTTAAAAGCTTTCAATAATTTCAATACAAACTGGAGACACCTATTTACTAGGCAACGTCAAGTTAATGCCAACACACATAAAGGAAATAGATATTGATTATGTATTGTTCATGGCCATATCAGAGCTAAATTTGAGCTAAGAACAAGTAAAAAGAAAACATGTCTTCAGAGAGTTGTTTTCGAGCTCCATTAACGTATCATATTAAAGTGAATAATTAGAAAGCTTTTAGATGGAAACCTGACGTAATGCTCCACTCCTTAATATTTAACAATCTTGTATTTATGATAAAGAGAACAGGTAACATTTCCACGTGCATGAACGCACTTGTAAAAAGGAAGCATACTTTTTTCGCCTCTCTTCACTTTGACAATGTTTACAGCTAACAAAACGACAACAAACTTTGACAGATGGGGATATTTTAAGGCTTCCCAATCGATCAAGGAAGACAGAGTTATCTCCCTTACATCATTCGCCTCGTCCTTTCCTCCGCAAACACACACCACATAGAGTTCATCAAATCAATGTGATATAAAATCAATTCTTTATTTGAAATAAATAAAGTTTATAACTTTGAAAATTGAATCGATAACAAACAGTCAGTCAGTATCAAACGTATCCGAAGTAATTTATCTTCTTTGATGTGCGTTTACACTTGTCATTTGAAGTTGGAAGATTCATAAACTGGCACACCGTGTTACAATATAAAATGTTGATTAAATGCTTTACTTACGCCTATGTATATTTCGTTTAAAAATTATATTAATTCAAATCTTTCTTAAAACGACTACTTATAAGCACACAAGCGATAAAACGGGTATGAGGTGATGTCAATAGACGAATTGTAGGTAAGCAAATCGTAGTATTTTATTCATTTATTAGGACTCTACACACTCATCAGTTATTATTTACTGTCTTCATTTCGTGTTATTCAATCTCCTAATCTGCAAATATAACCAAAGAACAGTTTCATGTAATGATTAATGTAGATAATATATTAATTGCATTATTGTTCAGAAATCTCCGACTAACTGTAAATTATTCATATTGGGGTCACTAATTCTAAATCCTCAAGACTCCCCCGAGCAATAAAAAAAAGCTCTCATTGATAACAGTCACCTTAGTTACATCCTTCGAGTACACTTGAAAGTTGTTGTCAACTGGCACAGCATGTTTACACTGTCTTCACCGTACTGTTTAGTGTGTTAAATGTCATACAGAAAATAACGGATCCTCAACACAAAACTCTTCTACGCTGTCTTCAATCTAAATTCACAAATCTCGTCTCCCTTGTGTGTGATGAAGACCCATCCATTCCTGCCTGACCACACCCCTTTGAGAGATTCCACCGCGTCCTGTTCTCTGAGCACGGCTCCCTTGAGCTGACCCTCTGACGTCAGACACAACATACCCCGTTTTTCCACTACATACACGTCACCCTGAGGGTTACACGTCACACCTGCAGGCTCCTCAAGCTCTCGTCCGCCCTCGGGCCGGAAGCGCCACCTCACACTGCCATCTTGATTGAGACACGTGACTGATTTTGTGTCACGGTCAGACACGATGATGTCGCCCCTCGGGTTGCTACAGATGTAGGCTGGGTAGGAAAACATGGGGGCACCCTTCCTGTCTAGTGAAAAGGATTTGAGGACCTCCCCGCTCAAGTCGATGATGTCAACTGAAGGCGGGACTGTTCCTCCACACGCTGCCAGTGTGGTTTTGGTAAGAGCCACTAAACCAGAGTACTTCTTCTCAGCTATAACTGAAGACGTTATCACCAGAGTGCTGCCAACCCCCAACACACATATCTGCTTGGACAGGGGAATGCTGACGGCAACTGATGTCTGGGACAGAGCGGCGATGCACCAAGGTTTCCCGCCAACTGGCAGACGACTGTCCCTATCTCGTCTACTCCTGTACGCCTTCACGCATTCATTGTTCCAATCTGTTACCAAGATAGTGTAACTCCTCTCATCATCTAGGTTGGACTGCAGCACCTCAATATCAATTAGTCTTGGCGGGTGCTTGTCGTGCTGGTGTTTGCACGGTATTGCTTTTAGTTGTGTCACCTTACCAGGTCGTGTTGACGACTCACTTGACTGAGTTATGGTGTTGGAACGTCTTTTAGAGAACCTTGAGATCTGAGGGGTCACCTTCAGTGTGACGTGATGATCATCACGGTATGCAACTCTTGGAGGTTTTTGTTTAGGCTCTGGAACTTTAATTGAAGGAGTCTTTTCAAGAACGACATCACCAAGAGTCACATAGGAAGACATTTGTTTACCCGTATGTGCTGGAATGAACTTGACACACACTTGTTCTAACTGATCGCTGAGCGAAGGCATGCAAGACATATCCAAACATTGCAGATCTTTATTTGAGGTAATTTTACAATATATTTTTATTGCATCATTTGATGTATCCCCTTCTGCGATCCTCTCGACGCATAACAACTTTTGGTGGAAGCGCCTTTGTTCCTCACGGAAGTTGTCAATCTTGATATCCACCCTCTCCTTCAGCACGTTGAACCTCTGTTCTACCTCTTCAACTAGCTCCCCCTCCCTCCGTATTATGGCTGAGACGATGGACTCTGTGTAGCTCTTCACCTCCGCCTTGCACCCTTCCTTCAGCCGTTCCACCCGGTCCAAGTGCTGCTTCACCCGTGTCACGTCATCACGTGACCTCTGCAATGCTTCAGACATCTTATCTTTGACGGTCTGTGCGTCTGCCCGTCTGTTCTCCTCCATCTCTTGAAGAGTGACCACCAGATTGCAGGACCTGTGGGAGATCCCGGAACACAGGTGACAGACCTGCTTACCACACTGCACACAAAACAGATCTTCTTCCGTATTAGGATGCACCTTGCACATTGATCTCATCCTATCGCTGTCACCTTCCTCATTTCCTTCCAGAGCTATCTTCAGTTTGTCCAGGTGGAAGTTTGTCTTGAAAGAAGATGCCCAATCTTGAGGGGACTTCCGGTTGTCCGGCGAGTTGACGAAATCTCGGCAAATAGGACACTTGAAGCCGGCCCTGTTGGCAAACTGGCTAATGTAAGTGGAGAGACACTCGAGACAGAAGGTGTGCAAACAGGGCAGAGTCTTGGGCGACTGGAAGACGTTATAGCAGATGGTGCACTGTAGAACCTCGTCCTGGATCCGGGACACTGCCATACTCCGCGCACCTGCAGACAGGAAGACAGGGAGGCATTATTGTTATGCGTGCTGAAATGATGCAGAATACTCATTACGGTGTATCTTCTTTGGCACAAAGAACAACAGTTACGGTTTGGGTTCACAAACGATGGGGGAAATTAGTTTCCAATTTCAACGTTGCGTTAAGGTACACACAGTTAGATTATCATACTTTGAATATTTGAGAATGTACACCTACGAGGGGCGTTCAATAAGTGTTGCAAGCGGGGCATTAGTGTTTACATAAACAGTGTCAGCTTATAGCAGGTGTTACTATAGTCAAAACATAACATTGACACATGTCAAAACAATTTCTAGACATGACAATTATTTAGATATAATAGCTGCGCTGACCTAGGGGTCTCCATAATCATGGATTCTCTCAAACATGAACAACGCGCTGTGATCAAGTTCCTTACTAAAGAGGGATGCAAAGCTACAGAAATACATAATCGTATGTGTAATGTGATGGGTAAGGATGCTCCTAACTTTTCAACAGTTTGTCGCTGGTCTCTTCAGTTCAAGCGGGGCAGGGAGTCCTTAGACGATGACCCACGGTCAGGCAGGCCATTTGAAGTCACCCGACCGGAAGTTATTGCCGCTATCGAAAGACGAATTTTAGCTGACCGCCGTGTTAAAGTTTCTGAACTGTCTTTGGAATTCCAGATATCAGTTGGAAGTGTTGAACAAATAATTCATGACCATCTTGGTATGTCCAAAGTATCTGCAAGATGGGTACCCAGAAACCTCACAGCACAAGATCGCCAGAAAAGAACCGAAAGTTGCATGGAGCTCCTGGATCGGTTTAATGCGGATGAAGCAAGGTTTTTGTCTCGTCTGGTGACAGGTGACGAAACCTGGATCCACCACTGGGACCCGGAAACTAAACTGGAATCCAAGCAATGGAAGCACCCGAGTTCACCGCCTCCCCTGAAGTTTCGCACTCAACCATCAGCTGGCAAGGTTATGGCGACAATCTTTTGGGATGCAAAAGGCATATTATTAATTGATTACTTGCCAACCAAAACTACAATGAATGGTCAATATTATGCCAACCTAATGCAAGAATTGCCAAAGACAATTCGACAGAAACGCCGTGGAATGTTGACAAGTGGTGTTCTGATTTTGCATGACAACGCTCCAGTCCACAAGTCAAGAGTTGCACAGGCCGCTATACGTGATTGTGGATTCGAACAGCTTAACCACCCACCCTACAGCCCAGACCTAGCCCCCAGTGACTACTTCCTGTTCAGAAACCTGAAATCCGCCCTACGTGGAAGGCACTTCCGGGATGACGAAGACGTCAAAGCTGCCACAGAGGCGTGGTTAGGGGGGCAAACGGAAGACTTCTACAAAAGCGGCATCAAAAGTCTTAAAGAGAAATGGAATAAGTGTATTGAGGTGAAGGGTAACTATATTGAAAAATAAAAGTAAAATATAGTCGCAAGCGACGAAAAGGCGGATTCAGCGTTTCAGTTGTTTTAATAAAGACAGCCGCCCTACGTGTATGTTGCTGCGTATTTTTTTTAAACAAGTTTCAAGTCTCTAGCATATCTCTAGGAGTATTGAGATCCAAAGGTTACATGTTAAAATCTAACAATTGTGTGACTATATACAATGGTGTGAGCTGTACTTACGTACATAAATAGACCGGAAGTGGTTGTTTCAGACCTATTTTCGAAAGGGAGCAATTGACGTACTGGTTAGGTAGAATACGAGTTGATAATAATGTTTGAATAAAAGGAATAGAGAAGGAATAGAATTGAAATAGTTTAGAATTGCAACGACAATGAATGTGTACAGCACGGCATTAACCATCCTCGATAATCCAGCGCTATTGTTCCGATAAATCTACACACAAGCGCTGGAAAACAGTAAGGGTATCTTTTGGCGGATGAAAAAACCACCTTGCCTTATATGGAATTAGCGTACTATGACAATAGTAAAATCTTGTTTATGAACGAATGAAGTGTTAATTCGTTGACTCGTGCTACGTTCCTTAATAATTCTCTATTATGTAAAGATAACAAATTGCATACCAATGTCTGTGTGCATTACACTCAATGTGAATCATATAAAATATTTGAAGACCCGAAACTATAGTCCGATTTACATGCACAGATCTTTCAAGCATAATCAACCTAGATTTGTCTGTTTCTTTGGCTGATACATGTGCGTTAATCGTGATGCAGTGTCCGGTTTCCGACCAGAACTACTTTTACATATATATCGTCACTATACTGAGTCGACTGTCTTCAAATTGGTAATGTTCGGCAACATTCAGTACGTCTCGATACAAAAGCACCATATATAACAGGCCTGACCCCCAACAACACAATGTACGCCAAAACGAAAGTGTGAATATCCTGTTCACACATCAAAATGAAAGTCAAATTTGATGAACTTATGCTAAAACTCATTACTCATAAATTATCGTGCTAATGGCCCTTTTTTCCAGTTGATATTGCGTCTCTCTGATGAGATAGTGTTGTCACAGCATCGTAGGATGGTCAAGGGGAAGCAACTCATCCACATGACGCTTCAATAAAATCGTTATCATATCCAACTTGTTCAACGTCAACATTAGGAGTTATTTAATGTTACTTGTTATTCCCCAATGCTTCAGCTGCAGATAAATCTAAGTTGTAGCGCTTAGATGCAAATATCTTCAAAGTGGTGTAACGATTTGTTTAAGTATAGGCCTATTAGCGTAATAATTATGATTCTCCCATTTAGAGTGAACAACAACTACCCGTATGGAATGTACCATTCACTCAACCAGTACAGACAAATCCATTTGGCTTACGAAGTTTTACTTGGAAGACATAGACCAACGTGTACATGAAGACACTACATCCTCATCCCACCTGCCATCGGAAACCACCCCCATTGACAATGTGTAGGGTACAACGCAAAAAAAGATGTTTGATAGGAGTTTAACGTCTGCTTCCACCCTTGGTGCTTTCGCCGACGGGAAGTTATACTTACTTCAACTTCCAAACGCAAGGCATAACTCTTGCCAGTCTGCATTACTGGCTGATTTAACCCTTGCGGTATTTCCCTCGCTTTGCTGTGTCAAGACAGTGAATAGCTGCACCAAAATGCATAGCGGGCCTGAATTTCTAAACACAGATTTCTTAAGGAAATACTGCAAGGCCTTAATCAGCCAGTAATGGTGACTGGCAAGAGTTATGCCTTGCATTGGGAAGTTGTACTTACTTAAGCTGAAAGCTATAAAACATAAAAACAGGTAATTTCAAAGTGTAAGTACACCTCCATAATAAAATATAAAAAGGTGGTGAGTAAATTAAATGTTTGAGTCCAAAAGACAGCAAGAATTTTTTAATAATAAATTATAGTAAAGATAAGAAGTGAAGAGACATGGCTTGGGGGTTCGGGGTGGGGACTGGGGGGTGGGGGTATACCCCAAACAGGAGGCCCCGCGGCTTCAACTGAAACATGGAAAAACACTCAAAAAGCGGATCCAAAACCACCAATTTCACTGAAGGAAAACTTTGATGTTTCGAGCCGTATTACTGACGTCACAGTTTAGCTTAACTGAAAAGGTTGGATCTGGAGCCGGTTTCTGAGCTTGACTTGTGACTTGGTGCATCTAAATCGACTACAGTGTAAATATCATATGAGTTTTTTCCCAGGATGTATCTTTCAGTTCGCGCAGAATAGCTTTTGACTCGAACTGGTGTGATTTAGTACATAGTAGCATGTATATCTGTGGAGATATTAGAATTTTAAAGGTTTCCGGGAGGCCACGATGAACCGGACATTGTCAATACTGTTGTCCGGTTATTCGAGTTTAAGTAAGAGTCTTTTCGCTTGAAAATCATCTAATTCAACTAGTGTGTAAATATCATATGAATTCCTTCCAGTATGTATATCTCAGTTCGCGTAGAATACATTTCCACTCGAACTGGCATGACTTAAAGCTTAATAGCATGTGTATCTTTGGAGAATTAAGAATTTTAAAGAATTCCAGTAATGCCACGATGAACCAGACAGTGTTGAGACTGGTGTCCGGTTATTCGTGTCTTAGCATGCTTCTTTACACTTGCAAAATCTTCTAAATCGACTAATGTATAAATATCATATGTTTTACCTACCATTACGCGTAGAATAGATTTTAACTCGAACTGGTATGACTTATTGCTCTGTAAATTGTATATCTTTGGAGAAATAAGAAAATTCGATTTGTTTAAGAACCTAGGTAAACATTAAAAGTTATCATACTTTGAAAGATAATTGTGAAAAAGTTAATAGGATTTCGCTAATAAGATATGAAACTTGTTGTTCCCCAATGCTTCAGCTGCTTATACATCTAAGTTTCAGCTCTCAGATGCAAATATCTTCGGCGTGGTGTTTCCGCAAAAATGCACAGGGTCAAAACATTTGAAAACATTAAAATTTAAATATGGCGTGGAAACCACTTGACCTACGACTCCGCAATGGTAACATATTTTGCTTGTCTAGTTATTAAGCATCTTTTAAAACAAGTTGCGAGTCTCTAGTGTGTCACTGGGACTATTTAGACCCAAATTAAACATGTCAAAATCAGACGAATTTAAAAAAAATCAGGATGGCGGCTAAACCACGTGACCTACGGATTGGTCGTGATTTACTTTTTTGCTTGTATTGTTCATGCGCATCTTTTGCAAAAAGTTTCAAGTCTCTAAGTACATTTTAAAAAAAATTCCTATGTAAAAAGTTTGTCTTTATTATGACCGGAAATGACTGTACGCGAGCGATTTTATTATTGATTCATAAAGACCATAGTACTGTCTTACTCTCCTGAAAAAATCGTTCAATTCGATTGTCAGGTTTTTGAATTATCGCCCCTGAAAGTTCGCGGTTTTCAAAAGTTGCCTGACTTTAAAAGATCACTGTGAAAAAAGTATTAGGATTTCGCTCAAAAGAGAACAAACTTGTTATTCCCCAATGCTTCAGCTATATGTAAATAAAGTTTCAGCTCTTAGGTGCTAATATCTTCGGAGTGGTGTTTCCGCAAAGGTACATGGGGTCCGAAATTTTGAAAAAGTTAAAAAATCCAAGATGGCGGCTAAACCACGTGACTAACGATTTCACCGCGATTTACTTTTTTGCTGGGATCGTCAATGCGCATCTTTTAAAAAAAGTTCCAAGTCTCTGAGTTTATTTTGAAAATTTTTCCCATGTTAAAAATCGAAATTTGGATTCGAACTGGACCTTTAATGGGTTAAACGATTGGGCCCAAAAGCTTAAATTGACAGGTTCATAGTAAAGGCTACCAGACTGGTAAGTTTGGTGGAATTAACTGCAGTCGTTTTTGCTGTAGTATATGTTACAAAATTCGTGGAATAATAATAATAAAAAAAAACACGCCAATAACAATAAGGATTCAGCATAAATGCTGAATCCTTAAAAATTGACGACGCGAGTTGGTTTTATATTGAAGTTGCAACACTTATTGAACGCCCCTCGTATGTAGTTGAAGACTCAGACTCACTCGTACCCCCATAGACCGTAGCATTCGTTATGTTACCAACTTCTTAGATGCAATCGACTTAGCAGTGTAAGTTAGCAATATATCATGTAGGAGATAGCTACAATATGTAATCTAAAGGATGAGACACGGAGACCTATTTTCACCAAACTCGATACTGTGTACTCTGTTAATTATTGAGTTGTAAACTTCAGTTGACTTCACTCTCGATATATATTCATTTTTGAAAAAACGGGTTGAGCGTCTTCACAAAAACGTTGCCTATAAGACATTGCAAATTCTTACGTTTAATCTTTGAATGACAGTCAATAGTATGTATAGTATGTAACATATATAAGAAGTGAATATATCATACAACTTCAGTGAGTTGCAGGGGCGACACGGATAACAAAGAAAGCAAGTGAATATATGGCGAGGAAACTAAAACTTCCATAAACTTACCTTTTTAACAAATTAGTTATACCATTTCTCAAAAAGTCTCTCGGGTGATTGATATTGGCGCATATTAGAGATATTGAACTCGATGGATACTGTTCGTGGAACTATTTTCATAAACTAAAATAACAACAAATTTCACTTTCATTTTCCTTATAGGAAGTGTCATTAAGGAATATCAGTTTATCAGCTACTTCCTACATTAAGAAATGTCAGACCTTGATAATTTCGGATACTTCCTTAAATGTTGTGACTATGGATAGTATGTCAAAACGTTTTTATTTAATCAATGCTGATATGACTTATGTTTATGCTCGAGCCAGATAGATAAGTAATACAAACCCCAGTACATAGTATCTATTGCTACTGTGGAATATTGTCATAAGAATAGCAAATAACTATTGTTCTCATACTTGTACAAGTCATAACTTGACAGTATTGACAAGGAAGTTAGGTCTTCAAGACTAAGTCTTGAAGACCTATTGAAATAACTTTGGCTTTTTGTCCGATTTTGTCCAGACTTTCCGAAGTAACCGCTGGGCCGATTCGCATGAAATGTTCATGGGCCAGCTCTGGAAACAGATGAGCCACTTTTTTTTATTTTCGACTTCTTTCGTGAGTTATCTCCCCTTATCAGAAGTCAATATTTCAAACCTTAATAGCTCGCAAACTATTCCAAGATAATTTTACAAAATTTTCATCAATTGTGGGCGACAACATTCCCCATCGATAAAGACTATAGTGACTTTCCGCCGTAATAATAGATGTTTTGCTATTTCGAAAAAACTAAAAATTATGTGCAATTTCGCGGTTTTGAGGGTACGCGTCTTTGAAAATCTTCTCCTAAATTACAGCAATACATACAGATATGTGATAGCTCATATACAAGGTAAATAACTCGTCCACAACATGATCGAGCCCGAATTTTAAATTTTTTCCTAGAATTTGAGTAATATGCTCATAAAAGTGATAATTTTTAAAAATGTCGTTATACAGCTCTGTTCAAAGGGACATAACTCACTTGCAAATGCCATCAATACATCAAAACTAATTGATGCATTGCCGTCGTAATTATTCCACTTTAGATTAACATCATGTAAAAGTGGATAGTTTGGGCACAATTGGGACATATTTGCAAAAAAGTAAAATTTTGTGATTTTTAGCATTTTCGAGGGGTGTGTCCTTTGGAGAATTATTAGCAAACCACTGTCCAGAGATGTATAGCAACAGGATTAATAGCTCATTTGGAAGTAGAAACGGCATTCATGAATGACAATAGATTTCGAGCATGTATCTGTCGTACGCGTGAGACGTCATAGAAGAGTGTCATTTTTCGAAAATCGCCATTTTCAGCAATTTTCAAAGGATTAGAACTGCTTAAGTAATTACGCTATTGTAATTTTATTCACACCTTACTATGCATTGCATGGTTTCATGAATAACAACTTTTCTGTTGTCCCCTTTCATCAAAAAGTTGATAGTTAAGATTCATTCATCGCAAACGTCGTATAGGGGTCCGAAAAAAAGCATTTTATAGTAATTTCTTGAATATTCAGAAGAACATTTATATTTATAACGCATTATTTATTTATGCAATCTAAATGATGATTACATCTACTTAAGTGAAAATTAAAGCACAACATTGTCTTTGGTACATCTTGGTATAAAAATATTAACATTTTGTCTTAATCATGAGAAAGATCGTGCATGGGTACATTAATACGGTATTTTCTTTGGAGATTTTTTGTTAAAAACTACTTTTAAAAGATAGAGATATGCTTGATAGACCATTTTAAAGAAGAAAAGCTGATTAATTGATGGGATTTAAACATGAGGTTCAAGGTCAAGCAGGAGTATTGAATACCTTTAGAAGTATGGCCCTGTGGCAATTCTAGTGTGTTTAGTTTTTTCTATCTACCTGATAATCTATTGATAGTTTCCATAAATGACATTATTCACAAAACAAAAGTCTACTAATTCTTACACTTCAATGTTGATATAATCACATGACTATTTATTAGAATTGGAAGGACACACTAAAAAGCATCACAATCTTTCACAATTAAGAGGACAGGTCATGACAGTATACTGATTAACGAGTAACAACAATTTCATTATCGCATTGTCACGTGATCGGCGGTAGGCAATAAGTAAAACGTGAACTGTATACAATATATATCTGACATCAACAAACATGTAAATATCACTTTGTTTGTATGTGTTAATCTATATGGTATATCTTTACCTACGCTTTACCTACGTCACCGATAACGAGTTTCTGTGTCAGTGTGTGTAATGTTTGGGGGAGGAACCCGGAAGTAGGTGTATGTTTACCTACAGTACAGTGGCGGTGATACTGAAATCAAGCATGTCGTGGAGTGGAGACACAATGTCATCAAGCGAATGGTAAAGTTTATCCCCGTTAGGTGTACAACTATATTCTGATTAATTGAGAACTCACTTGCAATCGCGGAAATGTCCCCTGACTACAGCTTGGTCCTACATGTTGATTGAAGGGAGCTAACTCGTCCTGTCATTTGAAGATAAAAATACAGATTGTGTAAATGATATTCATCACATGTTCGATCCTCGGTATCATTCAAACATGGCACAATGTGTGGTTTGCCCAGAGTGGGTTTAATCTGAAATATATACCTAAATCTGTTACATTTCAGATATATAGTGTGATCAAAAATATAACAATATATCAGGTGTTCACGGTCTTATAATTTTGTAAAAGCTAATTTATTTATTTACAACAAAACAAACACAACTTACCTTGTTGAGAGAAGTAGGTACGAATATTCGCTTTCGCTGCATCTCCTGTGGTGCTGAAATGGATATACGGTTTAGGAAATGGCGTTAATTATTATTTCTTTACCCAAGTGTTCGATTGGATCGCGACAACCGAAATGATCAAACAATGATTGGTTATGTAAGAAGAGTTTTATTGATGATTAGTTGTTTTACGACCCCCGTAATCATCGTTTAAAGTTTCCTCGCAGTTATGTCACCAGCACAGTAGCCTATTATCGCATCTGGATGTAAGTAGGCCTAAAGGCAACACGATATATGTATTTACATGTGTTACAGTTGTTACATAACCAGTCACCAATACACATGTAAGTAATACATGTACCGGTAGGTGTGTTCAGGTATCTCAAATGATTAAGGACCTCATCAGCATGGTGTGTGTGGAACATGGTTGGGCTTTCAGCTATGAAACGTTATCAACGGTTACCTGACAAAACGCAGAACTGCAAAACGCAGAATTCCCAATTAGCAGAAATGAAAAGTTCATTGTCAGGCAGGTCACACCTATTCAAGTAATGGACTGGTCCACTCTGACAGTGAGTGGAGCGACACAGTCTCATTAGCAGATCACTGAATCAACAGGTCAATGTTTAACAGTATGATCCTCCCGGTATATGTTTATATGTAAATACTGAGTAGTAACACACTGTAACAATATATTCAACACTCTATCAAAACATTGTTAAACAGTATAATCCTCCCAGGTACATGTGTCAATTGTTTTCTTATGATATTAATTTTATATGTATAAATGTGTTTTAAATATCTTTGTATATGATTTTAAATGTAGAATAGTGTCCCGTAGGCCATGCTTGGCCGAGCAGCATACACAATTTTATTTTATATATATATCATTGTCATGATTATCCGATGTTGTATGTTGTGCGACACTTAAATAAACTATTTTTCTTCTTCTTCTTCTTCTTCTTCTCATGTGTTTGTAAGTAAATACGGAGTAGTAACGCATTGTAACAACAAATTTGAACAATATATCCCTTGGTTCGTTTAGAGTAAACCATTTAACTTTACTCAAAAGTGCTTATATCACGGGATGCAAGTGAGTTGGAGACGCTTTGCTTTGTGGGTCTTACAATTAGATACAGGGTCTTACATACCCCGCTGTGATTTTATACCAAGATGTTATTACAAGAAATATATTGATCTGAACCTGAACTGAGACCCGAGATCGATTTATGAGTAGGATTATAGTATATTTTCTTAAGTCTGATAAGTCAATGATCTGCAAAGTAAGACACAGAAACCTTATGTTGATAGAAAAGCTGACGTTGATAAAATACATTGGAACTAAAACTGTGCTTGTTTCACTCTTCATATGAAATAAAGAAAAAAAACACCCCTGCAGCTACTGTTTGGTGGCGATTTATTAAAAAAAACACCACAACAATACCTTCATCCTGCAGCATAAGCAAGACACAGGACGTTCATTCCACAGGCGCCAGACCCTAAATATACACCTACGTATATATATATTCTGAGATTATTTTACAAAACTTTTATCAATAGCATTCTGACTCTGATTCTGATTCTGACTCTCATGATGATGAAGATGTGAATGAAAGCAGTGATTGAACACTGAACAATGATAACCAATGTTGTAAATTATTGTAAATAAGTTATTGTAAGTTATTGTAAGTTATTGATATGATGTCAGAATCATATTATATATAAAGAGATACATAATGTACAAATTGTTATGATCACACTATGATAGAATACATCAAAATGTTGAAAAAATCCAAGAAATCCAAGAAACATATGATTAAAAAACATGCACAATACATGTTTACACAACAACCTGTATTTTGTCTTCATTTCCTTGCGGGTCGTTCCATTATATTATGAGGGTTCAGGTGTGTGCAACCAACCATAAATGTTGTTGTTTTAGCAGTTCTGCGTTTTGCAGTTCTGCGTTTTGACAGGATACCTTATCAACGCAACAAAGCAGTTTAAGAAAGTCCCACTTTAGTGCTCAAACCGTATTTCTACAGTGGGTTAGCTCAAGGCCGTAGCAAATGAGTGTACCATGTTAGTGTACCATGAGTGTACCATATATATATATATATATATATATATATATATATATATATATATATATATATATATATATATATATTAGTGGCATATGCAGAAATATTGCACGTCAGGTATGGAAAACTTATGTACTAATTACGAAATCTGTCCGTCTGCAACTAGTTTACGCTGAAGCAATTGGTACTTTTTTACTAATTAGTAACGCTACTTACATGTTACGTGTTTGCCATTCCCTGTGTGCTCCAGGATAATATATGTTCGTGTATTTAATGTGTTTATATTAAGTGTTTTGTTTCAAACTTACACAAATAAACGTGTAAGCCTTGCCCGAAGGTGTCGGGTTAATTCTAAGCCCTGAATCTACACTGTTATTAAACTGTGTCAACTACGTCAACATTTGACTGAGTTAGAGCCAGAGGTGAAGGATTGTACGTTTGGTGAACAGCCCTTTATGAAATCCCAGAGTTTTTTTAAAAACATTTTATGAGAGCTTCATTCATTTATTTTCAGTGATTTACAACCGTTTCTCTGCAGCAATATCTACCAATATGTTTCGGGTCTTGTATACCCGTTAGCTGTTACGTGGGTGTTGGGGGTCTTGTATACCCGTTAGCTGTTACGTGGGTGTTGGGGGTCTTGTATACCCGTT
This sequence comes from Gibbula magus, assembly GCA_936450465.1. Taxonomy (NCBI): domain Eukaryota; kingdom Metazoa; phylum Mollusca; class Gastropoda; order Trochida; family Trochidae; genus Gibbula; species Gibbula magus. Next base: position 66,997,940 of record OW388303.1, read on the forward strand.
AGCTGTTACGTGGGTGTTGTGGATGTGGGTGTTGTGCACGTGGGTGTTGTGCACGTAATTGTGGGTGGTGTGGGTGGTGTGGGGATATTCATGTAGGTGTGGTTTGATTGTCACAGAGGAGAGATCGTCTACTGGGTCAGTTATTTTAAGTATTGTGTCAAGCTCCCTGCTATTATGACGAGGCACGTAGATATGAGATTCCATCAACTGGTGAGGTTGACACAGCGTATTATTCAACACCAATTACTTCTCTACTATTGACAGACAAAACTCTGAGGATCAAGTTCGTTCCCAATTTAGATCTGGATATTCGCACATGTGTTCATAAAATAACAACGACGGTGTATTAGCATGACACAATATCATATCTGGACGGTACGTTTCGCAGTCATGCGGGTTTGATTATTATCAAACTGGTTAATGATTCTCAATAAAATTCGGTTTCACGTAAACTAATTCATTTTCAAAATAGCATTATAATTGTATTTTATGATCTAACATGATAATGATAATAATAATGCAGGAAGGAATGTGTTATCTGATGGTGACAACTTCTGCATCTACAGTTAACTCTGCGTAATGTATAAAGAAAAATCAGTATTCTCATGTCGCGCCATCAAATAGATATGTTATTATTTTTAATTAAACGTGTCATACTAACCTCCATGTATTGTGTTTCTGATTATCTTACTCTTTGGCTCATTTTCAGTATTTGATAAAATGCTGATATTTTAAGAATAACTACTTGTTTAAAGTTTAAGTAGAAGACAATATCCCTACATACACATACATTTTTCATATTTCTGCTTCTTTGAAGCACTGAACTGGTTGTGATATTGCTGGACTATTCATTTATATTCTATCGTAACGGATAAGAGACTAGAAACTCTCAGTGAACGACATCAAGATTATAATATTATTTATCAACTCCAAACATAAATTCTAGACTATATCAGGGTAAAACTAACTAACTAACTAAAATAATTTCTCGTCGAAAAACAACAACGAAATTAACGTATTATGCAGCTTGTTTTCGAATATGATATTAGATTACTAAACTGACGGGAAAATGAAAGTAAAACACTCACTTGTTTTCGATTGATGCAATATTTTAAAGTAATGAGATGCATTTGATTATGGCACGATAGATTAACACCCATCGTCATTAATTTGAATGACGTAATTGGTGACTGTTTTATTTATAACTAAACTATCATTATTTAAAGTAGACAGGGGTAAGACATGAAATTTACACAAACATGATCCCTACATGTTCAAAATGTTGTAAATGTGTGCAGGAAGGAAGCACATTTATTATATTTATTTTATTTTCACAGAGTAGGTGTTATATGTCGAAGAACAGTTGTGTTTTATCAAAATTAATTTGGGGGAATTACAAAATTTAAATTTTAAATTTTAATTTTGAAAAATTCAAACCGCGTAGAGGTATACTTTTACTGATTTAATGTTTTGGACTAATTTCACAAACTAGTCCGTTTTTTAATACGAAGTCGAAAAGTCGAGATATTTAACTTTGAAATTTATACATATGATAAAGACAACTGAACCATATACTTTCTTTTGTCCGTCAGTGTAGTTGGACCATGCTGCATTAGAGATTCTGATTGTCAGAAATGTTATTGAATGTATTTATAAATCATCTATATAAATCCAATATCTGCTACAATGTAAGTGTCTTTATGAAAAATTTAATAACTCTATAATAAATTGATATTCATGGATGATCAAGTTCTTCATTCAACAAGTTGTCATGCATGGATGAGATCTATAGGATACGTCGCCATTGTTAAATAAAGAAGTTCATCATCAATACATATAACTGTCTTATAACATTAATTTATTCCGAGAATGCCTTTCAGACAGATAAATAGATATATTTATGTTTCGTATAAATGTTGTGCAGTAACACATTGACCATTCTTTACCAACATCCCAACATAGCGAAAGGCAAATTCGCTTCGCGAGTATTTAGCAAGAAATTGTTAACAGCTTTCTCTTGGTATATACTCAAACTTATTTCGCATGGTGTAAACGTATTTGATGTACTGAACTTGCATATCAAATTCCAAATCTTGACAATGAGCGATTTAAAAATCATGCTAAGATGCTGGTAACACCACGCGAGCATATACAAACGTACTGTTAAGGTTTAAGAACCTCGGAGACAAGGGAAGATGAATCTGACGAATTGACGACTTGAGACAGTTGTTGTTGGTCGACCATATCTTTTATTTGGCGTTGTACAATGAACCCCAAGCCGCTGGTACAATCACAACTTGGAGTACACAACAGAGTCATCCCCAAGACTCTGCCGTGGAGACTCACTCCAAGTTGTGTCCAGGCTGAGGTGTCGAATGACAAGGTTACATGTTGTCTGATGTGTACTGCTCTTGCCAGAGTCGCAGATAGACTCTGACACACAAACGGTGAGGACAGGCGTCAACCTCGAGTCTATGCGAGTCTGTTTGAGTCTGCCGAGAGAACACCTCTCTTCGTATTTAAGCACATACATGTTACATCATAACATTCACATAATCCGATAAAACTAGTTTGGCCGGCCACATGCTGGACGCTGGACAAAGGTAACCAGGATTGCATGGTCGGCGTAATATTAGTTACAGGATATTATGAAGGGCCGAATATGCAATGTGACATAATCACTGACCATTGGTATGGATGCCTGTGGCGATAGTAACAGCGGTCGAGTGAACACGTGTTTTCAATTGATAAAGATAGAGAAAGTTTACAAATATATATGCTTAGTTTGAATAATTTCTCAGTGATATAAAATATAGAATTTGGATGAGATTTGGATCGTAACGTCCACTATGACAATTTCTCCGGGCCTTCCCTAGTTTTCGTCCTCGAAAACTTTTTCTTTGAATTATTTGTACATGAAATACTTGTATATTTAACATCAGTTAGTTGGCAATTGGAATAGTGAAATGAACAAATGTGGCAATATGATAAGCAAGAAGACAAAATACAAATTACACATCAAAGTGGTAGTGTGATAATCAAGCCAGTTTGTAAAATAGTAAGTAACATGCGTAATAATGTTACATGGTCGGTGAATGTATCTAGAAATTGAACATTGCCTTATAGATGAATCGAGTTGGGAGTCTTATATTGGTGGGCCTAGACTCGGCAAAGCAAGGGTAACTAAATGAGTAGGAATGGCGTGGATTGGCGTAATATGATAAAAAACCTAACCGACTCGAATCGCCTGATAAGGATATTGACAATATTGAACATTCAATCAAATTAGAAATAGGCACGACGTTGGACACGAGTATATGTAATGCAGGGTTGCACTGGGATACATGATGTGACTAAAGGCGTGAGCTTCTAAATGATTTTATACAAATATTTGATAATGGCTGGATAATTTTTAAATTGAAAATTAAGCATGATGCATTTTCTAAAAACATTCGTCTCCTTAGAGCTGTATATTTGATGCAGAGAAGTTATTGGCATCGGGATACTTAGTACTCGTCAGAGCGATATGTCCAGAAATACACTACTGGCGGCAACATTTCAGCTTCTCTTTACGTCTTTACAGGGTTTTATAAACAAGTTACCAATTTATCAACAAAATGATTGACATCGAGAATCTATTTGGCAATAGGGAGATTCATCAACCGAGAAGTAAAATACATGGAATAAACATAAACCTAACCGACGTCAACGACTTAAATTGATAAACGAAACAGAAGTTTATCCCAACGACTCCAGTACATACAGAACTTATCAATAAAATATATACAATGATTATTACAAAACGTTGTTACTGGCTGATTAAATCACACATACCTGTCTGTTTGATCCACGGAATTATAACACATATTATTAACACTGGTTATTTGAATTGTCTTTTTGAGTTCTTAATGAATTGAGATTATTTAGTGTCAATGGTCTTGATTCTTCAGTCTTCAGAGGACACACTGGATTGGCGTTGATGGCGTTGATAGATATAGGTCCTGAAGATGTTGAATTCAAACTTTGACGATGCGTAATCTCTGTTGACACTGGGTTCCGGGCGTTTCGGTTGATTTAGCTCAGGTTGCAGGTTGTTGGATGCTGGTTGTTGCATACACTCGTCGTTAAAGATGTGATGATAAAAACGTGGTATTTGTTGTCGCATGTTTGACTAACTGAAGCTCAAACGAAGTTGGACTTACTTCAGTTAGTTGTTGAAGGATAGGTGTTGATCGGCGTAAAAGGTGTGGTCTCAGTCTCATTTCATTCTTCATCCTCCATCGTCTTCGGGTTCCAAATCACTCGGCTGCAATTTAGGTACCGGAATTGTGCGAGCTACAGCCAACCCACACTACCATGAGATCCTCCACCAATTTTTAAGGTTTAAGAACCTCGGAGACAAGGGAAGATGAATCTGACGAAATGACGACTTGAGACAGTTGTTGTTGGTCGACCATATCTTTTATTTGGCGTTGTACAATGACCCTCAAGCCGGTGGTACAATCACAACTTGGGAGTACACGACAGAGTCATCCCCAAGACTCTGCCGTGGAGACTCACTCCAAGTTGTGTCCAGGCTGAGGTGTCGAATGACAAGGTTACATGATGGTTGATATATACTGCTTCTGCCAGAGTCGAATATGGACTCTGACACAAACGGTGAGGACATGCGTCAACCTCGAGTCTATGCGAGTCTGTTTGAGTCTCGTGAGAGAACACCTCTCTGCGTATTTAAGCACATACATGTTACATCATAACATTCATATAATCTGATAAAACTAGTTTGTCCGGCCACATGCTGGACGCAGGACAAAGGTACCCGGGATTGCATGGTCAGTGTAATATTAGTTACAAAATATTATGAAGGGCCGAATATGCAATGTGACATAATCACTGACCATTTGTATGGATGCCTGTGGCGATAGTAGCAGCGGTCGAGTGAACACGTGTTTTCAATTAATAAAGATAGAGAAAGTTTACAAATATATACTCCTAGTTTGAATAATTTCTCAGTGATATAAAATATAGAATTTGGATGAGATTTGGATCGTAAAGTCCACTATGACAGTACGTTACCAGCACCACCTTCCGTACAGTGAGATTGAAATGATCATTTGAAATATCTATAAACAATTTAACGACATGTTTTAGGATTAAAATATGAATTTTTTTTAGGTGCAGTTATAGAATCTGTCAACCACCCTGTTCGGGCTAATCACAATCGTATTTTTAGATCGATAACTGTATAACGAATCTATGATGCTCGGGGATTAGCTTTCTCTTCCGGAAAACTGTAGGGACTAACCTCTGTGGGAAGAGAGCCGTCTTAGCCGTCTCGTTGAAAATGGCAGAATGTTGAATATTAAGTATGTTGAACGAGTTAACAGACTATGTATTTTATGTGTTAATCCATGCAAAATAATGTTATAAGTGAATACCATTTCTGCTTATCTGTCCGTTCTATTCATGTACATAAATTACGATATCATTATTATGCTACTGGAAATGTATAATTCAACTAAACAGAAACTTGTAAAACTTTTCAATAAGAATATGTACCAAATTGCTTAGCCATGTTTGTAGTTCTATCATCTGGGAAACGACGTATGTTTTTGATATCGTAATACTCTGTCTTGCGCAACCCATACCATTGCACCTGGCATGACATGTATGCACTTGAAGTGGTCGGTGTCCGTTTTGATTAATACAACATATCAATAATTGCAACTATTTAAAATGCATCTTTCCCGAAAACGTAGTTTTAACAGTTATCACTGCTTCACAGATACACAAGGTTTTGAAACAAGATACTTGACATTAATTAGACAAATGTGGGATGGAATGTGTTTGTATTTTTATTAGTTTCTGTGTGATCTTGAATGCATGTATACGTATATCTGGTTTCCATGCTCATTTCTGCAAACCTACAACAGCATGACTACACATTCAAAATAATATACGTGTCTGTATTCTGTTCTGCCATTAAGTGTCATAATTTCGTTTGAAACTAAACGCATTGAATTGGTTGCTGTCCTACGAAACCTTTAGGTCTTACTCTACAGCATGACTGCAGTCTTTGAATGCGAATAAATGACTTGACTCTGCAATGATCAAATTAATAGCATCGCTATAAAAAAAAAACTTGCACCAATTCTGAAATTCTTTGAAGTCTGACATCGATTAAACCGAAAATACATTGGCAACTAGGTATACACATCATCTAACCTGTTTTCAACTATTGCTGTCATATAACAGTTCAAAGCATCAAGCTAATTCAGCTTGCAATGCAGCTCTATATTTATTGTATGAAATCTCATTTAAATCAGATCAAACGAAACACTCGTAACTAGCCACGTTTTGACGAGGTACGAGAGTTACGTTCGATCAGGGCCGTGTTCAAGTGAGGTTTAAAAGTAATCACTCAATTAGCGATTACATTTGAACCTCTCTTGAACGTGATTGCTCAATGTAGCGCTACGTATAGCAAAGCGAGCGAACTTTGAGGTTTTGCACCGTGTCGTTCAGGAGAGAATGAGCGCTACTTGAGCGCTACTTGAGCGCTACATTGAGCAATCAATGAGCGATTATAAGCGCTCGCTATTATGGAACACGGTCCTGATTTCAATTATATCGGATGGAATGAGGCGTGTCTATGTACGCGGAAATAATTTCTGCGATATTTTCAAAATTGACGTCGGTCTTTTAGCGTCGATTTTCGAAAATATGATGTTGATAAGTTTATTCAGTATCCCGACCGTTTTGTGATGATTTTCTGCCCGGTTTAAATTAGTGTTGTTGACCGAATTAAATCTAAAGAAATTGTTTTAAATGCAATGACGTTGAATGATAGATTTAGAACTGCATTGCTCACTTTCGCCATTTTGGGTCTCATTTTCATCGCTGTCAGAAATTAGTATTTGTTGCATTTTTTATAACAAAAAATAGTTCATTTAAAATGCATGTCCGTATATGAAGGCATTTGGAGTATTGTCGCATTCGCTGACGTTGCCTGGCACCAAAAGTATAAACATAGCACTCTAGAATCAAATTATACCGCCTCTGATTTTTCGCAGTTACCAATCAGGTACTACTATTTCGGTTATGGCAGAATATCTGTTATTAACTTAACATATTTTCACTTAAATGCCAACAATGTATATTGTAAATATCTCTTATCAAATTGCAATTTCTCTTTTCGGTGACAATTATGTCAATGCGTTTACAAAAACATATATATCGCTCTACAAACGGCAATCTCTCTTTCGCAAACTGACTAAGTTCATTAGGTATGTATTAAAGAGTATAAAGTTAACAAACTGTTAATTGTTGTTCGTGTACTTGGTGCCAGCTGTATACGCAGTTCTGAGGTTTAAATTAATAAAAACTATGGCAGCATAGAATCGATACGCGTATATCAATGTGTACAATCGCTCATACGACTATATATATATATATAATGTTTCGCGTCCTTTTCTTTCTCATAAAATGAGTTTTGACATCAGTTATGTCCTCTAAAAAGCGTATACTTTATATACTTTTCAAATACTTTTTCCATAGAATAATTAACACGTATATAAATTATAAATAAGTTTCCCTATTGTAAGCCGACAACATTGAGTCGATGTCACCGTCAGGTGAATGAACTGTCCTTGAACGGGGAAGATTTAATAAATGGGCGGAGCTATTCTTTCTGAATAAAGGAGGCGTGGTTTGCGACGTAATTCTATGCAATGTCCAATCACAAGAGAGTATTTCGGGTCAGTCAGCGGGCAGGAGGTCGGTCACAGGAGTTCATTGCCGTGTGGCCATAATGAGTCGTCAGATCTCGTCTCACTGAACAGAGGTGCGTTGTTGACTTGTGTATTATGATGGCCATATAAAATATATCACCTTTCTCATCATTCTTCTGAATATAAAAGACAAGGTTAAATTCATATTTACGTGTTGGTATATTTCAGTCAGGTACATACCTCTTCCAGTGTCAAAAGAACGTTGTAAGTTAATTATAATGCGCTTAATTGTATGTGGTAAATTTACCAGAATGAGATGTGTATAAGGACCGAACCGTTGAACTCATGACTCGAAATAGTACAGCGTAGGACTCGAAATAGTATAGGACAATGGATTGTAAATAGCAGAGGCAAGTTACAGAAACCGTTCTTAGACTGGCGGACAAATAAGACAAGAAACAATTTGATGAAACAATAAAGGACTAAATAGTCAAAAACAAATATTTCTGACGGTTAAAGTCGATTTGAAAGTATTTGACAAAAATATGTTTTAAAAACCTAACCACATGTTATGTCTGTCCGTTTAAACGCACATAGCTATATCGCTGAAACCGCTATTTTGAATTCAATTGAAAATTTATAAGATATGGAAATTCAGTTAATACATGTAAGACTTTAACGACATAATTAACCTTCTATAACTTTAATTTGTTGACACATCGTTGCTGTAGCGTGTCATAAAACACGACATGGCCGTCTCATTTCAATCTCCTCTCTCGAATTCAGTTATGAGATTGTTTTTTTGCAGATACATGAAGATATTTCTAGTTTGGTTGGTTTCTGGAAACATAATGTAATTACTTTTCACTCGTATGTATCACTCATGGTGGATTAAACTATCTTGAAATTGCATTTTTATTTACGAAGTACAAACACACACAATTTGATGTTGACATATGAATAGACTAATAGTCCAATTGTTATTTATCATGTAGTTTTCATGATGTGTTTTATTTCATGTTTATTATTGATACTATCAGGTTATATTCGGATAGCGAATAACCGATGTGTAAGTATCAAACCCCGACTAGCAATGAGTCTCTGAAAGGACAATTTCAAAACCAAATTCAAAATTTCAAACGGAACCTCTGCGCTTTCTTTATTTTCTAAACTATCTTGCAGTTTAACCATAGACTTGCCCAGGCTTTTATGTAATTTAAGGGTCTGCATGGCCGACTATAGGTTTAAACTGGATTGTTTTACAGCCATGTATCAATAACATATACTGTAATGTGTAAACAGCAATGTCTACATGAATTTCGCTTCCACAAAATATAACCCGATTGAAAGGCACCATTTTTTGGCAAATTTTGTTTATTCAAATGTTCCATTCAGAAATTTATTTAAGTTTATACAATTATTGTTCCGGCAGAGGCTTAAACTTCTCATCACGCGATCCGATAAACCGTATTCATGGAAATGGTTAATACTCGTACTGGAAGATAATGGTGGGACGTAAAACGTGATAGTGATGTTGAACTCTTCAGTGTGAGAGGTCGATTTGTAGGTCTGATGTGAATTTGAGAGTTCAGACAGCAAGACGAATGACCATTTCATCATGGTGCCATAATAAAAAAAAGTTACGTTCAGTGTTTAGGTATCGCTACATCAGTCAGATCACTTGAACTACCTTCAAGCCGCCATTTTAATGTGAACACACTAAAATGGCCCGTAGAAGGGAAATGGACTCACATGGCTTAACCGAACCACGTACATTCGTTTTAGAACTCTCTTTATTGTTTGAGGAATATTATCTAGCCATTGGTAACACTTATTAACCTTTTCTTAAGATCACTTTATTTCAGTAAGAACGGCGTTCTACAGCGCCTTTTAATCATTCTCCATCAGGAACAGTAGAGAGTCCCTTGTCTCCATGTAGGGTTGAGAAGTTATTTAAACTGCGAGAATCATTCAACAATAGCTGATGTAATATGTATTGTTTTACATAATTGTATATGCATTTTGTATCATATGTATGTTCTTCTCCATGTAGGGTTAAGAAGTTATTTAACATGTGGCATACCACCATGCATGTATGTTACATCAGTGACAGACGTTTCTCCACTAACGTTTGTATGACATGAATGTAAATCTTATATAATATAATTAAAAAATTCAGCAAATATCAACTTCTTTTTTATCTCTTCTTTGCCGTACATGTATATATCTATGAACAAAGCGTTTTAACTTTGGCACAGACAATTGTACACACTTCCTCCAACGTAATAAAAACATAATTTGAATTTGTTCATCATGGCAAATCCTCTCAATTTCCAAATTGAAATCAAATTCAACCCTCAAATGGTTCATCCCGTCAATCAGAGATTTATTAAAACAAGTTTATTCAAAACAAATTTACCAGCATATACTGTTTGTTTTACCTATATATGGCTCTGAGGTATGGGGTTTTCAAGTTTATGAAACCATCGAGAGGGTACAGACCAAATATTATACACGTCAATAAATGTTAGCAACGACTCCGTCTTTGGAGAAACTGGAAGACCACGATTATATGTATATTATATCACCAAATGTATTCAATTTTGGACGAAATTGATTTCGATGAACAGTGAAGGCCTACCGAAGCAAACATATTTAATGCTGTAAGGGTTAGATGAAGCTGGTCGTATATCTTGGGCAACATATATAAAGAATATTATTTTTTAATATGGATTAGGCTACGCCTGGATAACTCAAGATGCTGGAAATTCTCAAATATTCATTTCCCAAATCAAACAACGAATAATGGACTGTGTTCAATAACGATGATATAACGATAAGAGTAACCTCTGTGAGAGGAGAATGGATCCTACCACAATAACACTTTTGACAATAACGTACATAGACATAAACATGTTTAAATCACGATTCTGTTGACAACAATATCTTACCTATGAACATAAACGACCTAAATGCTTCCTACTTTATCAGGTGGAATGGGGTTATATCAAGATGGGGATACATTTACATAACATCAACAGTGGTGAAGAAACTCAATAAGGAGATTACACAACATGAGTATGTTCTACGATGAGGATTTGCAATACAATGGAGTGAGCATAAAACTCCGAAACGTTGTTCACTATAACGAAGGTGTTATCCACAAAATCCTGATTTTCTTATTTACGCCACTTCTAAATTCGCCGTAATTCTCATATGATTATCATACTAGCATTTGCCAAAAGCACATTGACTAATTATAACTCTGTTCTTAGCCAATTTCATTAAATTCGAAAGTTCTAAAACAATCTGTGGTCATTTAATAAATGCTCAAATACTGACAATAGACACTATACGCAATAAAAGCAATAACAAACACAACTCGGAAATACATGTCACAGACCCAGCAGTAATTTGAATTTTATTATTTACTAATAAGCACGATAGGGTGGTGAGCAAACGACCGCATACATTTGAGAGTTCGAATTCAATTGTTTTAAATCAAAGACACTTCTGCAGAACAAAATAATTTCTAGCATTTATTCAAAACGAACCATGCACCGTTCAAAAGCGTGTCTTGCACGTGTAGTTTCCCGCCTGGTGTCCTGACACTGTAGATCTTCACGACAGAGGTCGGGACAAAATGACTGACATCAGACAATCAGAACGATGAATGCTGGAGTACCACACTTCCAGACATTACCAGACATTACCAGACATGTCCATGTGGACCTGTGGATGGTTAGTTGTCGCTCTCAACTTCCTATCCCGCAAACGGTTGTTGTGCAAAGACCCCATGTTTCAAAATGTTAATGCACGCATGTCCTCCATGTATGTTTAGTTACCGTAGTCGGCAAATCACCCGATGTGAGTCTGGGGTTCAATAGTGGTGCCATTTCAAGAATACATGAGCCAATTTTTTATTTTTTATCAGATTTGTTTTGTTTTATGTTTCATAAGTGTCCCATAATTTTGTGATGAGTGGCTCCTTACGGTTTTAAGTATTGTATAATGTTGTTTAATCTGTAATGAAGAGTGACTGTACTAAATAATCCGTATGTCTGAGCCATTAACTTTAGTACTTCTTTGATAGGCATTCTAGAAGTTGAGGTGATGAGGAATGAAGAAAAAGTGTATTGATCAACAACTTCTATATTCTATGTCACTACATTGATCAACAACTTCTATATTCTATGTCACTACATTGATCAACAACTTCTATATTCTATGTCACTACATTGATCAACAACTTCTATATTCTAGGTCACTACATTGATCAACACCTTCTATATTCTATGTCACTACATTGATCAACACCTTCTATATTCTATGTCACTACATTGATCAACAACTTCTATATTCTATGTCACTACATTGATCAACACCTTCTATATTCTATGTCACTACATTGATCAACACCTTCTATATTCTATGTCACTACATTGATCAACAACTTCTATATTCTATGTCACTACATTGATCAACACCTTCTATATTCTATGTCACTACATTGATCAACACCTTCTATATTCTATGTCACTACATTGATCAACAACTTCTATATTCTATGTCACTACATTGATCAACAACTTCTATATTCTATGTCACTACATTGATCAACACCTTCTATATTCTATGTCACTACATTGATCAACAACTTCTATATTCTATGTCACTACATTGATCAACACCTTCTATATTCTATGTCACTACATTGATCAACAACTTCTATATTCTATGTCACTACATTGATCAACAACTTCTATATTCTATGTCACTACATTGATCAACAACTTCTATATTCTATGTCACTACATTGATCAACAACTTCTATATTCTATGTCACTACATTGATCAACAACTTCTATATTCTATGTCACTACATTGATCAACAACTTCTATATTCTATGTCACTACATTGATCAACAACTTATATATTCTATGTCACTACATTGATCAACACCTTCTATATTCTATGTCACTACATTGATCAACAACTTCTATATTCTATGTCACTACATTGATCAACAACTTCTATATTCTATGTCACTACATTGATCAGCAACTTCTATATTCTATGTCACTACATTGATCGACACCTTCTATATTCTATGTCACTACATTGATCAACGACTTCTATATTCTATGTCACTACATTGATCAACAACTTCTATATTCTATGTCACTACATTGATCAACAACTTCTATATTCTATGTCACTACATTGATCAACAACTTCTATATTCTATGTCACTACATTGATCAACAACTTCTATATTCTATGTCACTACATTGATCAACACCTTCTATATTCTATGTCACTACATTGATCAACAACTTATATATTCTATGTCACTACATTGATCAACAACTTCTATATTCTATGTCACTACATTGATCAACAACTTCTATATTCTATGTCACTACATTGATCAACAACTTCTATATTCTATGTCACTACATTGATCAACAACTTCTATATTCTATGTCACTACATTGATCAACAACTTCTATATTCTATGTCACTACATTGATCAACAACTTATATATTCTATGTCACTACATTGATCAACAACTTCTATATTCTATGTCACTACATTGATCAGCAACTTCTATATTCTATGTCACTACATTGATCGACACCTTCTATATTCTATGTCACTACATTGATCAACGACTTCTATATTCTATGTCACTACATTGATCAACAACTTCTATATTCTATGTCACTACATTGATCAACAACTTCTATATTCTATGTCACTACATTGATCAACAACTTCTATATTCTATGTCACTACATTGATCAACACCTTCTATATTCTATGTCACTACATTGATCAACAACTTCTATATTCTATGTCACTACATTGATCAACAACTTCTATATTCTATGTCACTACATTGATCAACAACTTCTATATTCTATGTCACTACATTGATCAACAACTTCTATATTCTAGGTCACTACATTGATCAACAACTTCTATATTCTATGTCACTACATTGATCAACAACTTCTATATTCTATGTCACTACATTGATCAACAACTTCTATATTCTAGGTCACTACATTGATCAACACCTTCTATATTCTATGTCACTACATTGATCAACAACTTCTATATTCTATGTCACTACATTGATCACTATCTTATATATTCTATGTCACTACATTGATCAACAACTTCTATATTCTATGTCACTACATTGATCAACAACTTCTATATTCTATGTCACTACATTGATCAACAACTTCTATATTCTATGTCACTACATTGATCAACACCTTCTATATTCTATGTCACTACATTGATCAACACCTTCTATATTCTATGTCACTACATTGATCAACAACTTCTATATTCTATGTCACTACATTGATCAACACCTTCTATATTCTATGTCACTACATTGATCAACACCTTCTATATTCTATGTCACTACATTGATCAACAACTTCTATATTCTATGTCACTACATTGATCAACACCTTCTATATTCTATGTCACTACATTGATCAACAACTTCTATATTCTATGTCACTACATTGATCAACAACTTCTATATTCTATGTCACTACATTGATCAACAACTTCTATATTCTATGTCACTACATTGATCAACACCTTCTATATTCTATGTCACTACATTGATCAACACCTTCTATATTCTATGTCACTACATTGATCAACACCTTCTATATTCTATGTCACTACATTGATCAACAACTTCTTTATTCTATGTCACTACATTGATCAACACCTTCTATATTCTATGTCACTACATTGATCAACAACTTATATATTCTATGTCACTACATTGATCAACACCTTCTATATTCTATGTCACTACATTGATCAACACCTTCTATATTCTATGTCACTACATTGATCAACAACTTCTATATTCTATGTCACTACATTGATCAACACCTTCTATATTCTATGTCACTACATTGATCAACAACTTATATATTCTATGTCACTACATTGATCAACACCTTCTATATTCTATGTCACTACATTGATCAACACCTTCTATATTCTATGTCACTACATTGATCAACAACTTCTATATTCTATGTCACTACATTGATCAACAACTTCTATATTCTATGTCACTACATTGATCAACAACTTCTATATTCTATGTCACTACATTGATCAACAACTTCTATATTCTATGTCACTACATTGATCAACACCTTCTATATTCTATGTCACTACATTGATCAACACCTTCTATATTCTATGTCACTACATTGATCAACACCTTCTATATTCTATGTCACTACATTGATCAACAACTTCTTTATTCTATGTCACTACATTGATCAACACCTTCTATATTCTATATCACTACATTGATCAACAACTTCTATATTCTATGTCACTACATTGATCAACAACTTCTATATTCTATGTCACTACATTGATCAACAACTTCTATATTCTATGTCACTACATTGATCAACAACTTCTATATTCTATGTCACTACATTGATCAACACCTTCTATATTCTATGTCACTACATTGATCAACACCTTCTATATTCTATGTCACTACATTGATCAACAACTTCTATATTCTATGTCACTACATTGATCAACACCTTCTATATTCTATGTCACTACATTGATCAACAACTTCTATATTCTATGTCACTACATTGATCAACACCTTCTATATTCTATGTCACTACATTGATCAACAACTTCTATATTCTATCTCACTACATTGATCAACAACTTCTATATTCTATGTCACTACATTGATCAACAACTTCTATATTCTATGTCACTACATTGATCAACAACTTCTATATTCTATGTCACTACATTGATCAACACCTTCTATATTCTATGTCACTACATTGATCAACAACTTCTATATTCTATGTCACTACATTGATCAACAACTTCTATATTCTATGTCACTACATTGATCAACAACTTCTATATTCTATGTCACTACATTGATCAACAACTTCTATATTCTATGTCACTACATTGATCAACACCTTCTATATTCTATGTCACTACATTGATCAACAACTTCTATATTCTATGTCACTACATTGATCAACAACTTCTATATTCTATGTCACTACATTGATCAACAACTTCTATATTCTATGTCACTACATTGATCAACACCTTCTATATTCTATGTCACTACATTGATCAACAACTTCTATATTCTATGTCACTACATTGATCAACAACTTCTATATTCTATGTCACTACATTGATCAACACCTTCTATATTCTATGTCACTACATTGATCAACACCTTCTATATTCTATGTCACTACATTGATCAACAACTTCTATATTCTATGTCACTACATTGATCAACAACTTCTATATTCTATGTCACTACATTGATCAACACCTTCTATATTCTAGGTCACTACATTGATCAACAACTTCTATATTCTATGTCACTACATTGATCAACAACTTCTATATTCTATGTCACTACATTGATCAACAACTTCTATATTCTATGTCACTACATTGATCAACAGCTTATATATTCTATGTCACTACATTGATCAACAACTTCTATATTCTATGTCACTACATTGATCAACAACTTCTATATTCTATGCCACTACTCGACAACGACATTAGAATATATGTCGAAACGTCGCTTACATAGAATAAAACACGTTGTTGATCAATAAATTGTGTCTTCAATCTTAATAACTTCATGCATTGTTTCTAAAAGATGAATGTTCAGACGTAGAGATGAAGCAACGAGTAAGTGATATATACATTTTGAACTAATTCATTTCTATTTGGGGTGGAGGAAATCAAGTTTACGAGATACTCAATTTCAAAATATAGAAGCTGATTATCTAGATGTTGGTTTTCGACTAACTAAATGCGATTAAAATTTCAGTTAAAATATTTTATTCAATCTAAGAGGCACCGAATCATAGGATGTGGAAGTATCATGAATATCACAGGTAAATGTATCTGCTTCAATTTCGCTGGATAAAAATCAATAATGTTGTTGCCTTGTGTCGACCATTCATACATGGTATACTAAGTAGATAATAATTAATTCATCTCGGCTTCAATACATATACAGAGGCCGTAAAGCCACTGACCTTAAGTCACCTGTGTTTACCCAGAATGCTCCTCGTCCTGTCTACCTGAGCTAATTGGCGCGTGCAAGCATGTGAGCGTGACGGGGGGTTTTGTTGCGGGGGTCAGACACCGGGCACTCGGCCAGGTGAGGAGAGCTGGGGTTACCTGGGGACACGCGCAGATTAGCGGACTAACGGATCAGGTGGAGTGTGGAGGACGAACCGATGGCTGCAGATCAGCTGGCTGGGAAATATTGGCGATGCGTAAAATTTAAATAGTTAGAGCCATCAAAAATAGACATTTATGAAATTTTAGATCTTAAAAACTTATAATGACTAAAAAGAAAGATAAATGGCTAATGGGATCAGGTAGTCAGCTGGGCTGACAGATCAATTCAGGGTGTTCGACTCTTTGTGAAAGGTGATAGAACATATTGACCATGAACATTTACATCATGAACTGAAATTGCAAAAACATGATTAACATTGAATAAAGATAAATAAAGAATTTGACAACAAAACGAAAAAAAATACAAATGAGAATGAGCACAAGAATTTGCAAGCACAGAAGACCTCACGTAGATTATCGAAATACTTCCCAACCATGTAAGCTTATTCACACCCGTTTGCTAGTATATTTTGAAGACTTGATGACAACTTAAAGCGGATATATTTTTATTGTTAAAAGAGCTAATGTTCAATTTGTAGAACCTCTGTAGTTCTGCTTTGATGCTTTTGATTATTTAAACTTGATAAAACACAATACCGTTATGAAATGTGTAATAACAGTGATCAAATGAGTAAATGTCATATTGAATATTTAAAGGGGTTGCATAAATGTAAGCAATAAGTTAACAAATGATAAATAAAGGTTTGTCCTTTCATTTCTAAAATATTTACAATAATGTAATAAGTTTAGAGGTACACTACATTGAAGAACTAAGTCCACATGAGGAGTGCCAGAACTACTTGTATTGTACTTGCAAGCTGTCGGCATTTAAATGTAGTCAATACACGTATAATGAGTGGTCATTTTAGATGCATATCTGTAAAAACTACTACTGGCGTTAACCTTGAACTCTCGGGTCTGTATTAAGTGCAGATATCACAAACAAGTATTCACAATTCTCTAAATGTCTTCATTGTGTTAAAAGTTTGTATCATTGTTCATTAACCTTTGGTATGGGTCATCTATAGAAACATATATTTAATAAATGAAATAATTTTTGGATAAATAAGGAAAACATATGGAATTTGGAAACTTACACTTAAACTCAAATTACATGTACCAAGTACATAGTATTACTATATCATATATAGTGAGATGCATGTACTTCTCTCTGTGACTAAGGGGAAGGGGTTATAACTACAATACTGTGTCCAATATCCCTCCTTCACAATGAAAAAAATATATTTTATATGTAGATATAATTCAGTACAACTCTTTTAACTCCATCAATATATTACTTACTGTTTGTGATAAAAATATTCCTTTCTTAGATAGCATACATGAGTACATTACACCTACGTAAATCGAGTAGGAGTCTTCTATGTATAATATACGTGTAATGTTTGTCCTTGTACACGAGATCTGTCGTGATTGGGTAATGAAACTGCGTTCTCTCTCCAATATTCACAAAATAATCCTATCCCTTTGATTTTGAGAAGTAAACATTATATAAACAATTAATTTTGAATAACCAATGTCCTTTACAAAATTAATTTCAAACCGGTTTAATCAGTGAATGTTTTTTTCACAATGATATCACAATGTCGAAAGAAGTATCCTTACATACATCATGTTATCAATATCAAATGTTCATGTTATACTTTGTAACATCATCAATGCTTGATAACGGTATTATAACATATACTGAAACGTCGCTCTCTTATATATTTATAGAAGTTGATACTCCATAAACGCTTGTCATCATTTATATGCATTAAACGAATCGCCAAATGTGTTAAATTGCTTATTTCATTATCATGTTTGTCTTAACCTTGTCGCATGTGTGTTCTGTTTTGTCTGAAATCTCGTGAAAAACACTTACTTCCAAGTAAGTTACAGACATTTTTAAATCAACGAACACAATTGAAATTGAAATTTACCAGTATCTAGTCATATCAAAACGACTGTTGACGTATATGTATTTTAAATAATCAAAATATAGACAAAGGTGAGGAAGATAGAATAGTAGAAAGATGTAAGAAATGTATAACATAGCTATATTACACATCTTCATCAAACATAATTAGAGGTAAGCCAATCACATATTAGCTTAATTGAAAAATTAAGAACTTTTATTTGAATTTCAATCCTTCTGAAATTTCATTTTAATTTCAGTGACTGTAAACGTTAGTCTATATCTCGATCACCAAACACTTCATCACGAATCATAGATATTTTCAAAATGGCGTACATTATCGTATAACAGTACTGTATGCTACAATTTCAAAGAGACATATTGGCTGTAATTAATTCACGAATGGCACACATATAGCTGCTCGTTTAAGTGTCAACTTGCGACTTTACTGTTTAACAGGAGGTCTAGAATTAATGACATTTATTTATTTTTAATTAGAGTAAGGACACCAGTGTTAATTTCTTAAAATGTAATTGGCAAATTCATAAATAGCACAATTCTCTTTCCCAGCATTCGAGAGTGAAAAGGTTAATATATAGCAGAGATAACTCGGTGAGAGGAACTTAAAAGCGGTCAGTTATGTCCATTTGCGTATGGCGGTATTGTTGTAAGGAGGTCACGACACCTGGTACTGTAGGCATATACATATATAGATAAGCTTATGTAGGTATATAAGATTATATAGGTACTTGCGGTTTCCATGAGATTCATCAGGAGAAAGCTTGTCATTCTATGACTCGTTAAATGTCGTTGTCTAATTTAAAGAGATATCGAAGATTGTGAGAAAGTATCGAACTGGATATGTTATGATTCACTAATAAAGTGCAATAAGATAAGGCATCTATTGAATGCATATATATATATATTCAAACATATGAAAATTGAAGATGAAAAACCATTTTGTGTTAATTTAGCAATTAAATGTCGATAGAAACATTTCAATCTAACATCTAATGTAGACATTATTTCAAACACAAATAAAACAATTACTACGTCTTTTCTTATGAAAGTTCTAAAATGTTCATATTCATAGCATGGCGTTTAGTTACTGACGAACAACTGAGGTAGTAGGAATACAGAGAAGGCGTGGTCTGCATACGTACAGACCAATCAAAGTTGATTACATCTCATAATGCCTGGACGGTGCCTAGATGGAACCGAGGGTTGACACTGTAGATTTACGAGTGGGAGGGACAGGAGGGGGGGATATGAACGTCACAGAATGACAGGATTTCCCTGGCAGTATATAAAAGGAAGCGGGTGGAAGTATACCTGACACTGCCAGCTCAGCAGGAGTAGACACACATCTGACACTGATACTGACACTGTGAAGCATGGAGGCACCCCGTATTGCATGTACCCCTATACACGAGGGTCTGGATTCACAAAGCGTCACCTGGAGTCTCTGTCTCCTGGCCCTCACCCTGGTTCTCTACTTCTACTGGAGATCTGTCTCTGTTCTCACCCCCAAACTCTCTCACGCTCTCCCTCCCGGCAACGATGGACTGCCCATACTAGGGGAGACGCTTCTTCTGGCTTCTGAGAAGGTACTGTTTTGCAATATTCTTTATCATCACGACTTTCCTTTAAAACATGAATTTACATATGAACATTGTTGGTTTGCCTTTGTTAATTTTCTATTACCGAAATGATATGTTTTAAAGATACATCCATTCTGTTTCATAAAATTGTATTTGTCTGAAATACGTGAAAACAAACGACATGTGCTGATTTCAGTTCAAATTATTTCACTCAACTAGTATATTCATCCCCAATCGCCAAATACATCATAATTACTAGTTTCTAATTAAAATCGAGCAACATCATTATACATGTGCAGAAAGCGAAACTACACGTTCCATTTACATGCACAGTAGTTATAAGACCTATTAAACATTATCAACTTAAAGTTTTATTTCAGTGTGTTGTAAATAAGTTTCCAAAATTACGTTTTACTAATTGACGCGCGCCACACGCAGTGCATTGTCCGGTTTTCGATCATAAATTACTTCTTTTACCTTCATATCGTCAATATACTAAGTCGACTAAGATCAAAATGGCAATTTTCGGTAACAGTCGGACCGTCCCGATAAATTAACACATGTTATACCATTTGGCAAATGTGACCCCAAACAACACAATGGATTTACCTTTGAGAAGGATAAAGTGAAAATAACTGTTCAAATTTGAAATAAGTTGAGGAGAGGTAGTGTATGTTCACATAATGTTACCGATCACGGATGAAGAAACATCACCCCGTAGACCATGCCAAAAGGGCTAGGGAAAGGGTATACGAACAGAATCCAGTCTGTATTCCGTGCGGGTTGAATTAGCATGTAATAGAACAAACTTCTCCGTCGATTATGACTGCCATTTACGCTATCATAGACAGTGTGATTCATCCATCTCGTTTCCTGCTGCTACATGTATACCCATTGATATCTTCAGTGTTTTGTTTGTTATGTTGACGTTTAGATTATCCATTTTTCGGGTTTTCAGGATAACTTTTTCCGGAAACGACGAAGCCAGTTCGGCGCGGTGTTCCGGACGCACCTGTTCGGATGTCCGGCAGTCCGAGTGACCGGGGAGGAGAATGTCAGGGACGTTCTGCACCGGGAGGGACGCCAGGTCCAGTCCTACTACCCCACGTCCGTGCGACGTCTCTTCGGCGATAACTCCATCGTTACCCTAACCGGGCCCAAACATCGGCTCCGGAAACGCCAACTTATACAGTCACTATCGCAGGACTTTCTTCATGAACATACACCAGACTTCTCCGAGTTGATAGCACAGCATATGGAGAGTTGGAAGACACAGGAAGTTGTAGATATCTACCCAGCATGCAAGATTATTTCCGTCCAGACGGCGCTGCGCTTCCTGTTGCGGTTGGAACCGGCGCCTATCCAGACAGAGAGGATCCGAAATCTGCTGTCTGTGTTCACAGACAACCTCTTCTGCTTCCCGCTCTACCTACCTGGCACCGCGTACTACAAGGTAACATCAAGCTATAACATGGTCCTCTTTGAAACGTTATGGTTTAATTAGTTAACTTTAGTGTTAAAGATTATAAATTGAAAACATAATTTAGTTTTAATGGTGGCTCTTTGCATTCAATGTAATAAAAGGTTTGAAATGCATTTCGTTTTCAATATCGAATATATTCATTCTTTAAGTGTTAAAAACATAATCATCCACGATGTTCGAAATGGCTTGGATTCAGTATTCAAATGATGTTTTATTTTTACTTACCAAATTGCATGCTTAATTTACAGGCTCAGAATGCCAAGCAGCAACTGATTGCTATAATAGATGAACTACGGAAGTCGAAAGTCTGTGAATCTGAAGACACCTGCTCAAGCTCGGAGGAACTGTTCGAGTTGTTGTTTGTTGGCGCTGACAACAACGGTACGGGGATGTTTGTCATCGCTAATCTTCTCGCTAGACACCCGGAGGTAGTTGAGAAGGCCCGCTCAGAACTTGAGAAAGCCGAACTGCTGGGTCATAAGACAAATGATGACGTCACCATAGTATATGATGACGTCACCTTAGAGCAGGTGCGCGGTCTGACATACATCCGGGCAATCGTGCGAGAGTGTATGCGACTGATGCCACCAATTGGTGGGGTGTACAGAACAGTCACAGAGGCATTTTGTCTAAACGTGAGTAGATCTCTTCTTTAAACCAAAATTAGTACTTCAGTCAAATTGATTACTGGCAATTAATTGATTGTTCTAAACTATGGATTGTTCTCTAGTGATATTGGATTTATACTTACCAGCAAGTTATTATAACATCTGACAACATCCTCCAGCAAGGAATAACTCCCGCCAGTCGCCATCACTGGCTCATTAATCCTTACCGCATTTCCTTAACTGTGCTGTGCTTGTGTAGCCGCTCGCTGCATCTCAACTTCATAGTTAATATACTAGCACAGGAAAGCTAAATACATGCATCAAGGTTTAAATTAGCCAGTGATTGCGACTCGCGCAAGGTATGCCCTGTGGAGGAAGTTGAACATCTGAAGAATAGCAACGTTAATATATTGCAAATATTGAAAACGAATGGTTGTCACAACATACTCTATACTATCTTATAAAATTCTGGCAACCTTTGCATGTTCTAATTCAATATAATAATTTTGATTATGAACATAATAAACGCTTGTGTAAATTAATCAACTGAAATGTTTAGACGCGAAAGTGGACAACCCAATCTACATGGACGTCTCCAAAGCGTAGTACCTACTTCCCCATCATGTACTATAGATATACGCTACTTATACATCTAGTATTTCCTGGCCACGCCTCCTGTGTGTACTTATCCGTCCATCACAGTCACAGTTACTATGCCCTGTGGCAGAATCTAGTTCAGACCACTCTCCTACTGTGACCCAGTTAGAGTCGGCTCGACCTGACTTCACCTAATTTGACCCCATCTGACCAAAGTTGATCTGACATGACCCGCCGGTGATCCTCTGTGACCCATATAACCTCGTTATGATGTAGATCCAGGTCACTAGCAATGATGATGGAGGTTAGTGGGTTAAGCTGCTCGTATTCAAAGCCATTGCTCTTATTGATTCCCTCCCTCGGCACCTGTAGGTGTGTATGTGAACATTTCAATATAAGAGACGCTAATGGTCACTTGTCAGAGACAGACAGTGTGAAATCTATGAATAAAGCATTGTGGGAGTCAGTATCAGATGGGACCTATCATAATAGGCTGTTTTCATTCCTTACCCATTGTACATAACTTTTAATAACGGTTATGTTTTGTCGTATCATAATTTAAAATTCGAAGGTAATATTTTAAAACAAAGTCTATGAAGGACACTTATATGGATATGGAAAACATAGAGGATGATAACGACCTTTCATTTAAAACCATTATTATTATTCTATTCTGTTTATTATTTGCAAAAATTAATCTAGCGAAATTACCGACCGTTTTTTTAAATACACGTATTTCCGGGAGTCATGTACCATTTGCGGCGGTAGGATCACAGTGACGTCACAACTGCATATTGTTATGGCGTCATATATGTAGCGGTATTACACACTTGTTTAATATCCCTGTATAAAATAACACTGTATTTTCATCATTTTAACATAACTGTTTTATATGCGTACCAACAAGCATATACTCCGGAATGTGTAGTAAAGTATGTTCAGAAGTTGTTATCAAGAAATCTTTGCTTTTCTAACATAACGTGTGATTTAATCACATATAGATGTATAATCCTTTACCTACAGGGCTACCACATACCCAAGGGCTGGCGAGTGATTGCAGGAATCAGGGAGACTCACGAAAATGACCCAAACATCGAGGAACCATTGATATTCGACCCAGACAGGTGGCTCGAAGCTGATACTAAGCCAAGTTTCCTAACTTTCGGAACCGGAAGTCGCATGTGCCCCGGGAAGCTACTCGCCGACAACTTGCTACAAGTGTTTGTAGTGGAACTCATCAGACGAGGAAGTCTACAAGTCATCACAGATTCACGTATTACCATGTTTCCGGCCGTGAAACCTGCTGAAAAGATAGTCATGGCTTATAGTTAGTTAACCTGCTCGATCCTCATATAAGAATATGATGACAACACACATGTGACCAACTTCTCTCCGCAAGGCATAACTCGGTCAGTCTCCATCGCTGGCTACTATAAACCTTGTAGCATTCCTTTCACCTTTCCGTTCTTACATAGCGGAGCGTTGCACTTGAATCGCTAGTACACAAACATTAAGGAAATACAGCAAGGCTTAACGTGATGGAGACTGGCGCGCGTAATGCCTTGTGTAGGGAAGTTGACATGTGACTATGAATCTGTACAAGTTGGTGTATGCATATTACATAATGAACCGTATTGCATACACAGCTGAATGTAAGCAGCCACTGTTGAATGGAGCAGGAACGTTACTAGATTTAAAGGATACTAGTGGATATACAGGATAGGTGAAACGATGGGGCTCAAATGACCACAAATCGAACCCTTAAGCTACGTAAATGAACACCGATTGTATTCACGAGAAACCAATCTAATACTTCTTGCGTTCCTGTAATGAAAGCCTAGGTACGACTGACAGAACTTTCAATGTGTTATTATAACTTATATTGGTATTCATTACTAAACTGTCTTTAGATGATGGAGCTAAGTAGAAGACCCTAATATCATGCATCGTGGTTGATATCGATCATTGTCACGTGTAACGTGCCATATTGTTTATTACATGTACTTCGTTTTTGTTATAGTTGTCTTTTCACTACATCCATTCCCACAACTGAGATTTACATTCAATCTGTGATATGTTTGTGCCATATGTCTTCGTTAACAATGTTAATTTGTTTCCTTTGTCTCGAATAAAGTTGATATTTTGACATTAGAATACTTTGTTTGATTGATGAGGATGATGATTGTGAAGTGAAACCTTAGTACAAGCTCGTAACACCATTTAAATATGTTGCACAATCATAGTTAGGGACATTTTAAATTTTGAATAATGACGTATCTAAAACTTGACATGCTACTGAAATATTAAGCATAATATATATATATATATATAACATCCAATATCCCTAACTTATTTTGTCCAGTATATATCGGCTGAATTATTCGTGTTAAACCTCAAAAAGCCAAACTCAACCATAAGCCCTGGTGTTCTTCCGCCAAACTTACACTTTGGTGGTAGTACTACAATCAAATGTAACCGATGTAATAGAGTGGTTTGTAGCGCTACAATTGCTTTGTGGAAGGGGACCAATGTACCCAGCCAGCACTTTATACACGTATATAAAGTGTGTTTCATAAACATCCAACGTCTGCATAGCCAAATAGTAAAATGTTACAGTTTCCCTTTTCATCTGTATTATTGTTTTATAATATTGAAATATTCAAGGGTATATTTGACTCGATCATTTTCACTCATTGGTGGGTGGGAGTCCCGTGAGGTTTATATATGTAGCTTTTTTAGTAACTCAAAACGTCCAAACGTGTCTATACATGTATATCCACAATGGTCGTTTAGTAAAAGACAACTAAACCGATAATGCATGGTGAATATGTCGATCAAACATGGCTGCCGAGAAATTGACATATTTCCCCAATTTGCTTTCAAAAGGTAAAGGTGATAGTTTCCAGCCATGCATTCCCTACCCACAAAGGTTACTCCCATCAGACTTCTGATCCTAAAATCTGAAAGGAGGATAACCTCTGTCGGAAGAGAATAGTTTCCAGCCGAACAGTCACGAATGCAACGGATGAGATAGAGAACACTACAACATGTGCACATTAGCGTGTCTGTTTTATTAGGTTGACAGGTGCCCGCCCCACGATGTGCACATTGTGCACCAGGTTTGTCTTACTGTCTGCCTATCTGTACCCTGCATGTCTATCTGCAGTTGCCTGCATGTGTATCTGTGCAGCCGCGATATGTATACTTCCATACAGCCCGTATCATCCGAGCAACACATTTATATCTCAGAGATGATGTGAATAAAAACTAATATAACATGTCAAGTAAACACAAAACGCTTTGCGTCAACCTAGCTATCTAGTAATATCATATGTTTGATTCACCCCGTTAAGGGCCCATTCTATAAAGGTATATACATTGTTGATACAACGTGCCATATTCAACCTTTATCGAGGGTGTCATAAGCAGTATGTGTGTTATCAGTTAAGATTTAATTGGTATTTACACTGACAGAAATCACATGTTATTATCTCCACTTTCAATCGTATAACGTCACTGTTGACGTCATGCAACAATACAATAACGTCAAAAGCCAGGCTGGGTAATCCATTTAAAATTTCGTCTTCCAATCGTCATTTACGAATCTTTTACTTTTTGTCCTAAAATAATAAAACATTTGTCATTTCCTATTTAATGAATGACGTCACTTGTCGTGATGTTATACAATTTATAGTTTAAATCTAAAATCGTAGCTGAACCGCTAAAACATGATCGTTTTCTAAACTTGTGTATTTTAGTACTGTCTACCTGAATTTATTCCTTGTCAGTTTGAGGGTCGAGGCAACCAGCAAGAGTCTGGTGTTGCAATGACTGTTGGATGCTGTAAGTTGCCACTACAAATTGTACTGTGTGGGCGGGTCTTAATATGGGTCATCAGTGTACCTTTGTGCAACCAGGTGTATGGTCTCATATGTAACATAATAGTATGTTGCAGTTTTTGAACTACCTTGACAACCGTCCAACCTCCTCACATGGTTTTGTACGTAGATTAATAGATATAATGGCAGATGGAAACAATAATGTAATTAATTGGTATCTAGAAAGTCGTTACTTTAAATATATATTTGTAAAAAGGGTGCAGATATTCAAAGAGTCGGAATTAAGGCAAACGCTTTCGTGTAATGAATCGCGGGAAGCGTCTCTAAAATGTACAACATAACTGCATGTGTATAAAGGTCTGTATATATTCTTCCCTCATAACATGATAACAACTACCATTTTTAAAGGACAAAATACGTCTTGTCTTTTACATTTGATCACACTGTGTTATGTATTATTGAAGTTGTATTCAACTTATCAGTTTGGTTGCATAACACATAACTGGTATACACACAACGGTTATACGAATTACTGTGGGAATTTACTGCCATGTTTCCCTGGGTTTTCGTCCAATGGCAACTTTTGACGTAACCTTATTAGTCAAATAGCCATGATTATCGTTCAATATGTTTGCATTGTCTCAACTTGTGATATCAAGAAAGCAACATTAATTAAGGACGTCACCACTATAGCAAACCGTCAGCGGATGTTAAAACTAAATACGTGTACGTTACTTACAGTTCTCATGAATCAGGGACACGATGGTGTGTCTTCTTGATGAATTTAAGCTGTTGCCATGCTCTCCATTTACGTCTGTGGCGTGTTATTATAAAGTTCGAAATGCATTAGAAGCCAGGACGTAAACCAGTTCCATACAAACAAGCTAATGGATCAACACTTTGAAAAATGAGAGGTAATTATGCTTCTTCTGAACATAAGTTTATCTGTCTATTCTGTCAGCGTACATGACTATAGATGCTTATTTCATCATCAGCAATCTCACCAGGGCTGTAGTTACAGAAGTGCAACGTTGCAAGCAGGTGGGTCTGAAATCTCCCCTCCCGTCCCTCCCCAAATTACATAACAATTGTGCCGAGCATGTGTCTGGTTAAAGAAACAAACACTTCCGGCGAGTTGGCAGTCCTACAAAGAACTTCAATGACAACCAAATATACATGTGCAGTTAGATGCGTCTAGACAACGTTTTCCTCCACTTGTACCCAATGTCATTTCTAAATTAATCCTCGGTGTTTGTTAAATCACGACTGACACGGTGCTGACAGACAGTTCCTCCCTGCCTCAGGAGCGACGTCAGAATCATGGGATGTGGGTCAGTATAGTGCACGCCAACCTTCCACCAGCCTTGAAACACCTAGGCTTCAAGATCCTTGTGCGTAACCTGAACTGAGTCTAGAGGCTCTATATAAGTTATTTTATAAATATTGAATCTAAAAAATGTCAGTAGCAAAACACCAGTGGCGATCCTATCCTGTTAACTCAACACTAACTGCCCTGGAAACACGTTTTCGCTTTCCATCAGCTAGTTATATGGGTGACCGATATTGCTTGACCATGGAGCTAATTATTGCACTCTAGAACATGTTGTCTTACGTTACTGAAATTCTCAATTTCCGTGCCATACTAAACTTCAGGACAATCTCATTTAAAACAGATCGAAAGTAACACTCGTACTTCGCCACGTCAGGTCATGACCTTTCACTCCAGCCAATCAGCGACGAGGCTAGAAAGCCATCGGATCGATTTGAGCTGACATTCAAGCCATATCTAAGATGGCCTCTGATTGGTTGAATTCATTGAAGATGAAAGGTTACAGTGAAGGTCATCTGACATTTGAGGGATAGTACTCAGATCGATAAACGAGGTGCGAGTGTTACGTTCGATCTGATTTAAATGAGATTGAGGTTCAAAGTTATATCGCTTTCTTACTTTCAGCCCTTCCGAATCGATGAGAAAAGAAAAGGACATTCTAAAGACAACAAGATTGAATGAATCAGTGACTATACTGCACATAAATGTTATGTTCATTGTCGTATAGTGAAGATAAGCATTATCTTTCCTAGAAATAATGTTATTGGGAGTGAAGTTTGATAAAGCTCTAGCTGTTGTTAATGTATCCCACATAAAATGTTATCAGCAAACGATATCGCTATATGAAACACCAATGATACCTTTACCTTAGTCAGAGCCTCAAACTTGAGGCGATAGGTATGCTAAATTTTCACAATAGCAAATCGTCGATATAAATAGTTAAACTGATTCCATACGACGAATGAAAGGAGTGTTGGAACTGTGGGAAAGACATACAACATGCATGTGTTTATAAAGGTCACACAACAAGGATCAGAAAACGACAAAAGGATCTAAACCGAAAAATAAAGAAGTTAATCATCTTTTAAACTTTTCATCCCTCTACCACCAACTTCATCATTGCCACTCAAGCACCTCAAACGTAGACAGCTCAGGCCTGAGATACGTGAGCTCCTTCACTATAGTCTGTGATGACTGCAGGGGCTGTGTTAGTCACACCAGGTAAAGGTTAGATGTTCTGACACTCTCAATAACATTACGCACTTGTTTATGATAGCAATGCTATTATTTCCAGCTTATAACGTGGCTCCTATTTGCAATCACGGCAACGGCGGTCTCTAAAGACTTTATGATCATCTACAGCGTATGGAAGGCAGACATTTCGACAATATCCAAACAGTGGTTATGTAAACAATGCACTAGGGTCGATACCCTGTCGTCACCTCATTAAAGAGGATACTGACTCACTGCGTGATTGTACAACCATAGATAACTTAACAGTATACTAGTGATTTTCCTTTTTTGTGGAGTCACTGTTTAAAGGTGCTAACCAAATAGGGAAATTTAACTGAAGGGCAGGAACAGTTAATATAAAACTACATTGTACAAGTCTGGATGTCTACTCTTTATTGTCAATAAAACGTCCTGTCGGAGTATTTTTACCATTTTATTTAACTTATTTATTATTTCCTTTCTTGCTTTATATCAGCATTAAGTCAACATTGATGTGATATCTAGTCAATAACTAGTTGTGTAGCACGTGTCTAGTCAGCATCTAGCTTGTATAACATTTTCATTTAGCCAGTATCATGTAACCAGTATGTTGTCCGTATCCATCTACTGAGTACTCTGTCGATAAAGTTAAAGTGTCTAGTCGGTATCTATTCTGCATCTACTTAATATAGTGTCTAGTCAGTATGATCTATTCTGCATCTAGTTATAGTGTCTAGTCGGTATCTATCTATCAGTATACGGACCTTGTTCATTCACTATATGATCCTTGTTCATTCATCATATGACCCTTGTTCATTCACCATATGATCCTTGTTCATTCATCTTCTCCTCCAGTTCCCAGCGGTCAAGACAGCTGAAAAGTTGTGTGCAGACTCCATGGCCAATGGGGATTCTAAATTGTAGATTTCGTGACACCATGGGGTCACAGGGTCACATCGTTAAAAACCTATTTTCATCTTCTTCTCCAGTTCCAAAAGGTCTAGAGAGCTGAAAAGTTGTGTGCAGACTCCATGGCCAATGGGGATTCTAAATTGTAGATTTCGTGACACCATGGGGTCACAGGGTCACATCGTTAAAAACCTATTTTCATCTTCTTCTCCAGTTCCAAAAGGTCTAGAGAGCTGAAAAGTTGTGTGCAAACTCCATGGCCAATGGGGAGTCTAAATTGTAGATTTGATGACGTTTATTTTCATCTTTATCTTAAGTATGTAAAGCTCTAAAAGGTGAAATGTTGTGTAGAGACTCTTTGGTCAAAGGTGATTCTTAATTGTAGGATTGGTGACCCTGTGACTCCAAATGTTGGTCACAGGGGTCACGATCTAAAAACCTATGTTTTGCTTGTTGAATTACTTGAGATAACTTAGATATTCAACCATAGATAATAAATCAATGAAATCCTGATGAGCTACAGAGCCCATGGTTCTATTTTATTATAAATAGCTATAGGGTTTTGCAATAATATTTTCAATGTTTTATATGTTCAATACGATAAAATGTTGGTTTCTAAACAATAGTCGTTTTAATATACTTTTTACAAGATTAGTAATTCCTTCAGAAACTAATGTACTCTCAAGAGTGTGAAAATACTGTTCTCCCCTGAGAAAGACACCATGCATTGTTTATGAAGTCATCACAACCTTTCACTTCAAAGCAAATCATAAATATCATCTTAGATACATATCACATTTATACCTATCTGAACACGCGCTTGATAATATCGCCGTATACCTATATACACGTGTTGTCCGAACACCTGTCCGCTTCACACACACAAAAACACCTGTGTCGATGTGTCTTGGATGCCGGTAGGTGCAGGGTTGGTGAGAGATATAAACTAATGATCAATCTGACATTAAGCAAAGTACCAGGTGTGTGTAACTCTCAGCGACATGCATACGTATGTTTACCAGTTAACATACAAACATGTTGTGATATGGTATACATAAGAACGTAGGTTTTGACGCATTTTTGCCGTCATTAGAGCGTGAAAGTGTTACCTGCCTGTGAGGTATGACGTCATTGCGTCCTTGAAACCTTTCAAACACTTATGTATCCTCTCACACGATACGATTTTTTAAAAAGTCGGCCTTACTCCGCATCTGGAAATAAGCTCAAGATGAAAGGCGAAGTACGCACTTATTGTTGAACCTTTAAAGGGGTCACCTGGGCTACTGTCATACTCGCACCGCCATTGTTTTATCAATACCAGGATACGCGAATGACGTCTTTTGACTCGTTCCATGATACACTAGCTAGTTCACTGCCACACTGATAAATGTCAAGAAACTGCTTCATTTCAGATTTTTTAAGACAAAACTCTCGATTTTCATAGAAAAGAAATTCAGATGTGAGTCAAAGGTCACGTAAAAAATGAATGGTACGTATTGCTTGTAATGGTCATCAGACCACGCCATCAATAATCAATTAGCAAATTTGTCGAAAAGATACAAATGTATGTGTCCTTTCTGATATTGATAGATGTATTAAATAGATTTTAGCACACTAACGTAACGTTCTAATGTGGTCTTGTTACGATGGGCAAAGAAAAGCATGACTTTTGTTCGTTCATGGTGACAAATGAACTGAAAAATTAAAATGATGGTTTGTGACCAAGATACATATTATGGTTCCATATTAATAGAGTAATAATAACGATGTATATGAATGCATGTCACAGAGCATGGTGTAGATTAGGAGGAGACATATTTCCTGTACATCTGCAACCCCCAGAGCGCACATGCACTCCTATAAGTTTAGCAGTACGCTTGACACAATGGCGTTCTGCTTCTAAGAAGTATGTTTGATATTGTACTGTTGTTGCCTCGGTGTGAGCGAGGGTAACAAGGCCGGTCGAGTGTGATTAGGGAATTGCCCCATGAGTCAATGTTGGTGTAAGCAGCCATCAGCTCTACAGTCTGTCTGCGGCCAAATATAAGCGTTTTCAGATTCCAGTTGTGTTAACAACATGCACCCTCGTTTTTAAGAACATCCATTCTTGAAGCTGACTTCCTCGTCCCGACAATAGCCATGCGGAGGGGTGTGTATCTTTCAGCTATTTACTCACATTTTCTCGATACCAAACCGACTTTAAGCTGTTTTCCAACATAATAGTAAAGTCTGGCCTGATTTGTGATAGGTTTGCATTATGAATGGGTGGTTTGAGACCGGTAAGTCAATGTTTGTGTTCGCTCTCTCTGATGGTACATTGTGTAACACGCCACTATTACTGTCAGCTGCCTGATGATGATCCTCCATCCGCTCCTCACTTACTTCACAGTCGGTGTGAATAAATATATTTCACAACGTATCTATGTCCATACATTAAGAAAGTAAATCACTCAAAGTTCGATTTACAGGTGAGAATATTTATCCCTTAGATAAAGACATTAAATGAAAATCAAGTTTTCTTCAAATTCCTGCTTTATTGACATCACACATGCTTTATTTTTGTACACATTTGTCAGATGAAAATAGAAATAAATAAAGTGTTTATTTCTATTTGAAATATATGAGACAGACAAAAAAATAATAAAGCCCGTCACCATGCAATGCCAATTAGAGCACAAGATCTTTATTTTCTTTGAATTCTAAATGTTGGTGGTTGATTTTGAAGAATTAATAATTGTCGATAATAGAGAAGAAATCAAAATCTTACTCAATCCAAAATCGATCAAGATTGAGTATCCAGTTCACTTGCCATAGTCTTGTAACAGTAAATTATTCCCTTTATATGTTTCACTGTTTTTGTTGTACATTTCGAGAAGCGATTGAAGTATTATAGAAGCAGGATAGAGCTTGCATGATATGCGGTCGCCCGCTTTTCATAAAGACGGTAGGCAACATTAAAAATTAATTGTGAGGGCAAGTCGAAACTGGAGTCGTTTTTAAGAAATGACTATCAATTTATGTAAAACAGATTTGTAGAACCCAAGACTTCAGCTAGTTTCAAATCCCCCTTTTTAGAAAATCAGTTACAAATTTGATTTGATGATCGCAACTTTCATTAGCAAACACCACACCTGACATATGCTCGTGCAGGTACCATGGTGAGAGGTTCAGTTCACAGCACTCTTGGACATTCGTGATTTTATTTTCAGTACTGAAAGGTCACAGGCCTGTAGTACAATACATGTCAATGATAATATGTACACGCACATGAATGAAGATGATATTCAACAATTAGGTATAACTTATATTATGTGTAGAAATATATTCTGTTCTGAACACCATAGCATGGTAAACAAACATAGCCAGATTTTAAATAACTGCAATTGTTTGTATTACTTAACAAGTCTACAAATTTAAAAAGGTTCGGATGGACATGGTAATAGTTTTTAATATACAACTTCCTCAGTGAATTATAAATAGGGCAAATTAAAACGAAATGATATTCATCTTCTATTTGATTATTATTACAAAGTCTGCATATTCGATTCTCTCTTTGGACTGATTTGAATGTTACACTTTCGATATATGAATCATGTGATGAACATTTTAATCTACTTAACGATATCCTAAACTTTTTGAC
The DNA here is from genome assembly GCA_936450465.1 of Gibbula magus. NCBI lineage: Eukaryota > Metazoa > Mollusca > Gastropoda > Trochida > Trochidae > Gibbula > Gibbula magus. The sequence goes on from OW388303.1 coordinate 67,032,073, forward strand.
ATTTATACATGAAAGATAAATTTCTGATTCTAGAGTACATTTACACATCCTATAATACAGACACTTACTAGAAAGGGATATGTTTTCAGTCCATTCTTGTAATGAATATATTTTAATCTCCTCGTTACTTGATAAATAAAGTCCTCGTTCGAATCAACACACTGGTCTATCCACACAAAACCAAAACCCTTTGTGAATAAGAAATTTCTTAAAGAAGTTACCCAATTTTGTTGACCATTCTTATCATAAACATCATCATATTGTAACATTGGACATTATGCCAGCGAAGTATTCGTTGTTCTCATTCAACCACACCAATTGTGATAACTAAAAATGTTGTTTGTCATTCCTTATGAGAACGTAGTTCACTGTACCTTTACAAACAGGTGTTACCACACGATTTGTGAAAAACAAACTAAAATGAATGTTTATTCTGGACTGGTCATTCCAGTCTGACCGCATGTCCTTGTACAAATGAGGCGTTTCCATATTTTGGTTTCTGCTAGAAAAACAAAACGCCTTGAACCCGTACCGCTAACTGACCAAGGGAGGGTCTTCATATATCGGCGTGGGTCATTAGTGTTAATATACATAAATGTCCTCCACGTGTCTTCATAACACTTGCTGTATTTGTTATCATCATCACCAGCCTTCAGGGGCGTTAGTTAGTTTCTTCCCTCACTGATTGGGTTGTGCGTGTTCCTGTTATGTTGTAGACTATACTCAATCTCAATCGTCATAACACCAAACTCTGGACCAATCAGAACGAATCTGTTAAATATGCAATGGTATATTTGTGGTCGTTATGTGTCATATCAGAGTGGTAATTGTTTGTGTGAGTCATACAGAGAACTAAACAGAACACATCGCTTCAATTTCTGACATCTACAGCAGTTGTTCTAATCTAAACATATTGACTCTAGGCTGTAAGAGGGGATAGCGTGCACTATTGTTCCTATATTTCTGTTCTAATTTTAACATTTATTTATATACATAGGTCTTGTGGTCTATTATGCTAGGCTGGCTTGTGTTGTGACCTTGCCGTGTGTCTGTCTCATTTGGAAACAAAGCTCTCCGTTTGTCCCATAATGCCCAGCGAGAGGGCGACTATTTCCGGTTCCATGTGGATCTATTGGGTGTAGCTGGGACCTCACTTCCGCCTCGCATCAACCTCATTTCCGGTAAACCTATCGTTATGCCTGACCCAAGACACTCACAACATATTCCTCCAAGTCTGCACAAGAAGACAATAACTCTACACAATGACTCCATGTACCTACTGGAACCTGCACATATTCTAATGTTACGGGAACACACAAAGATTATATGACTTAACATGTATTTGCATGTTTACAGACACACCAAGAGTTCGTGTTCATTACATTGTCCCGTTAAGCAGATGCAATGTTTACTAACAGTCTGTTGGTGACGGATCCAGATGGTCGCAACAAGTATACACTCAACCGCGAAAATAACAGCACCATACAAAATGCAAGATAATTCAATCTACGAGTGATAAACATGACTGAAGAAAGGATACACCATGTATTCAGAAGCCAACTAAACTGAAGATGACATTTCAAAACATTATTTGTTCATATTTCTGAGAATCATACGTTTGAAGAATTCTCAAAATCGTCGTTTTCGGGCCTGCTTTATGACGTCCTACAGTAAAGAAGCGTCTACAAATTAGGTTCAAGAAGGTTATTTATGACGACAACATATCTTTATTAATTAAATTTCTACATTTCTACATTTTTTACTTAAATGTCAAAGACTCTGACTAAACATCCTTTTGAAAAAGCGAATTCAGCATCCCAATTGTATTTCAACTGACATAAACAAAATAATAAGCGTATCATACTCTGATGTATGAACTAAACATGTCTAACAAATACATTCAAAATACACTTTCCCCGGCAGCATTTTTTTTATATTTTACATTGTTGAAAATGAGGTGATGTGTTTTATGTGGTTGAGTGTGAACTTAGTTTTGGACAACACACATGGACCAAAACGGTATAATTCCCGACATATAATCAAGATTGACTTATCAGTTTATTTTGTTATAATATAAGCATGCTGCAAACATGGTGCAGTAATTCAATTTATAAATTATACACATATCCATGAAGCTTGTTAAATGAACTTACAATTCTCAACAAAGGCACTAAAGGGTAATTTTACAAGATGATTGGTCATTAAGTCCTTGGACATTGTTATTTTTATTGGAACAAACCCGTTAACCAGGACTTTTCATTTAGAATCATTTATATTCAAGGTTTGAATGGGTCTTGTGAAAACTACCAAATCTCAATATAATTGAAACAAGGTTGATAAAACATTACATAATGGCGAGGAGCTTTTACCTAGGGTGAAGTGGTGCAACGTTTTGGTTTTTGGATTGGATATTGTAAGTGCACTGTTACATTACATCTAACTGGGAACAGCGTCTCCGATATTACTTCAAGAACTTAAGGTTTCCAGGTCGCTACATTGTGGTCCCAAAAGCAATTTTCCTGATAATGTTCCACGTAGAAATCGCATCCTTGAAATAAGAAAGTGGATGTAAATAAAACACAAACGTTTAAACACCTTTGAAAAGATCGTCATTTATCAGTGCCTTCCACAGACAATTTTTTTAATCTTAATTGTCTATCCTTTACTTGGGATTTAATGAAAAACAATTTTTAATGAAGATATGAATGAATATATACACCTTAACATTATTTATGTTCGGTAAAGAGATGAAAGAATCACCAAAGTAAAGAAGATGAACAATTGAAAATGTGTTCAAAATTCAAACATGTTTCGTTATAAGGCATGATATACTTCTTGTGTTTAGCTGTTAAACATGTTTAGTTATCAGGCATGATATAATTCTTGTGTTTAGCTGTTAAACATGTTAAGTTATAAGGCATGATATAATTCTTGTGTTTAGCTGTTAAACATGTTTAGTTATAAGGCATGATATAATTCTTGTGTTTAGCTGTTAAACACCATCCTAAACGTGATTCCCATTACACTGAAACTAAATGCTAAACAGGGTTTATATAAAATGTATGGAAACATCATTCATTTTTTCGACTTCTGACTGTATTTCTTCATGTACCTCAACAAGGGACATCACTCAAGGTTCAATTAAGTCTATAATACTTGTGAACTTCTACTCGCATGAAACAGACTTTTGTTATAAAACCTACTTTACTTTCTACATTTATATCTATATATTTCAAGAAGTACATATGGTCTTTTATTGGCGAGGTGAAACTGAAGATAATATAAACCACAAGTATCATTGGCCTTCTTGAAGTTTTCTACCATTTTTTTAGGGATATGACACTAAATTTCATACGTTGCCTTCAACACATGAATCATATGCAAGACAGATTTACCCATTTCAAATATCTCACTGTGTTACATCAAATCTATAAACCTCTGTTTTGCGGAGATCACATAAGTCTTATTATGTTCGCCCTGCACTTGTCAGCCTGGGGTCAGCGGGTCCAGTAGTGACCACCACCTACTCGATCCGGACTCAAACTGGACGACTCCTGTTTATCCAGCAAGTAAATGCTAGAGTTCCACCAATCCAGGTGACGTCACAGTACGCAATGACCCTGCCAGTAGTCGCCAATATACACGTATCTTGGTCCCCTTAACCACCCTCTAGGTAATCTGGAAACTCTTGTCTCTTACTCCATGTAAACTCAGATGGGAGGTGTGAGTCCCTACCCAGTCTTTCTCCCGTCTGCTGGGGAGCCGAACAAGGTCAGCTAAATCACGTGATCACAACATTCGGCACGAGATCGTCTGCTGGCTGCTTCCCGCGCTCCTCAGTCGCATCTACCTGGTCACGTGATAATGATATACCGTGTGTGAAAAATCAAACACACAGAGTATCACACCTTCCGTATTGAGAGTAAAAAAATACGATAGAGCGACAGACCAATAGAAATGAGTTTGTGGCTAACACCGGTGTATATAAAACCTCACTGGCTCTGCACAGTGAAGTCGGTGTGAACATTGCCAGGTTATCAACTTATGGAGACATATATGAGCAGATTACAATCATGAAGTTATCGTGTTGTTACAGTCATGTGAGCACCTTGCTGTGTCTGGTGGTCATCTTGACCGGTGCAGATGGCCGGAGACGGAGGACGAAGCGAGGGAATGGACACTGTGGAGCTCATTCTCTGGTGGAGTACAATCTCTCATTCTTCGGGGACTGGTCAAAAGAGGATTTCCCGAGAATGTACCCCAAGTACAGGCCTCATGCCCAGTGGTCAAAGCTGTTTGGTGAGTTCATTTACTTGTATATGATTCGGGTCGGCTACTGTTACAGAACTAGTATCAAATCAATGACATCCGAGTCAGATACCAGTCTACATATTGCAAGTTGGGAATTGCTAAGAGAGTTCAATTTTCATTGAATGCAATTCAAATACTGTCTCACACACATCAGAAATTCGTCGTCTGTTCGATGTTTCTATGTTATGAGTGACAATAACTAAAGTTTCTTTTCTGAATTTATAAGCTGGTACCGATATCGCATGACGTGTAAATTCTTCAAGGGGTAGATACGTTAAAAGGTTTTCCCACCAGAGTATCCCAACAAACTCATGCACATTGTTCAAATTGTTTGTGGATTTCATTTATTTTCATAATCTGCACTGATACTTGCTTTTTGTTTTATTGCAATAATCATATAATTTGACCTAATATTTCACACTACAGTCCGTTAGTGTCATCAGGCGGCATCACACATAACAGTGTTAAATAATAAGTGCGAAATCCCTTGATTGCATACCTGCTTGACATTCAGCATACGTTTCAGTCATCATAGATTTGGCAATGTATACCTGGTTGTATGCCATAACGGTTTAAATTACAAAATTAAAATTATAATAGGACACTGCAAATTAATCTTACAATAATAATAGACCATCTGCAGAGCGATTCTCCCCATGACATGACGATAAACAATCGCGTCTAAATCCAAATACATACGTACAGAAAACACCAAGTGGGGACATTGTTTGCATAATCGAACATTGATAAAACAATGCATGTAACAACGTTTCCTCGCGAGTCACCAGTCTCCATCACTGGTCAATTGAATCGTTTCTGCATTTCCTTAACTGTTGCGTGCTAGCGTAACAGAGCGCAGCAGCAGAACTAATAGAACTAGTAGAACATATAGTACGCGTTGCTACTCGATCACAGAATGGTAGGACGTAGGTGCAGGTAGTGTATGTACATGATCTTGACTTGTACAATACAGACACACGTTGAACCACATTAAGACAAATGTCCCTCTATATGTTAAGGGTGTTCGCTTCTTCCAGTTGAACTTCAAAAAATAAATATGATTAAGTAAAGATTTTTTGTCATTTTTATTTACTTCATGATATTCTACATCATCTACATACTTTTAAAAAACAAATGAAATAAAGAAAATGTGACTCTAAAACCTCTAAAAAGTGCTTAAACAGCATAAATGGCCTAAATTGACTAAAAAGGGTTGTGTGTGTGTGTTGGGGGGTCAGGTACATTTTGTGTTAAAAAAACCCACACTACCATTTTTTCATCGATTTCGGTAGGGGAACATAAACTTTGTATCATATCAAAAAGGAAAAAAGTTTTTAACAGTTTTTTTCTCATTTCCCCATAGATTCCCATGTTAAAATTGTACTTCACCCCACTATATTACAGTCGTCATATCTAGAAAAAAAACCTTTGATCTTTTAAAAAATATAAGTTTGAAAAAAAAGTTTAATACTATAAATTTGAGGAGCGAACATCCTTAAAGGACAATTACGTGTGCATTCATTTCATTGGCACGGGTGCTATAAAACGATGATTGTTCATTTTACGATAGCGTTGTCTTCTAGAGAGATACACGCCCGGTGATTAAGTGAGACAGAGCGGAGTTCAGTAGAACAGCTACAAAACAATCAGCAATTCCTCCACAACTAGGTGTCGCTGCACTGGAGGACGATGTTCCAGATGTGTTGTTCTGACATTTATGTCCTCATTGTTACAGTTTGCGTCATAATGGTAATCAAAAAACGATACCACTCTCCTTGCAAACACACAATGCAAAGCAATCACATTGGAGTTAAAATCCTGATACCCGATATCAACATAGACTGCGAATGGTGATGATGCTAGCTTCATGCATGCACCTCTCACAACAAAATATGGACATATGTTGAAAGAAAAATAGAATGTGTGTTGCAATTAATATTGTGATGAGTGTTTATACAACATGTCTGTGCAGGGCTTCTACATAACTTCGTGACATAGCTGTATGTGTCTTTATCAAGGGGGAAATCCTGTTTATAATACCAAAGTTGTCACCAAGTAAAATTAAATATTGAAATGTGTGTATATAGAACACTAAAGTATGACTGCACAATACTCTCACATATGTTCGTGACATATCTGTGTATGTCTTTATCAAGAATGAAGGGTTTCCTGTTTATAATAATAAAGTTGTCACCAAGTAAAACACCGCATTTATGGGCACTGTGTTGGCGCTCATCCCGCCCCCACACACGACGAGAGATAATAACAACCGTACCGGTAGGTTTATTCAGTCTCATTTCAATTTGGAAGGTATATTGACACGGGTACCATGTCACCTAACGCTGTCTCTGTAACAATGCTCTCGGTATTACCCGATGTACAGTCAGACTCTGGTGTTTGCTGTGAGTTACTTGTTGAAAGGACGCACGCCGATGACAACTACTGTGAAGAATCCCGGGATCAGAGGTCAACACGTGAAGAACACGTGCTGTATGACAGAACTAGCAATGTCATTACATACGTTTGTCTTCTCTCAGGAACAAATATTGCATACATTCAAAACCAGTTTGATGTCTCCACTGTCTGCAGTAGAAAGGGCATTGGAAATTCGTTTTGTTGCACCCGACTTCCACAGGGCTGCGTCAGTTACAGGGTAATTCTATCCTTGTAATACTGGGTGTCAAGCAAGGAAGCAGCAACTCCCATCTTTTAACGTAGCTTGACACCTTGGCAAACTGAGCTCCACGCCTAATTTTGAATATACAGTGAAATATATATTGCTCTGAGTAGTCATTACTGATTCACTAGCAAACATGAGCTCATTGCTCGTATTGTCCTACAGAATATTAAATTACATAGATGAATTATATGACACTGCTTGAGTAATTGAATAATTGTTCAACATCTGGCGTTATAAAGTTTTAAAATATCTTTCACGTTTTTTCAAAGACTTCAATACTGAGACTTCGTTTCATTTCTCTTAGAGAAATGACATTTGAACACATGTTGTAGGATTTCATGACCTTTTCAAACCGTTCATATCAACAAGGTTTTCTACCCAAAAAACTCAGTATTACTGTGTGGAGAGATATCTAAATTTCGATTGACCTTTACAAGTTCACGTAATACCGCCTGTACCGTAAACATTAGCGCAAACACACGCTCAAGGTGGAAACATAACATTGCAATCTCTGACTTCAGTGTATTTTTAGAAAAATAAGTAAAAGTATTAATCCGCGAGTAATCTGACAATCAACACAGTGTGTGGACGCGAAGTCTCGCTAATGAATGAGAAGAGAAGGAAAGGTTATGCTGCAGAGAAAGTTATACAGACTACATCACCTAGTTTCAATATATAAATGTTTAGCTCATCAAGCCTGAAATGCCAGATCGCCTTATTGCATTGGCCGTCGTTGTCCGTCGTCCGTCTGGCGTCGTCCATAATCTTTTCACATTTTCGCCTTTTCTCCAGAACTGTTACACGCCCAAGGCTGAAATGTTGTGTTGAGGTACCTTACATCTAGGGGATCAAAATTTGTTTAGTTGGTCCTCATGTAATTCCATATTAATGTGTTAAATGTCACATGAATGGGAATGAGTTTAATGAATTTACAACTTTTTATCGCATGAGTGCGACGTTTCGTTGTTATTGTAAATACTAACATCGTTATAAAGTAAATGGCACTGCACATGATTCACAAGATGGATACTATACATAAATGGAGAACAAGTTTTTACAACTGAATGGGTTGAATGAGTTGGTACTGTGACGTGAGCAATGCCCATGCTATGACGTGTGTCGTGTACCAAGCTAACGAAGGAGTGGGTTAACAGCACGTAGCACCTGTTTGTCTGTCCATCCGTCTATTTTATTGTGCAATCCATATCGTCAGTTTGTTTCAAAGACTCTTGATATTTTGGCATACATTCAGTAATTTGTAGCCTCTAAACGTTAAAATGTGCCCATGTACATTCGTTATATACAGTTGTAGATTTAAGTCTCTTAAATCAAAGGGGCTTGTTTTGTCGAATTGTGTCGATCCAGCTCTTTATACTATAAAACAAAATTTGTAACGATATCAAAACCCCATGTCCAAGCCAAAAATCTAGCCCGGCAAATTGATAACAAATTCGTTTGAAATCCGTTTTATTCAACCACTCAATATATCCTGTCAGCTTATAATGACCCAGGTACAAAGTAGTAGGTGCATCAGATCGCAGAAGAATTCTAACAATTTCAAACTACATAGAATGAATTACATGATGCTTGAAAAGTGGAAACTGCCAGAAGACATTTACTATGTGTGGCCTGCTATGCATAGTGTTACTGATATACCTTCTAATTTGTATCTGACTGACAGTCCATACTGTTATCATATTTCATCATTAGCTCACTAATACTGTTTATGGTTAAGATGTTCACAGAATCAAAAACCAACATAAAATGTTATACCAATTGAAACCACGCGTCGGTAATAGATAAACTGCACTAAATTACATCTTCTTGAATAAAACATTACATAATCTAAAGCAGAGTGTAAATTTCAGTATCTGGTGTTGAATGTTATGAAAGTTTTTGGTCTTGGGTGAAAAGACTTTGTGTGAAAATATAGTTTTATAACTATTTTCCATTTAGATAATGTCAAAATCCGTGTGACAAATATAGGAACAGTAAGAGAAGCCTTCAATATTTCGGATTCGTGTTTCAATTTGATATTGGTAACAAATGCCTACCACGAGAAAATCGTTTTCATTGTGATTGAATGCTAAAAATACATCATAAATAACATCAGCTGGACCTAATACATAATGATATAAAAGAAAGCGGGCACCGTACACTGATCTATATTTATTGTATTTACAACAATAAACGACCATTAAGTAAGACGGGAGGAGACGTATACAGATGCTGTAATAAGCCCTTCCCCCTGAGCTCTTTATGAACATTAACATTGTTTATAATCATAATCACTGACCGGTAAGAAAAACACCAACAGACGGAATTCAGCTGTGGTTTGCTCTATTTTGGGAAACCTCTTTTCTACCCGGAAACCCACAAATACAGAAATATTGTTTCAACAAATGTTCTTCATTTTTCAAAACCACCATGGTGACCTTGGAGTCCGCTATGTTTCTGTGCTGTTTGACTTAGAGGATGAAGCGTATCACCTTACGGAAACATCACCAAGATGAATAGCTCGTACGTTTGTAGATTGATCACTCAGGATGTCTTGTGCTTGCTTCTGAGTGTAGTGTTCACGTTGAACAGTAACCTCCTTCTTGGTCTAAAAGCTGCCATGTGCGTCTGGTTTGTAGATCGTGATAACGTAATAAGTCCACACCACAAGGGTTGGTTCACTAACACATTGTGTTTTGTTTAACGTCACACTGCTCATGGTCATCTACTTAAGCTCAACAGAAATTCGGGCATAAAAATCCAGAAAATGCTTTCGATGCATATTTCCATGAGTTTTTTCGGTTAAGAAATTTAAATGAAGAATTTGCTCACTGGATGAATATTTGTATAGTGTTTTATTACATATATAACTCTATTATGTATAGTTTGAATCTCTACGCATGTGCAGACTCTCTGCTTTGTGGTTTTCTTTATAACAACAAGGGCCAACTATTCAAGCCAACAATCAACCACAACAATTCTACCTCAAACCAATTTGTATATCTGGCACTTCAGAGACATCGATATTTTTATCTATCATTTTCTGGTGTCTATTGTCTTGTCTTGTGATGTCAGTTATTGTGATGTCATTTGTTTCGATATCTGTCTATATTTCTATCTGATGGCACTTTTTTAAAAATTTGTAATGCCCAAATTTGCCATTTGTAATACAAGATTCTGCAGTACATCTTTACTGAAAAGAGTAAAACCGCCCATTATACAGCCCGATTGACCGTAGTCATAGAACACGGTATGTAAAAAAAGAAAACTGTTAGCACCCATTTTAGTGTGAACACCTTTTAATAATTGGAGAATTAGGAAATGGATCCGCGTTGATTAACCGAACTTAACTATTCGTGTTTGAACTCTAAGGAATGTTTTGCAAATGGTATTGTGAGATCTCTATATTTCCATTAGAAACGTGCTACAGTCCCTTTAAGATCGTGCTGGTCTTGTGTTGTCAGCTGTTTCGATCTGTCTGTCCTGTTCATTTTGGTCCGACGTAAAACAATACTGGAGGTAGTAAATATGAGGGAAAGGTCAACATTACAAAATCCAATTCATTCTCTAGGAATAGAATATGTATATGAAGGTGTTTCGCTAAGGCAGTGCTGTAAGTGTGAGCTGTTCCTGAACAAAACAACTGTTTACGACAACAGACAAACAAGAGTTTACAACTGTAGCAGTGATTAGATTGTAATGGTCAGATCGCCAGATACGCGGGACGGCAGTCACTAAAGACGAAGTTTATATGCCCATGTAGATAGACACACAGGCATTGACCCGACACTATCTGATACTGATCTATCCCCACCTGTTAGTCTTACACCTCTCCTTGACTTTCTACCTCTACAAACCAACCTGATGGACAGCGTGTGTTACACCTGAGTGCTCAGATTATCATCTTGGACAGTTAGTAGTCGTTGTTGACCGAGAAACCTGTCTGAAGGTCACGTGGGCTTTAATTTGTTTGTTTATTTTGTGTCTCTCGTCAATTGGTAGGTGTTGATGTACTTGTGTTTCAGATATTGCATATTCTTGTAGGAAATCTTTTATTCATGTATAAGTCCTATTTGGGGGATTTTGTTTATCTTAACTATCATTTTCATTGTCCTGTAATGTGGTATGATAGACAGTTTTATATTTATTATGAATTTATTTCATGGTCGTATATAATACTGATATTTAAGGGCAATATTAATTGTATCGAAAGTAATTAAATATCTATTTCATAGTCTTTCATTGAAATGGAACCCAAATGATACCATCATAATATTAGGCTTACAGCCAAGTCCATAACCTTGGAAAATACACTTGTTTTACAGTATATTTTTCTATGGAAATAAATACTGCATGTTCATCCTAATCTAAACCGTGAAGCAGTCCTGTATGACATTGCCTTGACACGAATCCACACTACACCCACAACCAACAGAGCAGTTGAGAACGTTTACATAACGACAAGGGGTTTTCGTTTTTTAATTTTTAAAAGTGTTCTTGTTAGATTGACATAGACAGGAAATGAAACCTTACTCAATATTTGCCGATGTATGTATCTCAATCTTGAACAAACTAAATTGGTTTTGAAGAAACGTATCACTGCCGTCACTGTTACCACTGCTCATTTGAATATTCAGCAAATCCAATTAAATCCATATTCAATCCAAGTTTAAAGAGTGATACATGCAACATGTGCTCCCAGTGAACATGACACAGAGAGGGATCTGCTCCATGCTCAGAGGAGTCTAGCCCATGTCAAGGAGCAGGCTGCTGTCTGTCTGCCCACCTGGCTGCCACAATGAGTTCACTGTTCACTAGGCCACCGAGATATCCACGCTGTAATAGATGTCTTGAGGTCTTTCTTTGATGTCTGCTGCCATCGTGCGTTCAACACTTCCCTCTCAAGACGGCACCTGAAGCAACGAATCAGCTCCAAGACGACATGTCAAGAGTAAAGCCACCTGCAAACACAGATCCACCGTGCTAAGCAAGGGGTACACATCTTTCCCTGGCGGGGAACAGGTGTAGAATATCTTACATGGTATTAAAGGGTAGATCCGACCCCTGGTCACGACCCAGAACATCGGAGATGAACTGTAACTGGCGTACTCTGTCTCTAACGTCGAAGCCTATCGAGACCATGTCCGTTGTTAAAGAATCACTTGTGTGGTCGCTACTGAGGACATGCCTACTTGACAATCTCGTCAGGTTACTGCTGATGATACGCGATAACAGACAAGATACCACCTATATCGCCACTAACCGGTAGTCCAAGTAAATTGAAGTAATGCATACTAATAATTGTGTATGTGATGCTGTAAGAGGGGCGTAATAACTTTTAAGCCCTTAATTTGCGGTGAAAGCAAGTGTTCGAAAGGAAATTACTTATTTTAATATCATATTTAATTTTATATAATATTTAAGAGACGTGTTTTTCCAGTACTTAAGTTATTGTACACCACTAGTAAACGACAGATACCATTGATATACGCGTATTCATGTAATATGCGTACCAGGTATAAACAGAGACCATGCAATAAATATATTTTATTATCTCTATTCTGTGGTATGACAATGACATCATATATGAATTTTTGTTTACAAGAACCTTAATATCCCTATTCAGATTGACAGTTGCTGCAAATTCAGTAATAGATCTGACAATGAACCAGACTTCCCTAGCACGCAATACGTCATCACTAGTACTAGGCTGTCCTCCAGACCCTAGAGTTCAAGGCTCCATTTTGTACAACCTTTTTAAGTGTTTGTGGTAAAGGAAAATCTTATTTCTGAGACTGAATGCCAGTCTACCTTAGTACAGACAGATCTATAAGTGAAGGCCAGAGACAAGTGATACCTGCATGCACCACAGAGCCCGAGTGTGACCCAATGAGTCCTTGTCTCACGTGCTCTCTGTTGAGATCCTTCCTGCCTCATGCTTCAGTCAGAGGCAACACCTGCAAGCAGTTGTCGGGAAAATATCACAGGAACACTGACCTTTCGTCGTCAGTCGGAGGAGGTGGCAAACATGGCCGTCCATGATGCATGCTTAGTGGAGCTCTGGGTCGCATTGACAGATCCAAGATGGCAAACATCTGCTCATTATACTGTTGCTAGCAGAAAGTAAGGACTGCTTGTATAACATATTAATATTGTTATTATTCTAGGCCCTTTTAGCACAGCAATGTGTATTGGATTTACACGAAGTGTACGTAGCGTAACCTTGACTCGAGCTGGAGCCAATAAAAACCCCGAAGGGAATATATGAGTTTGTTTTGAACTTCCTGTGAAGTGCAATACGCGGGCTTTCATCTGGTGCAGTAACTTTATCACCAAAAGGGACATATAATCAAAAGATTCATTCGTCAGAAATGTTAACATGCTTTCAGTAGAATTTGCATGATTTTCAGAATTGAAAGTTTTATTTCTTACGTCGTATTTTATAGGTTGAATGCGAGTAATGGTAAAGTGGCCCGTTAGCCCTTTTATAGTCGCTGATTTTACAGACATGTAAATGATATGTATCAGTCATTGTCAATTGTTAAATTGGAATATATTTTAATGGTTAGAGAAGTTTAATACTGTACTAGACCAGTTCTTTAGCTCAAAACGTAAATGTTCTTTACTTTTCATTTAATGATTAAAGGTAAAATAACGAAAAGAGTAAGTATGCCAATAACGTTTATAAAGTTACTAGTTCTAAGGTTGATTCTTCATACTTACGAGAACATACAGAAACGTATTCATTCTGAAGAGATTTTGTATCATATTTACATCACTGACAAATATTAGTTTTTGGAGAACACATCATACCGTTGACTGTTTCTGTACCTATTTAGGGCCAAAGGGATATTTCAAAGGGGAATTTAATCAAAGATTTACGTAAAAGATAGTTGTTTATCAAATAAACTAGTTTCATGTTTTTGCTTTCAGGACTGACCCACGGACGCGTGTATAACATGTGGTCGGAAGGAAGCTACGCCTCGCCCGCAGTGAAGAAGTTTGTAGAAGAGAGAAATACTCTTATCCTGGAGAAACATGCCCAGGGTTACAACGATACGTACGACATCTTCACTGCCGCTCCCATCCGTGGGGGGCTTGGTCGTACGTCAGTTAGAATATTCGCTGATGGACGTCATTCAAAGGTAGGCGGCATGAAGTTTTGACACGAATGCATTGGGTTGATGCGTTTATTCTTTCGTTTCCTTCTATCATTTCCGAATTGTTTCCGTTTCACAGAAATCCGTGGTTGAACTAAGTAAGCATATTCTCGTGCTGTGTTAAGTCAGCACTTAAGGCCATAATAACGTTTTGCAAATGTCCGTCCTTATTCACTATATTGACCTATTGCTAGAAATTAAATTCTCAATATCACACCTGTCTTCAAATGAATAAAAGCAACTTATCTTCCAGGTTTCCTTCCTGGTGAAGATCATACCGAGCCCAGACTGGTTTGTCGGTGTTGATGGCCTTGACCTTTGCCGTAATGGAAGATGGCGGAGGAAGGTGTACGCCCATCTGAGACCGCACGACGCCGGGACAGACAAGGGCCTGACGTACACGTCTCCCAACTGGCCCGCTCATCCCCAGCAGAAGATCTTTGAGATCACCCCATCCTACCCAGATCACCCGGCTAGCTCTTTCTTCTACCCTGGCAAAGACAGACTCCCCCGGATCGCCCATGCCATCTTTGAGCGAGTCACAGAGTACCATCAACGAGGCAAGGTGACACCCGTCCGCTATAACGATATGCCAAATATGGAAGTGATCAGACAGAATCACGAGATAAAGGGCTTCAAGACTTTCTCCGTGCCTGGAGCAGGGGACGAGGAGGATATTCCTCTCAATACAAAACTGGACGAGGCGCTGGTGGAGAAGCTGGAAAATGATATCCAGAGGAACCTGAAAGTTGCTCCCAGACAGACGTTCTTTCTACAGCGGATGCTGAAACACGGGGGGCCTGCACTTGCTGATCAAAGTTCAGAAGAGGTGGATGAAGACGAAACTAGAGAAGCAAAATCAGCTGACGAATTCCTTGATCAGAAATTCGTATTAAAGCAGACTACAATGTATTCCGCAACCACAACAACACCAAAACCTACTACTGTTGTTATACCACAGCGGGAGAACCCACGAAACGGTCTGGAGACCATGAAGAACTCGTATGAAGAAAACCAGTCTACACAGAACGACACCACCCGGCTTGTGCTGAACCCCTCTCTTCGCATGGGCAAGGAGAGTGAAGAGGGAGGAGAGGAGATCAGCATGGAATCCCAGGAGCAGGAGGGGGGCCTTCAGGTGGAGCAGGAGCAGTTCAGACAGGACTCTGTGGGAATCAACAGCTCCGTGCAGACTTCTGTAGAGGCAGGCCAAGGTCCGTACGCATCCAGACAGATTGTAGACAAACATGAATATGGGAGAGACAGTTACGAGGTCAAACAGGAGACGACAACAGAGGCTGTGAGTCTATCGGAGGAGGATGTGGAGGAGAACGTTAAGACGTATGACGCTGCATATTATGTAGGTCCGGCTAAACGAATGGGCAATGAAGACGTCAATCAAGATTTAAACCGGTCCAGCAGTGAAGATCGCAATGAAGATGGTTCCAGATATGACCATGAACCTCACAATGCATACCAACGGCATCATGGCGACTCACAACAAAAACAACTAGTACACAGCTCACGGCAGCGATACGATAACGTACAAAGTTCAGAAGACGTGAGGACAAAAGAGGAGGATGGGAGCTACATCGGACACGACAACGTGGACACGTACACGGACCCCAAGACTGCACGAGAGAGGCTCGGCATCTTCGATAATGAGCAGGAGGTGGTTACCCAGCGCCAGGAGTCTTATACTGATGGTGAGTTAATGGTTATGTTATCCTTGTCTTCAACATTCAAACATTCAAAATTACAGATTTAGATTGTATTTAGAACACCCTCTACTGAAAACAATGACGAATATGTATTTTGGGATGGTTACAAGGTCATTTCCTAACAGCTTGGACTTGGTCTTTCTTAAATATTTCGGATTACTTAAAGACCCATTGCGTTATTGTTTTTAATAGAAAATATGTTTTCAACACATATAAATGATAGATTAACCCTCTTACCCACAGAGCAACTGGACTGCCTGGTGGACGAGTGGACAGCGTGGAGCTCCTGCAGCAAGACCTGCGGGTTCGGAGTGAGGACACGATCCAGGGACGTGCTCCAGTATGCACAGAACGGGGGACTGAACTGCCCTCGTCTCTCTATGGAGGTGTTGTGTGGTAGCATGAGAAACTGTAAGTGGAAGTACTTCAACAGCATGTTCAACAAGTACGACAACACCAACAGGAGGAGACGGAGAAGGAGGAAGAGGAGACATCACCGCAGTTGAAGGAGTTAATGAGAACATTTTGGAACACTCACTCGAAACTGTGTTCATCTCGTTGTCTGGCCGTGGTCCATACATGTCCGAGATGACCAGTCCATAGAAGGGGAGCGTGGCAAAAATGATATGTTGGATGTTGCGTCCACGACGCTCCTATTTCACGCATATAACGTAGATACCTCCAATGTCTTTAGAATTAATACGAGGTTCCTTGTTTTAACACACTGGAGTTGTTAAGAATCTATCATCTTTGTTTTAAAATCTACTTTGAAGATCAGGTATCAAACTTATATAACGTACATTACGTTGGTTGGTACGTTGGTTATCTTGATTGAAGGGTGTTGTAACACGGAAACATTGAGACAAGAGATAAAGGGGTCGGGTGGTTAGGAAATAGAAGGGAAGACATGATTTGTTTCATACCATTGAATCATCGAAATGAAATTGTTTTGTAGAAATGCTTATTCGGCGTTACCGCAATAGGTATATGTAGATATGTAGATGACCCTGTAAACAATATGTATATATTCGAAAATTTTTAATCATTATTTGTTGTTATATATTGTAGTGTTGTGTAGAGAATGCGTTTTGACTTGTGGTTTTATGTTATCAATTCTCTCGTCAGCAGTTTCAGAAGTAGATGGCGATCCGGCGAGCAGGTTTAAATTAGTATACGATTGCTTCGGAATTGTATGATGTGCTCCCTGGTCCTACAATTAAAACGTTAAAATGTCACACGAAGATTTTGGGAATCGTCTGTCGCCTCAACTACTAACGTAGTTATTGTCAACAATCAGTTTCTCAGTTGAACAAAACCACATGTAATACTAAATCTCATTTATGCAGTACCAGCCTGTTTACCCACCGGGCAGGTTCGTGTATGTATGTGTCTGCGACGGGAGTGGAAATGTGTGTCAAGTACAAACTCTCCTTCAGAATAAAAAATATGTTTTTTCAAGCTCGGAAATCTAAACGTACTTGAGGATTAGAGAAATTGATTTTTTTGTGCAGAAAATGTCATGTTCGTTTACAGTGTGCTTTTCAGACTTAATTGCACCCATGCTGTTCAGAGTAGCACATGCCGCACAGAACTACATAGTGAATCCCTTGTACATATTCCCCAATGGTCCATGTACATTCGTCTCCTGTTGGTTGTTTATTTTGTACAATTTTCATACTTCAATAATAAAATTATGTCTTTGTTGAAAAATGCCTTGTTATAATTAGTCAGCGTTGCTACGATCTAACTAATTTATAATGATTTTGGTCTGTGACGAATTTGTGCTTCAGAAGTGAGGTGATTTGGGGTTTAACGCAGGTTTCAAGAGTATTTTACTTATATCGCGGTTTCTAGTATTATGGCCGTATATTAAGTCCGCAACACCACGTGGCTATGCATTGCGGTGAAACCTGCGAGCATCGGCTGGAACTAGCATGGTTCATGGTTCGCTAGTTCCTGCTAATGCTCGCTTGTGCGTCATAACCTTCAGCTTTGCCAGTTGCGTTTGAATGTACTTTATATATAAGTTGTTAAATTGTATATGTACCTCTTATGCTGCAGATTGCAGCTTGAGTGTATAAACGTTCAGTTAAGTTCAGATATCAAGCATACAAGTGGTGACTGTAAGAAGTTCTGGCAAAAGATAAAATCTCTTCTGAGTAATTGTAGTGAAAATATCTCAGTGACTGCAGATTCGTGGGTGACATATTTTAAGAAATTGTTGAACCCGACATGTCGAGAGATAAATGCTGAATTTAATAAACACGTTAATGACTTTTTGTCAATCCATGAATTCTGTTCGAATTGTGATAGAACCGACTTCCTCTCTGAACCAATCACTAGGACAGAAATAGAGAACGCACTCAAAGTTTTAAAGTCAAATAAATCTCCAGGTATTGATGGAATACCCTCCGAATTTTACAAAAACGTTCCCTTTATAGTTCCCTACTTAGAAATGTTATTTAATGCTGTTCTAGATAGTGGCGTATTTCCTGATAGTTGGAATGTTGGATTGATCGTTCCAATATTCAAAAAAGGTAATACACATGATCCAAACAACTATCGTGGCAACTCTTTATTAAATGTAATGGGGAAATTATTTACCTCTATCCTTGAAGCCAGAATACGTGTCTGGTTGGATTTGAATGAAATTCTACATGAATGTCAAGCAGGGTTTAGACCAGACTACTCTACAGCTGATAATATATTCGTCCTGCAGGCCTTATGTACGAAATATTTAAGAAAACCGAAACACAGGTTTTATGCAGCCTTTATGGATTTCCGAAAAGCATTCGATTTCATAGATAGAAATAAGCTGTCATATGCTCTTATGTCCAAAGGTGTACATGGGAAAATGCTGCGAATCCTTAAAGATATATACAACAAAGTATTTGCTTCTGTGAAAATAATAATGTGCGCACAAAGCTATTTTCGACAACAACTGGACTACGCCAAGGCTGCATTTTAAGTCCAGTCCTTTTTATATTCTTCATTAACGAGTTGGTAGATGAGGTGCATGCATGTGGTTTACGGGAAATATTTGTTAACAACGATTTTAATGATATAGTATTACTGTTATTTGCAGACGATGTAACTCTCATCGGTGACACAGTAATAGGTTTGCAGAAGAAACTTGATGTGTTAAAATCATTTTGTCTCAAATGGGGTCTAGAAGTTAACCTTGAGAAATCCTCTATAATAGTTTCTAGGAATGGTGGATATCTCAGGAAATCCGAAAAATGGTTTTATGATGGTATACGTATTAATGTTTTATCTCATTACAAATATCATGGTATTATTTTCACATCCAGATTAAACTGGTCCAAAGCATGTGAAACATTAGCGTTACAAGCAAGAAAGGCTTCGTTTCCAATATGTTCTCTATTTAAAACTTATCAGAATCTATCTCTTAGTATTGCATCTACAATATTTGACAGTAAAATCGCGCCAATTCTGCTTTATGGTGCAGACATATCGGGTTTTACATATCGTGAAAATATTGAAAAAATACAGAGTTTATACTTCAAAAGATATCTTTGCATCAGTAAAAATGTATCTTCAAATGTTGTGCTTGGTGAAACTGGGAGAAGCCACCTATGCGTATATTATTGTTCCCGTTGTATTAAGTATTGGTGTAGACTACTCCATATGGAAGGTTGCCGATATCCAAAGGCATCCTACGAAATGTTAAAATCATATGACGACAATGGTAATTGGACTTGGGTATCTCATGTCCGACTTCTTGTATTTCATTCAGGATTTTCTTACGTGTGGATATCACAAGAATGTGGGGATGTTACAAGTTTTATTAGTGGTTTTAAACAAAGATGTAAGGATATAGATATCCAAAATTGGTACCATAAAATATCTTCTTCCTCATTCTTAAAACATTACTCATCTTATAAATCTATACTTGAGCCTGAAAAATATATTTTAGAGTTATGCCATGACACCACCTGTACATGTGCTCAATATGTCCTTCATGTTTGTACTCTTGGTCATTTGGCCATACATACTGAATAAAACTCTTCTTCATACTAAAGAACACATCAGGCGATGCCTGAATGGAAGATTAATACATCTGTTTGACACAAGCCCAATGGTAATTTCTTTAGATATACATCTGCGCAAGATACGTGATACAGCTTTCATCTGTAAGATTGGTGAATCTTTAAATAACATCGCAATCTCTACAGAAAGCGTGTCAACACACAAACCATGATACAATGCCTTTTATATACATATGTTAAAACTTTGGACATCAAACTTGCCATTAAATATGCATGTCGTGCATCCCTGGATACATGTAAGGAACTCGAGAGAAAAAAACTTCATTAAATTTGGAGGTGATTCTTATTTTCCTATGTTAAATATTTGGTACGTGACCAAACTGAAGTCATGTACTGTTTGATACTATAGTGTCCATGTGATGGGGAGGGGGGCAATGAGTCAAGTAACTGTTGTTCAGAGCAGGAAATCTTGAAGGTTACTAAAGTTCTGTGAAGAACATAACCTTATGTCAGCTTCTGGACTTCAGAGAATCCTTTGAAAACGCGAAACATTGCCTTGTTTCAAAATGTTTTCATATCTAAATCCTAACTAAGCACTATTTTGTCGATACCGTATTTATGGTAAGCTATACCGCATTTATTGTAAGCTATACCGTAGTTATGGTAAGCTATATCGTATTTATGTTAGTTTAGTTTAAACATATTTTATTCACGGAAGTGAAACGGATACTTATAAAAGCCCTCTCCATAATATTTACATTTCACATTTACATTATGTGTACAGTCAGAATGAAACAATATAACACAAAAGATGCAGCAAATAGAGAGGAAGACAACAGACTAAAGCATTGTAATTAAGAGACACACTTAAATCTCTTTGTTTCATGAATATACGCATGTACATGTTTTATTATAGTTTCATTTTCACAAGGTGATAGATCTGCATTGCCATGAAGGACTAAACTAATGTCTAAAGGCACTCTACCAAGAGTAACATTTGTCATCTTACATAATAAACTGTGGCGCTGAACTTGAAAATGTATACAATCAAAAATATAATGAAAGGCATTTTCGCATGGATTTCCACATGGACAGTTGGGGTCACTGACTAAGCCTATTCTAAATAAATCATAGTTTAATTGACTACTCACATGTCTAAGCTTTGTGTGCAAAATATGGTGGCTTTTGAAGGTTACGTTTGAAATGCGAAATGGATACCGTATTTTTATGGTAACTATACCGTATTTATGGTAAACTATACCGTATTTATGGTAAGCTAAACCGTGTTTATGGTAAGCTATACCGTATGTGTGGTAAGCTATGCCGTATTTGTGGTAAGCTATACCGCATTTGTGGTAAGCTATACCGTATTTATGGTAAGCTATATCGTACTTATTGTAAGCTATACCGCATCTATGGTAAGCTATACCGTATTTATGGTAAGCTATACCGTATTTATGGTAAGCTATACCGTATTTATGGTAAGCTGTTCCGCATTTGAGGTAAGCTTAGCCGTATTTGTGGTAAGCTATACCGTATTTATGGTAAGCTATACCGTATTTGTGGTAAGCTATACCGTGTTTATGGTAAGCTATACCGTATTTATGGTAAGCTAGACCGCGTTTATTGTAAGCTAGACCGTATTAATGGTAAGCTAGACCGTATTAATGGTAAGCTATACCGCATTTTTGGTAAGCTATACCGTATTTATGGTAAGCTATACCGTATTTATGGTAAGCTATACCGTAATTATGGTAAGCTATACCGCATTTATGGTAAGCTAGACCGCGTTTATTGTAAGCTAGACCGTATTAATGGTAAGCTATATCGCATTTTTGGTAAGCTATATCGTATTTATGGCAAGTCATACCGCATTTATGGTAAGCTATACCGTATTTATGGTAAGCTTTACCGTATTTATGGTAATATAGACCGTGTTTAAGGTAAACTACATGAATACCGTATTTATGGTAAGCTATGCCGTATTCATGGTAAGCTTTACCGTGTTTCTGGTAAGCTATATCGTATTTTGGTAAGCTATAACGTAATTATGGTAAGCTATACCGTATTTTGGTAAGCTAGATCGTGTTTATGGTAAGAAATATTCATGGTCAAATATCAAATACAGAAACTGCATAACATTAACGATCAATGTCGCTAAATATATATCAATAATGTTTAATCATTTTTAAATGATCAAAATCTAAAACCTTTATTAAGGAATATTTTCACCTGAAGTACTCAATTACTATCATAAAGAAACAGTATAAAGAATTGATGGTTGACATTCGAGGGAAGCCAGTCCTGACCACCTCAATTATTAAAATCATATCCGAAAAAAAGCGCCAGAGTGTAAGAATTAACGTTAATGTCTCTAACTTATAATGCAGAAGGATCATACTAATACCTGACTTGTCCAAAATGGTATGAATATACAGCAAAATTTGTCTACACTACACTAGTCTCCAGCTTCTCGTCCGTAGACATACAGAGATGCAAGTCATACGCATACAAACAAGGTAAACAACCAGACACATAAGTGCACTTGAAGATGTCTACCCAACAGAAGGTCAACCCATGACCTTTGTAAGCCAGTATTACGTCCGAGTTGATATCCCGACCAAGAACAAGAAAACGTGTTGTAAGGAAGCTGATCACGTGGTTCCCATACCAGATGGCGGGAAAGTGTATGTTGTCGTTTCCCGCAAAGTGCGAGCACTCTTGTCCCGACTTGATCACATCAACCTGTCTGTGGGAAGAGAGGTAGTCTTGTCTTACATTAGAAATGGGTCAGCACATCAAGGTTGCAGAAATACAACCCTTGTTCTGTACATGTGCTTGTGTCAGCCTGATTGCTGCCTGAAGGTTTCCAGCACATCTGCCAGAGACAATACACACGCTTTCTCCTGCAACACACAATGTAGATTGACTTGGGAATTACTTAATGACAAACTGTTAACACACCACAATTTTCTCCTGGCCTTCAACATAAGAAATGGCAATGTTCAAAAGCAATGTTTTATGAGAGAATGTTTCTCTGATTTTAAAAGGTTGAAGACTTCAAAGACCCTATATAATTTGGTACTGGATATTTAATATATGTTTTATCACTAAAATGACAATGTCCTCCATGCTATGAATCGAGTGAAACAGAACAGAACAGAACAGAACAGAAGTTTATTGCATTTCAGGGCCAGGAGGCCTAGAGTACAGTTACAGATATATATAATGTATGTAATACAATTTCAGAACGCTATATATATCTTAATTTAAATACTTTATACAGGTAGGTGGCAAGGCGGAGCAATAGATTACTGTTGGTTGTTGATAACAGAGCAATGAAATGTTGCGTAGATGGATGTTTATAATAATAATTTGGTATATAATGTTCACGGAGTTGAGAGTAATATGGACATATGAACAAAACATGATATTCATCTTCTTCACCTTCTCCACAATACGGACATATTAAATCTACAGGGTTAAGATTTTGTACATGTTTGTATTTATTAACTTTAAAATTATAAGAACAGCATCTGAACTTTGTTAACGCCCTTCTCAATTGTGCAGACTGTATACATGTCAAATATCTTTCAGTATTTAGCTGACTTTTAAAGGTACAGTAAGTAGAAAACACATTCACTATTTTTAAAAATATTTTGATCAGAAGCTGGTCCTTCATGAGATACATAATTGAAATGAACTTGTAGTGGACGTTGGGGATACATAGCTCCCTGTTCAGGGGGAACAATAACTGAACAATCTGCCAAGTAGAAATACTATAAAACATACACCGATAATCTCAGACATACTCATATTAGTTACACAAATAGGTCAGATTCAGCAAGATTACATGATTTTTCGGAAACCTAAATTATCATCCGGAAATGACTTCATGTTCATTTGATCATACAAGAGATTGGTGACAGAAACAGTGTGACCCAAGATTCTTAGCCAGTAGTAGAATAGATACACAAGTTTGTCAAATGCACTTCAAAGGCATTTCTAAAAGAACAGCAGAAGTACAATGATGTCAGCAGTACAGTCACATAAAACTAGCATGAGTGAGTATTCATCATGTGATGTTGTGTGTCATGTCCACTTCAATATGAGGGTTTGAACATTTTTCAATTCAATTTCATATTGTTTTACTGTGTAATACTATTTTCCATAAGCTGTACACAACTACACTGCATAGTCCCTAGGTCTGTCTACTGTTCCAATCTAAACTAACTGAGTTACAGTTTCTTGTGATTCAGGTATTTATCTGCTCCATCAGGGTATTCGTATCAACAAGACTACTTCAATCCTGTGATTGTGTAAGCTGATTTTGCCTTGTATTATATCCAAATAAGGCTGGTTACTCTTTGTATAGATAACATGTACATGTATATTCAATATTTAAATTCAATATCACTCATCAGATTTCTCATCCAGGCACTGCCAATATTGTTTGATTTCAAGTCATTTTATTAGATAGTTATCTATAGGCATATACGAGGCAAAGTCTGATATGACAATCAGGGATATGAGGAAGCACTGTGGCTACAAAGACCCAGACTGCCAGGATGACATAATGTCAACTTGGCTATATACTAAATGAAAGAGAAAAAGACACAAGATATATTTGTGATCATTTTATTGTGTCATATACATTGATACAATTTGTATTTACAGCATTAATACAGAAGTAGACAATTTTCAAATACCGGTAGTGTTTTATAAAACAGACAGTGCAGCATATAGTTTAAGTTTCATTATAGTTTGTATACTTTTACAACAACACACTATAGGTTTAATCAAACCCATCTTCTCTGTATATACTTTAACATCAAAAGCATCTCTTGACAAAAGGAATGACTTACTATATTGCACGTTTCCTTCATGTAACCAGTTAAGCATCAACAATATCACAGAACAATTCAAATGACTTTCAGCTCCAGAAAGTAAACACTTAAACATATGATTGCATCATATGGTTTGCAAAGGTTTTATCATAACAATTTTGACCACAAAACATGGACATCATTTTTAAAGTGAATGAAGCTTCACTCGTCCAAACCCTTTCATATCATTTTGGGCATTCATAACTTAGTCTATATCGATCTCAGTGTGAGGTCTTTATTCCTTTTTGTACAGGAACTGTGGAAAAATCACTTTTAAAGTGAATGAAGCTTGAACCCTTATAAAAACATTTTAAGCATCCAAAAGATATTCTCTATTGAGGGTTTACTTCAGCAACAGGAACTGATCTATACAAAGTCATAATTTGGTTTGTCTGTTCTTGGTCCTCTAACAATGATTTCAAGTTTCCAAAGAAGTGATTTTATGGCTTCTTCAATCATTTACAGAACACTATATATCATTATAGGGTGTATCACTAAAGTGACCAGTTTTAGATGAAATTCTACGACAATAAACACAATTTGTGTTCAGATGGTTGAACAGCTTTATGGTTTGCTAAAACAAGATTTTATAGGGTTCATTCCCTGCCCCATACTGCCATGTAATGTCCCGCTTTGGGTAATGAAGTTTATTGAAAATACTCACAAAATGAGGCTTATCCAATGGTACAGCTCGATACCTATCATGGAAGTCAAGTAAACTTGAAGTTGCCCTATTGCCCTAATAGCAGCTTCAGTTCTATTCTCCCAGAAAATCAGAAAATGAAACAGAATGAAATTTTTTCTCAGGCCAGAATACCATTTAAGTGCCATAAGTATGAAATGTTCAATGTTTCAATTTCACAAGTTTATTTTTACACTAATTGTTCAGTTGAGAAGGTTGATTAAAAAGGCTGTTTTGTGATTCATTTTCTTTCCCCCGATATGTCAAATGTTGAAATGTGCTCCAAGCATGCTTCAGAGAGTGGATGATTATAAATTACAAGCATTCACAATAACACAGACAAGCACTGAGGTCCAAGCACACAGATCTTCACTCAGTTCAGCTGCTGGTTGTCTGACTCGGTCACTTCTCCATGATCTTACTGAGTCTCTGCATGTGGGCGTCCTGCACCGCCATCTTGATCCCAGCGTGACTGCGATGGTACAGCTGGATCAGCTGTGTGTACTCTGTTAATGTAAACTGTGGACCCTTCTCCGCCACTGATGTGAGAATGTCCTGCAAACATAAGTAGCTAATGTTGTGCAGGTCATGATTCATTTGTGCAATATGAACACCTGGAGGGATCGCAGAAATCATGCTTTCATTGGATATTTTTCAGATATTGAGAATGATGTTTATGTGTGTGATCTTAAAGTGTTTAAAAGTAATGTTTGAAGAAATTGAAATATACGATGCCTCCAAATATAATTGCACAAACAAATCTTACACTAAGAACAAATCAAAACTCAACACCATAATAATCAACTAACAATGTCCAAAGAGAGGTTGATGCAGCCCTGTGGACTATACCCACATCTGGAGAGAGATAATGCTGATGTTGAAAATTTGAAATGATGTTTTTGTGTGAAAGTGATCTAAAAGTGATTACATAAGTACTGTTTGAAGAAATTGAAAAATATGATGCCTTGAAGAAGGACCTAAACTCAGACTATCTAATCAACTAAGGAAGCCAGGTGAATCTAACCCTGTTGACTACTCACATCTGGAGAGGTAAATACTGATGTTAGGTTCTCCAAGATGTCAACACAAAGGACCAAAACTCAATACTATAATAATCAATTAAAGATCTCCAAACAGAGGTTGATGCAATTTTGGAGAGGTAAATACTGATGTTAGGTTCTCCAAGGACCAAAACTCAATACTATAATAATCAAATCAGGAAGCGAGACAGGTGGCTGCAACTGTGGACTACTCACATCTGGAGAGAGGTAGAGAAGCTCGTAGAAGAGTCTGGCTCGGTCCAGGTCCGACTCCCGGGTCAGTGTGATGTTGGTCAGGTTCTGCTGGATGGCCAGGATGTTTCTACACCTGCAGTGTGGGGGTTAACAAAGATCACATCAATATGATAAACTCCCATGGGTTAAAATCAACCGTTATCAAAAGAATAGTGCATCTACTGGGATACAAAGTTACATTGTTTCATTTCAGAGTTTTCCTCTCAAAACAATCTGATGACGGTACGTATGCTCACATGGTCTGATGCAATTCAGTTAGCCATTCACAGGTCCTCCAACAAAAGCTTTGGGAACGAGAACAGGGGCAAGTAACTCCAGACAGCCACCACTTTCGTCTGTTTCCTTAACATTCACAATGTCTTTACAAAAGATTCCAAATGCTTTCGAAAAAGGGATCATTTAAATACTATGATGTAATTGCCAGCAAATGACTGGCTTTTGTCTGCATAAAACTGGTACAGAGCACATGCCTTTATGGGGTGTCATCAGACCTTGTGGCAAGAAATCTCTAGAACCATTTCGTATCCCGGTAGATGCACTATTTTGCAGATTTTATTCCTTTGAACACTGAGGTTTGATTTTAATCGGACAGATAAAGCCCTTACTCAGACTTTGTCAGAAGAAGGTAATATTTTTTTAGTGCAATTATCAAGATGAAAATATGATATGATGTCACTGCCCTCACAGAGACAACACTGTCCAGCATGCCATTTGTAAAGGAAGAGACAAATAGAGGTGGACTCACATCTTCTTGATGCCGTTCTCGTTGATCTTCTTGAGGAACTGGACACTGTTGATGAGGATGGAGGAGACCAGGTAGCCCAGACTCTCGAAGATGTATCTGTGGGCAGCAGGATTGATTAGGAGACTGCAGCTGGAAGATCTTACCTGTAGTTTACATTAAGGTATGGAAGAAAACCCACTTTAGACTAAACCACAAAAGTTTAAATCAACTGTGTGTAAATTCAGATCCCTTAAGAAAAAAAGACCAAAACAGAATAAGCTAATCTGAATTTTAAAATCATATAGTGTTGAAATGACCTCAGTGTAAGAAGAACAAGTGTTTGCCACTAACATGGCAATGTCCCCCGCCGGTGACATTGAGTTAGTAAGACACATCATTGGAGCTACTTTATATATTGCATTACTGGTAAAAAGTGACATGATGATCAGCAAATTTTAAGACTTTGGGTGCTTGGGTTCATGATATATCGCAACAAGAGTAACAAAAGTTCAAAATGTGGTCAAAGTGTAGAGATGACCTTGAAAATAAGGTCAAGGTCAACAAATCGACTGGTGTCTGCATCATCCTCCAATGTAGACTGACACCAAATTAAAAAACATTTGGTCCAACCGGTCATGATATATCGCGTAAGCAAGAGTTTGAAAAGTGGTCAAAGTGTTGCAGTGACCTTGAAAAAAGGTCAAGGTCACCAAATCGACTGGTGTCTGCGTCTTTGCCCAATGTAGGCTGACACCTAATTTAAAAACATTGGGTCCAACCGGTCATAATAAATGTTGATAACAAGAGTTCGAAAAGTGGTCAAAGTGTTGTAGTGACCTAGAAAATAAGGTCAAGGTCACCAACATCAACTCTTGTCTTCATCTTTCCCCAATGTAGGCTGACAACTAATTTGAAGACTTTGGATGCAATGTTTCATGAGATATCGCCTTAACAAGAGTTCAAAGAGTGGTCAAAGTGTCCTGGTGACCTTGAAAATAAGGCCAAGGTCACCAAAATTGACTGGTGTCTGCGTCTTCCAACAATGTAGGCAGACATCAAATTTGAAGAGTTTGGATACAACACTTCATAAGATATCGCGTAAACAAGAAATGTGACGTACGGACGTACGGACGCCGCTGAATACATAGTCCCCCGTTCCGCGTTGCGGCGGGGGACAATAAGCTTATCTGAATTTTAAAAGCATATACTGTAAAAATGACCTCAGTGTAAGAGTTAGAAGTCAATCTCAGTTTTGGTAAAATTGTGAAAAAAAGATTTTCAGGATGACAACTTGTTATTGTGAAGATACACAACATTTTCGAGTATATGCTTACTCCTTCATCAGATGGAATATCTTATGCTTTCAACTCTGCCTCACAAAGACTTCCTCCTAATACAGTGATGTTTCACAATCAATCTGAGAGTGAAAACAATTTAATAAGTATTTATTTTCAGGCATTTATTTACATAGCATGGGGATTCACAAACAGGGTTACCCGTATAATAAATATCAGATTATGAACAAAAAGATTGAGGAAAACAGAGAGTAGGGGTGAGAGAAAGAGAGAGATGAGAGAAAGAGAGAGAGATGAGAGAGAAGGAGAGAGGTGAGAGAAGGAGAGATGAGAGAGGAGAGATGAGAGGAGAGAGATGAGAAAGAAGATGAGAGAGAGATGAGAGAGAAAGAGAGAGATGAGAGAAAGAGAGAGAGATGAGAGAGAAGGAGAGAGGCGAGAGAAGGAGAGATGAGAGAAAGAGAGAGAGATGAGAGAGAAGGAGAGAGGTGAGAGAAGGAGAGATGAGAGAGGAGAGATGAGAAGAGAGAGATGAGAGAGAAGGAGAGAGAGAGATGAGAAAGAAAGAGAAGTGAGAGAGAAGGTGAGAGATGAGAGATGAGAGGAGAGAGAAGGAGAGATGAGAAGTTCCTACTTGAACTTCTTGGGCTGGAGACTGTGAGCCAGAACCTCCTCCATTCCAGTCAGGTCCTTGTTCAGCTTCAACACGTTCGAGTCAGGGTCAAGGTCATCTATTGGACCCGCATAGTTAGACTGAAATACAAGATGGTAGAAGTAAACTGGAACTTAATAAACCAGAAATGATAATTATTAAAATCCATTTGCATTGTTTTTCAGAATAACAAGAATTTCAGTTTGTGAAAGAAATGCATATTTCAGTAAAAATTTCATCAATGCAACAACATTAATCTTATAATCATTTTCTGGTAGGATTTTGTACAACAGATTTATCATCAAGTTTCTTTTTTATATCCTGTATAAAAGAACTTGAGTTTTCAAAGTTGTTATAATGTTCGTGTTCACCCTTCAATTTGAAGTCAAGGCTACAGGAGTTACTTCCCTTTACAAAGCTCTAACACATTTAGTGATATCTAAACCATGAGCATTTGAATGAATGCAATTAAATTATTTCAAAATAATATTGATAATATACACTGATTAATCTGCTATGTGTCGGACGAATCATGCGACTAGAGTCTGGGACTCTGTAGAGATGTGACCAGACAACACGCTGCTTTCCTAGTTAGGTTGAGCTACCCAATACTCAACAAGAACATAGTGCAACAATAATCGTTGTCCATGTGGTCTTTGTCTAAACATGTGCAACAATTGTGTATTGTTAGCCATTCCTAGGCCAAACTCCCTCAACGACTCACCTGTTTTGCTACAGGAAGCAAGTAGTAGAAACAGTGAACTCTGACCTCCAGGTGGAGCAGGAGCAGACAGATCTCCGCCAGATCGTGGAAATCCTTCACGAGAGAGTTCATTGCTCTGCAAGAAGGAGACCATAGATACATTCTAGTAGTAATCACAACCATATATCTTTTTGACGTCCAAAGTGATGTCAGAAGTATCATTGGGGCTTTCAAAACGCTGGTGTAATTTTTCTGTAGGATGTCTGAAGTGTACTCAGACGTATCAAATTTGTGAGCTCAAAAACGCCACTGTGACATGTTTTACTATATGTTAAACCACGCATTGGCAATGGGACGGGAAAGATATACCCGCGTTTGAGAGGGCCAAAAATGTTATATGTACTGGATCAGTCGTTTCTCTGCAAAATAGTACCGGCAGTCGAAAGGATATCATTTACAATTTAATCACTTATAAGCAATACGCAGCCCAATATGGATTTGTTCGTCAATACAGTTTCATTGTATAACACTATTGTATTGCTAGAACTCTCATTTAGAATGGGAATTCAGATAATAAAAGATAATCAACTGCCTTAAATGGAACAGTATATAAAGAGTGACATTGTGAAATCATCTTTACAGTTTGATACTGATGCTTTATCCTTTACCAGTCATTCCTGGAATATTTTGGAAAAGTCTGTTATTTACCAGTAGCCAATCCTCGAGTTGTTCTTTGTTGATTAGTTGTGACAAAATGGTTTGACATCTAATACTTCAGCAGTTTAAGTGTAAAGAACAAAGGAACCAAAGATGTGTAAAGTTCGCTACATACGACAGAGTTTTCTCTGACACTGGTGGAATGTCCTGGACTGTTTGACTAGCTGATGATGGACCGAGTGTGTTGCTGGACCGACCGGACAGACTGGCGGTGAACAGCTGGAGTCTACCCGCAAACCATTCCTGCAGGGACAAATATATGTTAATTCAGTATATTGGTAAGAAAAGCCCTTTATTTGTTCAACAGTTTTTCTCAAGAATGAATACAATTCTTATCGTCTGAACACCAACTGTTTGCAGTGAAGAACAGCATCTTCCGCTAGATAATCTCATTGTTCAAAGATTAATTCAATCCCAACTTCTTGATGTTGATCTCTGTGTAATAACACTGTGGTATTTTATCCCCTACAAGCAGTCGACAAAGGACAAAAACACATGTCAAAGACTTAAGGAGGGTGTTCTTTTGAGAGTGTCCGCAATGAAAATTTGTTTACAATATTTTATAATAAAACGTAACTTTTGATAGAATAAACAAAGTAATAAAGAATTTATCATTCAACTGATCAACAATGTCCTGTTTTGCTGTAACAAAACCTTTCATACCCACAGCGCCGACAAAATATTACTTCTCACTGATTTTATTTTTTAATGAATGACGCTAGTCTTCATCAAGTTGTCAAATAAAAAGGCATACAAATTTTACACTCAGAAATTATGTTTCAACTGGATTCCAATTTAATCATGTATAAATGTGTAAACAGGAATGTCCCCTTGAACTTCGTTTCCACAAAGGATACCCAATAGTATCCCCTTTAACCACGCAGCAAACTCACAAGACTCTCGTGTACGTTAGCGACCGTCCTCATCTGGGTGACGTCAGTGATGATCTCTTGCTGCGGGATGAGAGTCTCGTCTGAGGACAGGTTGCGAATCAGGTTGGAGTTGAGAGCACGCATCTCCTCGTCTGAGCACATCGTCTTGTCCAGCTCCTGTCCTTCTCCGGGCTGCAGCGTACGCCAACTTGGAAGAGACCTGATGAGTGCAAGCAAACATTAAAGTGCTTTTCATCAAATTTTATGTGGTTTTCATACGTGCTGAAATACCATATTTATGTGTTGACTTAAGTTCAAATAATATCACTCGACATGCAAAATCTTTTATAACAACAGTACAGTTTGTTTCTACAAATTGTACAGAATATGCCAAGAGGTCAATCAAACATCATATAACACTTCCATTTTCGTTTTGTTGCAATTATAAACGATAGTTTTACCTGAGGAAGCGACTGATATCCTCGTCTTTAGCCCAGGTGGCGCTGATAACCCTCTTGTCATCTGATCCATGCTGTACAATATCTGTGAGAAATGAGTGAGTGAGTGAGATAATTGTAACGTGATTTGAGCCATAGTACAGCCATTAGAATGCCATTTAAATGTGATTACACCTACAAATTAGTGTGTTTGGGCAATTCAAATTATCTGTTGACTATCACATACAGACACATTGAGCCATAACAGGAGTGATAAAATGCTGATACTGTGTCTATACCACAAATAAACTTGCAACATTTCCAAATATTTTGAAAATGTACATGTTTTGTTCCATTAACAATATAAAAGGAAAAAGCCATGGAGCTTCTCATATTCCAGTAGAACATTACAAGCTGTCCTCAATTTAGACAAAGAAATAAACAAAGGAAAAAACAGACGGATGAACTCGTGAACATCTCCTGCTTCAGCAATCAAACAATATCCCATCAACATGAAGGAGCGTACCTCTGTAAGCAGAGTGACACTTGTCCCGATACTCGCGCAGGACGTTACAGATCATGTTAAGGAACTGGTCGGCATAGTCAGGGAGGTCGTGCATCAGCTCCTGCAGTTCCTGGATGTTCCGGTCAACCGTCACTGTACTCTGCAATAATAAATTAATTTTAACTTAATAACAAGCAAAAAAGTGAGCGTGGCTCACTAATACCCCCGACTGTTTAAGTTTGACATTTTTATTTTACTTAAAGAGAGAGGTGTCTGCACACCTAAGGATTGATAAGCTTTGAAATGTAATTGCTAAGATTAAACTGTTTGTGAAAATGGTAGGACAAGTCTCGATCTTCATGTGAAAAAGGTGGTTTAAGTCAAAATAGGAATAAAAGTAACTTGAAAAGGTATTGGTAATATAATACACTACTGCTATTTCCACTGATTTCAACTTTATTTTGGAAATTAATCCATCATAATGATTCATTCGAGTGACTTTAAACAACAGGTACATGGAAGCACACCCCTGAAGGCACAGTGAGAGATATACAGCAGTTTATGGCTGAAAGGAAAGAAAATTTAACTTTTCCCAAAATATAACCAGTGGAAATATAAAATAGTAAAATCAACGAGAACACAGAAGTAGCTTTTGATGAAAGTTACATGAAAAAGAAAATGATGAAGTCAACAAATCACAATACAGAAGTAGCTTCATTCATTCTAGCTATGATAAAGTAAAAGAATATAAAAAATCGCCAAAAATTCAAAAATTCACCAAATCGTGTTACATTTTGCAATGCACCTCTCCTAGTGGTGAAGGAGACATGTGCCAAATTTGAAAAGGATGAGATGAATAGTTTTTCTGTAATCAATCGGACAAAAAATGCTCAGAATTTGACTAAGTTAAAAAATACAAAAATTCGCCAAAAATTCAAAAATTCACCAATTCGGTTTAAACTTTGCACTGCACCTCTCCTAGTGGTGAAGAAGACATGTACCAAATGAAAAAAGGATGAGACGAATAGTTCTTCTGTAATCGATCGGACAAAAATTGTCTTCGGACGGAAGGACAGACGGACGGACGGACGGAAGGACAGACGGACGGACGGACGGACGGACGGAATCGTTGGTATAACTATATACCCCCAACCGTTGGTCGGGGGTATAATAATCAATCCATTGAAAAGTCAATGACGTGAAAAAAAAACTTCCGCCATCCACATTGAAAATTTTATTCACCTAGGTGTAATAGTTTCCAAGAATACTTGTCCCTCAGCTACAGTTAACAAATTGTTACTCCTGTAAATAGATCTCTCAGTTAAAGTGTTAACATTTATAGCATTAACATTAAGGTTTCACTAGATTGACCAGTTACTGACCTGTAGAAGTGGGCGGGGCACCCCCAGCTCCCTCCTACTCTTGTCGTCTATCACGTTTCTGAGAGCATCAAAACCTGCAGACAGAGAGCTTGTGTGAGAACTTGCATTGTAAGTACCTTATATTAAAATTACCACAGTTAAGGGAGTAAACGTTAAGAATTTTTTGCAAATATTTACATTTGTGTATGTAGTCTTTAGTTGACTGATATGTACTTATTATATATGCTCATCTTCCTGGAAATGCATGCATAATTACATGTTATTACTAATTATCACAGTATGCACTACACATATATAATATATAATACGTTTGTCAATCAAACATGCATGGAAGAACTTCTATCATGCCATATACATCAGATCTGGGTTGACAGTGCGTTACAGATTCTGACAAAAGAAATGAACATGCTAGAAATGACAAGTTCGTGGCTTGTGCACAGTGTACAAGCGGCGGTCAGATGACAACACGAGTCTGCTGTGTGAGATGTGCGAGGAGAGTCATCGTGCATGTTGCATCAGATCTATAGAGAGAGTTGATAGTTGCTGTCAATAGATTCACTGCTTTCTTTCCTTTTGAAGAAGAGGGACAATCAGTTGGTCTTGTTATTAGAATTATATTATTTCAAGCACCGGTTTGTAAATGGTTCGAGGTTATTCTTAAAGAACATTGGGATTTTTAAAACATAACTAGACAGATGTCTTCTTCATGTTTTAAGCTTATTTCTGACAGAG
Organism: Gibbula magus; assembly: GCA_936450465.1. Taxonomy (NCBI): domain Eukaryota; kingdom Metazoa; phylum Mollusca; class Gastropoda; order Trochida; family Trochidae; genus Gibbula; species Gibbula magus. Next base: position 67,066,834 of record OW388303.1, read on the forward strand.
ACAAACTAGGTTACTGCGTATAAAAGTACAAATTAAACTGGTATTCAAATTTCATATAATATTCGTTACTGTTACATACTTTCTTGGTTTGTACATAATTTGGAAAGATGCAATATCATGTCCACTGAGATATATTACAATTATACAACTACATTTAACAACTTTAACACAACATTATATGTAAAATAACAAAAACTTGCTAAATCATAAACACTATATTTAAAATATATTTATCACTACAGCATAAAAAAAATATGATAAATCAACTCAAAGCAAACAACTTTCATAGAACTGAAATTTCATGTATAGCAATAAAAGAAATTGTCATTTTTACAAGAAAAAAATGAGCATGGCTCACATACCCCCGCCATCCGCTATCCGTCCATTGAGCATCATAGATGTCAAGGGTACAATGTTCAAAAAACAGATTAAAGCATCATAATATTGTCTAAAATAGTTTTGGGAACTGGCTTTCTTATTACAAAATTTCATTCACCCAGATGTAATATTTTTCAGGTTAACTTAATTGTTCCCATTAGAGCATCACAGCGGTAATTTGTATCAATTTCAATTACAGATTCAAGGGCCTTAACTCTGTAAAAGATAATATTTCGGAACTGGACTTTGAACTCGATGAAGAGTTTACGTATCATCTGGAATACCTACATGTTAAATTTCATTCAGCTAGATGTAATAGTTTCAGAGAAAACTTGTCCCCATTGGAGCATCACAGAGATTTTGGTACTTAGTTCAATTTCGGGTTCAAGGGGCATAACTCCATAAAAAATAATATTTCAGAACTGGTTTTCATTCATCTAGGTTTAATAGTTTCTGAGAAAACTAGTCCCGATTGAGCACAATAAAACTAAGTCCAAAAAGTGACGTTTCCATGGAAACGACAAAAAAATTGTCTATGCGCGATGGGAAGAACATGGTTAACAACTGTACAAAGTTTTGTTGATGTACCTTTGATGGTTTTTGAGAAAATTGACCGGACTGAATGACGGATGGATGGAAGGGCGGACAGACGGACGGAATGACCGCTATATACCCCCGCTTACTTTGTAGCGGGGGTATAAAAATATCAAGAGACACAACAATGACAAAACTTCACAATGCAGACAGAAACAGAAAGGAACAGAAATTTGGCACTGACAATAAATCTGTGGTTACCATGGTACCCAATTTGTTACCAAGGTAACCAGACTTACACTTGTGACCATCTTCCTCCTCAACGACTGATAGCAACGAAAAAGTCGGCAATTTGTTCAAACCTTCAGAAAACAACTCAACAGTGAAATGTTACAATCCTGATTTAACGGACTATAACGTTTAAAAAACAATTACATAATTGTTTCTTGCATATCTATTGAATAGCATGTCGTACATTACTGTTTTATCTTTGGATGGTCATTTTGTGTTCTCAAATACACGTGTTATAGTGTATCTAACAATGATGACATAACACTTAAAGGTAAAGGTTGCACATTTTTTGCAATTTTGTTGTTGTTGCAAATTTTCCATTTATAATTTAACACTAAATGTTATTTTTTATACTTAACTGGTTGAAAAACCAACATTGCCCAACGCTTCCCCCTGAAGCGTTCCTCAACATAGATCACACAGAATAAAAAGGGACGCTACTCGGTAAAGGTGGCGCTCGAGCCACCTGACATCGGTGACGTCATCATTCCCTAGTACAAGTGAGAATAAAACCCAAACCCAGGAGGGGAGGAAGGGCGGGAACTAACGAGCGTTGGTTTTTCATCCAGGTAAGTATAAAAAATGACATTTACTCAAAAATGTTAAATTCTTTACATTCTTATCAGGTTTGAAAAACTAACATTGCCCAGATTACCACAGCAAGGAGGTGGGCTGAACCGAGTTAACGTGCATCGCCGAGACGCGTCGCTTTGAACCCTTGGCCTGGCAAGCCGGAGCACCGGCTGGAAAAGAGCTACGAAAATGTGGAAAACCACCCCTGCGGAGTGCGAGCCAAGAGAACAAATGAGGATTCTTGAATTGATTGTACGGAGGCCGTTACGGCATTGAAAAAGGACAACCCTACACTCAACCCCTATATATCCGCCCTCAGAACATGTATGTGAGAGGGGGTAGAGTGAGAATCGAAGTACAGGTGTCATGTACAGGTAAACCTTCATTTATTTATCAGAGAAACAAAGCATAAAGTCGAGAGAGAACACACGCATGACTGTATGCTCGCTCAGCAAAATAGGGAATGATGACGTCATCGATGTCACGTTGCTCGAGCGCCACCCTTTTTATTCTGTGTGATCTATGTTGAGGAACGCTCCAGGGGGAAGCATTGGGCAATGTTGGTTTTTCAAATCTGACAAGTATGTAAAAAGTGACAGTTTATGTAATTTACAGTTACTTTAGAGAGTAAAACATTTTATTACACTATAGAATTATCCGTAGTGGTAATAACGGTGTTGCATGGCGGCAACTGTAATGTGAACACATTTTATTATTTTGAATTACAAAAACGATTCCTATGGCTTTATGGAACCGTGTACACTCATTTTTCAACTTGATTTTCCGAAGACAGAAGGGCTTTTACTATTAGTGACATTATTTTTTAAATACATTTCATCAACTTATTTGAGCGAAAAAAATGTGCTACTGCCGCTTTAACATATAAAAGGATATTTAAGTATTACCACATCCTGGATGCCATGTTATCTACTTATCATCCCTTCAAAAAACACAAATGATGCCCTGAAGTCAAGGCTTTCATTTCCTATGATAAATCAAATTCCATGAATCCTCTGTTAAAAACAGCATGCCTCTATACAATATAAGGCTATCTTAACACCACTAGGAAAGTGATAGTGTTCTGTGATCGGTCCTCTTTCAGCTCATCAACATTCTCTAAACCACAGAGGTTACTCAACTCATAACTTACAACATAACCTCTGTTCTAACATAACAGTTTTCTTCTGTCAGGGGATAGGGAATCCTGATCAGTAGCAATGTAAGTTGGGTTTTTTTTCATATGTTTTTTTCAGAGTAGGTACATTCAAATACATGTAGTAATTTAAGTTAGTTATGCAATCAGCGATAATTTTTCAAATTGAGTAATTCTTCCTGTAAACTTTGAGAAGACTGTAGTTTCTTCACATATTTCTTACGAGACCATTCTTGATTGAATAGAAATAAGGAGGTTGCCTGTGTTAAATTTCACTACCAGGGGATTTTGGGGTACCGAGAAATATGGCCAAATTGTAACAGAGGTTATGAGGAATAAGAGCTGAGTAACCTTCGTAGGTAGTGGTTTATCAGATGATGTGTTGTTTTTATAGACTACAAGCCAACTATACTTGGCAGGTTTTCAATATGAGGTTATATGGTGACTCCTGTGTATGCATGTTAGTCACAACATAATGACACAAGCCATGCTTCATCTTCTTATAACAAGTGTGTAATACAGCTCATTGTTTAACCTTTATCTAGGATGGTTAAGGTTTTAGATTTTTCTTTAATTGCCATTTAATTTGCCGAAATTTCACTTGGAGGCTCTATGGGTTTCAAGCTTATCTTAATCACTGTTAATTCAGCTGTTTCACCTCAAATTTTAAATTATGTAATTTTATCACAAGTGTCTGACTGTCAAGCTGCAGTTTTACAAAATATCCATTCTGAATTCAACTCTTAAATAGAAATTAGAAAGCCATAAAAATATCCTCATTTAGGAATAACAAAACAGTATCAACTAAAATGAACTATATTTACGTATGTTGCTTACATAAAACCTACTGATACCACTAAGCATAATGTGTATGATCAAAGCATTTTGAAACACCTGTCATCTAAACCGCTGAAACATTTCAACATTAGATATCGAAGTATAAATCATGGCACAAACAATTTCAGTAACAATCTCATTTAAATAAGATCGAATGTAACACTCATAGTCAGTCTGAGTGCAACCGTGCAAAGGTCATGTCAGGTGACCTTCACTGTGAACTTTCACATTCAATAATTTAAGCCAATCAGATTGCTAACTAGATTTTCAAGTCCTTAAACTGATTGGCTGGAGTGAAGATGGGATGTAGATCAGCTGACATGACTTCTATGGTGCAGTATAAGATATCAGCAAGGTATCAGTGCTGAGTTTGACCTGATTTAAATGAGGTTGCTTCATTAATTAAGATTCAATTAAGATAATAAACTTTTTAGTCAAATGATACTTGAGTGTTGCTATTGCGGATTCAGAGAAAGGAATGATTCGGAAAAAATAATTCAGATGAAGGCAAAATGGAACTGCACCTACCTTTCGTAGCGGAATCGATGCTCTGTGACACTTTCTGATGTACTTGACCAAGGAATGCGTTCTTGATGAACTCGGTCACAAACTCCTGTAGTCTGAAGTTATGAAAAATTGTGTTATTTGCATGAGTTGATGCCGCATGATTTATCCTTAAATGTCAGGGCAATCTAGCTGAAACTGGTTGCTGATTGGCAGCTGACAATGGCGTAGTCGTTATTTAGGTAATAACTTATCATGTTGCAAATACTGATACACCAATACAAAAACACACTTGTTATTGATTTGTAATTTAACTTTCAAAGTTGCATGGATTTGTGTAGAAGATAATATGGAGGAAATTTGAAATAAACTTTCTGGTCTATAATATGATCCTCACAAGATTCCGATAAATGATAAAACAGCATAAATTTTATATCTAGCTTTCTTGGTATTGATTAAATTTTCTAAGAATTGAACAATATGAAAATATTGACCAAACAGCAGAAAGTACATCACAGTTACATAATTACACTTACCCTGGTGGACTCTCCATGGCAACTTCAATTTCTTGAATAAAGTTACGCAGGGGCTTGTAAATCACTGGAATAAATCCAAATAGTAAAACGTTATTCAGGCAACACACAGCATGAAGATAGAAAATGCTATTAACAAAATTACGAAATTTGCAATAAAATTATGAAAATTAAGTGTTCTAGACGGACATAATTAATATTTAGATTTAAAATAAACGATAGCATTTGACAATACTTTAAGATAACAATTAGGGGTTTAAATATGAGTGCACACAGAGTTATCTCCCCTACCGACCTGTGACATTGTTAGCTGCGGGTCTGCACACCAGCTGATGTTTGTTGATCCCAGCAAGTAGAGATTGGTCTCCCAGCAAACCAGTCTGGGGAGAAGAGGAGAGATTAAATAGGTATGTCTCACTTGAAGAAATTACAAAGATTAATTGTAACAACTAACTGCTTTCTCAAAAATAAATCTATCATTTTAAAAACAGGGGACACCAAACCTTGGAGGCACATGTTGTATTTCAATAGGGTTACACAGAAAATTTAAAGTGTATTTGGTACTTATAATATTTACATATACAGGTTTAAAAGAAACCTGTTGAATTACCAATTATTTTACCATCTTAAAGCAAGTCAATGTGAGTAGGTTAGTTGGCCTACACTGAAAGATTCAGGTACCAAGGCACAAATAATTTAATGGTAATCAATTATTATTATTGTTCAGTACTTTACAAGCACAAGCTTGTAGTAAGGATACCATAGTGTGTTCAACTCACTGCATCAAACTGCCGACTGTCTTCGATGTAACTGTTAGTGCTGAGAGCATGGACCGAGGCATCAAACCGGAACAGAGTTACCTGGTGGAATAGAGACTAGTAAACATGCGGAGGAATAGTTTGTTATATCCTAGGACTCCCCAAGGACATGGTTAAACCTCAACTTCATCATGTATGCATATATACTTTGTACAAATTAAATATCTCCATGATAAACCATCCCACTTCAATAAGCATCCCTCCTGTAATTTCAAACATAATAAACTCCTTCTAAAACTTGGCGATTACAGTCAATCGTAAGCCATGTGCAGTAATGTTGTGTCTGCTTCTTGATAACTAAGCCAGGCTATTAATAAGGGAATAATGTCATTTGCAAATATACAATGATCTAAATGTTTGAATCACTTGCTTGAGAGAGGAATATCTAACAAACATAGCTAAATATTGAAACATCACAATTAATGCAATTAAGAAGAAACTACCTGCAGAAAATAGAAATCTAGAGATGAAGGATAACAACAAAAAGAGATTCTTACAAAAGCAAAAGTTATAGTCACCTTTTTCTGTTTGGTTTGTCTCTTTTTGCTGAAGTACTGTGCAATGTCCATACTTGGCTCATCAAAACCGCTGGGTGCCTGTTGTCTGTTGGACAGGGAGTTGGTCACATCGAGGTACTGGCTCAGTAACACCTGCAGCTGATAACACAGAGGAATCTCATCGTGAACATTATGAGGAAAAATTAGATCTGAGATTCACAAATAAAGGAAAAGAAAGTTGTAAAATTTACTGGGTGGATACTGGAGAATTATCTCATAAGCTGATCCAGGTATTTCGGGCTTCAGAAGAGTGACTTCAACTGGTCTTTAGTGATTTTCAAAGAGGGGAGGGGGGGCTTGAACCCTTTCTGGATCGCCAGTGGATCTGGTCATGCCAAAGTACAGAAGAAACATAAAAACAATGACTTATTGGTTAGGTTATTCTTTTTATGTTGCAGGTCAGCACATTTAAAGATTTGTTTAGCGCTGTCCTCCAAAGGCTGATAAAGACTTAAGTGCTGATAACAGTGAGAAAGCAGCATTTCAAGTTTGTCTGGGAGGACATAGCTAGGATTAGTTATTCACTGTTATTTATTGTCCAAGGACACAGGACAGTAACTGAACAGAAAACCAAATTCTTGTCAATCTTTAAAAACTTGTTACTTATATAAATCAGCCAATTAAAGTTGATCTGAACTTCTATTATTGAAAGTCCACGCATTAATAATCACTTGTACAATATACAGATACTACTTGACTTACCACTGCCTGTATCTCTGACCACACATCCTTCAAGTCATACATCAGATCAGACCTGATTGGCATTCCAGTGGCCTGTCAACAGTAGACATCTCAGTAGCAGTAGAATAGTCAATGTTTTACATGAAAGGAAATATGGGTTCAAGGGTTCACATTTATAATAATTTGAAAAATGTGGATATAACTCATTCCATCGATTCTAGCAATACATGTTGTTTTTTCTCTCTTTTAGCTGTGAGACACAATCTTACGCTTAGATTTGAAAAACTTAGATCATTGAGTTAGAAAGTTACGTCCATACCCCGTGAGTGTATGCTCATACATACACAACATTCATCCAACTTGGAGTGAAAATTGAACTCAAATATTTACATAATCTAAGAAAAAAAATTCAACATAACTTTCTTCTTTTTTTTAGTTCCCTGTAAGTAATGGAATTGTTTCTTCATTCAAGCCATGCAAAAATCACAACTCAGCATTAATCCACACACATAATGTCAGCTCTAATGGCACTACGCTCATTTTCAAAAGTGCATTTCTGGATGAACCTCATCACAACTATTATTATGAAGGTCAGAGTCATAACTTGAACCATGCTGAAAGTTCAAATACTCATTATTTCAGTCAAATTCTTCAAAAAGTTGTAAACAAACATGCTTTTAATTCCTTAGTTATATCAAAGTTCTGCAAAAGGTTATATACTCAGAACAATAAGTTGTGCACCATCTACTTTTTAGTCTCAGACACAGTTAACATGATATATAAAATATGTTAAAATGTAATGCAATTGCCGGGTTGGTAATTTGAAAGGATGTATTTAAATTGGGCATCTCATGTTTAAATATCACTAGTTTCATCAGATTGAAAACATACACGATTTTATCAAATGGTGCTTGACATAATGTTCTGAGTATATTTGCTTGAAGTCAATTTCAAACATTCTCAACTGGTATACTGGTGCTATGGCAATCATTCAGTTCACTCCAGTAGAAGGCACACTGACTCACGTTAAACTGCTATATGCCAGGTAGAACATTCAGAACAACATGCACAACACTCCGACACTTCAAGACTTGAGAGTACATACATGGAGATTAGTACACAATAACGTACTATAAATCTTCACTTTCAAAGTATTCTAACAAAAAATGTGGTGATGATAAAGTATATTCTTCAACTGAATTGTATTCAATTCCTTTTCGTGATTAATATAATCAGTAAGTGTGACAACCCTCCTCGTTGATGTAGCATTCAACGGATTTATGATATCACTGATGATGAAATCGGGCAACGCACACAGAAACACTACATACGTCCAATACTAATGTCACTGTTTAAGCTTTACCACATGGATATGAGAATAAACTGTTGACACAACTTCAGCACGAATAGCAAAACAGCTTCTCAGTTGAAGTAAAAACTTATTATTATTATATTAACATGAACTTAATTACAATTTGTAAGGTAGGTCTGTGAAGGTACAAAGCCCTTAACACAAACAATTATAATCTACAAACACTAAAGCCAATCCTACATACTCACACAGCATTCAGATAGTTTCCCAAACAATACTAAACTCCATGCCAATATCTTCTACATCTTTTATCTACAGATGACAACAGTACATTCAACTATATCTCTTCAGAATCTTTGTGTACATATTTTCATGATACTTGCAGTATTAGTTGTGTTGTTCCACAACTAGTAACAGTTATACTAATGGAAGGTAACAATGTGGCTCTTCTCAGTCTGCAACAAGGTTGAACAACCTCAACCTTTTATATGATAGTCCAATATTATTGGTCATTAGCCAGTGACCGATTCCAGATATTTCCTGTGTTCGTGAGTTGAGATTACTGTAAATAGGTCACCCAGAATGTGGTACTTATTTATTTAAGAAGTGAAATGTTAATTGAAATCATGTGAAAGGATTATACAACATGCCATTCAAAGAATCCAGAAATATTCTGGTCAAGATTCATTTGTATTGAACCCCCATTTGCAATGCATAAATTTTATGTAATGTATCTTAAATTCACATGATTTTTATGTCAATATAAGTTTAAAGAAGGAAATAAACTATCAAACAATTTGTTGAAAAACAACATTCAAAATTCTAAATCTAATATGAAAAGAAATCGACAATCAAACACAATTGAACTGAACATGCTAACAACACATATCTATTTAGAGATTGATGAAAAGGACAAAGTGACCAGTGAAGAAGAGACAGTAAAATGACAACATGCATGAACCATATAGCAAGTCTAGCTAATAGGAATAGAAGATGAACAAAAGGAGAACATCAAGTCATCAACAAACTAAAGATGCAGAAAATACCTCAGTCGGTGCCTCGGCTGATTGCTTGAAACAAAATATCCATTCACCTCATATTGTTTGTGTGCAGAATAAATTTCTTCACTGAGCAAAATATCTGACAAAACTTCTGTGCTAAATGTTAAATCTACAAGATTTGTGCATGCTGATCCCCAGAACAGGGATTGGGTTTAATCCTTATTGAGTTTTTAAGCCAAGATTTGATAGGGTCTCAGTACAGTAGTAAGTAGTATAAGATATACCAACTCTCCACACGAGTCATAACTTAGCCAGTCTCAATCACTGGCTAATTTAAGCCTTGCTGAATTTTGGTAACTTTTCTGTGTAAGCATAGCGGCTCTCACTATGAATTTCAGCTGCAGTGAATTGCTATGTGAGTGCAGAAAAGTTAACAAAATGCAGCAAAGCTTACATCAGCCAGTAACAGAGACTGGTGCAAGTTGAGACTTGTGGGGCAAGTTAAGGATATGCTTCAAGAGAAACTTTACTTTGATGCTGACAGCAGGGCAATAGAATTGGTTCAGGACATTTCCTCCCGAGAGAAGTAAATTAGTAAATGAGTTTACAGCAAAAGTAATCTTATAAATATTGTGAATAAAATGATCACAAATTATATTGGTCATTCATAACAATTTAGATTTAGAGTAATATATGCAGTAAAATTACATAGGATCTTGCCAAAATCCATTTCTGAAAATATCACCATAGTAGCAGACAATCAGAGTTAACATAAGTGGAAAATAGTTTGACCATGAAGAACTCCAGACAATCTTTTAAATATATGAGGGTCAAATTTATCAAGGTATATGGCAATTTCAAATCATTAGGGGCTTATGTTTAAGCAATTGTTCAGCCTTCTCAATATTTAGGTGAGATGAGGTGAGTTGTGGTTTAACGCCGCTTTCAAGAATATTTCACTTATGTCGCGGCTGCTGCTAGTAATGCGGCAGGGAGAAAGCCCGAAACACCATGTGGCTATGCATTGCGGTGAAACCTGCGAGCATCGGCTGGAACTAGCGAACCATGGGTGGTACTACGCTGAAATTAATTTTATAGCATTGCACCCAAACCTTACTGCGTGTAGAACAGTTCTCTACTGCAGACAAAGTTGCTGTGCCCCTGGCGGGATTCGATGCCCGGACCTCTTGATCCGAAGCCGAACACGCTAACAACTGCGCTATCCCGCCCCCTCTCAATATTGAGACCATTCCAATGTATTGACACTTTTATCAGAACTAAATGTAACTGGTCCCATCTAATGCTTGTATGGTACTATAATGATAGTATAGATGAATTTAGATCAATGGATAAATATGGAAACATTTAACAACAAAAGTAAATCCTGTTTCTACTAATTGACAAGAACAATGCTTGATTGTTTAATATGAATCAAATATCTGTGCTTTCAATTTCAGGAAAAACACATTAAGATAATAAAGAAAGAAAACTATTGACTCATCGAAGCTTGTATACATATAGTAATCAAATGGTCCAGAGTATCCCAAACTAGAGAGATAAAAAATCACAAAAGTTAATTGTTTTACCTTTGTTGGAATATTTAAATAACATGCAAACAAGTTGAGTAGCACCGTGATGTGTTGCATTCATGTGAATTTCTAAATTACGTGTCATTCTCGTGAACAGTGATTGCAACAAAAGTTTTCATTTTGCTTGAATCAATGACAACATAATATTAAACTGTCAAATTAGTCTAAAAAGTGAGTTCAAATTTTGATAATGATATAAATTTTATATTGAATGAATATTATATTGCGATAATGTATATATGAGCGAGTTATTGCTTAACGATGCTTTGACAATATGGGTAATGTATATGAAATGATTTAATAATTAATGAGAAAAGTATTGACTACAACCAGTACAAAGCACTGTAACAGTTAAGCAATCTCATTCACACATTTCAATAACTATATATTCAAAGAGTAAGACCATAATAATTTCAAAAGATGACAGCATGACAGAAACTTTTTTTTTTCAAATTTTTACTGAACAAGTTCAAATTTACCTTTTTACTTACTTCATTTTAAAAAAAAAGTTTTAGGTATAATTCAGTTATAAAGAGCAAATGTGAATTCTATTTTATTGTTTATATCTCAATATCAAAGTTTTTCTCAATCTATAACATTTTTCAGGTACCATCTTAGTTTCACAATCAATGCAATGTAGAGTGTATTCAAATCATCAATGAGATTGCTACTGGAAGCAGCTAGGGGTAGGGGATCAGGGAAACAAATGGAGCTTCACTCTCAACACTCGGTCAGGGACAAGACGACTTATAAAAGCAAAATATCCTTTAAAATTAACAAAAGATCTCTTGGAAAGTCAAAATTACCTTGCCAAAATACTTGTAATTCAGAGAAAGGAAAGGATAGCCTCAAATGGTTATAGGATCACATCTAGTCGAGGTATAGACGTATTTGCATTTTGTTAAGACCAGGATAATTTTACTAGCCATAGAGGGGGTAAGTTGAATTTAAGTCCAGAAATCCCCTTAATCTTGTCCACTGGCCAATGCTGTAGCTTATTCTCCAGGGTATAAGCTCTTTGGATATCGTCCTCTGTGAACTCACCATGGTTGCATGGACGTTCCTGAGCACAAGGTCGTGCATCTGGGCCACACCACGGAACTGCTGGAAGATGATCTCTAACAGGTCCAGCAGACATCGTGACTGATTCGGATTGGCTAATCCATCTCCTCCTCTGCAATGTTCAAGATTAAGAAGATGAATTATAAAAATACCAGAACCTTCCGACAGTGCCACAATGTTAACTCAAGCGGTAAGTGTAAGAGATGCTTTTTATACATGTGGAATTATCTTCCACAAGATCTGAAACTCTCTCTAACAATTAAGTCATTCTAATCGAGTGCTAAATTCGATCATTTTGTTCAGTTCTGTGACCTTTCAAAGTTCTCCCTACTGACTTTATTGTTGTGCCTTGAGCATGCTGCAAGCATAGAAATGAGGGGCTTATAAATATACACTATTATCATATCTGGTAATGAGAAGTATCATGACACAATGAAAATATAGACATTAAGTTTTATCATAGCTGCAACAATCACCTCATTGCGTGACCAACGTTCACCTTGTTTCACTGAAGGTTGATTACTCATCGCTGAACATAACATATATGTTGTCAGCCAATGAAATGTCGCGATTTGAAATTGATGATCGTTCATCGGTCTTCTCATTCAGGCACTGTGCATACACTCATATTGCTCCATTCAAAGTAATTTTATTGATTGGTTATAAATATCGAAATACAAAGTGAAAGATAGACATGTAATCATGGTATTGTTGGAAGCATGCTGATTGAGATATCTTAATTGAACAGGTTGATTTACATGCATGCCAATCTGTCAAAGCACTGATTCCAGTTACTGCCGTATATTCTCATATAATGAATGACAATGTGGAGAGACTTTACCCTTCAGCTATCTGTATCGATGCCTTGGAGACCAAAGTCAGGAGACCGGGTTGGATTCTCATCTTGATGCCCTGAAACAAGAGAGTAACACTGTTGTAGAATAATACTTAATGAAGTATGTCAACAATCTAGCTGACATGCATTTGCTTTAAAGGTACATCCATTATGTTTCATAAAATTGTATTTGGCTTTAATACGTTCCAACACATCATATGTGCTGTTTACAATACAAACAAATTCACTCAGCTTGCATATTCATCCCCAATCGGCAAACATATCATAATTACTAGTTTCCAATTAAAATGGAGTAACATCATTATGTATGTGCAGAAACCGAAAGTGCACGTCCTATTTACATGCACAGTAGTTATATGACCTATTGAACATTATCAACCCAAATTTGTTATTTTGTCTGGTTTAAATAAGATTCCAAAATTACGTTTGACTCATTGGCGCTCGCCACACGCGGTGCATTGTCCGGTTTTCGATCAGAAATCGAATCTTTTACCGTCATATCGTCAATATACTAAGTCGAGTATTGTTAAAATGGTAGTTTTCGGTAACAGTTGGTACTTCTCGATGAAATAAGACCATTTATAACGTTTGCCATATTTGACCCCCAACAACACAATGGATGTACCTTTAACACTTCAACTGATCAATAATGACAGCAAACTGTAAAAACACATCAAAAACATCTTTGAGAACAGCGTTTCGAGTGTATGAGCTGTGGATAAGACACTACATAAGTACTGATTCATTTATTTATTTATCTTTGACTTGTTTCCGTTATATTGACATCAACAAAACACCCTTAAAAGTATACCTGCACAATTTGTCTAAGAACAAATCCAGTGCAAAGGGGTTGACTTTCAGAAATCGTACTTTGTCAACAAAATGGATAATTTGGGTTTGGTGATAATGAGAATAGCCTTGATATTACTAGACCAGCAGATAAAATCTTACATTACTAAACCACTCCAGTCACTAAGCTACCTATTAAAAATAACTACAATTATGAACACAGCCCAACAGACACAAGGAATGATTGTACACCTCACCTCGACCGCCTCTGGCAATTTGCGGAGCATGGCGAGAGACTCGATGAGTATAGCTATAAAATTGGGCAGGTTGTCCTCAGGGTTGGCACTGAGATCTTCCTTCACCTCTCCTCGCCTTCTCTCAGTTCCTCCATTAAACTCCTCATCTGTAAACACCAGATACTTATTGATTACCCCTTATCCCGGCATGGTCCGGGATGGCCATAAACAATTCCTAGGGGTCACGGACACTGCACTTAGAATTATTTTCAGATGTCTACCATTGAGCTAGTACTCAACTAACCTTGTCCGCATTCTGCAAGTCGAGTTGTCTCCGGGAGTCGCTCAAAAAAATGTTTGTATTATGGCTCACAGTTCGCCATGATAACAAGTCTTTGTCAATGTTTGATCGAAATGTCCAGCAAAAATCACACCAAATTGCGTGTGCATTGTTGCCCCGTAATGCATCAATAATTAGCTTTACAAAAGGCCAATTTTGTAGGGCTTCGCCCCAAAGCCTAATCTCCCTGAGGCCTAATTATCACCCACGTGTTTGCATTGCCTCGGGTTTGCATTGCCCGTACATGCTATCTTCCTCATATCTCGGGGACGGGAACAAAAATCGGTAACTTGCCTTACTCGCACACTTCATATCATGTGAACCAATTGGTTGTTTTCAAAATTTTTACGCCAAAATAAAGGGGAAAGAATAGACTACAATCCCATATAAAATTCGCAAATGTCAAAAAAATAATAAAGACACAGCAAGCGCCGCAAAAAGGTCATGTTTACACTTCATAAATTTCGAAACAATCAGCGATTTTCACAACTTCTTGAACAAATTATCACTGCTAAACTACTGAATGCATTTTCATAATTGTTATATCACAATAAACTGAAAATAATAATCTTTTATTTCTTTATAAAATGCACATATTTACACAGAAATAAAGATACAATTTTACCTTTCTGAGAGGCATGTGAAACCAAATGGCACACAAAAGGAGCTTGTTCTAATCAACATATTTTCATCAGATATGGTTCGAGGTTAGCATTTATTGGAAATGTCAAACAACATGACCATATTCGGGTTGACATGTGCTTATTTGTCAACTGTTTGAGATTATGATTTCTTGGAAAAGTGCGATGAACGACCGTTTGCAATGCGGCATACATGTTGTAAGTATTTACAATTTTATAGGTGGAAATAAAGACAAACTTTACATGACTATAGAATTATAACCAAAGGTCGCATTGTGAAGCCAGACATCTTGTCTTCAATTCCGTATATAAATTGAATTTTTTTGTTTCGTATTTATGATATTATGAGGCCCGAATTAAAGACAATCTTTCGAAAGAAATAGAATAAAAACGAAAAATCACAGAAAATTCAACCAAAGTCGCGGGTATGAATTAGCCATTTGTGTACGGGTGCCACGACTTGAATTTGTATTGAAAGCCCGTATATCGTCCGTTTTCGCAATGTAGATGCGATATATTTCATAAAAACGGTACCAGAATAGCCGCCTGGAAATTCCGCCAGCAGAGCTTATTAGTGCCTAAGCCAAAATACTGCTGCAAGCTGGAGGGTCTGTAAATTACGCCACAGGGGACATAGGTAAACAATTATAATACATTTTCAAAAGACAAGTTACTCATCTTGGATCAAGTGATGCCAGATATGTATGTTATCTTATGGCTGATCTGATAAAAGGAAAGTACCATCAAAAGAAGAAAAAAAGATTATGAAAGAGATCTACAATTCCACATATTAAACTTCAAAACTCACACTTAAGGAAGGGGAGTTCCCGCTGACCCCGCCTCCAAGATCCTCGCCGCCCCAGACTCCGCGACACCACCGATTTCTCATAGATCTGTCGGTTCAGCTCCTCAATCAACACCTCGTGCAGGGACTGGACACAGGGGAGTTAGAATCGAATAGGAGACTATCAAACTACTAGTGTAGACTATGTCCACCATGTTCTTCTTCCACAAAGTAACTGTTACTAAGGTTAACCTTATCTCCCATCCTTTAACATTGCATAAAGGTAACCTTTGTGTCTCACAATCACTGCACTATGAAAGGAGTCACAAATGTCTTTTACTATTATTCCACATTACAAATTCCAGTCAAATTTTATTGCTCCAAACACCTTACCTATGACAAGTTATTTTAGTTATCTTCCATCACAACCTATTTGAAGTTAGAAACTATCATTAATGCTTATATATTTATCAACTCTTTAAAAGTAGTTGTCACTTAGTTGTACAGAAAATATTACCTCCCGGCGCCCCGTGAGTTCAGACCTCAAGTCCCGAAGAGCTTCGATTCCAGACAGACCTCCCTCCAGACGAGCAACTGTAACACGTCAACATTCAGACTTGCACTTCACAGGTAGCACATCTTCAGAACAATAAGTGGTCAGGGATGAGGATTAACTTTCAACATAAAACTTTAGGCATCTTTAGTCTTCTTGATGAACATCCATTGAAGAAATGCACTTAATTTACATACAACAAATAAGAGTTTAAGTTCTAAAATAACTGCTACCATCCAGTTTTATAATTGAGCTGTAACCTTATCAATAGCTCTAACTAAACATATAGAGATATTGTCGTTATGTTCGGTTTTGCAGACTTTTCATTTACGTTGATTGGATCATTTTCTCAAAGACAATACCTCTCAAACGTCATGCCAGATAATTTAATGATAGATCTTCATACATGTTTGACACTTGGGGAAAAAACAATTTGTTGGACATAAAGACGAATCTTCGCAA
Organism: Gibbula magus; assembly: GCA_936450465.1. NCBI lineage: Eukaryota > Metazoa > Mollusca > Gastropoda > Trochida > Trochidae > Gibbula > Gibbula magus. The sequence continues at coordinate 67,083,318 of OW388303.1, forward strand.
GGTTACTAGATTGAGTGGCACTGTACCTGACTGGACTATAAGATCAGTTGCATGCAAGTAGTGTTTGCCCGCCAGGAAGGCGTCCATCTTGTCTGGTACTTCCTTCATCTGCTCACTGCAAGATAAGTGTTACCAGCTCAAATGACTTACGACAATATCACGTACAAAAATAACGATAGTTGAAATCTATGAATATTTAAAATTGTATCAAGGTTGCATTTTCAAATTTTGGCCAGTAGGACATTTCAACTTTGACTCAAAAGACGAACCCATCTTTTATTTTTTTCAGGAATAAAGTACAATTATTATAGTATCAAAAAACAGTACAAAGTTGAGAAGAATCTGACAATATACCACTCAATAGTATGGTAGACTAGAATTAACTACAGACAATTACATGTAGGACAGTTCTCTACAACAAAGAAGTTGTTGAGCCCTTGACACCGGTTATCGAAAAGAATGATTCTTTAAACACTAATAGTTGAGGGGGATATGAAGAATTCTGCATACATTTGGTCGAGCATGTTGAGGACTGCTTTGTGTTCCACGCCGTCTCTCCATAGTTTACGCAGCTCATCCCGTTTAAAGTGCAGCAAGGTCTTACATGAGTTCAAATCTTCTTTGATTTTATGGATCTTCTCCCTGGACTCTGAAAGGGAACATGATAAGTTCCTGTCATGTTTGCAGTAAAGAAGCTTAGTAACTGGTCATTGGCTTGCACATGTCTGTTTCAATAAAAGCTATATGATTATGAGCGAGTGAGTGAGTAATTGTTAAACACTGCTTGGGAAATATTGCAGCCAATAGGGACGAGCTGTGATTATGAGGAAATGTACAATTGCAAATGACTATGATATAAGTTGTAATATCTTACCATTGATGCTTTTAGTCATTGCACTGAATGCTGTCATAATCTTGATCAGTTCATCATAGTTAGCTGCAACAAAACATCAAATTGATGAAAAGGGAATCATTTTATTTCAAAGATCACGTTATACTTACATATTTCTCCAAATTATGAAAATGATATTCACCTGAACTATAATATTTATAAAACTATTAATTAATAATGATAATTTTATCATCTCGTACTGGATTATAAACATTTAAAATTTGGGTTAAATATTGCCAAAATACAATTATATTTCTCTTCAACATGATAATTTCATAGATTATTAGAGTAAATGGAAGCTAAACGTACTTGTCACATGTTCTGAGAGCCGCTTGTCACTTTCTCGGTATGCCTTTTCAATCCTCGTCTTTTCTTTCTCTCTCTGCTCGAAGTCAGCACTGCAATAGTTCAGATTTACATGTATAGAATATTTTGTGTAAATCAAAAAGACATAAAATACTTTGTTACTGAAATGAGTAAAATATGTATGCATAAATTTACTTTGGCTATCTTAGTATATAGTAGTCACACAAAAAAAGACAGCCAAAAAATTAATTTTAAAATGAATGTGACAGTGAGTCTATGATTCAAAATATCTGAAACTTAGGGTATGTCCATGAGGTTTTCTGAAGACAGTGGTAACATTTTATGCTATAATTGAATATATTTTTAACATTTAAAACTTGGCTCCTTTACTCGGGTTCCCTCATTTATTTTTCTTCATTTTAACGAAAAGAAATCGACCTACCTGGAAGACAGTGTCCGTACAATGGACATCAAAAAGCCAGACTGAAAAAAAAGATCTTCCAAACATAAACATTTTAATAATCAAAATAGGAAATGAGTACCAGTACCGGTAATACTTTTAATCTGGCAATTCTTTTTTTGGATTTGATTTGGTCAATTTGGTGATCTTCAAAACTTGTCATAAACATATTTGCGTTTGTATAATTTTTTGTTTTTTTCAAAATCCTTCTGTATCTGTATCTGTTATTGTATAGCTGTCAGGATCCCTGTCAGGATGGTGGAGTCTACTAACGCCTACAGGGACGATCGCCTACAGTCTTAAACAAACAAGTTTATGCACCAGCGGTTCTGCTTTTTACATCCATCAACCTTTCATCAAAGTGGAATGACCCGTTATTTTGTGGACTAATGCCTACAGTTAAAACAAAAATGTGTGAAATGTTGAACTTGGTGACATTTTGGTTTTGAAATAGATATTTTGTATTAAGTGAAATATTGACTTTGATCAGGTATTGACTTTGATGAAATGTTGACTTTGGAAATATTTATTGACTTTTGTGAAAGTTTAACTTAAATAAAATGTTGACTTTGAAAAAGATTTTTTGAATATAGTGAAATAATGACTTTGGAAATATTTATTGACTTTTGTGAAAGTTTAACTTATATAAAATGTTGACTTTGGTGACATGTTGGTTTTGAAAAAGATATTTTTAATTAAGTGAAATATTAACTTTGATCAAGTATTGACTTTGATGAAATGTTGACTTTGGAAATATTTATTGGCTTTTTTGAAAGTTTAATTTAAATAAAATAGGCCTATAGGATAGGCCTATAGTTGACAGCTTTGACTGAGAAAGGCACAGCACTTCTAGTCTCAGAGTCTTACGAGACTAGACCTGATGAGTCGGACTTGCTCTTCGGCCAGAGCGATCCAGTCCCTCATGGTTCCGGACACATAGTCATAGCTACTGACAGTACTGATATTTGGTCGAAACTAAATTATTGAAAATTACTCTTGCAAAGCTTGAGTTTCACTAATGATGACTAACTTTTGACCACCTTCCGTACATATAAAATGTTCATTGATGTAAATAAAATAAAAATATATATCTAATATAATAATTTTGAAACAAGCCAAGGAATAAGATGTGATATACAGTCACTGGACATAAGTATTCGCCACTTGACGTTATTTCCATAGACTTGCATGTTATTTTAGTGTAGCCTAAATAATTGTCATGGATTTTATTTTCTATCGTATACTATTGAAATTGTCTACACTTGTGAAGAATCATCTTGGCTACAATCTCATAATTTAAACTTAATTTTCCATTGGTTATCGAAGGAATGACGGCAATTTGATAAACATATATACATAAAAGTGATAACGTTTAACATGGCCGTCTATGGGAATTTTTTATGTACATAAATAGCTATATTTAATGCCAAGTATTAAATATTAGTCCTGAAATTTAACAGAAATTATGTACTTCAATCTGAGATGATTTCAATTCAAACTGAAAAGTTTTACAACGACTCATTCAGAACTCATCTCAAGAAAATTATTTAAGCTACACTAAATTAACATGCAAGTCTAAATAACGTCAAGTGACGAATACTTATGAGTTATGTCCACTGACCAGGTTGGGGAAACCCACTGAACGGGATATTATATCCCAATTGGCTTATTATATCCCGTTCGGGATATTTCATTATATCCCAATCGGGATATATTTGTACATTTTTCTCAATATTTCCAAAACGATACATTTCCGCAAAAAAGTGTTTTATTTAAACATAATGAGGAACAGTTAGTGGTCCTCTTCAGCTTGATAAAACTTACTTTTTTGAGGTAATTTAAAATTATATCATGTCAAGGAAAAGAAACTTTTATTAACATCAGATTATTCGTTACAATCTACTCTAGGTCATTGGAATCTGATGACAATGTCATAGAGTTTTGATAACAGTTTGGAAGAAAACAAACTGACTTTTATTTAACTGAGATTTTGCAGCTAATATGCAACCATTTTTTTCACGCGACATTTATTTTTATAAAGAGAAAAAATAAGAACCTTAGAATATCACAACTTCATTCCAATTACTGTCCTCATGCGGAAATGCACCATGTTAATTTAAAATCAGGAAATATATTATTATATCCCGATCGGGGTATAATGAGATATCCCAAACGGGATATTGTAGGCCGATCGGGATATAATATCCCGTTCAGTGGGTTTCCCCAACCTGCTGACTGTACGTCTTTGAAACGTATCACATTTGATGTAAATACTACTAGGCCTAGTAGTTATTATTATGTCAGTTCTCATTCATAGGTTTTTTATATTCGAGTGATTTCGGTTGGAGTCACATCCGTCAGTTATCCCCCGTATAGTAGTCTGAATTATGACATTTGAGATGCAAGGTTGACACAGGTGCTTGTAACTTCGTGATCATACAAAATGACGTCATGCACCAAATCGACAGTTCAACATAAATGGCGGCTTCATATAATAATTTTTTTGTAACACAGCACATTTAACTACTGTGCAAACTCAAAATTACGGAGGAGTATAGTTTGAAAACAGTAATAAACCTTATTGGAAGTAGGCGTCCTGCTTTCGTCCGCCATCTTGCTTCCGCCTACTAATTGCTGGACAACTAATGTTGTATAGATGTACACTTCTCATCACGACATATTACTTTTATTAATCTGTTGGAAGGGTTAGTTCATTTCAGAACTCGATTTAACATTGTCGGGGAAAAGCTTAATGCATAATGCAAATTTTAAGAGTTTTCATTGTTTACTATATGGTTGATTTCACAACTAGGGGCCATATCACATCCCAATGATTCAACAAGGTAGCCTAGATGTTTTAGTCAAATGTGATTGCAGAAAGCTAATTTAGTATTCATATTAATCAGTAACTTCACATCTACTATTGCTTTGTAAATATGTACAAAGATATTGATTCTTAAAATATGTATGATGAATTATCTCGAAAGGATATGCCCGCGTCCTCATGTCTCAAACATCAAAGGTAGGCCTATCGTTGAATTTCAATTCTATTAACTAAAAAATATATGTGGAGTGGAATAACAATAACACAGAAACTTGTATTTGTAAACAACAGGGTTGGGCAGTCTTTATAACATTCATTTTCTTCTTTGGAACATTACCCTCAACATCACAAACTTGCAATTGTCATTGCCATCACGCAGTTTCGGCAACGATAAATGACAAATTGTTATAGCAATTACTTATCTTGTCATTACCATCACATTCATTCATCACCATCACTGCTATTCATGCTCATGATGTTTGTTCAAGTGATATAAATATTTCATTTTTGTTTCAAATTATGATTTGTCTCTTCACAACTTACCCAGCACCTCCACCAACTTTGGGACACAAAAGATTTGTAACTTATCTCATTATGGATCATTACAGTGATTCTAAATTTATAGAAAATATTACGAATTCTGCTTACTGGATTTGAATTTGATGACATTGAAACAACTTCGCCATATTTTCAAGTTTATGATTTTGTATCATAAATAGTTTCATCAACATCACATACATACAATTTTAAGCACAATACGTAACATTAAAATGAAATTCATATCTTTAAATTTAAAGCGGAATGGTAATAACAATTACAGGTTATATAGATGATTTGTGTCAACATAAGAAATTAAATTAACATACAATGTCTGCCCTTTTAATTTTCATTTATCACAAGTTTATAAGTTTTCATTCTAAGAACTAAAATATGTTAATGGAAACAAATAGTTTTGCTTAATTTCAACCTTGCAAATGACCCGTTAGTTGTGAAATAACCAATATATTTTTATGAAAAGAATATATGATATTAAAATGAAACTATGAAGATCTTAAGTGCGTTAAGTGTTAATATTAAGCATTTTGATGACGCAACATGTATCGCAATTTCAGTCTCCAGAAATGAATACCGAACCTATATAACATTCTTGGCGTGAGTACGATATGATATCTTGAGAAATGAATTACTCGTTATACCGATCATCACACACCATTCGTGGTGTATACAAGAGCGCAGATGTAGTCTGTACGTGTCAAATGAGAATACCTACATATCTATTGGAAGAAGAGAATGTTCGCTTTTAAGCTTCCCCTATTTATATTAAGAATTGCTTATGAAGTCTAGGTATAAACAGTTAGTTTTTTGTTGACACTTATGGGACATTTGTCTAAACAAAATGACCAATTTCATGTAACGGAAAATACAGAAATTCAAAGTGTCTAACTGTATTTTATTTGTATCGTTTTCAATAGTTACCATATTCAGCAATGATACCATGCACGCATGGAAGAGACAACTTATTTCGGAAATTAAGTTCTCCATGCAGGAATCCACTAAAAACAATGTCAGTGATGTAACACGCAAAAACGATTGTTCACACTTTGATGTTAGATGCATGAGGAAATTTCCATTTTTGTCATTATCCACACATTCATAAAGCACTCATTATTTTCATAATTTTATTTGTAGATTTGGCAAAAACATCTTGACGTCAGAAGAATGACGTGCTAACAAGTAATATTTGTCATAAGCTCTTGTATACGTTAAACAATGTTTTATACATTGATTTTAAACTTTTAAATAAAAAAGCATAGAATATAACAGTTAACTGTAAAATTAAAAATTAAAAATAATTTAATCTTACCAAATATGCATATTAAACCATTGATATTGTTGTTACACCACTGATTTTTCTTGACCTACGTCTCAGTATAAATTGTCTTTGTATTGTATTATCTTTAATTGCTAATTAACACATTTTGAATTTTAACTTCTGAACACTTTAATATAAAAGGTTTTCCTAAAATAATTGTATTGTCTTTAATTGCTAATTAACACATTTTGAATTGTAAATTCTGAACACTTAAAAATAAAAGGTTTTTCTAAAAGAATATTAAACTAACTAAAATGAACATATTGTAGAAAAATTGTTACACCCATGACATGTTTCATCAGAATTAACTTTCAATAATATCAGAATTGTATAATTCGTTACACCACTGACTGTGGCATTTTCGGAGCTCATTGATTTCGTTATAATAATGTGATTTTAATGTTTTTTCCTCCAAAATTTGGTGAAGAAATATGTTTTTGAAACTGTTTTTTTTTTAAATTCTGAACAAAATATATTAAAATCTCTTGAAATTTTAAGTTTTTAGTTCTGCCGCTGTCCCCTGACAGTGGTTTTTCTTTTAAAACAATGATGATATTAAAAAAAAAAATTATATCACACTTATAATATTATACATATGTGTGACTAACAAAATACTTTCTTGTTTGATCATATGAACTTTGAAGAAATGTTTAAAGTCACATTTTCCGAGAAAAATATGTCACTTACAGAAATTTGGGCAAACTATGAGAATGACCTTATACAAACCGATGTTTCCCCAATTTTGTAAATAGAGCTCTTTTTTTTGTCAAAACGAAATCTGAGGGAACATTCCTGTTTATATACATACATTTGTATATGGTTTTAATGCATGATTATATAACACAATCCAGTCGGGAAATATTACTGAGGGTAATATTTTAATGACTTTAGACTTGAAGATGTGACAAAAAATAGCACACATTAATTTATACAAAGAGAAATGAATCTATTCATAGGGGCTCAGAGAGAGAGAGAGAGAGAGAGAGAGAGAGAGAGAGAGAGAGAGAGAGAGAGAGAGAGAGAGAGAGAGAGAGAGAGAGAGAGAGAGAGAGAGAGAGAGAGAGAGAGAGAGAGAGAGAGAGAGAGAGAGAGAGAGAGAGAGAGAGAGAGAGAGAGAGAGAGAGAGAGAGAGAGAGAGAGAGAGAGAGAGAGAGAGAGAGAGAGAGAGGGGAAAGCTTTTCTTCAGTATTGTAAGACATCGATCAATCTAATGAGAACAGTTATTTGTTACTTTGTAATATGTATAATCATTTTTAAAAAGCTGTAAAATCAGTGAAATGCATGAAATGTTGATTTAATGTAATGCACAAAAACAAATTGGGGGATATTTCGGTAATTTACTAATGTATATTATTACACCCTTTTAAATTAGATATAATTTATTTATCTAGTTGAAACTGGGAGTGTTAAAATATCAGGGTATATTGGAAACTCTGGTAAATCCCCACAAATAGTGGCGTGGCACAGTTATACATGTGAAATACCTTCTTTAATTTCAGCATCTGTACACGTCATATCCATTTTATGCTCTACCGAATCTGGATTATCGTCTGAACTTTATGTACTAAACGAAACAATTATGAAGAAATATTAAATATTAAATTTTGAAATTAGCAATGGTTGAATAGAATAAATTGTGCAAAATTTTCCCTTACATTTTTCTAGGTATCCCGGATCCAGTCGTTCCGGGAGATCACATACAGGGTTGTACCGGGTACAGGCCTACCGAACTGTTCACCGGGTATTGCAGCTTATTGTCGGACTTTCTGCGTTGTTTGTACCTGAAGTGTCCAATTTATTCGAAATATTGACTGACAACTCTGAGACAACTGTCTATAAACTCAACACAAAGGTTTTGGTAATTTGAGTGGTTAACAACAAAATCAAAAGAGACACAACGAATTTTGACAATTTAACTTTAAAGTTCACGTGTAATGCATTTTTCTCAAGAATAACATGTTATTAACTTTACGTATTATATAAAGCAGAATCAATTGAGCATAAAATCTACACTTGCATTTGATTATTAAGACGATTTTAATATATGCATTTTGACAACCAGCGCGGCGTTCCGCTCTGGAGACTAATATATCCAAAGATACAAATCCCGGTCATGTTTCTTTTCTACGGATTGCGGTAGTCTCATTAAAGGGAAAGTTCTATCATCGATCTATCGGCAGCATCCGCCATATGGATTCTTGGCATTCCATGAAATGAAAACACGCTATATCTAACCCAATTAAACACTTTACGTTAGATCGAAGCGAAATTTTCCCCACTAGCAGCGCCGATGAATGGCTTCAGTTCTCACCGTTTTTATTTTTCAACAAGTGTGCGCTTGCCTTTATCAATTTGTGAAATATATAAAGTAATCAAAATATTATCTTCATTATTATTGTTCAATTTGACTGTGTTTTAATCATGTATTAATAACATATATGTGTAAACAGGAATATCCTCTCGAATTTCGTTTCCACAAAAATAACCCAATAGAACCCTCCTTTTAAGTATCAGTCACAGCTGATTGTGGGACCAATAGCATCTGCATTTTGTGCATTTCATACCTTTCAACAGCAATATTTTAGATATATTATTACACTCTTCATATTCATTAGATATAATGTCTATAACTAGTTGAAAATATTAGTGTTTAATATCTGAAATATTGTATATTGAAACCTCTGGTACGGTGGCCCATAAGGGATATAAAGTATTTTTTTAATAGTTTATTGCATTTCTCTCATTGAAACCACCGAAAACTGTACTGAAAATACGAAAACCTAGAATGAAATACGACAAACTCAAATTGAAACACACAAAAATAGAGCCATGGGCTCTGTAGCTCATCAGAGATTATATTTTTTGATGATTAAGACTGAAATAGATTATTCTCAATTATAATGCACAAACCCTAGCCCTGAAAAATCTCAGTCTGGACATTGGAGGGAGAGAGAGAGAGAACTGTATTTACAATGTCAATTTTAAAAACGAGTCTATGTGTTACAATTGAAAAAGCTTAGACAAAGTCTAAAAAGCATTTTCTCATCAACTGCAAGAAATATTGTCTTTAACCATTGTACTTATCCTTCAAATACTAAACAAACATGCAGTTGTCTATAGTACCTCAGAGTAGTTTAACTGAGCTTGGCCTATCACATAAGAAACCTGATCTCCTATTACATAACATTACACTTACTCTCTCTCCACTGCTCTTGACTGCTGTGAAGAACAGTGAGTGAAACCTGATCCTCCAACCATCCACAGTGAAATTGCAAAAAATAAAATAAGTTCTATCTGGCTTAATTTCTAGGTTACAAATTGAGTTAATTTCAGCAAAATGGTAAACCATTAGAAGGTTTTCACTTATAACTTTCTTATTTTTCATGCAAAAGACTTGAAAGACGGAACTTCACGGATTTTCACTAAACATAGTTGATATCCTCAAAAGTAGAATGTTCTAGGGTCATTGGTTTCTGAGATGAAAAATATACATTTAAATGAACCCCTGTCAAAATCAAATTATTAAAATTTAAATAATGAAATTTACAAATCATAATCTCCATATTTAAAAGAAAACACTGCCCAGGTTTCTGGATATCTCCTATTTCTGGTTCATGAGAAGAAGTCGTTTTAAACTTTTTTTTGGTGAACCCCCTGCAAAGTTCATATTTCATAATTTATCTCAACCAAATTTACAAACTTGTATCTCCATCCTATAAAGATGTTAATGACAAAATTTCACATTCCTATATCAAGCGCTTTCGGAGAAGAAGTCGTTTAAAGGTTTTACTATTAACGTCTCTGGCGGCCATATTTGTGGGCGTTGAAATTCGTGATGAACAAACTTTGACCCCCTAAGTGATGGGTACCCACCCACCAAATAACAGCTTTGGGGGTGTAGCGGTTCTAGAGGAGAAGTCGAAAGAGTGAAATGTTTAAGGAAGACGGACGACGGACGACGGACGACGGACGCCGGCCCATGCCATAAGCCCATCTGGCCTTTACAGGCCTGATGAGCTAAAAACTCAACATGAAACCGTGACGGAATACTAAAAAAGCAAAAACAATGATTCATGAAATTTCCCCACCATTGAGGTAGTGCGAAGTTCGTTTTTTGTTTAAACGTGTGTGGTAGATTCTTTGATGTCAGCATCATGACTTGCGCAACTACATATGCATATTATTCTCTGTCGAAAATATGTTATTTTGTAAAATATGAATACTAAAATATATCAATGTTCTGTACTATTATTTAATAATTTATGTTACCGTTAATTGTAATATATCAAGGCATTTTGAGGATTATTCTGTAAAATATAAATACTCAAATGTAGCAATGCTATTTCCAAATTTTGCAATGGTTGAACATTATAAACTTAGTCCCACATGATTGTAATAACTCAAGACTTCTTGTTCAGTTTCTCAGTTGACCAATGTGAAAGGACTACACTCCTATGACACTTAGTTGTCGAAATATACATTTTCCATAGCAGAAATGTTGAAATAATTGAAATTATAACCCACTTCCGGTCTCGTTGCTATGGTTTCTTTTGTTACAAGTGTAGGTGTATTGGCCGATATACCCAAAACTACCACCGCTGAACTATCATGTTCAGTGACCCCTTACATTGTCAAGTTATCCCGGATTCAGTCTACCCTGGGTGGTCACGAATGGGGTCGTAATAACGTTTGAGGGTGTGTGTGTTTGGGGAGGGGGGGGGGGGTGGGGGTGGGGGTGGGGGTAGTGGGATGGGGCGGGGGATGGGGGGGGGGGGGGGGGGGGGGGGGGGGCACATACACCGGGTATTTTCCAGCTTTGACCCAACTCTGTATTCCCTATACCTATAGGTGTTAGCCTTTCAACCCGGAAGACACCTTTATTCGCAAATATTGACGGTTCATCTTAATATAAATATCTATGACATTAATTCCAACAAACAGGATTCTCCATAAGCTTATTTTCAAATGTGGAATGTATTTTAGTTCATGTTATGATCCATATAAAGTTTTAGGGTGGTTTTTACACTTTATTAATAATCATCATTCATTATTATTTCTCATGATTCGCATATAGTGACAAAGAGATCAGTTAAATAGAATCCAAAGAATAGCTTTATCAGTTAAATAGTGATGCAACTAATATATTACATATTGTAACCAAGAAACTTATCTTGAATTATAAAAGACTCTAACCTACATGTAACTATGGGTAGAATTCAAAGAGAGTTATCACAATATAATTATGATAGAACAAAGGCTAGTGCTTATTCCTAATGCCAGTACGTCAAGTTTGTGATTTTTTGGTCGAGTTGTCGACACTTATTTACATAATGTCTTGTTGCATAATTTAAAGGGTCATTGTTTTTGGCAAGATATCCAAGTAAAAACGTTTGCTTTGTGGATATTATTTTTAAATGTGCATTTGCATTAATCCACTGTTTGCATTGATATCTTTCCAATGAGAGTTTATACGTGGCCCTCCCAAAATAAGGATCATTGTCACGTAGTGTTGGGTGCCTAGTTGGGATTGAGACAGTACAGACGGACCAGGAAGAGGATGCATGACCCTTTTGTGTAATAACCTTCGCTGGCCAGTCTAGTGACAGCAAACTCGAGATCATGCTTAACATACTCAGACATGAAGTCCAGCCAACAATAGACAGATTTCGGTGCATTGCGTATGGGTTATGAAATCACTCACCTTATATGGTACACAAAGCATGTGATCTTGATCAATTCATGCACCAATAGAGATAAAAATGCATCAACCCAAAATCCTTATATGGTCTTCCTTTCACATGCTGTTGAACCTTCACAGTGTCAGCATACCATTTTTGGGTAAAAAAAACAGTTCAATGTCTCGATTGGTGAACTTGTACCTATACGGGTTACCTTTCAATCACGTGATGTTGAATATCATTATAATTTTTCCAAGAATGATTGCATAGTGGAATTTTTTACATTTACCACGTGATGCTGGTGAACTTCCTTGTCGCCGGTCTCTGAGAATGGTATAAATACCAGCAACCTTCCTGTGGTCTTCACATCGTTCTGACAGAAGCTTGCAGAGGATCTGAAGAAGTCAACGCAGAAGGAAGACGAGAGAAACCCAGAGATGACCATGCTTACTAAGGTAGATCATTACATTGTTTTACTGTTTATAGTTCTTGGCAAAAGATCTACATCACCTTATTTTGAACAGAGTAAAAACAACTAGGTCGAAAGTCTTAGATAGGAATTTTTCCGTGAAGAAGAACTAACGATTTTATTTAAATTCAATTCGTTGATGCATAATTATTATCCATTTGACTCTTCAAATTCGCCTTATAAAGGAGAATCATTTTGTAAAGGTTTTTTCTTTCCTTAAATGTTAACAGATTATGTTTTAAAATTATTTTTAAGTTTCTTTGGTTGCTAGACACATGATGTAACATTCTTGCAGTCGTATTTATCTCTCAAGGATTTAACTATTTTAATATTTGTTGGTGATGATTCTTTTGCCCTTGAGTTGATTCAGGGTCTATACGCAAGGGACTCGTTTGAAAAAGTACAACAATTTCTAATGATACTTCTAATAATAATGTATGTTTGATACGAAATATTTTCATTATTCACTTATGTATACTCATGGTAAAATGGTTGACACCCCCTAATAGTTATAGGCATGAAATGTTATATAACCACGTAACGTATCAGTTTCGATTATTGTTTTGGTAAATCATGTAACTATACATGATGTCTTTTTGTGAATAGTGTCCTTGAGCATTTGCTATTTCTCCACTTGTACTTTAAAATACAAAAGAAAGGGAAATATCAGAAACAATAAATTTAGTCAAAAAGAGTCTATTCCTTGTGTCCTGAGATCTTGGCATTGGTACATTGTTATAGTGTTTCAGTGTTCTCCTTTCGGTTATAATAAATAAGTAAAATATAGGTTTGAAAAAAATATTCTACCGAATGAGTTTTTACCATGAGTATATATGTTTATTTATTATAATTGTTTCATCATTCATAAAGACAACCTTTGATCATTTGCACTATTTGAACGTGCTTGTCATACCTGTTGCACGTGTTTGTTTTAAAGGAGAATACGTTTTATATACACATGTAACTGTGTCCCTCCAAAATTGGAATCATTTTATTTTTATAATTTGCTGGTCTACATTGCTTATAATTAATTATACACTCGATGTTTCACTTTGATGATCATGCCGTTATAACTACACTCAATCGCAAAAGAAACGTCCCCTCATGTTCAGCAGAGTATACAAAACAAGAAATATTTATGTCGAATAAAGTCGATTGTTTGTTCTAACACACTTGGGGTGCGGAATTCGCATTTTCAATAATGGTATTTGGCCAGAAGCGTATATATTGAAGAAATGTAATTAAACTGCCAGGCAAAAGAAAGTACACACCTCAGTTGGTTTCGATTAAATCAATATTCAGTTGCATTTGACTATGGCACGATGCAATGATACTTATCTACAGTATTCTGAATGCATAAATTGGTGCCCATGGTTTAATTTTATTTAAAATATATTTGTTTAATGAAGACAGGGGTAAGAAATGAAATGGACACCAGCATGACCCAGACCATGTTTAAAATGTTGTAAATGTCTACAGAATCAGGCACATTTATTAATTTTTACATAAAATATGTTCTCTATGTCGATGAACAGGTTTTCATCAAATATAATTTTGGGAGAAATTTAAAATTTAAAATTTCATTGTAAAAATAAATAAATAAAAACTTGTAGAAGTATTCTTTGACTGCTGACTAAACGCCTGTACTTTTCAGTTTTAGATTATGACATCGAAAACTTGCGATATTTGCAGTTGAAAATCATATATATGATCAAAATCAACACAAGTGTTTACTTTCTTTTGCCTTGCAGATTAGTAAAAGATGTTGCCAACATAAATGACTTAAATTTATCGATGCAGCATTACTGTAGGACGCCATTGCGCAAAGTTCAAATAACTACTACTGTCTCTCCTAATTGTCTTGATAAGGAGATTCAAACAGTTCTGAAGTTTTTTAAAAAATCGCGTTTTTCAGAAATTTGCACAGAAAGCGTTTTTAAAATCCAATTTTAGTTCTGAAGATCTGAAACATTTATATAAGCTATTGTAGCCTGTTTGCTAATCTTTTTTCCCTCTGTACTTTTCATAATTTCTTGTATGTGATATGTCATTTGGAAATAAAATACTGTTTAAATAAATGTTAGTTTAGTTGGCTCCTGAAGACATGGTATTACTCCGCTTCATCCGTATTTATCTCTTGTTGATTGAACTATCCTGTATTGTGTATCGTGACGAGTATTTTACGGTTGAGTGTATGCTTTTGCTTTTGCACCTTTTACTTTGAAAACTTACATTTAAGCCATTGTTTTGAAACTGGATGACTGGTACCACTTACTATTTTATTTCCATTGTGTTTCAGATTTGTCTTGTACTGATCGTGTCTGTGCTATCAGCAACAAAGGCTTTTAATAAGCCTCCGGTTGTGGTAAGTGTTATCTCTGTCACATCTATGTGTAGCTCTGCATGCTATTTTTGATATTTTCTTTCTCAATTCTTGGGTAAGAATTCTTGGGTAAGAATGATAATTTAGATAACCTGATTGCCCATTCAACTAGATGTATAGGATTTAGTAACTTACCGATTGTACTGCTCGTAGTATGTTGAAAGTATTGTTGGAAATGCAATATTATTTTGTTGATATCATAAGAGCGTAGTACATGTAGTTTGTTTATAATTGGATGTAATTGGACGAGGAGTGTACTTAGCAAAGTTTAAGAATACCAAGAGTCACCGCATTTAATCCTTAATGATTCAGCTCCAGTGCATACTATTGTCGGAGTAATTGCCTCCATCAAATGAAATAAAACGTGAACTATATGCAACGATCCTCGTATGGGTAATACTGTTTCTACCTACATAATATTGCTTCATCAGCGTATTTGTATCCGCTATGCTACTACAATCTTCTTAATCCCTGAGCCCAATTACTCTCGTATATGGAAATAGATAACTAGCCAATGAAAGAACTTTGAATGTACTTTCTTTGACATCAGTCTGTATGTAGGAACTATGTCCTGATTCAGTGCAATGATTAAATCTAGCGTTATTTTGTTCAGTGTACAGAGGACGATATAGGGAACGGGGAGATAGTGAAAGACTGTAGCGATGATACCCAGTCCGTGGTGAAGGATGGACATGTGGAGCAGTTTAGCGTCTTCAAAAATGATGTGAGTTGTTATATTTTGATATACACATGTGGGAGATTATTTCCTGAAATCATGTTTGGTTCTTGATAAAACTAATTTAACGACATATTTTAAAAAAATTTAAAATATATCATGATGGATTTATCCGCGCTTCCATGGGAGCAATTTGAAATAATTATAATAACCAATCAATGCGTTTCAGCAAAATACCACAATGCAAATATACCCAAAATATTCATCCAATGGAAAAACATGTTTTTTTATGAAAACCTACCGATAAATTAAACTCCATAGACAATGTGTTTCTATTTATTCTTATTTGACGTGTTTTATGTTATATCTGTGACAGACGATGGAGTTAGTCCAGTTTTCCAACAGTAGCGACTGCTATATTGCAAGGAGTGTGCATTTCCCTGATGGGGTAAGTACAATGTACCCACTTAATCCTTAGAAATATGAGTAATTGTTTACACTAGCAGATGCTTCTGAGGCGATGCTTAAACGGAGAAAGATTGTTAACATGTTTCATGGACTATTATAAATGTAATTAAGTTAATACAATTTCAATTTGTCCTGGAGCCGTTTTATGAATGCAGCATTAATTAAGACGTTTTTTGAACGATTGTTCCCCCGTTATACTAAGTCCCGTGCATTTAACGAAATAATATAAATACTATATACACTGTAGCTGTTTCATTTCAAGTATAACTGCCATTCTTGAGATGCCACGTTAAAAAGTTGATGATCACATGCTATGTCATTTAAGAACAATACTGGAGTTGTCTTAGAGGTCATTTGTTAGAAACTGAGCTGAACAATAAAGTGCAGCACTTCTTGTTAAGTTTTCCGGAATACTGGAAGCGGACATGGAAGCAGTGGCGGCGGACAATGATTTGTCTAATGAAATGAATGCGCTGGCTCAAAACAAATGCACGGGTACTGTGTATGATCTCATCGAGAGCACGGAGGACCCACAGACGGGTAAGCCACTTATTGTGACACGTGTTCTACAATATAAATACAATCTTTCATTGTTTTAGTTGTGTGGTGATATATATGCATTCTCAGTACCTACATGTTAATAAAGATATTATATCAAAACCGTACAGACATATAGTGTAATAACTGGAAATCTGTTTACTGTTAAACACGTTAAATACTTAGCCCGAAGCACAAACCAAGTTTAGCGAAAACAATTTGCGCAATAGCGATGAAACGACCAATGTTTCCTATGTGCGAACTAGAAAACTGGTAGTTTCATCTCTGTTGCGCAACATATTTGCGCTAGACTTGGCCTGTGCCAGAACAAAGCTTCAACAATGTTGACCCAAATCACTCAATCATCATCACGATGTAACTGGAATGTTTTTCCAAAATCATATTACTTTCTGATCCAGCTGCTAGACGGAAGAGAGCGTGCGTGACGCGCTACCGCGTGGTCTTCTTCTACCGTTACTTCATCATCAATGGAACGCTCTACAGGCGGAGGTACATCGTCATTTATCGACGAAGAGTGTGCTAGATGAACTGAAGACAAGACTCCATTTACACAGAGTCGAGATGAGGACCAATCGCTGTTACTATGTGCTCATGATGCCCAACGTATAAGACGACTTGTTGCACCGAGTTCCCTGATCTTAGGATGTCTTATGCCATTGTCATCACTTTTAGCAACATTATCCTTAATCTCAGATGGTCTATGTAGTGGAGTATATTTTGCTAAAATATATATTACAACATACTGCGATATTAAAACAAGGCACGGTACTTTTCATTTCGTTTTATATTTCTATTGGCGGTACCCTATAATTCTGGAACCCTTGATTTCATGAAATGTTTGAATTTGTCATGTGTGTAATTCTATGAGTTAGTATAGATCATTTCTAATGTCGAAGGAATTGTAACATTAAGTAAAGGTGTCACTTTTTGTAAATGAAATCAGTACTTTATGTTATTTAATGCAAATTTCTGTTTGTATCGCAGCTTCTTGTACGTGTATTTGACAGTTCATTAAAACTTACTTGCAAGTTTTTATTTCCGTGTTATGTTATTGTTGAAACATACAGGAGATTTAACCCCCATGTTGACTAGTTGTTGGTCAGGTATTGGTTCATCTCATTGAAGTGGCAATGTCATATATTAAATTGAAAGTCTCTCAGCACTGTGCAATATGAGTATACCTAGAGGCAAAAGGACGATACCAAAATGCAAGATGTTTTACTTAAAGAATGGTGAACACGACTGAAATGTAGTTACACTATGTTTCAACTCTTTTTGTAATTTTTGAGACATTATCAGTTCATAGTTCAGAAAAACACAGGTTTTAAAATCGTCGTTTTGAAATCTCCTTAACCACGTGAGGTAGGAGAGTTTTCTTACAGCAACAATGCGTGATCGATTTAAAGTCATTTAAAGAAGGTCCATTACGCCGACATAATTTCCTTATGTCATGAATGTTTAGCTTTAAAAATATACAATGTCCAAAAGCCACTTTGAAAAGGCATTTTCATCACTCCCTGTGTTTGAACAGATATAAAATATTAATATGCTCTCATGAGTGTAAGTGTGTATACCTCTTTACAAGATGTATTAAAATCAGAGACACTCCAAATCGACCTAATCCGGCAGGGGTTTTTTGTGCTTGACTTGAACATATGGTATCGTTTCTTTTGCCCCTCAGTATAAGCATGTTCACAGATGGATAAACGGTCTTATTTTACCATTGGCACAACGACACACTTGCCATTACTAAGTAGTTTAACACTTAGACTCTGAAAATAGTAGTTTATTGATTTATTTCAAGGGAGTCAATGAGAAATTTATCATACACTCCTTTTCAATGTTTAATAAAATAGTATTTTTTTACAATATATACTTTCTGAGTGTTGTACTTATTACCAGGGTCAGCCCTTCATATTAAAGATTAAAACAACACCAAAGTTCTATACACTCAAAACGCCAAGTTTCATTGTAAGTTTAATTTCTAGCTTATATACAATGTATTCATACCACACAGGGCGGATGAACATCAGTTCAGTTTCATGTGAAGTGTAGCGCAAATTGGTTGAGGAACTGAGATAAGTCGCCAGTCATCGATACCAATGTTCGTTTATCTCTCTTTATTTGCGCTACAATTTCCCTGTAATTCAGCGTACCCTATAAGTTCCTGTTCATATGACAGAATTTTATGCCCGCTTCAATGACTTTGGTTCATCTTTGATTGTGGCCATGGCGAATTAATAGGGATGTATTGCTCTTGACTATGAAATACAAGATGAGAAGACAAGAATGAGTTAAAAGCAAAGACAATTATAGTTTGTTGTTTTAATTTATTCATCCTTCCGAATGGTCGCTGACAAAAGCAACATATACTTATTGAATATAATTAGGTCACATTGAAACGTGTGTGGTTTGTAAATGTTAAAAAATGATACAATTACAGTAGCTAAAGATATTGCGGTACTGACGCTATATTGTGAGGCACAACTTCGTTATGAGAAGTGTAATGTACATGGATTATAATGCTTAACGTCCGTTCACACCGTGTGATTTGTAGTTACTTGTAGTAAATTGTAGTAACTTGTAGTTACTTGTAGCAACTTGTAGTACTGCATCAACACAAATTGTATGTACAGCAGATGATAAGTCAAGATGTTCATAATGGATGGTCATTTCAACATATCATACACGTGCTTAATGAACAAATACTCAACGTTTTTACCAAAACGTGTGTTTTAAGAAAGTTGGGTAAATATAAGTTGTTCATTGTGTTTGACAAATACATTTTAAACTCACTTAAACTAAATACATAATTGACGACGAATAATGATTGATTTTTTTTGTTTCAACATTTCCTTGCTTATAGCCGGCCCTCCCACAACAATGCCATGTAACCTTGATGAACAAAACTTTGTTGCATGTTTTCATTTGAAAAAAACCCCAAATACATTTCGTTTTTAAATAAACATGTAGGTTTTCTTTTTAAAATTTCACCATATTCCGAATACACCAAGTAAGGAACAGCGTAGTTCATATTCCATCTACTAACGGGTTGAACAAGCGTATTTTAAAAAAAACAATCTTAGGTACAGCTAAAGCATAACAATGTCTTTGCCCTTTATATCGTTTCATGGTTTCATCTTTATATCCACCAGATTGACTTACTATTGGCTCAAACATGTCGACAACTTTTATTGAACAGTAACTTCAGAGATTGATTCTGATATTGTGCAGTACTTTCTTTCATATATACTACCGGGCAAAAAGAGACTTCGTATTTTGTAAGATATAAAATTAAATCTTTCTTAAAACATAATTAATATTGGTCACAATTTTTGGAACAATAATTTATGTGACAGTTTTTTGAAACCTGGGAAAAAGTGATTTGAGTAAATGTTTTGAAAGAAATCCACACCCAAGGCAGACTTCCGGTCGACAACTAACATTTATACCACTAGGGTCGGTTATGTCTATTGTTCTCAGAGGGGTTATTTCACATAACCTTGATAACCGCCCTAGGGCAATTATTTGAATTAAAAAAACATTTTTTTTCACTTGTAATGATCATTTTCTTTACATCTCATTCATTAAACGTACGTAAAAACAATATTCCCACGTGGTATAAGCCGTTTAATCACCCAAAACTGCGATAGTTATTTAGATTAACTCTGCTCGGGCTAACGCCCTCGCATAGTTAATCTAAATAACTACCTTGTTTGGGTGATTAACCTATACATACACCCTCACCACCACTCTCTGAAGCACTGATCGAATACTAATCAGTTACCCTTGTCCTAAACAATCACCATTATTGCTCAATTGTTATTTATAGTTTTTTTGTATCTCATAATATATCTGGCAATAGTGTATTGTACTTGGTAATGTATATCAATCTTCTCTATGACTTTGCAAGTCAAGAATGTAAAAACATCCACATTTTTCATCCAAATATATGTCATGAATGAAACAAATGAAAATACAACATTATATTCTAGTGTGTCAGGTGTTTTAATTATATAAAAACATGACTGTATCATGCTCGGCAATCATGAATGTGTTTTAGTTTTTACAAAATAAATATAAATATATATATATATATAAACCCTAATAGCCAAATATCTGCATAGTGAGTCGACTATATATATAATCTTCACTATACGATAGATAAAGTTTCCTCCTACCCAACTGAGGGAGATACAATTGTGCTAGAACTGAAGAACGGGTTAAGATTAACACTACATGTTAACGTTTGAATGAGACGCCACAGGTTATATATTATTATGGACAGTGCTTCTAAACTGAAATTTTCAACCCCAATAATTAAAAACTAGTTTTGATTTTACCTTTCTGATAACACTGCAAAAATCCCATTGCGTTATGGTTGAATCTTTACAGCTGTATGCTATATTGTGTAATTATATTATCTATAATAGATAGCAATACCCTGTTTACATTTCATCTTATGTTAATGTTGTGTAATTAACCTGTAGTACGTGTCTGATGAGTTAGATAAAGAAGCCCCAAATCGTTAGATTGACATGTCGTGGACTACTACAATAGGATGGATCAGGTACTGTTTACATTACAACAGTTAGAAGTGAACCATCGTTTCTTCGTCATCCGTCATTCCTTTCTTCATTAGCATTCGTTCCAACATTGACCCCTCCCCTGCAATAATCCCCTCTTCTCCGCCAATCAGGTGAATGTTTCCTCCTCTTTAGCATTCCCGGGGCCAGGTGTGTTCACTTTGAACATGTCCCACGAGAAGCGGTAGTTCTGTAGAAATAAGTAAGGAATTGATAATACCAAGTGTAAACATTTGGAGGAAGTTGTACCTCCGTTAAAGTACACGCGGACAATCAATACGGGGTGGAGGCGGTACCTAGGAGTGAGTGAGTGAGGTATTGCTTAACGCCGCTTCCACAGTATCGCAGTCATTAGCGGCGAGGGTACCTTGGAGAAAAGCTCACGAGGGCTCGACAATACTTAGAATACTACATTATATAAAGTCACAAATTATAGTTATACCATATATATACGAATGTATAAATTATTTTTCACTGTAGCTTCATAGACAGTTTATTTCACTGATACATCACAGTATTTCATTGCTCGTCATATAATAAAAGCTGTTTTTCTGCATAGCTGTATAGGCAACCAGAGGCTTAAATTTGCGCCTAATTCCCATAAAGTATGTGTGAAGTTCGACTGGGTGTACGCTATATAACCTTACGACTTGCGAAGAAATGATAAGCCTGATAGTCATTGATATATATTGAATATATGAGTTTAACAATAATATAACTACACATAGAATTAAACAGTTTAAACAATATACAAATGCCAGGTTAGTACTAGTTTCGTTAACACGTGGAGCTCTTACAGTAATCATTATGTACTTTAACTTCACACTACACATGCAGTCAAATGTGTTCAACCAAAGTAACAGACTTCCGAATATGTTGCTGTAAATATGTTGCTGTATTCAAATGACCTTCTGTGAACTTAAACTAATAAAAAATTCCATCACATTTAGGTTTTCTCGTAATTTATCGTAAACTACTCATAATAGATTGCTAAGTATTTGCGGATGAAATCTCAGATGAGTACTAGTGGTGATTGTATTTTACTGAAATTGTGTATGGATGTTTTGTCATAAACTCTGACTCTGATATGGATAGAGACCGAGGTGGTACAAACCGTCATGGCGCGGTACTGAGCTTTGGTCTGTCCTTGAGAGATATAGTCTAACTTGCACAGGCGTCGTACAACGGGGAACACCAGCTGTGGGTCCAGTGGTTCAGTACTGCGCCGCCCTTTTGAAGAAATACAGAATATCCAACTCGTTTTAACAAGTGGTGACTTTAACTCACTCAGATAGCTTTACTGCTATGTTATAAATTGGCACTAAATTAACTCCGGTGTTAAGGTTACGGTTTCATATAGTTAAGTGTCGGCATAGTTGTTTCACATGCATTATGACGTCATGAGCATCGTGACCTTATAAGCACAATTGAATGGACTGTCATTCACGCCATCTTGATGGGATCAGATCAAATCCTGAAATCTGTGTAAAATATTAAAGAAAATGTAATCCAAATATATTGCCAAAATAAAAGTTTATAGATTAAATATGTGAGTTGCGTATTGAAAAGAGTACAATTTAGAAGGATTTTTGAGGAGACATATTATTACCTTGAGAAAACGACGAATGGAATGGTGGAAGGTGGAACAGGTTTGACATACATACATGACATGTAAATTAAATCCAGAGTGCTCTGAGAGAAAAAGAACTTCCGGAGTGTGTCCTATTGATGCAGCAACTATCTTCTAAATAAGCAGTTTTTATGTAAAGGTCATTTACGAAAGGTCAGATCAAATCCTCACGTTCTGGATTTGACATGGGATGGTTTTTGATCAGTTTGAAATCTGACATATGAGTCATCTAGTGGCGATGATTAAACATATCAAATAACGAGGCCTAACACTGAGCAATCAGAAATTATGTCAATGGTTAAAATTTGTCAGAAAATGCATCCTGCAAAAAGGTCAAGATTATGAACTCCGGAAGTGACATGTGGAAACATGTCATTTTCAAAGGCTTTACTGTGCATATGCACAGGAATTTACAAACTGTGATCAGTGGCATTACAACAATCAGATGTGTCGGCAGGACACGTAGTAGCTGTTGGGAGATGGGGACAAGGAACATAATACACTAGAAATGTATTTAGGCATCGATCTTTGGGTTGAGCTAAAACTCATTTGCCGATTGTTGTTGTGGAAGTGGTGTTGTTTTACACGTACCTGAGATAAGCGAGACGAGTACCCCCACAATGACTGCCACGATTGTCCCCAGTAGACCATACCACACGTAGGACAGGTCCGCCACGTCGAACTCATCGTCTAGTGCACTGGGAGATAAGGTCGTATACATGGCAATTAAAGAATTTTTTTGTAAGGTTGGTTAACCGATTTTTCAATACGTTAATTTAAATCTAACACCCTTTCAATCTCTTTGACTTTATCCTTATTTTCTTCCCACAGAAGTTACTCCACTCAACTCTTCAATCTTACCCTCTTTTACAAATGGAACACTTTCTTGGTTCGAAATAGAGATTGGCTGCATCGGAAGTTAAGTGTACAATCAGCGATAATAAAGTGTTATTAATTCAAACTTGGCATTCCGTTCCTCTCGAAATTAGTTGCTTAATCTGTGCGATGGGCTGATATTGTTAACAAAAGAGAGCTCGCCCACCGCTGTAAAGCAATGTATGATAGGACAAAGATAAGAACATTACAACTGGTAGAACTGAGGGGAGTTACATCTTGGTGGGAGGAAAATGCGCCTAACTATGATGGTTTAAAAAAAATAACAAATATCATTTCTCTTGCATCAAATAATAGTGGATAGACTATGGTGTTGAGAAGTTGATTTGGCACAGAATCATGTGTCATTTAATAGCCTTTTATAGATAAGTTTCAGTGATCATTTCAAATATTACACATCCAAATAGTTACCGGTACTTCCAGGCACCATGGGATATTGACGTCTGAGACTGTTTTTATTTTTCTCACAAATGTTGACGTCCAATTACTATAAATTGTGTTTGTTTCTGTCATAACACATCTGTTTAAAGATTGATGTAATGCAATTACAAAATTCAAATCGCCATAACCATGAACGTTTTACAAATGGTTGCAGTGTCTCAAAGCTCAAAGCTCCAGACCTGCCAGCTACCGAAGTGACGATGTACACAGAACTTGTTCTTGGGAAGGGCGTGGTCAAAACACTGGTATTGCTTTCTGCGCATGCGTATATTGGTGCAGGCGGAAGTGTAGGTGGACGACGACCATACAAGACGCTCGACACACTGATCCATATGGTGACTGCAAGCGATGATACTCCGCCTACCAGAGCGCCCTGGGGAACATTACAGTAGAACAAGGACATATAGACACAATTCCGCCACAAGGCTTAACTCGCGCCAGTCTACATCACTGGCTAATTTAAGCTTTGCCGCATTTCTTTTATGTTCCCGTACTAGCGTAGCTAAACGCTGCAGCTGAACTTCATGGTGCGCTACACTACAGTAACCATCATATTCCACCTGATGAAGGAGTGAGTATGTACTCCGAAACGTCGTGTATTTTCACATTAAAGAAGTTGTTATCCAGAAAATCTTCATGTTCTTACAATAACCTAGAAAAGTAAAGGAAATGCGGCAAGGCTTAACATTAGTCATTAATTGAGTTCAGTGCGAGTTATGCTTGTCGGGGAATTGGTGGGAGACCAGCAAAAGCAAATATGAATTTAGCAAATGTGAAATGAACTTTCATTGATATATATATTTTTGAATGACGGGTGCTGCCGCTAGATACACGTGAGGAAATTGCAGCTAATGATGCCCGGGTTCCTTCATTAGGCAACTCTTATTGAATATGACATTTTTTCTTCAGCTGAAATTTCTTTAGCTGAAATTAAACTTTGGTAATATGCGGTTTCGGAAATGACATCTGATCATAATTTATGACAAACCTTTATGGTAAACGCTAGGTGTTGCTTATTTTTTTAAATGTTTTTTTTTCTTCACCTTGACAATTTTGTATTATTGGTCCCCATAGTTGATTACAAACAATTGAAGTGGAGTATGTACACTTACAGGTTTGTGTCAAGTGATTATCAGATCAGATGGACAAATGGATATAGATATACAAGCATATAAGTTTGTGATATATAAAGTCAACTTACTCAAAGGATTAAAAATTAAATATTGAGAGTAAAGGACGCCATTTGTCTGTGAATGTGTTGCTTAACTTCAGTTCAAGAGTATATATATATAATGTCAATGACGATGTCACTGAGTTTTCCTGAATGTTTGTCAAACATAAAATGAAAGGTAGTAATGATACATCACAAACGATCAGCAACACTATATACTTACATATTTATTAGTGAAGGTAAACAGCGCTCCAAGGAGGAAAATCCCTAGCGCTGGTCCTCCAAATGCTCCGAACACCGCCATGGATATCTGCAATATATAAAACTGATGATGAATATTAAATATTACAATGTTGACCTCGGGTTCCTTAACAGGTATTCTGTGAGATTTAAGATTCGTTTATACATATATATACATATATATATATATATATATATATATATATATATCCTTTATAGGTATTCTGTGAGGTTTAAGATTCGTTTATACATATATATATATATATATATTGTAGTGGTGTTTAGAGCTAGTGAAATTGATTAAAATCAACAAAATACTTGAATTGCATATTTGAACTGTAGGGACATCATATGCTGTTAACGAGGAATGGTAATTTCGGTTATTAGCGGTGGATTACAACAACTTCGTGACTGATGCATTTTTGGTTAATATTTGTATGAATATTAACATATCTATTCAACATACTGGTTAATGAAGTATATCCTGCTTCATCAGATATTACAAGTACGCCGACTAGATAGTTTCTAATCAGGCGATGACTTTTAATTTGAACGTTGATTGATAGGTAATAATAAATGTTACTTATTATGTATGAGACGCAGCACGTATCACTGTTTGGAATGCAATCATGTACTAATATTACTGAATTTGCCTTTTCAATTTGTATCCTCTTTGGTCCCTTAAAATATAATCGTCTACATGCTGTAAACTTAGCTGAAATGCTACATTCAGCGTAGTACCACCCGTCGTCCGCTAGTTCTAGCTTTTCACCGTGATACAGTCACTGGACATAAGTATTCGTCACTTGACGTTATTTCCATGAACTTGCATGTTAATTTAGTGTAGCTTAAATAATTTTCTTGAGATGAGTTCTGAATGGATCGTTGTAAAACTTGTCAGGTTGAATTGAAATTATCTAAGCTTGAAGTACATACTTTCAGTTAAATTTCCGGACTAATTTTTAATAAATGGCATTAGATATAGCTAATTATGTACATAAAATAAAAACATTTCCCATAGACGGCCATGTTAAACGTTATAACTTTTATGTACATATGGTAATCAAATTGCCGTCATTCCTTCGATAACGAATGGACAATTAAGTTTAAATTATGAATTTGTAGCCAAGATGATTCTTCACAAGTGTAGACAATGTCAATAGTATGCAATCAAAATCAAATCCATGACAAGTATTTAGGCTACACTAAAATAACATGCAAATCTATGAAAATAACGTCAAGTGACTGTACATAACCACCGTGGCACTGCGGACTTTCTCCCTGCAATAATACTAGCAGCCTTGATCTAAGTGAAATACTCTTGAAACTACATGAACTTGAGGATTCCTACTATCGTGCTATTAACAATGTATATAAATGTCAGTCTTTGAAGGGCATTTAGAAGTGGAATACATAAGAACGGGGAAGTTTTCTCGACAACAACGTCTTTAATGTGAAAAATACACGACGTTTCGGAGCAAATTCTCACTCCTTCATCATATAGTTCCACCTGATGAAGGAGGGAGTATACCTTTATGTAAAGTGTTTATAGCAAGATAGTTGTATCCTCAAATGGCATGTGTCTCTATGCAATTGGTATCTCAATTTCATTTGTCTTTATGTTACCCATTTCTAGAACGCTTCTCAAACAGTGTATGTTCAAACATTACTCATCTTATACAAAGAATGATTATACTGACCACACTCATTTCCTGCAATTATTATATTACCTGAGTAACTGGTCCTGGCAGTGCGCGCGCACCATACGCTAAGCCAATTGCTAGTAAACCATATATACATACTGTAATAGAAAATTGGAAAAGGTTTCATATACAAATCATACAACGTGACATTGATCATGTAAATTTTGAATACGGTCATCGTTGATTAAAACTGCAACACGATTGATTGTAAGTGGAAATTAACTAAATCAACTAAATGATAAAGTATGAAGTAAGAAATAATTCAGTGACACTATTGAACATTTCGATCCCATTTAAAGGCATTATTGCACACATTTTGAGAATATTATGACCACTACAGGACTACCCCTTTTAACAGGGTTAATGGACCGATTGTGTTGATGTTTGTTTTAATCGAACGAGTAATCACTGTGCTTTAATTCTACAATGTGTTTTAGGTGTACAAAGTGTGTTAACGTTTTGAAATTTGGACTTGATTGGACAGGGGGTAAAATTGGCGTTGCATCCCTTTCTTTATTTATAAGTATAGGTACAATGTATATCGCATCGTAGTATTGAACCTAGGAACTGTTTGTTTTCAGCAATACAAGCCCCTGTGATTAGATATTCATGGCTTAGGACCAACTGTTATTATTGTTTAAAAGGTTTTATTTATTCTAGTCACCCGACCTCAAAGCTACCAATTACAATCCTTTCCAAAGTGTTAGATCAGAAATTAAATTTCATAACAATAAAATATAATAAAAAATAAAATATTTACTGTTGAGCCACACACTGGACACCGCAAAAAAGAAATCTTGCGATTTATTTGTATTACCATCACCTTCACCACCACCCGACATCACCATCTACCCACAACCAACCACTAATACTACTGTGACGACGAAAGCAACGCAAACTCTTAGGTTGTACGACCTATTTCATCTTCTATCAGTACCTCTTTTGCTACTACAACTTCCATAACTGTCAATAGAACAGCTACTTCTACAAAAACCACGACCTCTTGCTGAGTTACTGACCTGAGAGTTTGGCCACGACGGTGATGAGTCTGTCAGCTACACGGAGTCTGCGCAGTGTGGGGCCAAGGAGATCCTCTACAGTGTTAGCAGACAGCGCATTGATTCCCGAGGAGAAAGTGCTGCAAACAAAAACTAGCTGAAAATACACTGTCGGCCAAAATAAACCACTATTTGATGAAAGATGAATGATGAAATAATTTTAAAATAAGATTAATAGTGGTCTCCACGTTATGCTGAAATATGAAAGTCCATTGAAATCGTTCGAAAACTGTGATTCGAGTCAATAACATTCATGAAAACCACACCCAATGAAGACCGCTATTTCCGGTTGACTCACACAGTAACCACGTACATCTGTAGCGTCATCACCACTTTAATGTGATTTCGTGCCTGTATCGTTACTCGTCGTTGTATGAAAATCTGATTCAAATGGTTTTGCACTGATCGAAAACTGAACAAGCGGTAGCACAGACCTATTGATTCACGCACAATCACAATGTTTACACGTGCAGACAGTTGTATACATAGATTCATGTAGATATTATCCCTTCAATATCTAGACTCTATAACCCTCGCGCTCGCTCGGGCAATAGCAACTTCACACTCGTTTCGTAAAAATCATGTGACACACTATTTATTACCCAAGAAGGATTTATTTTTACACTATAACTATACGTATACCGTATACGAAAATCCGTTAAACCTACATGATTGGAGGCATCTTGATAAGGCTAGAAAATAGTCTGAACAGGATATGTATGCCATATGTACATATACCAAAATGGAGACTGCATCGTGGCCATTTTGGTGATAAGATCTACGTTTACGATTACAAATCAAACTATTAATTGTTCAATTTGAATGTCTCAAATGAAATAAATTGTACTTCGATTGTTTAAGTTGTGTGATAGTGTGGTATATACCGTGATAACAAGTTATATACATTATTTGTTTCATAAATAAAATTCTATTGTATAGTATGTATCATTTGAAAATAAATGTGAATATTCAACCTCCCCGATTGATTTTAACATATTAACATGATATTTAACAATTATATCATGAAGTAATCAAAACGCTGTTGCGAGTTTCGTCATTGCTAGATTTGAACAATAAGAACATGTAGGCCTATTTTCCTTTAAACATGAAATCAACTATGTGTTAGAAACTTTGCTAATTTAAAGTATACCTATCGATTGAGTGTGAAGCACATTTAGGTTTATCTGTGGAAGGGAGGCAGAAGGATCTATTTTAGTCCACGGATATGACCCATGGCCAGTATCGCCATGCAGAGCTTGAGATGCCCGGTGCTATCAGTTTGGACATAACTATGATTATATCCAATATTACTTGATTCACTGTCATAAATAGTTGAATACATTATTAGAAGATAGACTACAATACATATGTACATGTAAGTCTTAATGGCATTGAAAAATGTGATAATCGAGTGGACGTTTGGCGTGTTGAATGGCCGTTTATATAATTTATCGATTTGTAGATGCTTACGTAGCACGGATAACGTTCTCCTGTGACGTTTCCTGGACTTCTTGGAGGGGGGGGGGGGGGTGTTATTTCGTTATTGTTTTCATTCAGGTCTCAAGATGGACATCTTATTGCAGGGAATAACACATTTACAAGATCCTCTTCGATTAATCACATACCTTGCAGAAAGACGACAGTCAACGACGCATTATGGGATGATCAGGACAAAGGATGGGTGGTACGAAAACTCTTGAATGAATAGAGAGGTTTTTGACTTTTTCTGTGTTAAATTCGCAGATTTTCTAAAACCCTCAGAAATGAATTCGCATGACAAATTTATTCCTGTCAGCAAATCTTCTCATGGGTAATATACTTTTACTTATACATTTACACGACCACTTGACTAGGTGCAAATTTGCTTCTGGATGAAATTTTCTTAGGTGAGTAATTGCGTTCGCATGCACTGAATACTCAGGTGAGTATATTTACTTGATGTGAGTAATTATACTCACGTAAGTAAATCGATGCATGCGAACAAAGTGTAAGAAATACACATACACATAGTTTTTTAAATACAAACAAACACGCATACTAAACACACACGAACAAGTGCACATACAGAAGGTTACCTAAGTGCTCCACTGAACAACATGGACATGTACAGATGGTTACCTGAGCGCTCCACTGAACAACATGGACATGTACAGAAGGTTACCTGAGCGCTCCACTGAACAACATGGACATGTACAGATGGTTACCTGAGCGCTCCACTGAACACCATGGACATATACAGATGGTTACCTGAGCGCTCCACTGAACAACATGGACATGTACAGATGGTTACCTGAGTGCTCCACTGAACAACATGGACATGTACAGAAGGTTACCTGAGCGCTCCACTGAACAACATGGACATGTACAGATGGTTACCTGAGCGCTCCACTGAACAACATGGACATGTACAGATGGTTACCTGAGTGCTCCACTGAACAACATGGACATGTACAGAAAGTTACCAGAGCGCTCCACTGAACAACATGGACATGTACAGAAGGTTACCTGAGCGCTCAACTGAACAACATGGACATGTACAGATGGTTACCTGAGTGCTCCACTGAACAACATGGACATGTACAGAAGGTTACCTGAGCGCTAAACTGAACAACATGGACATGTACAGAAGGTTACCTGAGCGCTCCACTGAACAACATAGACATATACAGATGGTTACCTGAGCGCTCCACTGAACAACATGGACATGTACATATGGTTACCTGAGTGCTCCACTGAACAACATGGACATGTACAGAAAGTTACCAGAGCGCTCCACTGAACAACATGGACATGTACAGATGGTTACCTGAGTGCTCTACTGAACAACATGGACATGTACAGAAGGTTATCTGAGCGCTCCACTGAACAACATGGACATGTACAGATGGTTACCTGAGCGCTCCACTGAACAACATGGACATGTACAGAAGGTTACCTGAGCGCTCCACTGAACAGCATGGACATGTACAGATGGTTTCCAGAGCGATCCACTGAACAACATGGACATATACAGATGGTTACCTGAGCGCTCAACTGAACAACATGGACATGTACAGACGGTTACCAGAGTGCTCCACTGAACAGCATGGGCATGTACAGATGGTTACCAGAGCGCTCCACTGAACAGCATGGGCATGTACAGAAGGTTACCTGAGCGCTCCACTGAACCACATGGACATATACAGAAGGTTACCTAAGTGCTCCACTGAACAACATGGACATGTACAGATGGTTACCTGAGCGATCCACTGAACAACATAGACATGTACAGAAGGTTACCTGAGCGCTCCACTGAACAGCATGGACATGTACAGATGGTTTCCAGAGCGATCCACTGAACAGCATGGACATGTACAGAAGGTTACCTGAGCGCTCCACTGAACAACATGGACATATAGAGAAAGTTACCTGAGCGCTCCACTGAACAGCATGGACATGAACAGAAGTGTACCAGAGCGCTACACTGAACAACATGGACATATACAGACGGTTACCTGAGCGCTCCACTGAACAACATGGACATATACAGAAGGTTACCTGAGCGCTCCACTGAACAACATGGACATGTACAGTCCGGTTACACCAGGCATGGAGGAGAGCACGTGCAGCACGAAGTAAGGCATCAGCTGTCACAAGGAATTCATGTATTATTTGATTAATGTAAATACAGTAAGTTAATGATGAAAATTATGTTTCCGGAAAACATCAATCGACAGATAATCGTTTCTAACTTTCTATTAGTATTTAAACGATTCAGCACAAACCAATTAAAAATTCAATTAACCTTGTCGGGAGATTTTTCACATGGGAGATCATTAGTCGCGAAAATGTCTAATGGGATACACCTTTAATAAATGGCATTGATTATTATCAATGAATAAAGAAAATAAAGGTAAATACTACAGTTTTACCTGATTGCGATTCCCGAGTCGACCAGATGCGATAGGGTCACAGCCAATAACGAACATATAGGCGTAGAGCACGAGCCCAGTGATGGTCAACACAACTCCGTATATAAACACCATTGGGGCATTTATCAGGTACGTTCTGCATGGATTATACAATGACAAACATGTTTGTAATCGTTATGTAATTGAAAGAATGAGAATTTGAAAAATGGACAGGTTTAATCAACGGCGATGACTTCATTTTGTCAACTGCTGTATGTGTAATGAGGAATACACGAGGATTGGTCCGGACTCCTTGATTATTTTTACGGATCTACTGCCCCGAATTCACTTTCTTATTTAATATAGGGAAATAACAATACTAATACAATACAATACTAACATTTTCGCCGCGTTGATGGTTCTGACTGATGATATCCTCTGTACCATGGACTGGTTGATGAGGTTTGTGTACCATGTGAAGAACACCCCGATCACCAAACCCCATACCGTGTGCCGCACCCGAGGGTCGGGACTTATCCTGTATAGAAACATAGCACCTCATGTTTTAGAACATATCAAACAGAATCGTAGCTCATTATGGTATAGTTCTAAGTACAATTCTAGTTTGTTGACAAATTAACAATACATTTGTCGGTCCGTGTATAAGCATGCCTTGTCAGACAATTTAAAATTAAATTTACTTTGTTCAGAAAATCTGAAACATGAAACATAAACTTTGGTGTGCCCGTGAGTTTACAACTTGCGAGCAAAGGAAACATCACTATACAAATACAAGATATTTCAATGGACGAACGATAAATACAACTGAAACAAAGTTACACCGTGCCTTAAGAAGGCAATTTAACTAAGTTTGACTTTGTAAAATATAATCTGTTCATATTTCTGAAAAAATTTGGATTTAAAAAAAAAGTCGTTTTAGAATCTCTTTAAGTAGATGAGATAAACGTCATTTCAGCTCGTTTTATGACGTCCTGCAGTAATGATGCGTCATTGTATTAACATCGCCATCTGGGAGCGTATTTTAACTGAGATATAATTAATGTATCAAATTCTGATGTTTGAAATTGTTATTATTTCTTCACCAAATGTATGTCCTAATCACATACATTCAAATTTCGTTTTTACTCTGTTGAAAATGAGGTGACGTTTTTTGTTATTACACATCCTCGATGTATTCCATTCTCCCTGATTCAGTGTCCTCATCATTGTTTGTTTGCTATATAAATGTATCCTATTTTATTATTACCTTACATTCCTTCTGATGAAGGAGTGAGCATATACTCCGAAACGTCGTGTATTTTCATATGAAAGAAGTTTTTATCTCCATGTTCTTATGTATGTCACTTCTAAATGCCCTTCAGGACTCGGCGTTTCTTTTGTTTATCAGTGTATATAACTTTCACTCATAACATCTAAAATGCATTCTCTGTATGACATTTATGACATACCTTATTATTTCCCATGTAGTACTATTGTCCAAAGATTGCAAAAGAATGTTGTGCGAAAGGACAAATAAAAATGATTGTTATCTTAAAATGACAAACACGCAATTGCTTTGCACTGTGAAGAATATTTGTGAAAATAAAATGTTAATGCTCCTACTCCTGATACTGGAGTCTCTGTCCCTCCAGCGCAATCCTGACTACCTCCTGGGGCCCTCCAACTCGGAGTGTTCCCTACAATAAAATATATATATGGTATAATTTTAAATATGTCCATGATCTCGCAAAAAGTAAATTTAAAATGCAAAACAGATGTATGTACAAATCGTAATCAAGTGATGTGAAATTAATTTTCAAATATGTTTGTATGACTTTACGATTATATATCTTGCAAACGCAATATTAACTATAGTGGAATATGGAATTAATTAAAGTTGCACTTTTAAATGACATTCTATGCAAATTTGGATTGACGTCACGATTCTCTCATGAATAAATATTAACGAATATAACTTGAATTATACAATAAGACTGACATGGATTATTATCCTGAACAGTGACTATCATATCTGTGTGCGTACATTTTGCAGTTATGAATACGTATTTTCAAGTGCATATACAGCTGCGAACCGAAATTTTTTTTCACCTACTTGTGTATTTTAGTGCAAATATCATGTCATTTGACATGTCTTTGAAGCATCGTATCAACGCGAAACCTTGACCGATCATTTTGAAATTTTGCACGATAAGACAGTTGAGTGTTGCATGACATAAACATTGTTTATATCTCATAGTAAACAGTTTCAGTTTTGGCAGCTCTTTGAAGTGACCAGGATCAATCTTTTCAAAACTACAGTTTTTATTTATTTCTCTGAAATATTCAGTAAGTGATCAACTGGGTAAAACATACATCATATAAAACCTCTTATATCATACAATGTATCTGTGATGAAATTGTTCTCATTTAGTCGATATAAAAACTTTCATTCGAAAATTAATGAAATTTGTATTTTTAAAATTTGACCAATTCTGTCTATTTTATTTCGCTAAATTTCATAAACATGCACCTATGGAGTGACGATCACAGGATACGTTTAGAATGATCATTTTACTCATGGTATATTGTGAGTCATTGTCATTGTATGTGATGTAATTATATTGACGTTACAATGAACATCAATTTACATGATATTTGCACTAAGGTACACATGTAGGTGAAGAAACTTTCGGTACGAAGCTGCACACTAACTATATACATAACTCCATTTGAGGCGTAAGGGACAGGAAAGAATACACCTGTAACGTTAAGTATAAGAATGTAATTCCGACCAGTACTATGACAGGAAAGAATACACCTGTAACGTCAAGTATAAGAATGTAATACTGACCATTACTATGACAGGTAAGAATACACATGCAACGTCAAGTATAATAATCCACTACTGACCAGTACTATGACAGGTAAGAATACAAATGCACCATCAAGTAAAAGGATCCACTACTGACCAGTACTATGACAGGGAAGAATACACATGCAACGTCAAGTATAAGAATCCACTACTGACCAGTACTATGACAGGAAAGAATACACATGCAACGTCAAATATAAGAATGTAATACTGACCAGTACTATGACAGGTAAGAATACACATGCAACGTCAAGTATAAGAATGTAATACTGACCAGTACTATGACAGGTAAGAATACACATGCAACGTCAAGTATAAGAATGTAATACTGACCAGTACTATGACAGGTAAGAATACTCATGCAACGTCAAATATAAGAATGTAATACTGACCAGTACTATGACAGGTAAGAATACACCTGTAACGTTAAGTATAAGAATGTAATTCCGACCAGTACTATGACAGGAAAGAATACACCTGTAACGTCAAGTATAAGAATGTAATACTGACCATTACTATGACAGGTAAGAATACACATGCAACGTCAAGTATAATAATCCACTACTGACCAGTACTATGACAGGTAAGAATACAAATGCACCATCAAGTAAAAGGATCCACTACTGACCAGTACTATGACAGGGAAGAATACACATGCAACGTCAAGTATAAGAATCCACTACTGACCAGTACTATGACAGGAAAGAATACACATGCAACGTCAAATATAAGAATGTAATACTGACCAGTACTATGACAGGTAAGAATACACATGCAACGTCAAGTATAAGAATGTAATACTGACCAGTACTATGACAGGTAAGAATACACCTGTAACGTTTAGTATAAGAATGTAATACTGACCAGTACTATGACAGGTAAGAATACACATGCAACGTCAAGTATAAGAATGTAATACTGACCAGTACTATGACAGGTAAGAATACACATGCAACGTCAAATATAAGAATGTAATACTGACCAGTACTATGACAGGTAAGAATACTCATGCAACGTCAAGTATAAGAATGTAATACTGACCAGTACTATGACAGGTAAGAATACACATGCAACGTCAAGTATAAGAATGTAATACTGACCAGTACTATGACAGGGAAGAATACACATGCAACGTCAAGTATAAGAATCCACTACTGACCAGTACTATGACAGGAAAGAATACACATGCAACGTCAAGTATAAGAATGTAATACTGACCAGTACTATGACAGGTAAGAATACACATGCAACGTCAAGTATAAGAATGTAATACTGACCAGTACTATGACAGGTAAGAATACACATGCAACGTCAAATATAAGAATGTAATACTGACCAGTACTATGACAGGTAAGAATACTCATGCAACGTCAAGTATAAGAATGTAATACTGACCAGTACTATGACAGGTAAGAATACACATGCAACGTCAAGTATAAGAATGTAATACTGACCAGTACTATGACAGGTAAGAATACACATGCAACGTCAAGTATAAGAATGTAATACTGACCAGTACTATGACAGGGAAGAATACTCATGCAACGTCAAGTATAAGAATGTAATACTGACCAGTACTATGACAGGTAAGAATACACATGCAACGTCAAATATAAGAATGTAATACTGACCAGTACTATGACAGGTAAGAATACACATGCAACGTCAAATATAAGAATGTAATACTGACCAGTACTATGACAGGGAAGAATACTCATGCAACGTCAAGTATAAGAATGTAATACTGACCAGTACTATGACAGGTAAGAATACACATGCAACGTCAAATATAAGAATGTAATACTGACCAGTACTATGACAGGTAAGAATACTCATGCAACGTCAAGTATAAGAATGTAATACTGACCAGTACTATGACAGGGAAGAATACTCATGCAACGTCAAGTATAAGAATGTAATACTGACCAGTACTATGACAGGTAAGAATACACATGCAACGTCAAGTATAAGAATGTAATACTGACCAGTACTATGACAGGTAAGAATACACATGCAACGTCAAGTATAAGAATCCACTACTGACCAGTACTATGACAGGTAAGAATACACCTGTAACGTCAAGTATAAGAATGTAATACTGACAAGTACTATGACAGGTAAGAATACAAATGCAACATCAAGTATAAGAATGTAATACTGACCAGTACTATGACAGGGAAGAATACACATGCAACGTCAAGTATAAGAATCCACTACTGACCAGTACTATGACAGGTAAGAATACACCTGTAACGTCAAGTATAAGAATGTAATACTGACAAGTACTATGACAGGTAAGAATACAAATGCAACATCAAGTATAAGAATGTAATACTGACCAGTACTATGACAGGGAAGAATACACATGCAACGTCAAGTATAAGAATCCACTACTGACCAGTACTATGACAGGTAAGAATACACATGCAACGTCAAGGATAAGAATGTAATACTGACCAGTACTATGACAGGGAAGAATACACATGCAACGTCAAGTATAAGAATGTAATACTGACCAGTACTATGACAGGTAAGAATACACATGCAACGTCAAGTATAAGAATGTAATACTGACCAGTACTATGACAGGTAAGAATACACATGCAACGTCAAGTATAAGAATCCACTACTGACCAGTACTATGACAGGTAAGAATACACATGCAACGTCAAGTATAAGAATCCACTACTGACCAGTACTATGACAGGTAAGAATACACATGCAACGTCAAGGATAAGAATGTAATACTGACCAGTACTATGACAGGTAAGAATACAAATGCAACATCAAGTATAAGAATGTAATACTGACAAGTACTATGACAAGTAAGAATACACCTGTAACGTCAAGTATAAGAATGTAATACTGACAAGTACTATGACAGGTAAGAATACAAATGCAACATCAAGTATAAGAATGTAATACTGACCAGTACTATGACAAGTAAGAATACACCTGTAACGTCAAGTATAAGAATGTAATACTGACCAGTACTATGACAGGTAAGAATACACATGCAACGTCAAGGATAAGAATGTAATACTGACCAGTACTATGACAGGTAAGAATACAAATGCAACATCAAGTATAAGAATCCACTACTGACCAGTACTATGACAGGTAAGAATACACCTGTAACGTCAAGGATAAGAAAGTAATACTGACCAGTACTATGACAGGTAAGAATACACCTGTAACGTCAAGTATAATAATCCACTACTGACCAGTACTATGACAGGTAAGAATACACCTGTAACGTCAAGTATAAGAATCCACTACTGACCAGTACTATGACAGGTAAGAATACACCTGTAACGTCAAGTATAAGAATGTAATACTGACCAGTACTATGACAGGTAAGAATACACATGCAACGTCAAGTATAAGAATCCACTACTGACCAGTACTATGACAGGTAAGAATACACATGCAACGTCAAATATAAGAATGTAATACTGACCAGTACTATGACAGGGAAGAATACACATGCAACGTCAAGTATAAGAATGTAATACTGACCAGTACTATGACAGGTAAGAATACACCTGTAACGTCAAGGATAAGAAAGTAATACTGACCAGTACTATGACAGGTAAGAATACACCTGTAACGTCAAGTATAAGAATCCACTACTGACCAGTACTATGACAGGTAAGAATACACCTGTAACGTCAAGTATAAGAATGTAATACTGACCAGTACTATGACAGGTAAGAATACACCTGTAACGTCAAGTATAATAATCCACTACTGAACAGTACTATGACAGGTAAGAATACACATGCAACGTCAAATATAAGAATGTAATACTGACCAGTACTATGACAGGGAAGAATACACATGCAACGTCAAGTATAAGAATGTAATACTGACCAGTACTATGACAAGTAAGAATACACCTGTAACGTCAAGTATAAGAATGTAATACTGACAAGTACTATGACAGGTAAGAATACAAATGCAACATCAAGTATAAGAATGTAATACTGACCAGTACTATGACAGGGAAGAATACACATGCAACGTCAAGTATAAGAATCCACTACTGACCAGTACTATGACAGGTAAGAATACACATGCAACGTCAAGGATAAGAATGTAATACTGACCAGTACTATGACAGGTAAGAATACAAATGCAACATCAAGTATAAGAATCCACTACTGACCAGTACTATGACAGGTAAGAATACACCTGTAACGTCAAGGATAAGAACGTAATACTGACCAGTACTATGACAGGTAAGAATACACCTGTAACGTCAAGTATAATAATCCACTACTGACCAGTACTATGACAGGTAAGAATACACCTGTAACGTCAAGTATAAGAATCCACTACTGACCAGTACTATGACAGGTAAGAATACACCTGTAACGTCAAGTATAAGAATGTAATACTGACCAGTACTATGACAGGTAAGAATACACCTGTAACGTCAAGTATAGTAATCCACTACTGACCAGCACTATGACAAGTAAGAATACACCTGTAACGTCAAGTATAAGAATGTAATACTGACCAGCACTATGACAGGTAAGAATATACATGCAACATCAAGTATAATAATCCACTACTGACCAGTACTATGACAGGTAAGAATATACATGCAACATCAAGTATAATAATCCACTACTGACCAGTACTATGACAGGTAAGAATACACATGCAACGTCAAGTATAATAATCCACTACTGACCAGTACTATGACAGGTAAGAATATACATGCAACATCAAGTAAAATAATCCACTACTCACAAGTACTATGACAGGTAAGAATACACATGCAACATCAAGTATAATGATCCACTACTGACCAGCACTATGACAAGTAAGAATACACCTGTAACGTCAAGTATAAGAATGTAATACTGACCAGCACTATGACAGGTA
The DNA here is from genome assembly GCA_936450465.1 of Gibbula magus. Classification (NCBI taxonomy): domain Eukaryota; kingdom Metazoa; phylum Mollusca; class Gastropoda; order Trochida; family Trochidae; genus Gibbula; species Gibbula magus. Next base: position 67,123,283 of record OW388303.1, read on the forward strand.
AGAATATACATGCAACATCAAGTATAATAATCCACTACTGACCAGTACTATGACAGGTAAGAATACAAATGCAACGTCAAGTATAAGAATCCACTACTGACCAGCACTATGACAAGTAAGAATACACCTGTAACGTCAAGTATAAGAATGTAATTCCGACCAGTACTATGACAGGTAAGAATATACATGCAACATCAAGTATAATAATCCACTACTGACCAGTACTATGACAGGTAAGAATACACATGCAACGTCAAGTATAATAATCCACTACTGACCAGTACTATGACAGGAAAGAATACACCTGTAACGTCAAGTATAATAATCCACTACTGACCAGTACTATGACAGGTAAGAATACAAATGCAACATCAAGTATAAGGATCCACTACTGACCAGTACTATGACAGGTAAGAATACACATGCAACGTCAAGTATAATAATCCACTTCTGACCAGTACTATGACAGGTAAGAATACACATGCAACGTCAAGTATAAGAATCCACTACTGACCAGTACTATGACAGGTAAGAATACACATGCAACGTCAAGTATAAGAATGTAATACTGACCAGTACTATGACAGGTAAGAATACACCTGTAACGTCAAGTATAAGAATCCACTACTGACCAGTACTATGACAGGTAAGAATACACCTGTAACGTCAAGTATAAGAATCCACTACTGACCAGTACTATGACAGGTAAGAATACAAATGCAACATCAAGTATAAGGATCCACTACTGACCAGTACTATGACAGGTAAGAATACACATGCAACGTCAAGTATAATAATCCACTTCTGACCAGTACTATGACAGGTAAGAATACACATGCAACGTCAAGTATAAGAATCCACTACTGACCAGTACTATGACAGGTAAGAATACACATGCAACGTCAAGTATAAGAATGTAATACTGACCAGTACTATGACAGGTAAGAATACACATGCAACGTCAAGTATAATAATCCACTTCTGACCAGTACTATGACAGGTAAGAATACACATGCAACGTCAAGTATAAGAATCCACTACTGACCAGTACTATGACAGGTAAGAATACACATGCAACGTCAAGTATAAGAATGTAATACTGACCAGTACTATGACAGGTAAGAATACACATGCAACGTCAAGTATAATGATCCACTACTGACCAGTACTATGACAGGAAAGAATACACCTGTAACGTCAAGTATAAGAATGTAATACTGACAAGTACTATGACAGGTAAGAATACAAATGCAACATCAAGTATAAGAATCCACTACTGACCAGTACTATGACAGGTAAGAATACACCTGTAACGTCAAGGATAAGAATGTAATACTGACCAGTACTATGACAGGTAAGAATACACCTGTAACGTCAAGGATAAGAATGTAATACTGACCAGTACTATGACAGGTAAGAATACAAATGCAACATCAAGTATAAGAATCCACTACTGACCAGTACTATGACAGGTAAGAATACACCTGTAACGTCAAGGATAAGAAAGTAATACTGACCAGTACTATGACAGGTAAGAATACACCTGTAACGTCAAGTATAATAATCCACTACTGACCAGTACTATGACAGGTAAGAATACACCTGTAACGTCAAGTATAAGAATCCACTACTGACCAGTACTATGACAGGTAAGAATACACCTGTAACGTCAAGTATAAGAATGTTATACTGACCAGTACTATGACAGGTAAGAATACACCTGTAACGTCAAGTATAAGAATGTTATACTGACCAGTACTATGACAGGTAAGAATACACCTGTAACGTCAAGTATAAGAATCCACTACTGACCAGTACTATGACAGGTAAGAATACACCTGTAACGTCAAGTATAAGAATGTAATACTGACCAGTACTATGACAGGTAAGAATACACATGCAACATCAAGTATAATAATCCACTACTGACCAGTACTATGACAGGAAAGAATACACCTGTAACGTCAAGTATAAGAATGTAATACTGACCAGTACTATGACAGGTAAGAATACACATGCAACGTCAAGTATAAGAATGTTATACTGACCAGTACTATGACAGGTAAGAATACACCTGTAACGTCAAGTATAAGAATCCACTACTGACCAGTACTATGACAGGAAAGAATACACCTGTAACGTCAAGTATAAGAATGTAATACTGACCAGTACTATGACAGGTAAGAATACACATGCAACGTCAAGTATAAGAATGTTATACTGACCAGTACTATGACAGGTAAGAATACACCTGTAACGTCAAGTATAAGAATCCACTACTGACCAGTACTATGACAGGTAAGAATACACCTGTAACGTCAAGTATAAGAATCCACTACTGACCAGTACTATGACAGGTAAGAATACACATGCAACGTCAAGTATAATAATCCACTACTGACCAGTACTATGACAGGTAAGAATACACCTGTAACGTCAAGTATAAGAATGTAATACTGACCAGTACTATGACAGGTAAGAATACACCTGTAACGTCAAGTATAAGAATGTTATACTGACCAGTACTATGACAGGTAAGAATACACCTGTAACGTCAAGTATAAGAATGTTATACTGACCAGTACTATGACAGGTAAGAATACACCTGTAACGTCAAGTATAAGAATCCACTACTGACCAGTACTATGACAGGTAAGAATACACCTGTAACGTCAAGTATAAGAATCCACTACTGACCAGTACTATGACAGGTAAGAATACACATGCAACATCAAGTATAATAATCCACTACTGACCAGTACTATGACAGGTAAGAATACACATGCAACGTCAAGTATAAGAATCCACTACTGACCAGTACTATGACAGGTAAGAATACACCTGTAACGTCAAGTATAAGAATCCACTACTGACCAGTACTATGACAGGTAAGAATACACCTGTAACGTCAAGTATAAGAATCCACTACTGACCAGTACTATGACAGGTAAGAATACACATGCAACGTCAAGTATAATAATCCACTACTGACCAGTACTATGACAGGAAAGAATACACCTGTAACGTCAAGTATAATAATCCACTACTGACCAGTACTATGACAGGTAAGAATACAAATGCAACATCAAGTATAAGGATCCACTACTGACCAGTACTATGACAGGTAAGAATACACATGCAACGTCAAGTATAATAATCCACTTCTGACCAGTACTATGACAGGTAAGAATACACATGCAACGTCAAGTATAAGAATCCACTACTGACCAGTACTATGACAGGTAAGAATACACATGCAACGTCAAGTATAAGAATGTAATACTGACCAGTACTATGACAGGTAAGAATACACATGCAACGTCAAGTATAAGAATGTTATACTGACCAGTACTATGACAGGTAAGAATACACCTGTAACGTCAAGTATAAGAATCCACTACTGACCAGTACTATGACAGGTAAGAATACACCTGTAACGTCAAGTATAAGAATCCACTACTGACCAGTACTATGACAGGTAAGAATACACATGCAACGTCAAGTATAATAATCCACTACTGACCAGTACTATGACAGGTAAGAATACACCTGTAACGTCAAGTATAAGAATGTTATACTGACCAGTACTATGACAGGTAAGAATACACCTGTAACGTCAAGTATAAGAATGTTATACTGACCAGTACTATGACAGGTAAGAATACACCTGTAACGTCAAGTATAAGAATGTTATACTGACCAGTACTATGACAGGTAAGAATACAAATGCAACATCAAGTATAAGAATCCACTACTGACCAGTACTATGACAGGGAAGAATACACCTGTAACGTCAAGGATAAGAATGTAGTACTGACCAGTACTATGACAGGTAAGAATACACCTGTAACGTCAAGGATAAGAATGTAATACTGACCAGTACTATGACAGGTAAGAATACAAATGCAACATCAAGTATAAGAATCCACTACTGACCAGTACTATGACAGGTAAGAATACACCTGTAACGTCAAGGATAAGAAAGTAATACTGACCAGTACTATGACAGGTAAGAATACACCTGTAACGTCAAGTATAAGAATCCACTACTGACCAGTACTATGACAGGTAAGAATACACCTGTAACGTCAAGTATAAGAATGTTATACTGACCAGTACTATGACAGGTAAGAATACACCTGTAACGTCAAGTATAAGAATCCACTACTGACCAGTACTATGACAGGTAAGAATACACCTGTAACGTCAAGTATAAGAATCCACTACTGACCAGTACTATGACAGGTAAGAATACACATGCAACGTCAAGTATAATAATCCACTACTGACCAGTACTATGACAGGTAAGAATACACCTGTAACGTCAAGTATAAGAATGTTATACTGACCAGTACTATGACAGGTAAGAATACACCTGTAACGTCAAGTATAAGAATGTTATACTGACCAGTACTATGACAGGTAAGAATACACCTGTAACGTCAAGTATAAGAATGTTATACTGACCAGTACTATGACAGGTAAGAATACACCTGTAACGTCAAGTATAAGAATCCACTACTGACCAGTACTATGACAGGTAAGAATACACCTGTAACGTCAAGTATAAGAATCCACTACTGACCAGTACTATGACAGGTAAGAATACACATGCAACATCAAGTATAATAATCCACTACTGACCAGTACTATGACAGGTAAGAATACACATGCAACGTCAAGTATAAGAATCCACTACTGACCAGTACTATGACAGGTAAGAATACACCTGTAACGTCAAGTATAAGAATCCACTACTGACCAGTACTATGACAGGTAAGAATACACCTGTAACGTCAAGTATAAGAATCCACTACTGACCAGTACTATGACAGGTAAGAATACACATGCAACGTCAAGTATAATAATCCACTACTGACCAGTACTATGACAGGAAAGAATACACCTGTAACGTCAAGTATAATAATCCACTACTGACCAGTACTATGACAGGTAAGAATACAAATGCAACATCAAGTATAAGGATCCACTACTGACCAGTACTATGACAGGTAAGAATACACATGCAACGTCAAGTATAATAATCCACTTCTGACCAGTACTATGACAGGTAAGAATACACATGCAACGTCAAGTATAAGAATCCACTACTGACCAGTACTATGACAGGTAAGAATACACATGCAACGTCAAGTATAAGAATGTAATACTGACCAGTACTATGACAGGTAAGAATACACATGCAACGTCAAGTATAAGAATGTTATACTGACCAGTACTATGACAGGTAAGAATACACCTGTAACGTCAAGTATAAGAATCCACTACTGACCAGTACTATGACAGGTAAGAATACACCTGTAACGTCAAGTATAAGAATCCACTACTGACCAGTACTATGACAGGTAAGAATACACATGCAACGTCAAGTATAATAATCCACTACTGACCAGTACTATGACAGGTAAGAATACACCTGTAACGTCAAGTATAAGAATGTTATACTGACCAGTACTATGACAGGTAAGAATACACCTGTAACGTCAAGTATAAGAATGTTATACTGACCAGTACTATGACAGGTAAGAATACACCTGTAACGTCAAGTATAAGAATGTTATACTGACCAGTACTATGACAGGTAAGAATACAAATGCAACATCAAGTATAAGAATCCACTACTGACCAGTACTATGACAGGGAAGAATACACCTGTAACGTCAAGGATAAGAATGTAGTACTGACCAGTACTATGACAGGTAAGAATACACCTGTAACGTCAAGGATAAGAATGTATTACTGACCAGTACTATGACAGGTAAGAATACAAATGCAACATCAAGTATAAGAATCCACTACTGACCAGTACTATGACAGGTAAGAATACACCTGTAACGTCAAGGATAAGAAAGTAATACTGACCAGTACTATGACAGGTAAGAATACACCTGTAACGTCAAGTATAAGAATCCACTACTGACCAGTACTATGACAGGTAAGAATACACCTGTAACGTCAAGTATAAGAATCCACTACTGACCAGTACTATGACAGGTAAGAATACACATGCAACGTCAAGTATAAGAATCCACTACTGACCAGTACTATGACAGGAAAGAATACACCTGTAACGTCAAGTATAAGAATGTAATACTGACCAGTACTATGACAGGTAAGAATACACATGCAACATCAAGTATAATAATCCACTACTGACCAGTACTATGACAGGTAAGAATACACATGCAACGTCAAGTATAAGAATGTTATACTGACCAGTACTATGACAGGTAAGAATACACCTGTAACGTCAAGTATAAGAATCCACTACTGACCAGTACTATGACAGGTAAGAATACACCTGTAACGTCAAGTATAAGAATCCACTACTGACCAGTACTATGACAGGTAAGAATACACATGCAACGTCAAGTATAATAATCCACTACTGACCAGTACTATGACAGGGAAGAATACACATGCAACATCAAGTATAAGGATCCACTACTGACCAGTACTATGACAGGTAAGAATACACATGCAACGTCAAGTATAAGAATGTAATTCCGACAAGTACTATGACAGGTAAGAATATACATGCAACATCAAGTATAATAATCCACTACTGACCAGTACTATGACAGGTAAGAATACACCTGTAACGTCAAGTATAAGAATCCACTACTGACCAGTACTATGACAGGTAAGAATACACATGCAACATCAAGTATAAGAATCCACTACTGACCAGTACTATGACAGGTAAGAATACACCTGTAACGTCAAGTATAATAATCCACTACTGACCAGTACTATGACAGGTAAGAATACACATGCAACGTCAAGTATAAGAAAGTAATACTGACCAATACTATGACAGGTAAGAATATACATGCAACGTCAAGTATAAGAATCCACTACTGACCAGTACTATGACAGGAAAGAATACACCTGTAACGTCAAGTATAAGAATCCACTACTGACCAGTACTATGACAGGAAAGAATACACCTGTAACGTCAAGTATAAGAATGTAATACTGACCAGTACTATGACAGGTAAGAATACACATGCAACGTCAAGTATAATAATCCACTACTGACCAGTACTATGACAGGTAAGAATACACCTGTAACGTCAAGTATAAGAATCCACTACTGACCAGTACTATGACAGGAAAGAATACACCTGTAACGTCAAGTATAAGAATGTAATACTGACCAGTACCATGACAGGTAAGAATACACATGCAACGTCAAGTATAAGAATGTAATACTGACCAGTACTATGACAGGTAAGAATACACCTGTAACGTCAAGTATAAGAATGTAATTCCGACCAGTACTATGACAGTAAAGAATACACCTGTAACGTCAAGTATAAGAATGTAATACTGACCAGTACTATGACAGGTAAGAATACACATGCAACGTCAAGTATAAGAATCCACTACTGACCAGTACTATGACAGGTAAGAATACACATGCAACGTCAAGTATAATGATCCACTACTGACCAGTACTATGACAAGTAAGAATACACCTGTAACGTCAAGGATAAGAATGTAATACTGACCAGTACTATGACAGGTAAGAATACACATGCAACGTCAAGTATAAGAATGTAATACTGACCAGTACTATGACAGGTAAGAATACACATGCAACGTCAAGTATAAGAATCCACTACTGACCAGTACTATGACAGGTAAGAATACTCATGCAACGTCAAGTATAAGAATGTAATACTGACCAGTACTATGACAGGTAAGAATACACATGCAACGTCAAGTATAAGAATGTAATACTGACCAGTACTATGACAGGTAAGAATACACATGCAACGTCAAGTATAAGAATCCACTACTGACCAGTACTATGACAGGTAAGAATACTCATGCAACGTCAAGTATAAGAATGTAATACTGACCAGTACTATGACAGGTAAGAATACACATGCAACGTCAAGTATAAGAATCCACTACTGACCAGTACTATGACAGGTAAGAATACACATGCAACGTCAAGTATAAGAATGTAATACTGACCAGTACTATGACGGCGATGATACCTCCTAGCATCACGGTCGACTGAAACACGTCTGTCCATACCACGCTCTTGATTCCTCCCTGAAACAATATTATGAACATACTTTTCAATATCTCTCAGTGAAATTGCAAATTGTATTGCCGGTAAACTTGAATAAGTTTTAAAAACTCAAGTCCGTTTGGTTGGGTACATTTGCGTATACTGAATTTAATATGTTCCAACAAATACTGAAGCGCACATAAAATAATGCAAGGAAGTAATAATAAACCTGCCATGTACACATACTTACAATCGAGGTGTAAATGGTTCCGACAATACCAACTATAACAATTGACCACCAGAGAGGCAAACCGGCCACTGCAATAGATTAATAGTATTAAATTTACATAGTATCTGTCTGTTAAGGATATCTATCAAGGACCAATAACGAAATATATCAGAAGCATACTCCTTATGTAGCAGTAGTCATTTGATGATGCAAAGTACGTATTTATTGTAAAGTTAGTTAAGATATTCAAACTGCACATTTCCGATAATATATGTGTAGTTTGAACAGAAGCGAAACACGTTAATGGCATACTGGGAAACTTTTCAAAGATTTTAGTACTAAGTATGTTTTTTCACCAATGTGACGATGCAAGGGCAAGTTTAAATCATCAAAACCTGGTAACTTTGCTTACAGGAATAATGGTAGAGTCCTTTACAAAATCCTCCTCTCCAGCCTTTCCAACATTCTAGATAGATTACGGCTAGTTGGATAGAACCGAACAAGGGTCAAATAATTCACTTATTCAACCGGCACTGAATGTTATAACGAATTTACTTACCGAATAAATCAAATTATTATTGCAACAACATACACACATATCTTGCATAACTTTTGTTCCATGCAACAACACACATTGGTCAAAGTCCAAACAAACTGGTTCAGTAGTTTCGAGGCATGGTAACGGGTCATATAAGGTTTAGTCTGTAATCGTTTGCATCGCTATTCGCCTACATCTCAATTCGCCTACAAAAATAAAAGCTGAATAGATAGGCTTAGAAAATATACCCATAAACTTATAATGAGCCCTACCAAGGCCATGGCGATCTTGATTACCTGTTATTCCAAGGATATATGACGGAGTACGAAGAAACGTACGCCCAATATTACGTTAAATCGGCATCTTATCGTTCACCGAGCAGTTTGTGAGGATATGAATTTACGTTTTATTGATTGACATTGTCTACGACCACGCACCACGTGAGAGCCATTAACGGAATCGGTGACCACAGCTCACCACCCATTGAAGGTATATCCATTGTGTTGTTAAGGGTCAAATATTCCAAATGTTATAAAATGTGTTACTTTATCGAGAAGTACCGACTGCTACCGAAAACTATCATTTTTATGATAGTCGACTTAGTATATTGACGATATGAAGGTAAAAGTATCGATTTCTGATCGAAAACCGGACAATGCACTTCGCGTGGCGCGCGTCAATTAGTCAAACGTAACTTTTGAAACTTATTTAAAGCAGACAGACAACTTTTGGCTGGTAATGTTTAATAGGTCTTATAACTACTGCGAATGTAAACGGGACGTGTAGTTCCGGTTTCTGCACATGTATTAATGATGTTGCTCGATTTGAATTAGAAAGTAGTAATTATGATACATTTGGTAATTGGGGATGAATAGGCAAGTTGAGTGAAATTATTTGAACTGACATTAGCATATATCGTTTGTTTTCACGTATTTCAGCCAAATAAAATTGAGTGAAACACAATGGATGTATACCTTTAAATTTTTGGTTAGCAAGTGTCCACCTGACTCAAGACAAGACACCACTAAACATTTTATAAGTAGTAAACTACTCGAAACATGTCTATACTGAAAATAAGTGTTTAGTGTAGGGATCCATCACGACAAAGAGAAAGTGTCACGTCTGTCCCAATGACAGAGGAGGTTAATATTTAATCTTTAGAGGCAGCAGATTAAGTATTTAAACTAGGAGAGCAACTTAAAGGTACATCCATTGTGTTGTTGGGGGTCACATATTCCAAACGCTATAAATGGTGTGTCTTTATCGAGAAGTACCGACTGTTACCGAAAACTACAATTTTGATGATAGTCGACTCAGTATATTGACGATATGAAGGTTAAAGTGGTGATTTCTGATCGAAAACGGGACAATGCATCGCGATTGACTCGCGCCAATGAGTCAAACGTACTTTTGGAATCTTATTCATAACAGACAAAATGAAAAATGTAGGTTGATGATGGTCATATAACTACTGCGCATGTAAATGGGACGTATAGGTAAAGGTTTCTACACGTGCATAATGATGTTAATCGATTTTAATTGGAAACTAGTTTTTATGATATATTTCGCGATTGGGGATGAATATACAAGCTGACTGAATTTATTTTTTAAACAACACATATTGTGAATTGGAACGTATTTAGCTTAATAAAAGTTTATGAAATACAATGGATGCTCCTTTAAATCCAACGTCAGTGTGATCATAAGAAATATCGGGCTAAGTTAATACTGGCAACACAGATAGCCTATTGAAATCGAACAATTGAACAACCCGGCTGTAGACAACACAAGACAGGTTTTTTCTTAATTAGAAGGACATGGTTCGCCAACAATTGAAACTTTTACCTGCGATTTACCAAGAAGACTTATCAGGTGCAAATTGTATTTCTTGTCAAAGACGAAGTTTATTGAATAATGTAAAAACTATGCATATGTTACCAAGTTTTTGTGAAAACGGTAGGTTATCTAATTGTCTTTTAATTGGCATATGAATATATAATAATGTCCAATATATGAGGTGTCAAAGTTTTATTACTTATATATATTTTTTATCTATTTTAATTAAATTTACATATGAACGTTTCATGTAACATGAAGGAAAACATTGCCATGTCTGATAAATGCATTATTTATCTTTATTATGTTGGGAAGGCAACAGGAAAAAGGACCACCTGGTCGGTATTGGATTAGGCACATGTACATAAATAACGATGTCAACATAAATAATATTCATCAAATTATCATAAAGGGGGAGTGTCCCAAAGGTTTTTTAATTGAATATGAAGAAATTTCCGAAACGCAGCCATGCATATCTTACATTCATGAATGCCTTATGTCGAAAATAAGTCGGGGTCGACATTTGAAAGTTTCTTCAGTGTTCATGGTCAAGCCAGAAACTTTCGGGAAACCCTTTGTTAGTTGGCAAAGTGATGGAATATCTTGGAATATGAACATGATCTGCGACTGAGTGCTACTAGTAAGTATGTTGGATACAAAACTTTCGGATATTAAAGCTGTATTCACGGATACCCTTTCCTATACACGTTGGTACACGGTGAGTGAACTTGCAATTTAGATTGTTGCACACATACAGGGAATTGTGTACACAATTTCAGCATTACCACTCAAAACTACGGAAGCGTTTAGTGGATTTTTTGTGTTACTATCTCCTACGTAACAGATAGTATCTCCTACGTAACAGAAATTATCTCCTACGTAACATATAGTATCTCCTACGTAACAGATAGTATCTCCTACGCAACAGATAGTATCTCCTACGTAACAGATAGTATCTCCTACGTAACAGATATTATCTCCTACGTAACAGATAGTATCTCCTAAGCAGGCTTAGTATCTCCTATGCAGGACTTCGTACATGCATCTCCTACGTAGGACTTAATATCACCTACGTAACAGATATTATCTCCTACGTAGGACGTAGCATCTCCTACGTAACAGATAGTATCTCCTACGCAGGACTTAGTATATCCTACGCAGGACTTAGTGTCTCCTACGTAGGACTTAGTGTCTCCTACGCAGGATTTAGTATTTCCTACTTAGGACTTAGTATCGCCTACGTAATTGATCTTATCTCCTACGCAGAACTTAGTATCTCCTTCGTAGGACTTGGTATTTCCTACGTAACAGATAGTATCTCCAACGCAGGACTTAGTATCATCTACGTAGGAATTAGTATCTCATACGTAGGTCTTAGTATCTCTTACATAGGACATAGTATTTCCTACGTAGAAGATAATTCTATGCAGCCTGGACCATTTAATCATATTCTTTAGCGTTTTTCAAATATTCATGTTTATGTGTACATATATATTATGTACATAAACTCTTGTGTATATTATACGATGTATACGTATATCATACTTTATCTATTGATATTAACCATGATTTAACCGTCGTGTGTAATGCAATCCAGTACAGTTATGCACTGAACGATTATATTTAATAATATGATATTAATTTAAAAGTTCATGGTAGATCTCTACATTTTCCAAAAAACGGTATGATTGGGGTTTCCCTATTTGTGTTTGGAATAACAGTTTTAAACTCCTTAAAGGCGATGTAGCACGCCATTCTTACTGAAATAAAGTTATCTAATGAAAAGATAAATAATTGTTACAAATAGCTAGATGATACTCTTCAATCAATAAAGAGAGTTCTAAAACTAATGTACATGATTCGTTTAAGCCATGCGAATCCATTTCCCTTCGAGTGGCTATTGTAATCTGATCTGACTGATGTAGCGATACCTAAACACTCAGAGTAAATTTTAAATATGGCATCATGATGGAATGGTCATTCATCTTGCTGTATGCACTCTCAAATTCGCATCAGACCAACAAGTCTACAACTCACACTGAAGAGTTCCACACCACTGTAGCTTTAACCGTCGCACAATTTTCTTCCTGTACGAATAACCATTATCTATGGATACGGTTTATCAGGTCGTGTAGTGAGATGTTTTAGTTTTATCCTCTGATATTACTGTATAATATATGTATACTGTAAAACTCTTATAATAAATGAAAAATCTGAGAATAATTCGATAAGTCGATAATTCCATGAAATGAAAATCCTCGGTCATTGTCACTACAAGCGACGCAATTACACTTTGTATTTAACGTCTTGGACATTTGTTACACATCGTCACTCAAAACCTTACTTAACAATAATCTCAGCTTCCATACTAAATTACCGTTAAGGAATATGTGTACACTTGATTGGATCAGCTACTGTTAAGCTATCTGCCGGATACGTTTGTTCTTGTGTTTGAGTTTCTCAATGGATTTGACATATGACGTCAATCGGCAAGTATGAATGGTATAAGGCATTTATTTCATGAAATTTATCTACCGGGTTGACGGTGTATGTGGACATTTCGAGATTCAATATTCTTACTTGAGCTCATTCTCTGCCCTCAGAGATACTACCTTCAGATTTCCTATCCTAACCTCCGTTCTAATATCGATTGCAATTGAGGGCAGAAATGGAGTGTCCTGGGTGGTTGCAATGGAATTTAGTTGTGCAATCAGCGAAGCCATTATAAAAGTGACATGACACGTCATAATGATGAAATAAACGTGAGATAAACTTGTTCTCGTTTTATGTGTTTTTCCTGAAATAGGCTATTTGATTTTGTGAAAACAATTTACCATAAAAATGGCTTTAATTAAAGAAGAACAAATCAGAGACAAAACCCCAAAATAGTTTAGTTGTGTTATGTACATCAGACATATTCGAAGGACATATGCTAATGAGCAAGACCCTTAAGAGTCAAATGCCTAGATCTTTGAAGAGCAGGGATACAGTAATAGGTTCAAATTTCCCCCGCAAGGGAATTTTGATGGAGTCCTCGATTTCAAGCGATATAGAACAGAGGTTAGGATAGGAACTCTGAAGGGAGTAATCTCTGTGGGAAGGGAATGACTAGAGCTAGGATAAATAACAATACACCACCTGCTTGCAGGGCGAGACCAGGGGAAAGGAGTGCTATGGCCATGTAGGCGATCTGAAACAGTGGTATACAGTGTCAGTACAAGTTTGAAAGATATATTTCATTTTTGATACAATCAAAGCTGATCAAAACAATGTGCTCCGCTTGCACGATGATGATATTATAAATATACAATACAAACACACACATGGACACAAATGGAAACATAAACACCGTTGGATTAACTTCCAATAATTCTTGAAATGCGAGAGTGGCCGAACTCCCCTTATAGTGAGTCTTCCATTTGTTCAAATAAACAGTTACTCCACCGGGTTTCTCTCGGCCTGTTCCCCTCCATGCATCAAGATGATACTCGTCTCGCATGTTACTTAATACTTAGTCAATATATCATATAACAAGGTAATTCGGAAACAATGTCAATTGTCTCATCTCTTCCGCGGTTGAAATCTCTTGCTCTTGTATGCGAAATATATAGTTACTTTGAATCGTGTGTACCAAAATTATTGTTATGCTTTTGACCTGGTGTCTCGTCGCCGTTTGACTTCAACATGTTTCAGTTGAAATATTGACGCTATTTACGCCAGAATTGACACTTCTCAAGCGTTAGTCCTACTGAGTGCTGAAACTGTTAAAATTCGTGCTCGTAAGTCTAGGGGGTACTTATTGAATCATGCTGTGGCATGTACTCACCGTTTGAAGCATGCCAATGAACGTGCCTAACAGTCGAACTGCCCTTGAGTTAAATCTCAGGTCAAAATACTGAAACATGCAAGAATTAATCATCACTTACAGTCAATGTATGTTCCTTAAAAAATAGCGAATATTTGCACCAAAGGCCTTTTTTTATTGTAAGTATTTTACAGTTAAATTTGGACCACCTTCATAATCGTTAAAAAAGGTCATACGCAATATACTAACACAAAATATCGCGATATTACCGTAAATCATAAACTGTAAAACATGAACTACAAATCATGGTTTCAAGTTAAGTGTATTATATATACATATTTATAATATATTTTGGAGTGAAAGGCAATCTCTCTTAATTTATATGCATGTCATAAAACTCGATTCAGACTCGAACTTCTCTTCATTTACGATGGAAACGAATTCGAAACACTGTATCTATTACCACTGACCTCGTAGACGCTGGTGACTTTGAGGGGGTAGATGAGGGGAAGGCACGTGTACAGACCGATCACGTAAGTAGCCGACGCCCCGATGTAGCAGTACAGATACATGGTACCAAACGTGTAGACCTCTGCCGGACCCCCCAGCAGCGAGATGGCTGACTGGAGGGTGACAAACATGGACACAGCGACCGACAAAACCCCCATCTGTCTGTCACCAAGCAGGTAGACATCTTTGGAGTCTTTACTCCGCACTGCGAAGTAGATACCTATTATTAGAGACACACTCAGCATCCCTCCCAGAACTCCATAGTCAGCGGCACCCAGCGTTCTGTTGACGGACATCGCTCAGTTGGTTGACTGTGTGATGCGAGGACAGAGAGAGTCTTCAGGCTCACGTACTAAAACAGAGATTATGCTTATACATGGAGATTAATCAGGATAAATGTCCGTGCATACAGTAATGGAACGCGGTCCTCGTTTCCTGAGGTAGTTCATGACATTAGTGATAGTGGGAAGAGATATTTATATAGGGGTAACCCTGTTTATCAATGCCCCTTTCCATGTACCATCTGGAAATAAATACCGTGGATCAGATCATGCTATTGGTGTAGCACAATAACCCCGACGTGTACCTCATAGTGTTGCCCAGTCGATCAACTAAACAAGGAGCTAAACTAAATAAGAAGATAAACTAAATAAGATGTTCAAATGTAAGGTTTATTCACGAAAGATCACATCTTGCAAAATCGGTCTGCATTTAAGATGAAACCTTATTGATCAGCATAAGAAGTATGACAATATCTGAATGACCCGATGAATGGGATGGTTAAAACATATTTTATTCATCATGAAAAGGGTTAGGAACAAGTTCTCCAACTTAGAATACCCTCTCCTTGGTATATCTTAGGTTATTTACATATTTTACAAACAGATGACAGATAGATGACAGACAGCAGTATAAGAAGAGGACATAGATTCTATGAAATAGAGTAATATTAATATGCTATACAAATCGTTTAGTCTCACTTATGAACGTTTGAACTAACTAAATGTAACCGTTCTTGTGACGGGATAAATGAAGACCAAACACTGGCTACGGGTTGCGAGGTTTTTCTCAGTACACTTGTATTTGACATGGTGATAGGGATAAGGGATAAACATAGATATAAGGCCTATCAGTGAATTTATGGTTTAGGTTAATAAACTTTGCGTCCCACAACAACGTCAATCTTATAAATTACCTTATTATGACAAGGGATATATACGTCAAGTATTAAAGGCACATCACTGACCAATCGAAAGTTAGAACCAATGTTAAAGTTACCGAAATTGCATCCAAAGCCAAAGCCAATGTCACAAGGACATATAGCCTGTCAAGGGTATTTTATACTATGCAAAGTTCAAGATCAGAAGGAAATTAAACACCTTGTTTGAGTCGTTTACGACAAGGGGTAATATCCTAATTCAAGCCATTGGCTGAGACTGACGCGAGTTACAGAACGAAGTTGCACTTGTATCTGAATATCGAAATCCTCATAATTATAAGTTCAGATTCCTACTTTTGATGTTTCTTGAAGTAAGTACGTGTATGTCTATACTGTTAAAAGTAACGGTAGTCACATTCTATCATAAAAACACATCCAAGCAGAAAAAAAGAAGAAAAATAAACCATCATCAACGAGACGGATTACAAAACAACCGCCATGTCAATCAGGTTTGTCAAGGTTTTGTCAAAGTTAAAGGGAAGTGAAAGGTCTATCATCGATCTATCACCGATCTATCGGCATCATCCATCATCTTTGTTTTTTGGCATTACATGCAATGAAAACCCGCCTTATTTTACGAAATTTTACAACTTTTTGATAATAAACCACATTCAATGATAAACTATTCACATAGTAAAACATTTCTCGAATAATAAAACCAACAAGCAATATGCTGTTTTACACTATCGGCCAAAAGAAACGCCTATTTGTTCTCTTTCAAATGAAAGATACAATATTTTCTGAATTATAGTTAATGGCGGACTCCACGTTATGCTGAAACAATATTTAATACGAACGTCCATTGAAATCATGGAAATACTATGATTCGGGTCAATAACATTCATGAAAACCACTTCCAATGAAGACCGCTATTTGATTATGGAATAACAGTAGTTTGCCAAACAGTTGAACATTTTTGTTTTAGATTAAACTTTGAGCTTTCAACTTCATATTCATGTAGCTGTAGACCTTCTGGAGAAGATTTTATAGACCATGATAACATACAGTATGGATGCACCAATATATCCCAGCAATGTGTATCCAAGGTTCACTGTCTTTGTAATTCTAAAAACAATAACAGTGAGGATTGTTTTAAGTCTCATTGTTGACTTTCAATTTCAATTACAGATTAATTTGATACGAATAACTGCAGGTAACATATCTGTTGATATATATTTTCCTTGAACACTTTACTTTGTAGAAGTGTAATTATAAGTGTTTTTATAACATGAGAATCACAAACATTGGTAAAACTAAATATATCGAAATACTATAAATATTACTGTGACTAATACATACAAAACGTTATTATTATCTTATTGACAGTAAACATCCTGAACACTTTAATCGTTGACGTCGATATGACTTACATGTGTAATTGATCAACGTGGCAGAAAGGTTTTCAGAAACTCTTTTGAACCTTTAGAGAGTCGTTCCAATAACGTTTTCAAAAACGTTTGTGTGAGCTTGGGAGGTTTCTCAATTCTCATAATACCTTTTCAATTTGGATAAATAATAATCAATACAGAACTTTTATTATGAACGAACTCTACGTTTAAGAAATCAGTGATCCATTTCGCGTTTGCATGTGGCAACTTGCCATTATCTTGCACACAGCGTTGTGTCATGTTTGTGTCATGTGATATCTTAACACACACAATTGTTGATAATGCAAGTACAACAAACAGTCAGTTTAGGATTCATTTGACCTAGCAATATTTAAATTCAGTTGAAGATAGCGTCGCGTTCTCGTCGGGTAAGTATTACTTAACTATGAAAATCATTTTGTAACATTATCGATTAAGGTAGTGTTATCCCAAATATAACCTTGTTATATTTGTTCACTATCTTAATGGCATGTATTTCTTGTTCATGTATATCAGAAAGTAAATGTTTTCAAAGTGCCTTTATATTATATATATATATATATATATATATATATATATATATATATATATATATATATATATATATATATATATATATCTCATTTTCTTACAGAGTCGAAATACATTCCATTTAGATAGTAAACAAATATAACAAGGTTACATTTGGCTTAACACTACCTTCAATAGTACAAATTCTTGAACTTTGTCGGACCGAGTCTCATGCGGGATTCGACCCCACACCCTCCGAGTAAGGCAACAATCGCTAGCATTGACCGTACCAGCAGCTTACCACACAAAACACATTCGCATTGGTATTGTCACTTCTAAATGTTCTTTGTAGACGCTAGTATACATGTTCAAGAATGATCAGTATCTGGTAGGACCGCCACGTAGCCGGATGACACACTGCACCCTACGTCTCATGCCTCCAATCAGACGTCGGATCTGTTCTTGTGTCTATAACATTCACTCAGCGTGCAGAGCTGCCGTCAACTCATGTAAATTCTGTACTGGAGGGTTCCGAGCCTGGAGTCGCCGACCTAGAATATCCCACAAATGCTCCAGAGGGTTCAGATCTTGGCATGTGATCGGTGAGGCCGGACGTTGTCGTCCATGTATTGTGGTATCAAGTGCATGGCTATCGAAATGAGGAACAACCACTGGCTGTAGCACGTCCCAGATATATTGAGCTCCCGTTAAGTTGCCCCTGATGGTGACTAAATCCAGCTTGCAGTCATGAGACAGGCATCCCCATACCATAACAGAGCCACCTCCATACGTAACAGTTGGCTGGATGTTCCTGGGGGTATAAGCTGTATTCTTCTGTCTCCAAACACGTGCACGCCCATCAGTGACATGGTGTAAGAATCGACTCTCGTCAGACCTATTGATTTTCCGCCAGGTCCTCAGATTCCAGTGTTGTCTGTCCAAACACCATGCCAAACGTGCACGTTTATGATGGTATCTCAACAAGGGACCTTTAACTACCCTTCTTGCCTTTAGTCCTGCCGAATTGAGGCGATTTCTGACTGTTCTGGTGCTGATGTTTCGATTTGGTTACCACAGACGTTTCAGCTGAGGACTTGTCAGGAAGGGTTTTCGGCGTACTTGTCGAAGAAGGTGCCGGTCCTCTCGAGGTGTAGTGACAGTAGGTCTTCCAGACCTTGGACGGTCCATTGCACTTCCTATCTACAACAGCGTAATGGTAGCTCAGATTTCGTCCTATCGCCTTAAAGGACATTCCTGCAGAGTGCATACCAATAATTTGATTTCTGAGATCCATTGACAATCTTCTTCGTTCTATGTTCAATAAATATGCTTGAATGGCTATGGAAAGCAACGTTACATACCACCAAATGCAGTTGGACCATACTGCTCTTTGTGATCCTCGAGCGTAGCATATTGCACGTGCGTGCCCCGAACGTGTAGACGCGACTGTCACGGATCACTGGTTGGAACTATCGCACAAACACGACTCTTCTCATAAATGAACCTTGTTTAACTATTTAAGATATTCTCGAAAACAAAATCATCACAAATATCAGGGGGTGCTTAACTTTTTTCTTTGTGTATATATATGTAGGACCTCCTTTTTAACTTATTAACTACTGATTAGCTAATGAAATTAAAAAGTGGAAAACCATCTTTCCCCCTCCTCTGTTCTATCAGTGATTAGTTTCATTTAAAAGATAAGCACATTACGCCGGGGAGTATTTTTCTCGCCCTGTTGGATTATGTAGTGTTTAGACATAGTCATAGTATTAATATTAAATGCTGGCATCAGGCTTGTTGGTTATTTGTTTTATCTTTGAACACATCTGCGATTCTGTTGTACATGGAAATAGTTCCACAATATAATATGTAAAGAAACGAAAATTATCTGTAAAGGTGTTCACATGCAAAGGTATTCTTTTAAAGATGCACGTTCCGTTTTGCATGATATTTTATTTGGTTCTAAAATGTACATATTTCATCTTCTTACTAGACTTTCATATTCACCCCCAAAAGCTTAATTATCAATGCTTAATATATAGCCCTATTAAACGCTATAGAAGCAAATCTGTCTTCCTATCTACTTTATGAAAGGTTCCTAAATTACGTTTGGCTTAATGGCTGCAGCATGCCACGGTTCATTGTCCGGTTTTCGATCATTACCACATAATGTTGATAATTCTCAAATAAATAACCCAAATTATAACATTGGACATACATGTTACATGATTATGTTCCTTTAACATGAAACGTAATCAAATTTGAGATCAGGTTTAAGTAAAGGAGCGTTAGTGACTTTGAAATACATAATATATTTTTGCATAACAACTAAGAAAGCAAACTGGATTACTGACAGGAAGAAATAAATAGTTAAATTTTTCAATGATAATTTTTCTTGGTATTATGAAGGCCATCCATGTTTAACTCCACCGTTGTAATTAATCATATGTTAAACGGTCACAAGGTGCACGATGAAGGATGTCTAGTCGGACAGCATAATTCAGAATTGCTTATTAAGAAGAATTTCCAGAACAACACACCTCTGGTGCATTTTACATACACGTATGTCTTGTCAATGTTGAACGGGATATAGAATAGCACAATATTAATAAATCAATCAATGTCAAATCAACTTTTTACGTTCAGTTTTTTCACCTCAAGTAGGATTTTTAAAAAGTTCTAGCAAGCCTGTTTCTGGTATTTGTTTGTAGACTGATCAAATTCCATTTAAAGTCATACGAGTGGCGTTCAATAAGTGTTGCAACTTCAATATAAAACCAACTCGCGTAGTCAATTTTTTACTTTTATTTTTCAATATAGTTACCCTCCACCTCAATACACTTATTCCATTTCTCTTTAAGACTTTTGATGCCGCTTTTGTAGAAGTCTTCCGTTTGCCCCCCTAACCACGCCTCTGTGGCAGCTTTGACGTCTTCGTCATTCCGGAAGTGCCTTCCACGTAGGGCGGATTTCAGGTTTCTGAACAGGAAGTAGTCACTGGGGGCTAGGTCTGGGCTGTAGGGTGGGTGGTTAAGCTGTTCGAATCCACAATCACGTATAGCGGCCTGTGCAACTCTTGACTTGTGGACTGGAGCGTTGTCATGCAAAATCAGAACACCACGTGTCAACATTCCACTGCGTTTCTGTCAAATTATCTTTCGCAATTCTTGCATTAGGTTGGCATAATATTGACAATTCATTGTAGTTTTGGTTGGCAAGTAATCAATTAATAATATGCCTTTTGCATCCCAAAAGATTGTTGCCATAACCTTGCCAGCTGATGGTTGAGTGCGAAACTTCAGGGGAGGCGGTGAACTCGGGTGCTTCCATTGCTTGGATTCCAGTTTAGTTTCCGGGTCCCAGTGGTGGATCCAGGTTTCGTCACCTGTCACCAGACGAGATAAAAACCTGGCTTCATCCGCATTAAACCGATCCAGGAGCTCCATGCAACTTTCGGTTCTTTTCTGGCGATCTTGTGCTGTGAGGTTTCTTGGTACCCATCTTGCAGATACCTTGGACATACCAAGATGGTCATGAATTATTTTTTCAACACTTCCAACTGATATCTGGAATTCCAAAGACAGTTCAGAAACTTTAACACGGCGGTCAGCTAAAATTCGTCTTTCGATAGCGGCAATAACTTCCGGTCGGGTGACTTCAGATGGCCTGCCTGACCGTGGGTCATCGTCTAAGGACTCCCTGCCCCGCTTGAACTGAAGAGACCAGCGACAAACTGTTGAAAAGTTAGGAGCATCCTTACCCATCACATTACACATACGATTATGTATTTCTGTAGCTTTGCATCCGTCTTTAGTAAGGAACTTGATCACAGCGCGTTGTTCATGTTTGAGAGAATCCATGATTATGGAGACCCCTAGGTCAGCGCAGCTATTATATCTAAATAATTGTTATGTCTAGAAATTGTTTTGACATGTGTCAATGTTATGTTTTGACTATAGTAACACCTGCTATAAGCTGACACTGTTTATGTAAACACCAATGCCCCGCTTGCAACACTTATTGAACGCCCCTCGTACTTACGAATTAAATACAAACATGTATTTTTAAAAATAATATTAATTTTATCGTATTAATTGTGAAAACCTTGTACATCTTTATGTTTTAAAACTAAAATATAACATTTACATGATCATTTTTGTTATCAAAATATATTTTTAAATATTTATAATATAATATAAATTATTAAGTCAATATATTCTGCTGCCTCATTTTATTTCAAAGTCACTCTCTAGTTAGAATATATCTAAAATCAAAGTTCGAATTTAGTATTCAAATAATATTTAATGATAAATAATGTATAATGAAAATGATATGTATCATCTTATTCTTTTAATGTAAAAATAGTTACCAAATTTTCCTAAATCAATATGACATTTAATTTGATACATAAAAGGACAATCTAGTTATAAACGATATTTCTATACATGTAGTTGACAGGTCGCGCTTCACAAGGGGACATAACTCGTCGTCAGGATAGTAACCATCTCATTAGCGTGATGGCTGTGGAAAGGCCGCCTTTCAGTCGGTATTTCCAAAGGGGTTCTGGAAAGGTCGTTCTTTCCGTCTTTGGAAAGGCGTGGAAAGCTGCGTCTTTCCACGGGTGGAAAGATTGGAAAGATTGGAAAGATCGCTATTTCCTCTCCGAAAGAACGCCTTTCCACTAGTGGAAAAAACGATCGTTCGTCCAGTGTTCAACTCTTTTCATGAAAAGTGTAACCTGGAGTTTATCCGAGTATTTCAGCTTGAACGAATGGATATTTGAAAACGAAATCATCGGATATGATACAGTGCATTTATAGTTTTAACAAAGTCAAACAAATTGTAGATTTATTTTAAAATCATACAAAACGTCAGGTTGCTTTTGACCAACAGCATCAGCAAGTAGCTGCAGTGTCCTGTGTACGAAATGAATTTGATGTGTCAGTGTGTGGCCTACCGACGCGCCTAGTCGACCGCACTAGCATTTTGGTAGTTCCTGAGGGCTGAGCAAACGTTATTAGCTACATTAATAGGTATTTATTGTTATAAATAAAGGAATCAATCCCACCACACAAATAATTACAGTTTAAGTGTGAAAGATACTGTTATGCAGTTATCCAAATCAACCCTGCAACGTCTAGAAACGTGACCAAGTGATTTATGAGTGTTTTTTTAATTACTAGATAGATACCTGTGAACTGATTGGAAATATCTCCATGAACATGAAATTTAAACCTTTTTTTAAAGAATTGCACACATCGTGTTTTTAAATTGTTTTAATTAAGAACTATTTCCAGGCACTTCGCAGCCATATGTCGCCGATATGGTGACCATCACTTTGATGTTTGATGGTGAATGAAATTCCTCCACAAACATTGGGTCAATTCTTTTACCATTTTTAACAAAACAAAGCGTTTATTTTGATAATGACATTATATGATGAGATTATTAACCTCGTCTGTTTCCGAATCATAAATATCATATATTTGGAATGAAAAATAATGTATTATGCTCGCCAAAGGCTCGCATAATGCAATTTTTATTCCAAAAATATGATATTAATGATATGGAAAAACACTTGGTTAATAGTCTCTATATATCATATCAACATTTGTTGATGAAACAAATTAAATTGAAATGTTTTTCTACTCGTGTGGTGAGGTTCTTTCATTTACAGTAATGTAATTCCTGAAATAAAAAGCTGCGTGACATAACCATGCTTTGACATGACAAGTACCAGCTAGAGTCCTATCGTTACGACGTACACATTGCTCTTTTTATCACTGCCACTCAAGTTATATGGCAGTACTGTAATGATCATTTACATTAAACTAATTATTTTAGGACGAATTATCTTGTTTGATAAATATATATATATATATATATATATATATATATATATATATATATATATATATATAAGTAAATTTAAATAATACACTGAAGACGTATATCAACTTTCATAATCAATACTTTATATTCCGATATGCATATTTCTGCTTCTTGTTTCGAAGCTTCATCAGGGAATAATTGTTTGAAGCATAGCAGTAGTCTTATAGTCTATGTACAAATGTCTGTCTTGGCAACACAGGTTGCTAATAACGTCAAAGCAATCAACAAGCGTCTTTGAGAGTTATCCCCACTATAATCTGATTGGTCTTAATTGGCCGTGATAGGATTAGGGATTATGGTGTTAACTGCTGTTTAATGAAGGGGAAAATTTTGAAATGAAATACTGTTCTTTTGTTACTAATTGTGTCGTAATGTCACCTCCATTATTGTATATTTCGTAAAAAGGAAATATTTTGAATTTACCTTTACTACACTGAGATATATGTTTGCTAACTTTAAAGTGTCTTAAATTGTCATCTCTTATTTGTTGTTTGTGCACTGTAACTCTTTTTTTTATATATATATATATATAAGCAATTTACAAAAACCAAACTGGTTTTGTGTATTTCAGCCTTGTTAGGGAATGGCAGAGTGCTCAACATTTGAAAAAATGGAGCTAGATATAATGTTGAAAATAAAGTCAGGTTTTTCTACAAAGTCATTGTTTATCACTACAACATTGTTTCTTGCCGAGAGGCAATTCTCAAGTGATAGCTTGTGTTGGTTTGGGGCCACTTTTGTTACTTGTTCGCTTGGGCTTGCTGGTTGATTGGGAGCTGCTTGCTGTGTTCTGGTGATTGTTTTCTGTGTTCCTGGGCGTGCTGCGTTTTGGGGCTGGTTTTTTGTTTTGGCTGTTTTTGAGCAAAAATTTGTTGTTGTGTCTGCAGGTGTTTACCAATTCGTTTCGTTTGTTTAGGGTTGCCATATGGGGTTTGCTGATGATGATGAACTTTTCGAATATGCAAAGGCTGCATCTTTTGCTTGTATTTGAGTAAGGTTTGGCATGGCCGATGATTGACAATTCCACATTGAATTCAGAGTTTTGTTCTTTTAGTTGCCAAATATATTTGCTTAATTCTGTGGCGTGTTTTTTGCTGGGGTTGTTGAAAGAGGTTTTGTGGTTGTTGAATCTTGTTTTGAATTCTGTTTCAGTTAGGCCAACGTATGTTTCAATTGTGTTGTCGGATGTGACTTTAGCTTGATAAACTACTGATTTGGCAAGGCAGTTTCCTTTGAGGGGGCAGGTTTTTGGGCTACGGCAGTTGCATGGTTTTTCCTTTGTTGTTTCTGTGGTTGTTTTGACTTGTTTGTTCGTAGATTCGACAAAACACAGATCTTGATTTTCTTGTTAAGATGACCGGCTTTTAATGATGATATCTATACAAGTTTGGTTTCGCTACCTCAAGCTTGTCTGGGCCGTGTTGCTATACTTCGAGGCGCTGTCTCTGGCTTGACCAAGCTGTTCCTCCTGTCTCTTCTCTAACCCTTGATACTTATACAGACGATATGCTTAGTATCTAACAACAATATCATGGTTCCCTCTGGCAACTCATTAGCTTATGGCTAATCACTCAATCTCTTGTGGTAAATGGGATTAGTAGGTATAATCGAATCTAGATGCACACGACAAAGGATTATCTATGACTTTGTTATACTACTCCATCACCAAACAAGAAATATTGTCAGAGATTTCTAAGGTTCTCTTGACCCAGGAGAGGAACATGACAGAATTATCAACATGATATACAACCACATTGTTGGGTACTATATACAGGTAATGAAATCAGCACATCTCTATATATAAACTTGTACTATTCACATCAATATCATAGAATATAATGACATCATAAAACAGGCCTCATTATGTTCTTTAACAGATCATGTTATGATAATAAAACAGCATGGCTAAAGCGCACGAGTAATTCATATTACATTATAGTAATATACAGAATATTGTTACGCCTAATGAACAGGCCTCATTATAATGTTTTTATTTTAACATCATAAAAATCATGAAACAGGCCTTATTATGTTTTTGACAGATCATATAATAATCAATAACACAACATGGCAACATGGTAAATCATATATATAGTAATAAACAGAATATCAATACGCCTATCAACAGGCCTTATTATAACGTTTTCCTTTAACAGGTAATATAATGATAATAAAACACGCAATCAACACTTCAAATCTCTATATGGCTGTCATTTGTCTATATGATGTAGTCTATTTACATAGGGACACGGTTCTGCTGTAGAGTGTCTTTATAAGCAAAACACGTGCCTAACAGTGTCACCAACACAAAAAAAGTGTTCATGACCATCTGAGTCAAATTTATTAGTCCCTGTACACTCGTCCCAGTGCCGGGTACAGCTGGCAAATTCCCGCCGCTGCAGTTATCTGGAAACATTGGCCATCCCTACCAGGAGGTGCAGATGCATCCAATCTGCTGACGATCTCCTCGTCCCCTGCTTCAGCAGACACCGTCCTGGTGCTTGATGGACCAACTTGTATTTCCCTGTCGTCTTGTTTGTGAGTCCGCCATTCCTTAGGACTCAACTGACGAATCCCTGCTGGTGAGTGGTTACCCTTGGCATTCGCAAGTGGTGGTGCGGTTACTTCAGACTTGCTGATGAGTTCTTCTGCTGCAGCAGACACCACCCGGTAGCTGGATGCCCCGACTATCGTCTTCCTACCCTCTTTTCTCTGGGTTCTCGATTTCCTAATCATATATTAACCTAATCCTAATCCTATTAGTAATGCAACTCCTAGAATTAACAGTATCCAATATGGGTAATTAATGTTAGAGTTGGAATCATTAACCTGCCCTAAGCTATCTAATTCATGCATTAGTTTGTCAAAAGGCATCTCTTTTATATTACTGAGTAATTCAGGTAGTTTAGTGTGATCAATTTTCTGAACAGCTTTCCTAAAAGGCTTTCACAATTGAATCATGCTTACATTAAATGTTTCCAGAGCATACTTGAAGCTATCCTCAAGGGGGAACTTGCTTTTCTTTTTAAAGTAGGGGGGTAATGTAAAGTAATCATTTGAGCCAGTGCAGGAGATGTTTAACTTTATTACTCCAATTTGGGGAAATAAACTAACAGTGGAACTAAAATGATTTACGTTCTTACAGACAATCGACAGAGTTAATTTCTTATAAGTTACAATGATCCTAAAACCATCTGATAGGTATTCAGCAAGAGGCAAAACGGTATTCGGTTGTACATCTTTCAAACAAACATGTTTCATTTGATCTTCATTTTTTGTGAATAAAGCGCTTATGCAAAATCTAGCCAAATTGACAGGGTAAATAGGACTTTTTACGGTACAATGATGTTCTAATTTATTATTGCAATGATCTAACTCTTCAGATGATAAGAGCATAATCTTAGTCCGCTCAACATTTATGGCTATGGCTTCAGCCTCCAGTCTATAACGTGCCACCATGTTGACCTGGTCTACCTCGTTACCCAGAAAGGGTAAAGGCAAGTTATGGACCTGATAAATTTCAAACGTACTCATAATATCTATCAGAGGTATGGGGATGATGACAATGAGCTTGTCCCTGCCAATAGCAGTCGACGTCTTAAGTGTTCTATAATAATCCCATAACTGCTTACGTGGATCACCTGGTAGTCTAACAGTTGTAGGTAAGTGATCACTTACATCCTCTAGGAGTGTTCTAAGACTGGCGGGCGTAATTGTACTAGGTGATAATTGTCCCAACGATAAGATGTTAAGTTGGAGTTGGAGATGTTGTAGGAAGATTATTACCCTATTGAACATTTCTTTTATTTCTTCAATATAAAGGTCTATCCGTAAGTAAGCCCTCGTGTAGTGTTCCCAACGTAACATTCTTTCCTCCAAAGCAGCTGTTAAATTTGAAAATTTGTCATCGAGTTTATCAAGATCGGTGATGAGTTCATTAATGGCATGACTATTCTCTGAAATCTCTATTTTGGATGTATTTAGAATAGATAGACTATCCTCTGCTACATGAGCTATAGCTTTTTGATTTCGAGCAAGTTTTCTTATATTCTTGTTAATTCGGTCCAAATCGTCTGCTGATGCAGTGCCAAACAAAAAAGATAATGCATTTCCAATAAATGGGAAGAGTGCTCGTTTCCTCCTAGACTCCCCAAGACTCCTAAACTCCCCTAGTCGATCAACTAACTTGAGATATAATCCCTCTAGTCCAGTACTTTCCTCATGTAAGCCCTTGAAAAGTTCCAGCACATTTTCTTTCAGGGGGAATACATTTTTCTTGAGAATACTGTCAGTTGCATTACATACCCCTCTGATATCTTTATCCAGTTTGTTAAGTATATTATCATAAGGTTTCAAATCAATGACTAAGGTAACTAACCACTTTGATCGAGTGAGTGATATATCATTTAATTTTCGAAAAACAACTTTTCCCTCACTACCGTATTACCTTGAACAGACAAACCCAGAGAAAGAAGGCATATGATCGTCCACATGGTTTCTGAAAGTACAAGAATATTTTTCACTCTTCTGAAAATATACTCATATTTTCATCCCCTACATTTACCATTCAGTTTTAATCACTTAAACTAAAGGGATTAAAGCCTGAAGTAAATTCCTAAACTTTGCGTTGTGTTTCTTGTTACTACTACGTGATTGTATCATATCTATTTCCATTTCGGAAGCACTAGACCCACCTGAGGTCAAACCCTCTGCTGTATCATAGTTAATTGTTCTATCCCTGGCCTTCAGACGTTGGGCTAACTCCATCAAAGGTATATCCTCCTCTTCAGAGGAATTATCCGGTTCACGCCTATACTTCCTGGCCAATCTTGTCAATGTAGGGCAAGCTTCATCTTGACTAGATTCGCTGGATGACCCCGGGTTTACCACATATTGTACCCGTTTACTCGGTCTACCACTCCCAATCATCTATGTTTGCTAGACACAGATGTTCAGCATGTACTGGGACTGTGCGCCCAGTAAGTTGGTTCCGGATGATAAAATAATGACTCCCACTTATTATCCAGCTTGCTTTTTCGCTGATGTTTTCTATAGTATACGGGGTCACCAACCTTGAGTGTCATTGGCTTTGTGTTTTGGTCAGCATAGGCTTTTTGTCGCTTTTTGGCCTTCTTTAAATGTCGGTGAACAAGTGTAAATGCCTTATGCTGTTGCTCTAGGGCAATCTGGTGGTGATCTTTTCCCATATACCTCCTCCTTGGCTTTAATATGTTGTCAATTGGTAGGACAACATCCCTGCTGTACAGGAGGAAATATGGAGAGAACCTGGATGATTCACTGATGTTGAAGCGGACAGCTGCAAGTGCTTGGTTGATGTGTAGGTCCCATGATGTAAGATCGTTTTCCAACCTTTTTGCTGTAACATCGTTCAGGGTTCGATGTAGCCGTTCAACTTTGGCATTCCCCTGTGGGTGATAGAATGAAGTGGTTATATGATCTATGTTCAATGCCTCCATTGTTTCACGCATCATCCGATTCTCATTCTCTGTACCATTGTCAGTGAGTAACTGTAATGGACAACCGAACCGTGGAAAGATTTCCTCGAGCAGCAGGTGCGTTATGTTTTCTGCACTTTTATCAGGCACAGGGAACACCTCTGGCCAGCCGCTGTAGTGGTCAATGAAACTGATTATGTATCTGTTTCCTGATAGGGTCCTAGGATATGGTCCTGATAGGTCTAACGCTATCTTAGCGAAGGAATATGGTGGTATATCCGTTTCTTGTATAGGCATCCTCTGCTTTTGCATTACCCTTTCCTGACATGGTACACATTTACTAATGTACTGATATAAATTTTGATACAGCTTGGGCCAGTAGTACTTTTGTCGGATAGAATCAAAAGTCTTGTCAATGCCCATGTGACCATTATTGTCATGGTATTGCTGAACCACCTCGGCTTGCAACCGCTTAGGCACCCATAGCCTGGCTGTAGGATCTGATAGAAAATAGTCCACTTCGTCCATGATCATCAATCTGTTTCTTTCGCACTTGCTGGCTTTAGCTGACTGCAGCCTCTTTTTGGTAGCAAGGAGATCTTCATCAGCGGCCTGCTCAACTCGGATATCAAAATCTCTGAGCTCCAATTGTGGCAGTTCTTGGGGCTCTGCCTCTTCCGCCTCACAACTGGCGAATTCCTAGAGATAGTGATCAAGCTTTTGCAATGCAAAGTGAATTGCAAAGGCTTCCTTTTCGATTGTGGACCACTTTATTTGGGATTTACTTAACTTGTGCGACAGGAAATACAGAGGTTTTTCATCTTTCATGCCTGGTTGCATGACTTCCTCCTCAGGACAGCTTTGTGTCAGACATGCCCCAATGCATGTATCGCTTGCGTCTGTATATAGAACGTAAGGCTTATTGACATCTGGATAGGCAAGTAGCGGCACTACCGTCAAGCTGTCCTTCATGTTGTCAAATGCCTCTTGGCATTTCTCCGTCCAATGAAACTTAGCATACTTTTTGATCAATGCAATGATTGGCTCTGCTATGTTCGAGAAGTTTGGCATGAACCTCCGGTAATAACTGCACATGCCCATAAACCCTCTTACTTCCTTGACTGTGGTGGGAGCAGGCATTCCCTTGATTGCCTCCACCTTCTTGACATCTGGTTTAATTCCATCTTCACTGATGACGAACCCCAGATAGTTGGTTTCCTCTTGCAGGAAACTGCATTTGCTCAATTTCAACTTCAGACCATGTTCCTTTAGTTTATTCAACACAGTCTGAATGTGCCCTAAATGTTGTTCCTTATCAGCTGAAAAGATTAATATGTCATCCAAGTATGCTATAGCAAAAGCCTCACATTCTTGCAGGACAATATTCATCAACTCCATGAAGATTGCTGGCCCATTAATGAGGTAAAATGGCATGACAGAAAATTCAAACAGCCCTTTGTGGCAAGAAAAGGCTGTCTTTTCTCTATCCTCTTCATCCATCAACACTTGCCAATAGCCTGACTTCAAGTCCAGCGACGTGAAGTACTTGGCCTCCCCCTAACAGAGCTAAGATGTCATCAATGATCGGTAGGGGATACGAAAAAGGCTTTGAAATTTTGTTTAACTGCCTAAAATCCACACAGAACCTTTTGGATCCATCCTTTTTGTCCACAACTACTATTGGAAAACTCCAAGGAGATCTAGACCTCTTGATGACTCCAGCCTTCAGCATGTCATCAATAGCCTTGTCAACTACCTTTCTCTTAGTCAACGGGGTACGATAAGGCTTAAGTTTGATTGGATCATGCCCCTGGGTATCAATCTTCATCTTAACTGTATCAGTATGCCCCAGACCCATGTCACTGCTAGCCAACAACCTATGTTTATCTGGGACTGCAATTTGGTCTAAATTTAAGTCCTCCCTGTCTTCCTTGCTTAGGAGATTCTCTTTGTCACACTCAACTATATCAATCCTGTCAACCAATCCCACCTTTCCTACAACCCAACCTCTCTTAATCCTGAACATTTTGTTTGTGTTATTGACAACCATAATAGGC
Source organism: Gibbula magus (assembly GCA_936450465.1). Taxonomy (NCBI): domain Eukaryota; kingdom Metazoa; phylum Mollusca; class Gastropoda; order Trochida; family Trochidae; genus Gibbula; species Gibbula magus. The sequence continues at coordinate 67,154,752 of OW388303.1, forward strand.
ATTTGTCCCTTCATATTCATTACCCCTATTGAGTTGCCCAACTCCAATCCTGGCTCTGAGTTAATGATGCTGGTAGGAACATCCTTCATTTCAAGGAGATCTTTTGGAGTACTGGTTACGTTTTGTCTTGACCTTGAGGATATTTATAGACTGGGGTTTCAGTTTTACATGATGAACTGCCCTAGCAACTGCAGCTACATGTATGTCCTCTTCCAGAAGCACATACTCGCATCCAATCTTCAGACGGCCTAGGTCGAAATAGAGTCGGACCCAATTTTTAACTAGCCAATCTTTTCCCAGTATAACATTCCTGTTAATTCCCTGCACTACATACAATTTGTTTGTTAACTTGGATTTCCCTATCTTGAATGGTAATTCCACGGCCCCTTTAACCACTAAGCTACCTCCGTTAACTGATTGTAATGAAACCTTTTCCTTAGTCAGCTTAACAAATTTCTTTATGTTCTCATAAACTCTTAGGTGTATAAAGGACACTTCCGCTCCGGAATCTACTAATTACCTATATCTATGTTTATTTACTTGAATCAATATAGAATTTGGATTCCCCGCCAAATTGATTGTATACACCTCTGATTCCGTTTCGCTAGTCTCCTTCTGTGTCCCTTCAGATGGAGACTTTCCTAGTTTAAAGATGATGCTTTCCTCTTTGGACAATTCCACCTAATGTGCCCTTCCTCATTACAAAACCAGCATATGACTCTCCGTCTCTCCTGAACTGCATTAACCCTTGCGCTCGGACAACTTCTTGCTGCATGACCCTTACCACCACACTTATAACACCCTCTATTTGGACGCAAGTGATAAACCTCCATCGGTTCATGACTGTAAGCCTCATTTGGTTTTTGACAATTCTTCCCTAACCTTAGGTTAAACCTCTTCTGTAAATTTTGTAAAGCCAAGAAATATTCAACAAAGCCATACCACCATACCAGACCGCTCTGAACAAGAGTGGCTACAACCATAAACTGCAATACAACCCCCCAGAAAACAGAAACATCAAGCGCCAAACAACCTGGTTTAACCCCCCATTTGACCTAACGGTAAAAACAAACGTCGGCAACCAATTCCTCAATATCCGCAAAACCTCATTCCCAAAATCCAACCCACTCAGCAAAAATTATCAATAAAAACAGTCAAGCTCAGTTACAGCTGCATGCCAAACCTCAAAAACATAATTGACAGCAACAACAAACAAGTCAAAACAACTACATAAACAACAAAGGAAAAACCGTGCAACTGCCGTAGCCCAAAAACCTGCCCCCTCAAAGGAAACTGCCGTGCCAAATCAGTAGTTTATCAAGCTAAAGTAACATCCGACAACACAATTGAAACATACGTTGGCCTAACTGAAACAGAATTCAAAACAAGATTCAACAACCACAAAACCTCTTTCAACCCCAGCAAAAAACACGCCACAGAATTAAGCAAATATATTTGGCAACTAAAAGAACAAAATTCAATGTGGAATGGTCAATCATCGGCCATGCCAAACCTTACTCAAATACAAGCAAAAGATGCAGCCTTTGCATATTCGAAAAGTTCATCATCATCAGCAAACCCCATATGGCAACCCTAAACAAACGAAACGAATTGGTAAACACCTGCAGACACAACAACAAATTTTTAGCTCAAAAACAGCCAAAACAAAAAACCAGCCCCAAAACGCAGCACGCCCAGGAACACAGAAAACAATCACCAGAACACAGCAAGCAGCTCCCAATCAACCAGCAAGCCCAAGCGAACAAGTAACAAAAGTGGCCCCAAACCAACACAAGCTATCACTTGAGAATTGCCTCTCGGCAAGAAACAATGTTGTAGTGATAAACAATGACTTTGTAGAAAAACTTGACTTTAAATATAAAGTATTGATTATGAAAGTTGATATACGTCTTCAGTGTATTATTTAAATTTACTTATACACTTCTCCACGTTTGATACCACATACCTATTTCAATATATATATATATATATATATATATATATATATATATATATATCTTCAAACCCATCTGATGTTTACTCTTTTCTCTATATAACCTTACTTCACGTGAGAAACGACTCATTTTTGTTGTTACGTATTCTAGGTAGAGTGCCTGGATTGGAGTAGGACAAAAGACAAGCTTAAGATGACGTTGCTTGGAGTCGCTGACTACATGGTTGTGTCACTGATGCTGGCGGTATCTCTGGGTATCGGAATCTTCTTCGCCGTGAGGGGAAAGGATACCCGAGATGGGTACCTGCTGGGAAACAGACAGATGGGGGCTGTGTCAGTCTCTATCTCAATGTTCGTCACCCTCCAGTCTGCCATCTCCCTCCTCGGCTTCCCTGCAGAGATCTACACGTATGGAACTATGATCCTCTACATCTTCATCGCCTACACTCTCACCTACATCACATGTGTCTTCACCTGTCTGCCTCTCCTGTACCCGCTACACATCACCAGCATATACGAGGTGAGTATATACACTACACATCACCAGCATATACGAGTTGAGTACAGACTACATATCACCAACATACACGATGTGAGTACAGACTACACATCACCAGTATATACGATGTGAGTACAGACTACATATCACCAGCATATACGAGGTGAGTACAGACTGCACATCGCCAGCATATACGATGTAAGTACACACTACATATCACCAGCATATACGATCTGAGTACACACTACATATCACCAGCATATAGGAGGTGAGAACAGACTACACATCACCAGCATATAGGAGGTGAGTACAGACTGCATATCACCAGCATATAAGAGGTGAGTACAAACTACACATCACCAGCATATACGATGCGAGTACAGACTACATATCACCAGCATATACGATGTGAGTACAGACTACATATCACCAGCATATACGAGGTGAGTACAGACTACACATAAACATAATATACGAGGTGAGTACAGACTACACATCACCAGCATATACGAGGTGAGTACAGACTACACATCACCAGCACATACGAGGTGAGTACAGACTACACATAAACATAATATACGAGGTGAGTACAGACTACATATCACCAGCATATACGAGGTGAGTACAGACTACACATCACCAGCATATACGAGGTGTGTACAGACTACATATCACCAGCATATTCGAGGTGAGTACAGACTACACATCACCAGCATATACGAGGTGAGTACAGACTACACATCACCAGCATATGCGAGGTGAGTACAGACTGCACATCACCAGCATATACGAGGTGAGTACACACTACACATCACCAGCATATACGATGTGAGTACAGACTACACATCACCAGCATATACGAGGTGAGTGCAGACTACACATCACCAGCATATACGAGGTGAGTACAGACTACATATCACCAGCATATACGAGGTGAGTACACACTACACATCACCAGCATATACGAGGTGAATACAGACTACATATCACCAGCATATACGAGGTGAGTACACACTACACATCACCAGCATATACGAGGTGAGTACAGACTACACATCACCAGCATATACGAGGTGAGTACAGACTACACATCACCAGCATATACGAGGTGAGTACACACTACACATCACCAGCATATACGAGGTGAGTACAGACTACACATAAACATAATATACGAGGTGAGTACAGACTACACATCACCAGCATATACGAGGTGAGTACAGACTACACATCACCAGCATAACGAGGTGAGTACAGACTACACATCACCAGCATATTCGAGGTGAGTACAGACTACACATCACAAGCATATCCGAGGTGAGTACAGACTACACATCACCAGTATATACGATGTGAGTACAGACTGCACATCACCAGTATATTCGAGGTGATTAAAGACTACACATCACCAGCATATTCGAGGTGAGTACAGACTACACATCACCAGCATATACGAGGTGAGTACAGACTACACATAAACATAATATACGAGGTGAGTACAGACTACACATCACCAGCATATACGAGGTGAGTACAGACTACACATAAACCTAATATACGAGGTGAGTACAGACTACATATCACCAGCATATACGAGGTGAGTACAGACTACACATCACCAGCATATTCGAGGTGAGTACAGACTACACATCACCAGCATATACGAGGTGAGTACAGACTACACATCACCAGAATATACGATGTGAGTACAGACTGCACATCACCAGCATATTCGAGGTGAGTACAGACTACACATCACCAGCATATTCGAGGTGAGTACAGACTACACATCACCAGCATATTCGAGGTGAGTACAGACTACACATCACCAGCATATACGAGGTGAGTACAGACTACACATCACCAGTATATACGATGTGAGTACAGACTGCACATCACCAGCATATTCGAGGTGAGTACAGACTACACATCACCAGCATATTCGAGGTGAGTACAGACTACACATCACCAGCATATTCGAGGTGAGTACAGACTACACATCACCAGCATATACGAGGTGAGTACAGACTACACATCAACAGCATATACGAGGTGAGTACAGACTACACATAAACATAATATACGAGGTGAGTACAGACTACATATCACCAGCATATACGAGGTGAGTACAGACTACATATCACCAGCATATTCGAGGTGAGTACAGACTACACATCACCAGCATATACGAGGTGAGTACAGACTACACATCACCAGCACATACGAGGTGAGTACAGACTACACATAAACATAATATACGAGGTGAGTACAGACTACACATCACCAGCATATAGGAGGTGAGTACAGACTACACATCACCAGCATATAGGAGGTGAGTACAGACTGCATACCACCAGTATATAGGAGGTGAGTACAGACTGCATACCACCAGTATATAGGAGGTGAGTACAGACTACACATCACCAGCATACACGAGGTGAGTACACACTACACATCACCAGCATACACGAGGTGAGTGCAGACTACACATAAACATAATATACGAGGTGAGTACAGACTACATATCACCAGCATATACGAGGTGAGTACACACTACACATCACCAGCATACACGAGGTGAGTGCAGACTACACATAAACATAATATACGAGGTGAGTACAGACTACACATCACCAGCATATAGGAGGTGAGTACAGACTGCATATCACCAGTATATAGGAGGTGAGTACAGACTACACATCACCAGCATATACGAGGTGAGTACACACTACACATCACCAGCATATACGGTGCGAGTACAGACTACACATCACCAGCATTTACTATGCGAGTACAGACAACACATCACCAGCATATACGATGCGAGTACAGACTGCATATCACCAGCATATACGATGCGAGTACAGACTACACATCACCAGCATATACGATGCTAGTACAGACTGCATATCCGCCGCCTGATGGCGTCCACGATCTCTCCTCACTTTGACATCAACCTCTGATGGCGTCCACGATATCTCCTCGGTTTGACATCAGCAACTGATTGTATCAAAGATCTCTCCGGTTAACACCACCAGTCTGATTGCTTCGATCATCAAATTCTTTACTTTTGACATATATGTTCACTGTAAATATATTACAGCGCAAAATGGAAACTTGATCGCAAAACAAAGAATAATTAGCACAACTTCAATAAAACCGCAATCCTGTAAGAAACAAAACAATCATCATAATTTCTAACGTGCTTGAATGACACTGTTAATGAACATGGACACAAAATCTACGCGACCAATCCAGCACACGTAAATCTGACAACTGAAGATGCGCAGAAACAAAAGTGTCCTGTCTCTTTCATGTGCATTTGATATCGGAAGAGATTATATTAATCCTCCAAAATCGTACTTCACTAGTTTGAAATTAAAATAATCTCTTAACAGGGCACTGTCATAATACACTTGCTGTAAAACGATGCATTACCATCGTGCATGTCACATCATACCATTGTGATGTCACATCATACCATATTGATGTCACATCATACCATTGTGATGTCACATCATACCACTGTGATATCACACCACTGTGATGTCACATCATACCATTGTGATGTCATCAGTGATTTGACGTCTTACAGTAGCATGGTGAGTAATATACTCGATGAAGTCGAAGCATTGTTGAAACCTCTACTTCTCTAGAGATAACACATTCACATCTCTTAATAATAGATGTTACCAATATGTGGGAAGGTCGCTGATGATGTAAATTATTAAACAGCGATTAAGTTACTTATGAGAAAAATGCTACGCCAACGCCGTTGTCAGGTTGCACATGTAAGATAGCAGCAATGGTTGAATACACTGAAGTGGAAGAGTGGTTGGACCTTGACAACATGAAAATAGAATAAATAACGTTGTTCCTCTTCAGTGTAATATCACAACCCACTGCAAAGAATTTTTTGTTTTTTAAATAAACCGTGCAGTCTGAAATTACATATATGCAACCTGTTTGTCAAGAGTATGCAGGATTAAGGTAAGCTAGTTTAGTACATATCCAAAAAATGTCAAATGATGATTTAATATTCACTGCATGTACAAAAGCTCACGGCGTACATGCTTACAATTACATGTAATGTATGTTCAGACGCGATTGACGTGAATACAGAGCCACGGTTAATTGAAACAATCTCTAGATACCATAACACCAACGAACGTAGTCTACGCCCTTTAAACAAGTTGGAGACCCTGAAGAGGTAATACATTGGGACAAGCATATTCCAACGTAAAGATGACATTGCTTGGAGTCGTTGACTACGTGGTGGTGTCACTGATGCTGGCGATATCTCTGGGTATCGGAGTATTCTTCGCCGTGAGGGGAAATGATACCCGAGAGGGGTACCTGCTGGGAAACAGACAGATGGGGGCTGTGTCAGTCTCTATCTCAATGTTCGTCACCCTCCAGTCCGCCATCTCCCTCCTCGGCTTCCCTGCAGAGATCTACACGTATGGAACTATGGTCCTCTACATCTTCATCGCTCATACTCTCACCTACATTACCGCAGTCTTCACGTGTCTGCCTCTCCTGTACCCGCTACACATCACCAGCATATACGAGGTGAGTATATACACTACACATCACCAGCATATACGAGTTGAGTACAGACTACATATCACCAACATAAACGATGTGAGTACAGACTACATATCACCAGTATATACGATGTGAGTACAGACTACACATATCTCCAGCATATACGAGGTGAGTACAGACTGCACATCACCAGTATATACGAGGTGAGTACAGACTACACATCACCAGTATATACGAGGTGAGTACAGACTGCACATCGCCAGCATATACGATGTAAGTACACACTGTATATCACCAGCATATTCGAGGTGAGTACAGACTACACATCACCAGCATATACGAGGTGAGTACAGACTACACATCACCAGTATATACGAGGTGAGTACAGACTACACATCACCAGTATATACGATGTGAGTACAGACTACATATCACCAGCATATACGAGGTGAGTACAGACTGCATATCACCAGCATATACGATGCGAGTACAGACTACACATCACCAGCATATACGATGCGAGTACAGACTACACATCACCAGCATTTTCGAGGTGAGTACAGACTACACATCACCAGCATATAGGAGGTGAGAACTGACTACACATCACCAGCATATACCAGGTGAGTACAGACTACACATCACCAGCATATACGAGGTGAGTACAGACTACACATCACCAGCATATGCGAGGTGAGTACAGACTGCACATCACCAGCATATACGAGGTGTGTACAGACTACATATCACCAGCATATACAAGGTGAGTACAGACTACACATCACCAGCATATACGAGGTGAGTACAGACAACACATCACCAGCATATTCGAGGTGAGTACAGACTACACATCACCAGCATATACGAGGTGAGTACAGACTACACATCACAATCATATACGAGGTGAGTGCAGACTACACATCACCAGCATATTCGAGGTGAGTACAGACAACACATCACCAGCATATTCGAGGTGAGTACAGACTACACATCACCAGCATATACGAGGTGAGTACAGACTACACATCACAAGCATATACGAGGTGAGTGCAGACTACACATCACCAGCATATTCGAGGTGAGTACAGACTACACATCACCAGCATATACGAGGTGAGTACAGACTACTCATCACCAGCATATACGAGGTGAGTGCAGACTACACATCACCAGCATATTCGAGGTGAGTACAGACTACACATCACCAGCATATACGAGGTGAGTACAGACTACACATCACCAGCATATACGAGTTGAGTACAGACTACACATCACCAACATATACGAGTTGAGAACAGACTAAATATTACCAGCATATACGAGGTGAGTACAGACTAGCATATGCAACCATTTAAGTCATTGTTATCTCATCTTGTTGTATTTGTTATCTATTTATCATACCAACATATAACCTGCTGTTTCACCATCTGTTCCATATGCTTGATAACGGTATATGGATCTATATCGAAACGTCGCCATTGTGAAATAAAGGAGTTGAACATCTATAAATCCCTTATCTTTCTTTCTATTTCTATTACTTCTCGAATGCCTCTCGAACAGTCTATATGCAATGTATTTGTATGAGTTGAGTATATATATACACTACATACCACCATCGTATACGAGGAAAGTAACACGATATAATATTGTTCATATGCAAGGCATGTTTTGACATGATTTATTCATATTTAGCGCTTTTGAAATGCATGTACACCACTGTTATCGACAATGTGTGGCACTGGGTTATAATGAGATATAATGAAGGAAAACAAAACGCACTCAAATCCTTAAAGTCTACGTCGACATTCCTTGACGAGCAGATTAACTTTGTATATGCTGTGGTCGGCGGTACACTGCATACCAACAATCTATTAGTTGATACTTATATCTTCTGACTTACAGATACTGAACTATGCGAACCCCTGATGAAATCATCATGTAGATGTACATTTTGGGGTTTCATCTTTTATTTTTTAAATTATGTTTCCATGGTAACAGCTTATCTCTGTAAGTATTTGGTCGATCCTCACAACATATGCTATACTGCCTCCCCATATCATGTAGATGGGTCTTTTGGGGATTTGAACTATTTAGCTCATCAGGGCTGAAAGGCCCGATGGGCTCATGGCATGGCATGGCGACCGTCGTTCGTCCGTCCTTCAGTCCGTAACATTTTCCCTTGTTCGACTTCTTCTTCAGAGCCGCTGGGTTTAGAAAGTTTAAACGTTGTATACAGACTCCTTGGCCAATGGGGATTCTATATTGTAGATTTGGTGACGCAGTGGCCCAAAGTGTGGGTCACACGGGTCATGACCTATAAACCTATTTTCACCCTGCCCGGAACGAACAGATCTAAAGGCTGAAATGTTGTGTGCAACCTCTTTAGCCATGAGGGTTCTAAACTGTAGACTTGTAACCTGTGGCCCACAATAAAGGCCTCATAGGGCATTTTCATTTTCTTCCCTGGAACGAAAAGACATAAAAGGCTGAAATGTTGTTTGCAGACTCTTTAGCCAATGAGGATTCTTAATTGAATAAAATTGTGTTTGTTTGTTGTTTGATGATTTCTTGTCATTAAGTGGTGGACTCCTGACTATGATCAAATTCCAATGTTATACTGTTCATTTACTAACATATCAACTTGCAATTGAGCTAAATTCCCAAAAAAGACAGAAATATTTGGCTAGTCACCTGTCGAACCATATGAAATCAGTGGCCAGGTGCAGAGGGCATAGCCAAGTTGTTAGCTAGCCTGTTCAGATCAGAGCTCGTTAACTAAGTCATCATGCATTTTATTACTTGCCCGTGGAAGATACTGCAGTGTCATACTTACACGGCAATATTAAACTAGTGTAATACCGCTGCAAGTAGAATGGCACAATAGTGTGCAGTTGTGACGTCACAATGGTCGTGCCGCCATCACATTGGTACATGCCTCGCGGAAGTCTTAGTGTCAGCACACTGACGGCAATTTCAGTTGATAAGTTTTGGCAAGTAATAAACAGAATACTAAACCTTCTTATTATACAATTTTTATTAGACTCGTGAATGATTTGTTATCACACTCGCTTTCGCTCGTTTAATATCAAATCATTAACTCGTTTAATACAAATGGTATTAAACGGAAGGTCGTTAAGTAACCTCTATGTAACACGTGATGTGTTAATTAACATGAATGATTTTCCATTATGCTTAATGCGTGATTCGTGATGCAAATATTTCTCACATAGTTCCACTGCATGCAATTCAATATTTATTGTCCAATTTCAAAATGATAAATGAATTATGCTGAGGGGACTTACGTTTTGAGGCATATTAATATTTGTGAAAATAAGCTCGGTACTAATGTATTGTAAGTGCTAGGATGGTCTTAAATGTAACGTTTAAATTGATATAGGTGTTGAATTAGTAATAGAATGTAGAATTTATGTGTGAAATTTCATGTTTCAAAGATATTTAGTTTTTATGTGATCACGGGATTAGTAGCAAAATTGCAACATGTAATATTGGCATAAAGGTAAGTACCTCTGTATGGTATATAGCGCGAACGTTCTGAATACTGAAGGTTGAAAGTTGAATTAAACATTAAACGTCCGAATTGTCCGAGTATCACATATGAAATAAGTTCAATGACATCTTGATACAATTACAATGGTGATACACAATATCTTGTCAACAAAACATGTTTTATAGTGACATCAAATGGCACGGTGGCATCGTAAGAGCTAGGTTATTCTGTATACTATGATGGCTGAGAGGGGCCATTTGATTTTGTGTTAACTTTCCAACACGAAATCGCGAAATCGCGAAAAAATCAAAACGAAATCGCGAAATTAAAAAACAAAATCGCGAAACAGGGAAACGAAATCGCGAAACAGCGACACGATATCGCAAAACTATGGTGGCTGATTTCTGCCATTCGCGTCTTCGCTACTTCGTGTTATTAGAATCTAGGACGAAATAGCGAAGTGGCGATGCGAAGTAGCGAAGACGCGATGCGAAGTAGCGAAAATGGGATGCGAAGTAACGAAACGGCGATGCGAAGTAGCGATGCGAAATAGCTCAATAGCGAAGATTTTTGCTTCGCTACTTCGCATCGCCACTTCGCTACTTCTCATCGCCACTTCGCTATTTCCCATCGCCACTTCGCTTCTTCGCTCCATCGTGTCTTCGCTACTTCGCTGCGAAGTGACGATGTAGCGAAGTTGCGAAGAGGCGAACTAGCGAAGTAGCAAAGTAGTGATGCGAAGTAGCGAAGTGGCGATGCCACCTCGCTACTTCGCATCGCCACTTCGCTACTTCGCATCGCCACTTCGCTATTTCGCCCTTGCTTAGAATAACAGGAAGTAGCGAAGACGCGAATGGCAGAAATCAGCCACCATACAAAACAGCGACACGAAATCGTGAAACAGTGAAACGAAATCGCGAAGAGCGAAACATGCGCGAAACGAAACCGCGAAGGAGCGAAACGCCCCCGAAACGAAATCGGGAAGGAGCAAAATGTCTGCGAAACAAAATCGCGAAGGAGTGAAATAGCGAAGAAGTGAAATAGCGAAGAAGCGAAATCGCGAAAGAGCGAAACCGCGAAGATGCAAAATAGAGAAGGCGCGAAGGAGGGAAATCGCGAAGAAGCGAAATCGCAAAGGAGCGAAGGAGCGAAATAAGGAATTTACAGAAATAGAAAGTATGATAGTATTTATTATACAGAATGCGACGTTTTCGGAGTTGATAGGCCTGCAAACAAGCCATCTAGTCTATCTGTTAAAATTGATCGCGAGGAAAGCTTTAGTTATTGTAAATCTGTCATTCGTCATGTCATCAAATTCAACGATATTTACAGATAATATTTCTAAAAAAGTGGGTATGGTACCAAATACTTTGACGTCTTGTGAGAATCTACAATATTGAAGATGGTATTCATTTGTTCGATACCAACTATATGTTACAGGAGTCGGTATAACATCTAAACCATTGTGCATGTTCCTTGATTTGTGAAATAATATGTAGCATTGTATTATGATATATTGCCACATTGTATTCTACTTACAGACAGGATCCAGCTTCATAATCAAAGTTTCAAACTATAATTGCTATTTTTAGAAACATACGTTGAGTAAACGTTTCTTCTACATTGCAAAACTCGTTTTGTGGTATTTAAATACACAAAGATGTATCATCATAAACATGCTAACTAAGAAAGAAGACCAAACGCGAGCCAGGAGGCGATATTTGTTGATTGTTTGATTAATAACAGAGACAGTTATAGTTCATATGCAAATGAGAAATACCCTCCTTCAAACAAAGTTAAAAGATTTCAATACAGATCGTCGATTTAAATAAGACTATTTAAATTAGTATAACTTGCTTATTGGAAATTGGAACATTTATAAGAGTAAGGCACAATTTGCCAAACGAGAAATCAAATCACAATAACCACATTATTTTTTAAACTTAATACAATGTGTATATTCGGTATGTAGGTCAGTATTAAATATTTGAGACTGATTAATCGAAATACGATGCCAAACGCGGTTTTTATTAGTTTAATAAAAACAACTATTGTGAATCATAAATTGTATTCCAGATTATGACTATTTTAAAACTATGACAACCAAAAGATACATGCGCAAAATTATACGCGCAACTTATAAATGTACCCAGTATGACAGTCATCATAACATTGCGTGCTACAGTTTTCGCTATACGGATAGGCGTGTTTACACTCCATATGCGACACCTTCATCACTTTTGAATCTGTCCGCTTCGAGGTTTTAATAATCGATTACAGGTTAATGAGAGCGAATTGTAATTATATTATTGCATCTATAAAGGCCTAAAGGGGTGCACAAGGCATAATAAGTCCTGGACTGTCCACCTTACTGTCAAGAAGTGTGCTGTACAGTGCCTTTGAGTACTGTACTCAAACTTTTAAAATCTTGGCATATTTACTGTATTATCCTACGCGTTTAATACGCTTTATTTAAGATTGATGTGTATTTTCTGAATATACCATTTATTTCCCACTCCATAAAAAAACTATAATGCAGATTACATGAAAATAGCTACAACGTATTAAGTGAATAACATTTTTATGGCGTGTCAATTATCTGATAAATAACGTAACGCCTTAAAGAATGGTATCATGTCAATCTGTCGACAGATAGATAGATAGATTGGCTTTATTTCCTCCATTGATGAAGATTACAGACACTATATTACCACATTATATATACACAGACAAGTGAGTGATTATTTGCATTAAACAGTCAATGAATTAGAGAATCACATTTTGTGACAAATTCAGCCACAATTATCATTATTTGGCACCAGGTGTCAAATTGCAGTTCCTCCGTACACTCTGGGAATCCTCCAAGGAATAAAGAGATAATGAGATCATCATCTTCTGACCACAGATCAGTAAAGCATTTAACATCCATGATGTCAAATACTTTGTTGTATAGTTCGTCTCTCTCTGTCATATTTCTAGGACATGAGATAAAAACATGGTTTACAAGATCTTAAAACAAAGTTACGTAAACATTAGGATAGTTGTGTGATCGTATTTTGGTGACACAAGTCTCCAATAGTTTACTATTTTACGAAAAGTCTCCAATAGTTTAGGAACCGAAACCAGGAATTGTTCCCGTCAGATTGAATGCGATCGAACGCAACCGCCTGAATCCCGAGAAACGTGATGTAATACAAAAGCCCGTGCAAACCTATTGGCGACTTCGAGTAAACGAGGTCAACGAAAATCGCAACAGTTCAAAGGTGACCATAGAGTGGATAAATTACACTACCAGGAGAAAGAATAGCTAACTTCACAAAACGATAATAACTACGATCTACCGGCCAACATACGTTAGAATTCAAAGTAAAAGTATGAATAAACAGATCCCCGTTCGATTCGTAAATTATCGTATTTATTAAATTATCGTATTATATCAACGTGATAACACATACCATGCGAACGAAATTATTTAAGAAACCTTTGTTTTACGTTCTTGACAGATTGACTCATCTTGCGTTATGAACAAACTTATAATACTTAATCAAACGTATATATAGACATCTCGACAGGACAGGGTAATAATTATAATTGAATATTTATATTGCGCTGAATCCATGCTTGGCATGCTCTAAGCGCTACACATATTATTACCCTGACGGAATTGTACTTTCGATGCTGCTACTGGCGCTCCGTTCCGTACCCTGTGTACAGCTGCATGGGTGGACTGAGTGCTATAAGGATGAATGCCTTGCCCATAGACGTAACACAGTATGTGACCCAGACCACAATATGGGATTCGAACCCGGGTCTCTGGCGTGTAAGGTCAGCACGCTAACCACAACACAAATGAAAGAAAAAGTAGTCTTGCTTAATTATAATTACACATACTTTTCTACTTAATATGATAAACTTATCTCCTAATTTGGTGCAAAATGTACGAATTAAGATAGGCTTATGACATCGTTAAAACTGATAATTATGTCTTTATGAGAGAATATACATGTATATAAATATAGCAACTCATAAAACGAATTTTTCATGAACTGATAAAGAGATATGTAAAGGAGATATTAGTCCTGAATAAGACAGACATGTCTGTCCGTCTGTCCGGAAAACTTTAAAGGCCCCGTAGCACATTTTTTTTACTGAAATAAAATGATTTCACGAAAAGGTAAATAAGTGTTCCAAATGGCTAAATAATACTCTTGAAACAATACGTTCTCAAGCGAATGTTCATTGTTTGGTTAAGCCATGCGAGTCCATTTCCCTTCGAGCGGGCATTTAAGGTGTTTTAAATATGCTACCATGACAGAATGGTCAAACATCTTGTCTGAAATCTCAAATTCGCATGAGGCCTACACATCTACCTCTCACACTGAAGAGTTCCACACCACTGTCGCGTTATATACGTCGCACCATTTTCTTTCAATACGGATAACCGTTTTCTATGGATACGGCTTATCGGGCGGTGTAATGAGATGTGGCACAGCGCCTTCGAGGGCATTAAGCACAGGGGTTCGAATCGCTGTTTTGACAATATTTTCAAAATTCAAAGTCTAGATTGTTGCATTCATATGGTGTTTATGTACGATATTGTGAGCTCATATTCCAAATTTGAGCGAAATCGGATAAGAAATAAGACTTTGAGATAAATAACCCCGCTATTGATAACCACGCCCCCTCAATCAAGGGAGATAATTGTTGTTTTGCCCGAAAAACAAACGCACGTTACCAGTTTGGCCAAGGCGAGTCACTTACATTCCGAATGATTTGCTTAGTTATTGTCTGCGAAACGGAAATATCGAATGAAATAAATCATTAGGTATTCTGATTATAAGTTCGATAAAAGTTTAACACATTTGACAAACAATGGAAACACCGGAAAACGAATACGGAAGTATGGCAAATGTGGAATGACGAACATACAATGGCCATTGTGCCGATTGATAGGCAGTTATCATAAATAAATGTATCCGATTCTACTTTAAAGCTTCTCTTTTGTCTTTTGTCTAAAATGGCATATTTACAAACTATATAAGCAGCACTTCCCGTGAAAATAATATTTTTATAAACATCATGTCCGTTCATTGTCACTTTTTGTTGTTGTTTTCATTACGTTTGATTTAGGAAATGAATCCCCAAATTTTTGCATGAAGTTTTGAATAACAAAATCGTGATATTGAAAAGAATTATCGGTTGTTGACCAGTGTTGACAAACATCTGTTTGTTTGGATCAACTAGCAATTAGAATCAGGGAACGAAATTTATTTCATATATTTTTTTAAACCTGCATTACACTCAATTATAATTGACTGATGTTCTAATTAAAAATACGTGTTTAAAAAACAATTACTTTCTTATTTAATTTATCAAGCAAAATATTTGAGGGGGGGGGGGTTTGGCGTGGTTAACCGACGTCATAATTGACCAATGAGAGGCGCTTTCTATCTCCGAGCGATTTGAGAGCGGCGTGTTTGATCATGAATTACGGAAAAGATGGTGATTTCTCGATGTCGTCCACTATTATGTACACAAAGGAGGGTCGGCTATTTGCGAGGGTCAGTGGTCAAATGTGAAATGAAGTTAGAGAAAAATCAATGGGACACACAGAAAGGCAAAAGACGGGTCTATATGTTCAATACATTTTTTTGTGAGAAAGCAAAGGTTTATTGAACCGCACGTAGGAATAGTTTGGCCTTCCGGTCTTCGATCAGAACTTCGTAGAGCAAGTGTCCTCCCTTGTGTCTTTATATCAATAGCGGGGATATATCTCAAATCTTTATTTCTTAACCGATTTCGCTCAAATTTGGAATATGAGCTCACAATATCGTACATAAACATCATATGAATGCAACAATCTAGATTTTGAATTTTGAAAATATTTTCAAAACAGCGATTCGAACCCCTGTGGCATTAAGCATCCTATCTTGAGAATTCAACTGATAATCTAGAAAATTCAACTTAGTATTTTGCAAATTCATCTTAGTATCATGACAATTCATGTTATTATTTTGAAAATTCAACTGAAATAGGGCCAAGCTACGATATTATTCCGCACATTTTATCTTGAAAGTCCTATTTTGACAAATAGTCCCTTGAAAATTAAACTTGAATAGTGAACTTTGTGTCTTGAAAATTCAACATATTTTCTTCAAAATTCAACTTAATAATTTGAAAAATCATCTTAATATCTTGAAAAATCAACTTATTATCTCTAATGTTTACAAGGTGATGCCAATGATAAAACAATGTAATTACAAGATTTGAACGTTTTACATATTGAAGTTTAAAAGTTTAAATAAGAATATTTTAAAGTATAATTACAATTTGTTATTGTTGTTTATTCAAGTTGTAGTTACAAATTAAAAAATAATTATCTTGAAATTTAGGGTTTAATATTCAACAAAATTGAGTTTAATTTTCCAAATAGTCATATGAATTTTCCAAATAGTAAATTAAATTTTCAAGATACTAAGTTAATGTTTTAAGATACTTAGTTAAATTTAGAATAGAAAGTTGAATTTTCAAGATACCTACTTGATTTTCCAAAAAATTAAATTGAATTTTCAACTTAGTATCTTGAATTTCAAGGTAAAACCTTAAGATTTCAAGATAAAAGATACTGAATAATAGCGTAGTGTAGGGTTGATGAATTTGTGTAATTTAAACTTTTAAAACAACATACATTCGATGAATTGTCATAACCTTACCAATATGAAATAAAACATGGTGGTATAAGTTAATAAGTAAAGATATGAATTGCCCATCAATTTATCAATTAATTATGAATACTATGCATGGTGTTTTTGATTTTCTAATTCGAAAACCTTTTCTATAGACTAAACTGTTTCATCATTGCTTACTTTTCCTTTTAAAAATAAAATATAATGTTTACAAACTTACCATTCACTAGGAAAACGCCTGATTTGTTCTACATGTTATAACTTGAAGGAGAGGGAATGCAACTGACAATTCCGAGAAGATCATGAAATACATATAGAGCAAAGGTCGCCATTAGTTTTGCGCATGATAAGGTGCGTTGTGGCGTGCATTTCAGTAGCAAGAACATGTTTACTTAAACTTTGTTTTAAGTAGGAGAATGTCCTCAAACTGGCCATTAGTTTTGCTCGTGGAGCATGTTTTCGGCCTAACGGCCTCAAACATGGTCCACGTGCAAAACTAATGGCCAGTTTTCGGACATTCTCCTACACATAAACAGTTGTACCACAAACACACTCTCTTGATTCTAGTGGTTTACATGCTATATGAACAGTTTAAGAAATTGCATTACATTTCATTGGAAAACATTTACACAGTAACCAGAGTCTATTGGTATTTTCATGTCGTACTGTCATGTATCTGGACAGATCTAGTTTGCTGGCCATTCTGTCAATTCGAAGTGATATGTCAAAGTTGTTTACTCTATCTGTGACCAGCTTGTTCCATTGAGACTTGTTTTGGACATTACAGGCATCAAAGTAACCGTTCATTTCCTTTTCCAGATTGTATTTTTTAGCAAGTCTGAACATGTTGAAGGCAGATGAGTAGAGGCACCGTTTAGAGTTGTTTGGCTCGCATTTATACTGACCAAATCGACCAATGAAAACACGTTTAAAATAGTATTTGCTACTCACTCTGCAGAGCTTGCCCATAAGAATGAGTGATTGGCGTTCAATATAGGATTGTATTGTAGAGAGCTGTAAACTGTCCAATACAATATGTGAAGGAGTATGCCTCGGCAAGCCTTGTACCTTTTTGCTGAAGTATCTTTGGGGTACTTCGAGCATGTCATATTCTCTGAGAGAGAGCTGTCCCAAAGTATTGCAACCATAGAGCGCACAGGGTAAGATAACTCGTTCTAGTACCCGGACAGCTGAGAGTGGATTCAGCCCTCTAAAGAATAAACCATGACTGTGATTTATATTGATGTTCTTCTTACGTTTTTCACAAGCTACTAGAGTGCGTCCAATCGTCTTTCCATTGCTTGATAGATGTACACCGGCATAGGTCACTGTTGGTTTGTATGGTAGTTTGTTTTGACCACAGTACAGATCTGGGCACAGCACATTAGACTGGTAGCGTGAGAATACTAACAAGGAGCTTTTGCTGACATTATACACCAGTTGCCACTTACATGCATATTCGTTTGCGATGTCCAATAGCTTTTGGAGAGCTGGAGGTGAGCTACTGGCAATGGTTGTGTCGTCAGCTAAGAGTTGACCTGGATAATGTTCCCAGGGTAACAGTAAGCCGTATCCAGAGCGATCAAGTTCACATAGGAGTCCATTGATATACACAGTAAAAAGCCATGCAGACAGAACAAGACCTTGACCCACACCTTGGCTGATTGTGAATACCTTAGACTCACAGTCTGAGAAGGTAACATACGATTTCATGGAGAAATATGCAGTATGCAGCAGACGCCATGTTTTACCTGTTATACCTAACTCATGTAGTTTGATAAACAGGCAGTCGAGCCAGACACGATCAAACGCCTTAGAGTTATCTAGGAAAGCACAGTAGACAACCGATTTTCTTTCATTATAGTATGCTATGTTCTCAAGCAAACTAAAGCACGCAGTCTCCGCCCCTGCATGTTTCCGAAATCAAAACTGGGGGGGGGGGGGGGGGGGGGGGGAGTGGAAACTCAGATTTATAATTTACATGTTGTTCAATTCTGTTGAGTAGAATACGTTCAAAAAGTTTGCTGAGGACTGATGTTAGGGTAATGCCTCTGTAGTTATTGAGGTCAGATTTTGGCTTGCCGTGTCCCTTGTGAATAGGTAAGATTTTGCCAATATGATATGATGATGTTGTGCACTCGTATTCTATCATTGAGTTAAACATAGTGGCAAGGTGCTGGAATAATGAACGTCCTGAACGTTTTAGATGTTCGTTAGTCAGGCAATCAGGTCCTGGGGATTTTCCTGTTTTGAGTGTTCTAGCTATAGCCCAAATCTCTTCAGATGTAACAGGTTCTTTAACAGGTGAGTTTTCACTTTTCCCAGGTGTATCATTATTGCGATGATTGATATAAGTCATTTTTTCACTGACATAGGAGGCAAATTCCGTGTCAAATTGGTCTAGCAAGACAGGCGTTGCAAGTGATTTAAAGTGGTTCCTGAAGGCATTACATATACCTTGTGGCGTATCTTCGACAGATCCATCCATAGTTATCTTTGTAGTTAGTCCATTCGACCGACTTAATCTCTTAGTTACTTTCAAGTATTCACCAATGTCAACTTCGGCAGACTTTGAGATTTCATCAAATTTGGACTGAAGAGAACCCTGTTTTGATCGTCGGTGATGTTTCCTGAACTGACGCTTTGCTTCTTTGTATTTAAGATAGCTTTCGTCTTCTTTGTTACGTGGTTTGCCTTGTGAACACCATTCACGACGACATGATCTCATCTCATCATGGAGGGGTTTAAGGTTATCTGTTTTCCAATATGGCTTAAGATAAGCTTTAAAGCTAGAACATGGGATACTTTCAGCTGCTGCCTCATGAAGACTGTCCACTATAAAGTCATTATAGGCGTTGATGTAAATTTCAGGGGAAGTATACTCTGCTACTTCGAAGTATGCTTCTCGAAGGTGATTTTCAGTTTCGTATCGGCAGAGCAATAGGTCAATATCAGTAGCTTTCCTCCAATTAAGCCTGTATCGATCAGGACGTGTACGAGAGGTAGTTAAGGTCATGAAAACCATAACCGGCAGATGGTCAGACATTAAGTAGGGTACAGAGTTATCAATTACGTAAACTGTTGTACAAGAGAGGTTATCTCTATGAACAAATACGTAGTCAATCAGAGTTCGTGACGAATTGCATTTAGAAGAGTAAGTATATTGTGACTGGTCGTCGATAGGTACAATAGAGTAGAGGTGTTTTCCGCGAGAGCTCTCTGGAGATATGCTGAGCGTCTCCGAAGTGGCAGATGTGTTCTCAGGTCTGCATTGAAGTCTCCTAAGATGATTACGTGGCTCTGGGCAGAGTAGGTATCATATAGAGACATAACATAGTCCAGGGTGTCAAGATATACAGAGTCTAGAACATTAGTGGAAGGTAAATGCGTGCCAACCACGAACAGTACACATCATCAATACGGATAGCCATAACTCGATCATACTCAGTCTCTAATTCTGTGATTTTACTACCTCTATACTTCTTAACCATCATTGCCACACCATCAGATCCTCTCTGATGCGTTTGTTTTGTTGGTGGACATTTACTAAACCTATCAAAACCATGGTTGGTTGTCATCAGGTTGATTCTGTCAGTCTCACCCAAACAGGTTTCACAGACAAACATAAGATCACAATGAACAAGTCTGCAGGCTAGCTCATGCTCACAGTTACTAAATCCACGGATGTTCCAGGTTCCAAATGCTGTATAGTTCATTGCAACAATTATAAGTAGGAGTGCTAGCATTTTAGTAACTAAACGTCTCTTATCCATTAGTCGATATTGGTGTGAACACGTGATTCTGTATCCCTCTCACTTTGAGCATACCAGTATTTCTTAGGTACCCACTCGCGACAGAAGACATTTTCAGGCCAAAACGTGTCATCGTCAAGTATTATTTTGGCGCATTGTCTGGATACAGATATACTGATAGTGTACGTTGGATGGTACCCTTGCCAGTGCTTCAGTAGTGAAATTCTGTTGATTTCGACTCCCCTCTCCTTTGCATAGTTAGTTATAGCATCTTTAACAACATCGAATGAGATGTTTGCACTTACGTAAGACAAGACGAGACGTTTATTTCTTGCGCGCGTTGTACCAGAGAATGCTCTTTTCCATTCATTTGCAAAGTGAACTGTTCGATCACGGGCGGCGTCTGTGTCTTGGTTACCGTTAGCCACTGTTAACTGGAGTTCGGGGTCGCTGGTTTCTGTGTGGTCAGAATGTTTTAGACAATCACGTTTGTTTTGAGGAGTTAATTGACGTCCTTGATTGGTATCAGAGTAGGATTCACATGATTGGTGTCTGCTTGGGGGAGTTGATTGGCTGCTCACTGGGGCATGAACATCAGCTGTGACCACTCTTTGTGGACGCGCGGGGAGGGCTTGGGGTGAGTACTTCAGAGCTTCCGAGTAGAGTAGCTTCTCTCTTGTGCACATGCAGTCAATCTTCCCATCAATTACATTTGTTCTCTTATTGATTTATCCTATTGTTTCACAAAGTTGGTCCTTAAGAAGGATATTTTCTGATGTTTTGTCTGTTAATTCATGTTTCAAGACTTGGATCTCCATTTGTTGCTTTTCAATTTGAGATTTCATTTTCTCCATTTCTACAGAGCAATTCTTGATTTCCACATTTTTATTTTCCCATGAATGTATGAGATGTCTCATATCACTTTCATATTTATCATGAAAGTATTCAAGCTTTCCATGAACACACTTTATCTTCTCCTTAATATCATCATGAATCAGAATGAGTTTACTCACAATTTCACATAGTGTACCTTTACTTGACGAATCTATACACACAGTATCTGCTACAATGTTGTCTCCTCCAGTACTCGTGGAGTGAGAATGTTGCTTCTGCACATGTTTGCTGAGCACTTCGTTCTGTACAACATGGCCTGGAAGTGAGCCTTTGATATATTTGTACAGAGTGTAAATGTCCGTTGCATATTTTTGAGCTTGACTCTGGCCCCCTCTATTAACACGTCTCACTAACGATCCTTCGGGAAAGTCAGCATTATCATGTTTTGCAATATCATAAAGACTGAATCTAATGTTGTTAAGTTGGGGTTCACCATTAACATACTTCTGCACCAGTACATGTTCACAAGAAATCTTGTCACGTTCACCAAATACCTCTTCTAGTTCATATAGTATATCATAGTCTGTACTTTTTGGGGTTTGTGTGAGGTATGTAGGCGAGTCAGTCATAGTGTGATTTTATACATAGGTAATACAGCAAGATGTTACCTTATTATGGTGTCACATACAGTTCATTCCATGGGTTATCCACATAATCAGAATAAATAGTCCATGATATTTGCACAGTTCAGGTATCGTGGTATGGCACACTGTTGATGATTCTTCTTACACTGTTTAGTTCATATCGTTATGAGACACGCTATTAGAGCCTGCACAACACGTCCGCACGCTACGGCTGACCACTGAATCATAAAGGCCTAAAGGGGTGCACAAGGCATAATTAGTCCTGGACTGTCCACATTACTGTCAAGAAGTGTGCTCAAACTTTTAAAATCTTGGCATATTTACTGTATTATACTACGCGTTTAATACGCTTTATTTAAGATTGATGTGTATTTTCTGAATATACCATTTATTTCCCACTCCATAAAAAAACTATAATGCAGATTACATGAAAATAGCTACAACGTATTAAGTGAATAACATTTTTATGGCGTGTCAATTATCTGATAAATTACGTAACGCCTTAAAGAATGGTATCATGTCAATCTGTCGACAGATAATTTTTCATCTTTATTGAACGGTAACAATCAATATGTAATTAAAATCTTGCTATGTTTATATACTATGCTATGAACGTCAGAAATGATCAGTAAGAGAGCAGCGCAATATGTATCTCATTTTTTAATCAATTTATTTCTTTTTTATATGGTCACAGCAATTTCGTATGTATTAAGTCAAATATTATCTAATTGAATAGATTGTGGCAAGATGACCAAAATGTGACAAAAGAATCATATTTGCATTGAGAATATGCATTTGATTTATTTAGTTGATAGTTGTTTTGCAGTTTTGATTCATACCTGCTGGAGTAGGTAATGTGTTTGCCGTTTTTTAAAATATCAATGTATATGTTAAAATATAGAGATTCACAATATCGTTCCTTCTTTCTTTGAACCTAATAACTGTTTCTGCAATTTCGATTCGGTGTCCGTTTCACTTTTTAATTCATTCCAGTAGATCCTGCAACAACCTTTTGACAAACCATTCTTTATTAACCACATTAGGCATATGGCTTTTGAGTACGGATTAGATGAGTCATTAGATTTTAGTCAGTAGACTCAGTGTATCTCAGTTTATATGGCAGCTCTTGTTGGCAACATTAAATTATTGGTATTCAAAAGTTACTCCAACTTACTCTTATTTCTCTAACAAATATAAACAATAACAAGTTACCTATTATCCGTCGTTCATATTACCAGTTAGATTTGATTTTGTATCGATCTTACATTGTCCTCGATGAACGTTACATTTATCATAAAACATGCAGATTCTATACAAAAAATAACTGCTTTATTATACCGGTACCTTATAATATAAGTTTCATAACTCTCAGACACATTGTCATGTTATGTTTAACAAACAATTATAGGACATCGGATTATTTGCTCAAACATAAAGGTCTTACTTTCTATGAACAGGGAACTGTAATTTTTCGCTCCTTCGCGTTTTTCGCTTCTTCGCGATTTCACTCCTTCGCCCCTTCGCAATTTCGCTTCTTCGCGATTTCGCTTCTTCGCGATTTCGCTTCTTGGCTTCTTCCCGATTTTGCGGTTTCGCAGTTTCGCTCTTTAGCTCTTTCGCTTCTTCGCGATTTCGCGATTTCGCTCCTTCGCGATTTCGTTTCGGGGGCGTTTCGCTCCTTCACGATTTCGTTTCGGGGGGGTTTCGCTCCTTCGCTTCCTAACACGAAATCAAATGTCCCCTCTCAGCCATCATAGTATACACTCTGTCAGAGACTTTTAGTTTAATCAATCAGTGCCTTCAGTTTATGGTAACGACTGGGTTAATTTGTTCAAATGACCCGAGAGTCATGACTACGATTGCTTTATGTTGGATGTGACCGTTGATAGGTGTTAATATATGTTAAGTGTTTGTTAAGTGTTTATATCTGTTAAGTGGTTTATATATGTTAGGTGTTTGTTAAATGTTTATATCTGTTAGGTGTTTGTTAAGTGTTTATATATGTTAAGTGTTTGTTAAGTGTTTATATATGTTAAGCGTTTATATCTGTTACGTGTTTATATCAGTTAAGTGTTATATCTGTTAGGTGTTTATATCTGTTAAGTGTTTGTTAAGTGTTTATATCTGTTAAGTGTTTGTTAAGTGTTTATATATGTTAAGTGGTTTATATATGTTAAGTGTTTGTTAAATGTTTATATATGTTAAGTGTTTGTTAAGTCTTTATATCTGTTAAGTGTTTGTTAAGTGTTTATATCTGTTAAGTGTTTAAGTGTTTATATCTGTCAAGTGTTTGTTAAGTGTTTATATCTGTTAAGCATTTATATCTGTTACGTGTTTATATCTGTTAAGTGTTTATATATGTTAGGATTTTATATATGTTAAGTGTTTAGATATGTTAGGATTTTATATCTGTTAAGTGTTATATCTGTGTAGTGTTTATATCTGTAAAGTGTTTACATCTGTTAGGTGTTTATATCTGTTAAGTGTTTATATATGTTAGGTACCGGTGTTTATATATGTAAAGTGTTTACATCTGTCAAGTGTTCATATCTTTTAAGTGTTTATACCTGTTAAGTGTTTAAATCTGTTAAGTGTTTAAATCTAGAATATGTTTCCTCACTAATTCTCACATTCAACCAAGTTTGAGAAGTTTATGTGTTCCCGTGACGTTTTGTTGAACTAATAGGTTGTAGTGCTAAACTAACACGAAATCTATACAGAATTATCATGATTTCCATATGCCCAAGTTCCATATGACGTTTACTGATCACAAACTGGGACAGCATATGAGCATACTGTTTCGGATCCATACAGCCTGAAGACTTCGGTTTATACATTGTACGTCACTTCAGTCAACCCCCTGCAAATACACAAAGAACCAATGTTAAAGGAATGGGCGACATTTGATCGTAATTGTACGAATATTTTGTGATTATGTTAGTCCATCTACATCGCCTCCTTGTTATAACAATTATTTAGTGTTCACTTAAAAGCTCTCCACGTTTTGACAACTCCACCTGGTATAATAATTCACGCTTATAATTAAGCATATAGGAATTATTACGTGACTATACATACAGTGGAGGATGGTATGTACGTAGTAATGTTACAGTATCCATGACCTGAATGTTGATAATTTTTTAAATGATAATAATATGGCATACTCCTGTCTTGGTTGTGACAAACGATGAAATTTGTGACACTTATTTTTTTTTTATATGAAATGGAGGATAATCCATTTAGATGCACAGTTTCTTGATGTGCCCCTTTGTAGCGAACAGCTGCACTCCTGAGATTTCATAGAATTACCTGCACCCAAATAACTGTACAGGTTTTGATATATAGCCTTGTTTTACCTCTGTTCGTTCAGTCGTAAAATACACGTGGACCGAGTATACAGCCCTGTCTTCGCTCTATCTGAACATAGAAGACGAACTTATTTCGACCTAACTCATCAACAGATTTATTTTAAGACCATGACTGTGTATATTGCAAACTTCTCATCGACATGACAAAAGGAGTGATGTTACATTCACACTTGTACAATAATTTGTTTCAAATTACAAAATTCATTTTGATAGTTTAACATTTAAGTGAAAATATAGCCGTATTTTGTCTTGTAGAAATCACGAAGTTTCCTCTTCATAACTTCTGTTTCACAGAAAACTAAAAACAGACGACTGAAAGAAGTTAAATCTCCTCAATGGTGTATATGGTATAACAAAATACTTATTTTATAAATTTGAAAATTTAAGAACAGTTGAATTTATTCTTGTCCATTTGAATTTATTCTTGTCATAAATCTTTGAAAGTAGTATTTTTTCAATGTATGAAATATTGTATCTTGTCATAAAAACATATTTTATCTTGTCATAAAAACATATTTTATTCCTGTTTACCTGTTATTCAACACCTACAAATGTATTGGAACCGACTCCATCTCATTTGTAGTCTTTTGCAAAGACAGTGGTCGAGGTGAGTGTTATACTGTGATACGACTGTTTACGTTTACTTCAAGAAATATGCATGTTAAATAATAACAAGCAAAAAGGTGAGCGTGGCTCACTAATACCCCCGACTGTTAAAGTTTGCTATTTTATTTTACTTAAAGATGCACACCTAAGGATTGATAAGCTATGAAATGTTATTGCTAAGATTAAAGCGTTTGTGAAAAGGGTAGGAGTCGCTTCATGTAAACAAGGTGGTTTAAGTAAAAGTAGGAATAATATTAACTTGAAAAGATAGGGGTAACATAATACACTACTGCCATTGCCACTGATTTTAACTTTATTTTGGAAATTAATTCATCATAATGATTCATTCGAGTGACTTGAAACAACAGGTACATGGAAGCACACCCCTGTAAGCACAGTGAGGGACATACAGCAGTTTATGGCTGAAAGGAAAGAAAATTTAACTTTTTAGCTCATCAGGCCTGAAAGGCCCGATGGGCTTATGGCATGGGATGGCGTCCGGCGTCCGTCCATCCATCCGTCCGTCCGTCCGTCCGTCCGTAAACTTTTCGCTTTTTCGACTTCTCCTCCAGAACCAATAACTCCACAGAGCTGAAATTTTATGTGCAGACTCCTTGGCCAATGGGGATTCTAAATTGTAGATTTTGTGACCCCATGACCCCAAATGGGGTCACAGGGGTCACATCCTTAAAAACCTATTTTCATCTTCTTCTCCAGTTCCAAAAGGTCTAGAGAGCTGAAAAGTTGTGTGCAGACTCCTTGGCCAATGAAGATTCTAAATTGTAGATTTCGTGACCCCATGACCCCAAATGGGGTCACAGTGGTCACATGTTTAAAAACCAATGTTCATCTTCTTCTCCAGTTCCAGAAGGTCTAGAGAGCTGAAAAGTTGTGTGCAGACTCCTTGGCCAATAAAGATTCTAAATTGTAGATTTCGTGACCCCATGACCCCAAATGGGGTCACAGGGGTCACATGTTTAAAAACTTATTTTCATCTTATTCTCCAGTTCCAAAAGGTCTAGAGAGCTGAAAAGTTGTGTGAAGACTCCTTGGCTAATTGGGACTCTAAATTGTAGATGTTGTGACCCCATGACCCCAAATGGGGTCACTTGTTTAAAAACCTATTTTCATCTTCTTCTCCAGTTCCAAAAGGTCTAGAGAGCTGAAAAATTGTGTGCAGACTCCTTGGCTAATGGGGATTCTAAATTGTAGATTTCGTGACCCCATGACCCCAAATGGGGTCACAGGGGTCACATGTTTAAAAACCTATTTTCAGCTTCTTCTCCAGTTCCAAAAGGTCTAGAGAGCTGAAAAGTTGTGTGAAGACTCCTTGGCTAATGGGGATTCTAAATTGTAGATTTCGTGACACCATGACCCCAAATGGGGTCACAGGGGTCACATGTTTAAAAACCTATTTTCATCTTCTTCTCCTGTTCAAAAAGGTCTAGAGAGCTGAAAAGTTGTGTGCAAACTCCGTGGCTAATGGGGATTCTAAATTGTAGATTTCGTCCCCAATTTAGGTCACGGGGTCATGACCCAAAAACCTATTTTGATCTTCTTCTCCAGTTTATATGTAAAGCTCTAGAAAGGAGAAATGTGGTGTAGAGATTCTTTGGTCAAAGGTGATTCTTGATTGTAGGATTGGTGACCCTGTGACTCCAAATGTGGGTCACAGGGGTCATGATCTAAAACCCATATTATTTTGCTTGTTAACAATGTATTACTTGAGATAACTTAGATATTCAACCTTAGATAATAAATCAATGAAATGATGATGAGCTACAGAGCCCATGTCTCTATTTTTCCAAAATATCACCAGTGGAAATATAAAATAGTAAAATCAACAATAGTAGCTTTTTATGACAGTTACATGAAAAAGAAAATGATAAACTCAAAAAATCACAACACAGAAGTAGCTTCATTCATTCTAGCTCCGAATATGACGAAGTCAGCGTAGAAAACTCCCGCCTACCCGACCGCCCGAGACGGTCTTTTTTCCAGCCGGACGGTGAAATCCGGTGGTCGGGTAGATATATTAGTCTTTTACTACATATTTTTCACAATAACAGGCAGGGTAATCTTTCGTCAGTCTGAGGTGTAATGGTATTGTAAAACATTAAGTCCAAATTACGATAACCAGTGTAACTGAACGCTTTATATACCGATTACAAAGCGATAGTCTAGCTTGTTTGTAAAATGAAAAGTCTGTTGCAAAATATAAACATTTAGTTAGTTTCAACATTCTAGATCTTACTCAAAGGCACTTTGCTAATGCATATTTTATATTACTTATTAACTTGACGAACTCCATGAACAATGTCTTAAAAACCAAAGTCATCGTTTGAAAGGCAATATATAGGCAATTTTTGTAAAATTTGTCGTGTTTGTGAATCCATTTCAGTAAATATGACGATACAAATAAATATGAGTTAAGTTGGATATATCAGCATACTATCAATTGTAATTTATATTAGTATATTTTTTAAATGGCTCGTCAATGTCAAGAAATAATTAATTGCGTCGATGTTCGACTACTGGTGTAATTAATGTAATCGGAAATTATGATAATTGTCGACCAGATGCCATGTCATGTTAGCCGATATAATATATTATTAATATAAACATGTTTTCAAAGAATGACTGATGATTCAACCTGATGATATATGATCAAATGAAAATTTGGCTGACATTTAGAAATTGGCCAGCTGTTGATTAGTGAAATGCGAGAAACATGTTCAACCAGATGTATAACAAATGTTGGGTACTTACAGTTAGTTCTATGTGAGTGTTGAAAATCGGACAGGTAGGTTTTCTTCCGGACTGGTAATTGGATTTTCGTGATTTTCTACACTAACGAAGTCAAAAAATACAAAAGAATCGCCAAAAATTAAACAATTCACTAAATCGTGTTACATTTCGCACTACACCTCTCCTAGCGGTGAAGAAAACATGTGCCAAATTTGAAAAGAATGAGATGAATAGTTTTTCTGTTATCGATCGGACAAAAAGTGCTCAGAATATGATTAAGTTAAAAAATACAAAAATTCGCCAAAAATTAAAAAATTCACCAATTTGTTTTAAATTTCGCACTGCACCTCTCCTAGTGGTGAAGAAGACATGTTCCAACTTTGAAAAAGCATGAGATGAATAGTTTTTCTGTAATCGAACGGAAAAAAATTGTCTTCGGACGGAAGGACGGACGGATGGAATCGTTGCCTTTTTAGGTCAGGGGTATAATAAATATAGTCTCAACTCTTTGTAGAACCCGATTTAGTATAACATATACAAATATAAAATATAAAATTGGATTTGCTTTCGAAATTTAAAAAATAAAGAACGGGGTAAAGCCGATATTTTCACGAGTGGCGCAGCTACGAGTGAAAGTATTGGCTTTAATCCGTCACGAGATGAGAGGTAAATAATATCGCACTGAAAACTCAAAATATTCTGTTTATTATGCTTCTGTGGTCGGTTTTAAGTCTAAAATTGCTTAAATTTAGCGAGTTCATACCATTGTTACTCTATCACCTAGCAACGGTGACGACATTGCGTTGATTGTAAGCGTGACATCATACCATTGTATACATGACGTCATCAACATTGCACCACTCGTGAAATATCTAATTTTCTACCTCACTCGATGAGATAAACATGGTATTTGTCAAAAAAAGACAGATATCCTATACTTCCCAAACTGAAAATATTCAGTGCCACATTGCTTAGCATATAATAAAAATATGATTTTAAAGAAGGAGGCAGCATTAAAGTTAGACAAACAATATACGTGTTCACCACTTATACATGGCATAATCTGTTTGACAATTAAACTGTCACGCGAGTTTCAGTTATTTGACAACTGTAGTGAGCCTTCGGATATCACGTGAAAAGCATGCAGCTCGTGCAATGTCGTGATAGATAATAAATTCGGCGAAGTATCAATGCATCTTTCGTTGAAATCGAATGAAAAGAATGTCAAAACGTTAGAAGACTAAATGTTTATACAGAACTACATTGTACATGTATCATAAATGCTTCTGTTAAAATCGATATATTGTATTGTATTTTAGTTTTTGAATTATGTTACACACTGTTAATTTGACGTCCTACAATGTAGTTTGACATATACCTATATATAAACGTTCACAAATTAACTCCACCGATAAATTTACATCCTGCTCCATCAGTGGGTGTGTAATCCGTTACGCTACTGCAACAGTGTGCCTACATTCGTTAGAGTTTCTATTTCATGGTATAATGTGTTATCAAAATTTGAACAGTGTCATGCCACCATTAACATTATAACGGCTTAACATAACTTGCTGTTTATATGCCTGCTTCGGTTCGTATTACTTGTTTATTTTTTTAAATGGGTATATTAATTGTTAAGGATTCAGCACATTGCTGAATCCTTATTGTTATTGGCGTGTTTATTATTTCACGAATTTTGTGTAGAGGATTCAGCCAAAACGGCTGAAGCAAATCCAACCAAATGTCACACACTGATAGCCCTTAATGTGGAATAGAACTGCGAAGCTTTTGGGCCCA
Source organism: Gibbula magus (assembly GCA_936450465.1). Classification (NCBI taxonomy): domain Eukaryota; kingdom Metazoa; phylum Mollusca; class Gastropoda; order Trochida; family Trochidae; genus Gibbula; species Gibbula magus. The sequence continues at coordinate 67,185,696 of OW388303.1, forward strand.
TCCGGCCAAGCCGTTAGAGGTCCAGTTCGAATCTAAATGTCAATGTGAAAAAATTTAAAATGCACTTAGAGACTTGAAACTTTTTTTAAAAGATGCGCAATGTCAATACGTGTAAAAACGAAAATCATGGCGAATTCACACGTTACTTGGTTTAGCCGCCATACTGTTTTTTTTTGCACCTTTGGAAATTTCCCGACCCCATGCACCTTTGACAATATTCTCCTCTGAAGATATAAACACTAGAAAGCTGCTATTTGAACATAATGTAGCTGGGGCCTTATATGTATTGATTATTCCATCACGGGCTTTAATTCGCAATACTTTTTACACAATGAGTACCTGAAATCTGGAAATTTTGAAAAAATGCAAACTTCAAACCTCAATGGCTCAATAACTAAATAAGATAATGTCATACAACCTTCACCAAAATGTGGGCAAAAACATTCTTCATCGATTAGACCTATAGGGATTTTCGGCCGTAATAATAGATTTTTTGCTATTTCAAAACAACTGAATATGAACTGAAATTTCGCGATTTTGAGGGTGTGCGTCTTTAACAATCTTCTTTTGAATCCCAGCAACACATACAGCTATGTATAATAGCTCATTTTGAAGATAAATGAATGGTTAAGAAAGTAACGAGCCAAAATTTTGAATTTCGTTCTAGAACTCGAATTATCTACCCTTGAATATGGTCATTTTTTAATTATTCGGTTTTATTTTACTTTATGTTCAAAGGGATATAACTATGTCAGATTCACTGGATGAAAAAGTCCTATTTAATCCGGAGTAAATATGGATTAAAGATGTCATTTAATCCCCTTTACTCATCTTTACTCCGGATTAAAGACACAATTTACAACAGAGTAAAGGGGAGTAAATATCACATTTAATCCATATTTACTGCATATTTACTCTGAGATTAAATATTTGTAAAGGTGATTAAATAAGATTAAAGTTTTGTAAATATTCAGACAGGTTTTTTACCATGTTGTAATAAAAAAAATAATAATTTCATCAAAACGTAACTTTATTGAAAAAAGTTGCTTTGAACATTGCTAACAAAACATTACTCTAATTGAAAACTATTTTGATGAAAAGAAATGCTTTTAAAGAAAAAGTGACTTGAATGGAGAATATGACTTTGATGAAGACAAAAATTATATGTATGAAGATTTTGACTTTGATGGGAAAAAAGACTTTGATGAAAAAATTATTCTGATGAAAATATTTGCTTTAATGGATAAATTAATATTAATTGCAAAAAGTTACCTAAATAGAGAATACATTTTGATGAAAATTTTTTACTTTGATGAAAAAAAATTACTTTAATGAAAAAAAATTACTTTGATGAAAAAAAAGACTTTGATGAAAAATGTTACTTCGATGGTATATTTTACTTAAAAGAAAGAAATTACTTTGATGAAGAATTTGACTGTGATGAAATAATTGATTTTAATGAGAAAAATTACTCTGATGAAAAAGTTAACTTTGATGATAAAAATGACTTTGATGAACAGATTGACTTTGATGGAAAAAATTACTTTGATAACATAAATGTTGTTAATTTAAAAAATTAATTTGATGAACAAATTGTTTTTGATAATAAATTGACTTTAATGAACAATTTACTTTGGTGAAGAAATTGACTTTGGTAAAAAAAAAAAAATTACTTTGATGATAAATAAGTGTTTAATGGAAAAAATGCCTTTGATGAAAATATGACCAATTCGGCATAATGACTAACATGATTTAGTAACTTATACAGATATTATAAGTATCATCTCATGAAAATATCTACTTACATAAAAATGAATATAGATGGATCTATTGTTTGGCAATTGGTGAACCAAATCACTTTATTAGTTACCATTTACAGCAGTTTTACATTTTTTGCCAGTCAGAAAAAGCTGAACATATTACAGAATTCAACTGCGATAGCAACATTTAGCAAGGTGATGGGGACATATTAAAGGAAGCATAACGTTTTGATTATTTAGATTGCTATTTGAGTGTTAAACATTGTTCATTAATGCCATATTGTAACATTGTAATCACTTTGTGATTCGATATAGCAGTTCAGATACACAGTTATGATAGATATAGACAGGCAGACAGACAGATATATTTTATCATAATGTCACAAGTTAAATATACATTGTAAAAAGCATGTATAAAAGACATAAACTATAAATTAAACAACGAGCCAAGTTTTGGCTAATGGGACACTTTACAAGATAAAACAGTGTACAACATATTCGTAAATATAGGTAGGTAAAATAGCAATGACACGGGTTTATACTAGTACCGTATTCATCCTAATAAACGCTCTCTCCTTATAAACGCCCCCCAAACCCATTTTTGACTCGCGGAAAATGACCCCTAATAAACGCCCTCCTTTTGTATCGACTTACCTTACTGATGTTTCACTGAAGAAGAGTTTTCAATCTTGCGATCAACCTCTTATGTCCAGTAAAGTGTAAGGTACATGGTACTTCCAGTCACCACGCGACTGTCGAATGTCTGTAACGATCAGTCACTACACATTCTATGCGACCCCCATGTTTTAAGAAACAGGAATATTTCTTGGAAGATGTCCCACAACTACAAATGACGCTAGCACACTGACCGCGGATTTGTCGTGAACTTTATTTTGTTCACGTGTAGTTGTCAATGTGATTTAAATAAAGAATATCATGATCCGGAAATAGTGTTTACATACTCGTTCTGCACCATTTGCTTATCAGCTGATTATGTTTATGCTGCCGTTCATTGGTGGTTATATTTAGATTCCTAGCGAACTAAAGTTCATTGAATAAGAGTAATGAAGCGACAAGATGGCGGATTCAATCACTCGACGTATATTCGTGAGTTTTAATTAGTTTCAATTTCCATTGCAAATTGTGTATCAGTACCGGTTGGAATTTGATACAAATAATAAACTGCGACATTTAACTCTTCTTTAGATTTATTTGATACACTTATTTGATTAAAACTCTGAAATAAAATCGATGTTTCTTTTTCTTTTGGACATCAATAGACATCTTTTTTTAATAAACGCCCCCTTTTTACGAATGTTTAAAGTAATTTTAATAAACGCCCCCTTTTTCCAATTTTTTAAACGCCCAGGGCTTCTATTACGGCGAATACGGTAATTAAATAAGTAAGTAAATAGATATAAGAATGATAAAAATAATTTCCATCTATAAACCATATTTCTAATGGTTGTACAGATGCATTTTATGCGTTTGAGGCTATTTTCCGTTAACATTTTGATAAAAAGATCTAGAGGCCCCTTTACATTATAAACATCTTGATTAAATTACTTCTGAGGTCGTTGTAAAAGTGGAATTCTGAAATAAAATGAACCTCAGTTTCCACATTTTGACAAAATCTACAAAATCTACGCTCTAATGGCGTGGGGTCTTGGTCTATATATATATATATATATTAATATATATATATATATATATATATATATATATATATATATATATATATATATATATATATATATATATATAGGCATAGCATGTAAGTGAAAGTATTAATATAAAGAGTTGATTTAATCGTGCTATATGTCTATTACATCATGTGCGACATATATATAGGCATAGTATGTAAGTGAAAGTATTAATATAAAGAGTTGATTCAATTGTGCTATATGAGTATTACATCATGTGCGACATATATATAGGCATAGCATGTAAGTGAAAGTATTAATATAAAGAGTTGATTTAATTGTGCTCTATGAGTATTACATCATGTGCGACATATATATAGGCATAGCATGTGAGTGAACGTATTAATATAAAGAGTTGATTTAATTGTGCTCTATGAGTATTACATCATGTGCGACATATATATAGGCATAGCATGTGAGTGAACGTATTAATATAAAGAGTTGATTTAATTGTGCTCTATGAGTATTACATCATGTGCGACATATATATAGGCATAGCATGTGAGTGAACGTATTAATATAAAGAGTTGATTTAATTGTGCTCTATGAGTATTACATCATGTGCGACATATATATAGGCATAGCATGTGAGTGAACGTATTAATATAAAGAGTTGATTCAATTGTGCTCTATGAGTCTTACATCATGTGCGACATATATATAGGCATAGCATGTAAGTGAAAGTATTAATATAAAGAGTTGATTTAATTGTGCTATATGAGTATTACATCATGTGCGACATATATATAGGCATAGCATGTGAGTGAACGTATTAATATAAAGAGTTGATTTAATTGTGCTCTATGAGTATTACATCATGTGCGACATATATATAGGCATAGCATGTGAGTGAACGTATTAATATAAAGAGTTGATTTAATTGTGCTCTATGAGTATTACATCATGTGCGACATATATATAGGCATAGCATGTGAGTGAACGTATTAATATAAAGAGTTGATTTAATTGTGCTCTATGAGTATTACATCATGTGCGACATATATATAGGCATAGCATGTGAGTGAACGTATTAATATAAAGAGTTGATTCAATTGTGCTCTATGAGTCTTACATCATGTGCGACATATATATAGGCATAGCACTTTATGTGAAAGTATTAATATAAAGAGTTGATTTAATTGTGCTATATGAGTATTACATCATGTGCGACATATATATAGGCATAGCATGTGAGTGAACGTATTAATATAAAGAGTTGATTTAATTGTGCTCTATGAGTATTACATCATGTGCGACATATATATAGGCATAGCATGTGAGTGAACGTATTAATATAAAGAGTTGATTTAATTGTGCTCTATGAGTATTACATCATGTGCGACATATATATAGGCATAGCATGTGAGTGAACGTATTAATATAAAGAGTTGATTCAATTGTGCTCTATGAGTCTTACATCATGTGCGACATATATATAGGCATAGCACTTTATGTGAAAGTATTAATATAAAGAGTTGATTTAATTGTGCTATATGAGTATTACATCATGTGCGACATATATATAGGCATAGCATGTGAGTGAACGTATTAATATAAAGAGTTGATTTAATTGTGCTCTATGAGTATTACATCATGTGCGACATATATATAGGCATAGCATGTGAGTGAACGTATTAATATAAAGAGTTGATTTAATTGTGCTCTATGAGTATTACATCATGTGCGACATATATATAGGCATAGCATGTGAGTGAACGTATTAATATAAAGAGTTGATTTAATTGTGCTCTATGAGTATTACATCATGTGCGACATATATATAGGCATAGCATGTGAGTGAACGTATTAATATAAAGAGTTGATTTAATTGTGCTCTATGAGTATTACATCATGTGCGACATATATATAGGCATAGCACTTTATGTGAAAGTATTAATATAAAGAGTTGATTTAATTGTGCTATATGAGTATTACATCATGTGCGACATATATATAGGCATAGCATGTGAGTGAACGTATTAATATAAAGAGTTGATTTAATTGTGCTCTATGAGTCTTACATCATGTGCGACATATATATAGGCATAGCACTTTATGTGAAAGTATTAATATAAAGAGTTGATTTAATTGTGCTATATGAGTATTACATCATGTGCGACATATATATATATAGACATAGCATGTAAGTGAAAGTATTAATATAAAGAGTTGATTTAATTGTGCTATATGAGTATTACATCATGTGCGACATATATATATATAGACATAGCATGTAAGTGAAAGTATTAATATAAAGAGTTGATTTAATTGTGCTCTATGAGTATTACATCATGTGAGACATATATATATATAGGCATAGCATGTAAGTGAAAGTATTAATATAAAGAGTTGATTTAATTGTGCTCTATGAGTATTACATCATGTGCGACATATATTCACAAGATACTAGGTTTACTCACATACCATATAGTTCATAAACAAAGATGTGATCTTAGCATACATTCTTTACATGATGCATAGGATGTAAGGATGTGTGACAAGCTGATTTAATGTCCTTTTGAGTATGACACGACTTGCGACAGATATTCAATATATATTCCATGATTGTGTGGCTATTTATTTGAGAGAAGTTTATTCACATACCATATAGTTCATATACAAAGTTTTAACAAATATTTTAAAATACATATTCAGTACCTGTTGCATTGAATGTGATAAGATGTTGATATAAGTGTACTATTTGAGTATACTATTCCATTTGCGACAGGTAGTTATGAAACTCATGACGATTGATCACTTATCGCACTTCAATGAAATTCTATAACGCTATACATGACAGCCGGTAACCTCCCATCACAGCACCTTCATCACTGGACTTTAACTCAGGACGTTTCACTACTCAATGTACTAGCATGGTAAGTGTCACACCGAATGCGATATCTACACTATTAAGTGTTAAAGAGAACTGATTTGTTATTCGATTTTGGAATAAAAAAAATACTCCAAGGTGATAGGCAAAATCTTTTTGCTTTCAAGATTGTATAAAACAGGTTTACTGGTGCGTACCGTTTTCTTGTCTTTGGAAGCTAGACATTCTAATGCATTTGTATAGCATCTAATATCCAGTGAGATTAATATTACCTTAATGTATTGTGAACTCACTTACCTACATACCGGTGTAGTTTAACTATTCCTCGTTAAAAATGATGGGTTATATTGATTCAGCTTAAAATAATGATAAAGGGAAATATATGATCTTGACAAATATCTTTCTCGTATTTTGGTTTACACCATCACCACACTTTAACAATTTATGTAAAAAACGTTAATCGTATAGCCTTCAATATTTAATATTAATACTTTATTTCAAACAGAAAATATCGCTACCTAGATCAAACTATCCATATGCTGTCACCACGTGTTAAGTTGTACACTTATTGTCAATATATGTAACTCTTGTTAACCTTATTATGCTCTGTTAGCAGCCAAGCCAAGTAGCCTTGAGTTTATAGAAATATTCAGTATCATCACAACTAGTGTCATTATCCATTAAATAAACCTAATATTCAAGCCAACTAAGGGTACTTCTTAATGCTACAAACCGGAAATAATGTAAAGCGTGTGTTTAAATCCTATCAGATTGGACTAGAATAATGCATTTTAAACGTCTAGAATCGTATGCACAGCTAATTATGAGAGACCTTTATTTAACAACATATAAGGTTCTTAATGAATTAGATTTACAAATAATATTTTCAAGGATGCTCTGTTTATTATAATATGTAAATTATGTTTGAAGTAATAATATTGGCATTATATATTTACAATGCACTTACCATTGAATACATGTGATTTGAATTCATTCAACTAAAAAGAACAAAACGCGATAAAGGCAAATTCACAATCACATGTTGCGTAGACATAGGTATTGTTCGTCATAATTGTAGATTAAATCTTGATACCCCTAGGTAATCAAATTGGCGCCACCCAGTCTGGTGTCGTTATATATACAAAATGGCGGGAGGGTACAATTAAAACATGGTGACAAAACCCAATTATCTCTCCTACGCAAAATGTCATCACAAAATTCAGTTCTTGACTGTAATGGAATATACATGCCGTTGAACAAATAACGCCTTTGTCTGACAATTCAAAGCTAAACCGAAATTAATTTATTACCCCTAATTAGCGGCAGCCAAATGAGATTCACTGGCATTACACAACTCAATACACGCTGTGCACGGGCCGTGATGATCACAACTCTTTAATTAAGAGATTCTGTTCAGACACACATGCATAGGTTTCACCTCACATAACAAATATATATAGATATACAACCATCTTTTTGGGTTATGAGAGATTGGATAAATTATAAACATGGAAAGTTAATGCTATCTACTTGAGTATAAATGTACTTACATAAGAGATACATCTAAATGCATCTAAAATGCAAAATATAAACTCAGTTTCTGGCAGTTAAACAGATATTGTAAAAAAGTAAAACTAAAGGAAAAACCAATCTTGTTATAAATGTTACTGATTTGAACAAATGACATAATTTCAAGATCAAATCAACATGTAATTTGTATTTTAAAAATAAGGGGCGGGTAGCGGGTGGTAAACGCCTTCGGCTTCGGATCCGGAGATCAAACCCCGCCAAGATCACAGCAGCTTTGTCTGCAGTAGAGAACTGTTCTATACGCAGTGAGGTTTGGGTGCAATGCTACACTGAATTTCAGCGTAGTACCATGGTTCGCTGGCTTTCTCCCTGCCATAATACTAGCAGTGGTGAAATACTCTTGAGAGGGGCGTTAAACTCAAAATCACTTCACGTCCCCCTTTTTAAAATATTTGCTGCATAATACACATGCTATGGTGAGATACTAACAGAATATTCGGAATTATCTAGATGGCGGGAGGGTATAATTCAAACATGGTTTAATGATGACAAAACACAATTATTTCTCCTAAGTAAAATGTCATCAAAATTCAGTTCTTGAATGTAATGGAATATACATGCCGTTACACAAATAACGCCTTTGTCTGACAATGCAAAGCTGAACCGAAATTAATTTATTACCCCTAATTAGCGGCAGCCAAAGGAGATTCACTGGCATTACACAACTCAATACACGCTGTGCACGGGCCGTGATTAAGATATTCTGTTCAGATACACAGACAGACGGATAAGGTCTCACCTCACATAACAAGTATATATAGATATACAACCACATTTTAGGGTTATGAGAGACTGGATGATATACAAACATGGAAAGTTAATGCTATATATTTGAGTATAAATGTACATACATAAGAGACACAGATATCCTAATAAAATGTAAAATATAAAATCATTTTCTGGCAGTAAAACAGATATTGTAAAAAAGTCAAACTAAAGGTAAAACATGTTTTGTTATAAATGTTTATGATTTGAACAAATGACTTATTTTTTAAAAAAATAACGGGCGGGGTAGCGTAGTGGTAAACGCCATCTACTGTTCCTCTGTGTACCCATGATTTCTGTCAGGTATATTTTCATGTCGATATATCAACAACTCTGGAATAAATGCTGTTGTATTAATGTGTTATTATGTCTAAACCTCCCTAGATTCTCTACATTGAGTTTGTTGTTCCCATATGTCAAATGTTATCATCGATGATATATATCGAGCACAACTGACAGCTACTGAAAATAACTATTTTTCCCCGTTCAGTATAGTGAGAATAACTACAATGCACCAAGACAGGCGTGCGCGCAAATCAATGTAAGTTTGGAAACTTATCTAAAGAAGACACAGTTGCTTTACTAGTGGGTCCTATAGATACGTAAAATGGGTGCACAAATGCGGCTTCATGTACATATGTGAAAACATAACTCAACGTTAAGTAATTGTGAAATATGTGGCCTTTTGGGATATATATTCAAGTCGAGTGAGATTATGTGAACTCAAATCATCACATACATGTATGGTATTTTGGCACATCAGATTTTATGAAATATTCTCTATTCCAGTCTATAATGGTACACAGCAAAATCACTATAATAAACATCAACATGTAATTTCACATCTGTATTGTTACTCTTTGCTCATGATGAGTGCATATGTTTTTGTTCTGTACCATATGCCGAATATCTTGTTGTATAGAAGCAAGATGTGTTTGTCAGGCAATAAAAGCAACATGAATGACTATGGCGACCTTCAATACACAGGTGTATTCTGAACCTCTGTGTATTTGATTTTTGACCCCTTTGGTATTTCAATCTATCTTTATCAGTCAAATTGCACACCTCGTTAACGAGCTGGAACGGTTGTCCCCGGTTTGGCAGTCTCCTTAATTGATTTGGGGGGGGGGGGGGGGGGGAGGGGGGGGGGGGGGGGGGGGGTATAGTTGAACAACTCCTGTGGGTGCGTGTACTGTTGTTATTGTGAAAATAATGCGCTAACTAGAAATATACTATAAGTTTCCTATGAGTCAAAGGGATTGAAGAAATTGTAACACTGTATATGAATATCCTTTTCTCATTGTATGTAACGCCTATAGTAATTTTAGATAAAACAATTTATCTTATAAGTACACCGGAAACCCCACAATTCATAGCTGTAACCTCTTGTTAACCAATACTGTAAATAATACCTGTGCTATATGCCAGTATATATTGCAATTCTGTGAAACTAAGATGTATGTTACACGAGCTGATAGCCCATATGTATCCTATGAAAACAAGCAATTCAATAAATGTCATCCATGTCGGAATACGAAACCAACTGCAAATGCAATACCTCGCTCTCAAACTTGTATATGTTGTTTATTACTCGCGGGTAAATCAAATCAACGGGTACCTTTCATTATTGCAAAGTTGTTAAATCAGTAAAAACAACTACCATCTGCTCCTTATTTCACGTAATGCATTACACCAAAAATACTCCTTTAGTTTAGGCAATCGTCAATCTTGCAACGTTTATAACCTAAAGAGGTTCTGAATACTCAAGTGTGCATTCTCTAATGATTTTGTGTATTCGGCTTATGCCTTTTTAACCATCGGTCATTCTCACCCTTGTTAACGAGCCGGAGCAAATTCGACAGTTAATGACTTACACCTGTTTATTATCTTGTTAGTGAGCCCTAATTTAGTTAATCAAGAAGAAATGCGGAAATGACAGAGAGAGAGAGAGACAGACAGACAGACAGACAGACAGATAGAGAGACAGACAGACAGACAGAGAGGTACATACATTTGATTCAATAAAATATATGAGCCACCAGAACAGAAGGCTATACAAGATAAATATAAATTTATATGTATGAAATATACAAATGAAAATAAAATAAGATAACCACTCTTAAATTCAACCACCATCTGTCCGTGCACTCACACACCTCACACTTCCTAATCACCTTAACAACATACATAAATTATGGATTTTACAATGAATTATTTCTTCACACACAAATAATTGTTTACAAACATTGACATATAAACACAAACTCTCACATTCAACCTGTACAGTGTTGCAAAAGTACAGTTCATAACCCCCGGGTGAAACCCAAAGGGGTCTATGTCGTGGCGCGAATCTGTCTGTCCGCCCGTCTTGAAAAATGTACCTGTGTTCTGAAATCAACTCCTCCCACAGTTTTTGATCAATCTTTCTGAAACTTAAATTTACACATGCTTTGGATATACATAGGTGTTACGCATGTGCTTTTTGGGACCAATCGGACCTGTGTATTTAGAGTATTGACCCTTGATAAGAGCATTTGACTTTCTCATTTCAGACCGTGGGTTAAAACTGAACTTATAGCTTGGCTAAGACGTTTGATTTATCAATGATATGTCTTTGAAACTTGATAAATGTGTTTTAATTTGTCAGGATAGGCCTATGAAATGTTGTTTCGGATGACACACACTGAGGTCATAACCTTTGACCTTGTGACCTTGTGACCTTGGTGTAGGATGTATTTTCTGAAAAACATAACTATGGTCATCGGCTTTTTAGTGATAGACCTTCAATATTTGACATGTATATTTATTGTCACTAGATCATTCAGACCTGAATTGTCATACTTTACAAGTTAATCAAAGAAAATCTCATATGAAATGCAGATCAAGATTATAAGATGTAATCTAATCGTAAATTACACTTACATTTAAACTGCTTATTTGGAGGGAAGTTTGTGCATCAAACCCTGGGCGTTCATGTTGCAAAAAAAGTAGGTCTTATACTCTCACATCCGGTTTTAAATACTGCTGCCAAAACCTGCCATTCTATTTTAACCAAACGTTCCAATATGTTATACTCGTGATTTATCTGTAGATTGTGGGTGGCTCGACATCATTTATCATGATGTAAATATATTTACTGTATACATGTATCGAGGTGAGACTTGAATAAAATATCTGTCTGTCTGTCTGTCTGTCTGTCGGCATTGTTGTGATACTGAATTAAACGTTACTGATTGTTAATCGTTTATAGACTTTTTGCAGTACAGTATTTAAACTACTCACATATGACAACACCTGCAGCTCACTCAACTGCTTTCACGCTTTGACGCTTTTCACGTATAGATGCGGTACAAAATCGTACACTAAAATTTTCCTTGATTAACGAAACATGTTTCAAATTATGTTATGTGTTGTAATAATATGAGTTAGTAATCAGCGATGAAGTGTCGCTAGATTATTTTTAGACATTTACATTTGTATGTCCTTTAATTCCATTCTGTGTAACATGTGCAATTATTGTTTGAAAAAATTATTGTTCTTTTAAATTTAACAGCAGTTTAGAGCACATTTCTTCTTATTCATTTGGATGTTTTAACTATTTCTGAAAAGAATATATTCTTAACGTAAATGTCTCAACATGAAAGGAAGGTAACATTAATTAAATTTTTAACTAGCGATTGCATCGGCATACATTATATTCCTGTCTGTCGTTTTGCATAAATCACAGCAGGCTAAATACTGATTGCTTTTTAGGAGGCTTGATTGATCATAATTAGGCAGGTCAGTAGTTCCAGTTTTTACTGTAAGTCACGCATTTATGGTCCATTTCATAACAGCAAATCTGGTTTAGCAAGGTAGCAATCAAGAATATTGTTTCTTTACTGATATGTTTGATCCTTGTAATGTTAAAAAATGTTACCCTTAATATAATGTCACCTGCTATTGTATTGGAACCAGGTTGAACTAAAGGAAACACTTTCGTTCTTTGCATGTATATGTTTGGAAAAAATGAAGAGTATGTTATAGATAAACATCTGCGCAACTGTGTGTTCAGGTGTCACTTACTCCCATGCTTTTCCTTACATAGCTTACGCAGTCACTAAACAGGATGTTCGTTGGGATTTAATTGTCTATACACTCAACAGTAACATTTAGCTGGTGTATTCTGTACTCAACCGCAAAAGAAACGTCACCATACAATATACAAGATAATTCATTCCACGATTGATACTCACGACTGAAACAGAGATACATCATGTCTTCAGAAGGAAAACTTAACTAAACCTGAACTTTTAAAACATTATCTATGCATATTTCTGAGAAACACACATTTAACAATTGGCAATTCTCAAACTCCACGTTTTCGAATATCCTTAACTAGATGAGATAGGAAAGTCCAAAGTGGCTTTTTTGGCATTTTTATGACATTCTACAGTAAAGACGGGTCAACAAATTTAAGTTCAAGAAGGTTATTCATGTCGATACCATATTTTATTGCATTTTATGTAGTTTCTACATTTTAAATGCCAAATACTCTGGCCCAAAAACATTTTGAAAAAGCGATTTCAACACTGCAACTGTATTTGAACTGACATTAAAAGAAAAGTGTCATTCTCTAACGTATGAATTTGTTACTACTTCTTCAATATGTCCATCATAAACATTCAAAATCTATTTTCTCAGACTGCAATATTTAGGGGCTGGTGACATTTCTTTTGCGGTTGAGTACATGATAGTCTTACACTCAGACAAAAAAGTATGTATTCTGAAAATATCACCATTTTATCAAATATTGAAAAGGGACTGTAAGAAATGGAATTTTAAGAGACCCTCCTTTTCAAAGTGTTTGATTAACCTTGAAAAACGGGACATTCACAGTGTAAACAGCTAAATCAACATCGTAAATAGTATTATATCATATAGATGGCGTAGACGGTCTTCTGATGATTGATATTATAACCAGGGAAAATATTAATTTGTTCAAAATTCAATTGCTTGCTACTGAAATTGTCTATTTCATAAAATGTTATCATATTTGCGGGCTTCATGTTTTGGCAAGTAAAAATATGATTTTATCCCACCGGCATGCAATACTGTGGGATATATAGTCTTGTCTTGTCCGTCTTTCCGTGATTATGGATAAAACTTTTATTTTCTTGAATTATTAAGTAACTCAATGAATGTTTCATATACTTATGACAGGAGAGATCGCATTTAAAGTAAAGTACTCCGATATATACAAACTTATGATAAAATATTGATTTTTATGTATTCAACTTGTAAATTCCCTCAAAAGACATGATAAATATTTACTTTTTTTACACCTTGACATAATTCAATTTAGGGAGTGTTTCATTGCTTAAACGAATCAAGTTTATTTATTTAACAACTCTTTTCAGTATTATTAAGCCACTGCTTACACTTCCTTCCCGTTATAGAGCTCTTTATTTCCGTAAGAACGGCGTGCTACATTCCGTTTAAAGACAATATATTTAATATCATTTAAAATTATATTTGCAAATATTGAATATCATATACACATGATATTAACAAACATTTAATCTTGATTAAAGATGATATTTACAAATATTTTATCTTAATTAAAGATGATATTTACAAACATTTAATCTGAATTAAATAACATATTTACAAAACTTTACAAATATTTACAAATATTTACAAATATTTACTCCGGATTAAATATGACTAAATATGATATTTACTCCGGGATTAAATATGACTAAAGATGATATTTACTCCGGGATTAAATAGGAGTAAATGATTAAATATCATTTGTTTTCCCAGTGATTGACACTAATGTCAGAGTTAATTACTGCTATTTGTTCCTCGATATTTGCTCAATAATTTCATTTCAGATCATTATCATATAAAAGTTGATAGTTACGGCACAATTTGGGCTTTTATCAAGGAGTAAAAAATATGGAGTTTTGAACATTGAAATGTGAGTCTCAATAATCCTAGAGACATGCAACTTTCTTCAAAAGATCCGCAATTACAAAAGAAGGGCGGCGTCATTCATTACATTTGATTTATTTATGCGCTGAATCCTTTTATCTCACTTGTGACCATATTTTCTTTTAAATTTGTCATTCTACACATTATATTCTTTCTGTGCAGTACTTAGGAAGGCGGTACGACTCTGTAGCAGTTCGGGTGCTGGGGACCTCTATTGGAATGTTGCAAACAGTGAGAGACTTTTCTTCTGTAAATCAATTTAATCCAAATAGTCTTCGAAATGCTACGTAAACACTATCTTTATTGGTGTTCAAATATCCTGGTCAATCTCATTTGCAGATCCTGTACATGGCTGTTGCACTGTTATCGCCAGCCCTTGCACTCCAAGCATGTAAGTAGATAGCGTGTGAATCAAACATAATGGTAACACGGAACTGCAGAAACCCTCACATATGACGTATCTATACACATGAACAAGAGAGAATGTGAAGACAATCTCTGACAATATCATCCTTTATATTCAGTCGCTGGTATCCCTCTGTGGGTAGATAGCGTGTGAATCAAACAGAGTGCTAACACGTAAATGCATAAACCCTCGCCTACGATGC
Organism: Gibbula magus; assembly: GCA_936450465.1. Taxonomy (NCBI): domain Eukaryota; kingdom Metazoa; phylum Mollusca; class Gastropoda; order Trochida; family Trochidae; genus Gibbula; species Gibbula magus. The sequence goes on from OW388303.1 coordinate 67,200,928, forward strand.
ACCCATATACAACCAGATAATGTGAGAAAAAGCTCTAATAATATATTCCTTTGTTTTCAGCTGCTGGTATCCCTCTGTGGACCTCCATCATCATAGCTGGACTTGTTGGCACCGTATACACCTGCATTGTGAGTTACCAAGCTGTTACCCACCACATTTAAAACGGTACTTAGGCCGTCCTGAAAAGTACTAATACCCTCCTTTCACGCCAAAGAAAATAATGTTTTGGCCTACAATACAAACATTTGCACATGAGCATTGGCATAACAAAATTGTACATAATAAACACGGACATTAACAATGACAAAACAAGCCGCAAAGGAGAAATAGTTACATATATGGTTAGAAATTGAAAGTAAATATTTGTGTATAATAGTAAATGATAAAACCAACATTCCCAATGCAAGGCATAACTCTTGCCAGTCTCCATTACTTGCAGTATTTCCTTAGAAAATCTGTGTTTAGAAATCCAGGCCCGCTATGCATTTCTGGTGCAGCGACTCACTATATTGACACAACAAAGCGAGGGAAATACCGCAAGGCTTAAATCAGCCAGTAATGCAGACTGGCAAGAGTTACATGTATGCCTTGCGTTTGGAAGTTGACATAGAATACAACGGACACATACAAACCATCAGGCAGGTCGCCAAAATACAGGAAGGTAGTAGTAGAAAGGAATTAAATGAATAGAACAACGTTAAAATATATAGAATGTCTTAAGGCAGGTTTTACAGTCGTGGCTTTTCGGAAATCATATATTTCGATTTTGAACAAGTTTGTACAAACGCAGCAACAAAATCTAATCAGGATCTAATAACTGTCAAACTGTATCTCGCTCAGGAGCTAAATCAAAATAAGCCAATATCAAGAATAGCCCCAGTTGAACTGTGTCCCATTCTGTGCAAATTTGTAATTGGCGTCAGGAAAGTTCATAGTGGATGGTTCTGAATAGAGCCAACACTTTCGCTGGAATTTCGCTCCAGTATCGACAGACATCTCAAGCAGAACAGTTATATAGAAAAGGATATTCGCTGAGTGGAAGCCCCAGAATTTTCAAAATTAAGAGATATTATAAAATCCAAAAGTAAATCACTGAAAAGGCAAGGGAAAGGGGACATACCTAAAAGAGCGGGCCCATTTCGAACGAGGACACTGACAAATGCAGGTTCCGTGATTGAGTCTGACTGCATAATCTCCATTGATATTCACTCCATCGTGTATTTCATGTTACCTTCAAATAACTGTGTTTGAATGAATGAATTTGTTGCGGATCATGTGTTAAAACTGTTCGAATGTTTACCATGCCAAGCCTAGTTTTCGTTCGATAAACACCGGAAGTTTCTGTCGAAAAACTCCCTCAGTGTTCACACATCGTAAATTGACCATTAGATGTTCATTAAACTAGACATGTGTGTTTGTTTTCATTATTTCGCCCAGGTGACATAGTTTTGATTGATTGATATATTACTTGTGACAGTAAATGACTGGGACTACATTACGATGTGCGAACGAGGGCCTGAGTTTATCAGTTTGTACAGATAACCAGTATTTCCTCGTACCTCGTTGATTATTCTTATAGTATGATCTGCCAACACCAGGAAAACGTAAAATAATATGTCAAAAACGTAAAAAATTGATAGTTTGTATTTTGTTGAATTGATCCTGCATGACTTGTCAATGTTACAACGTTCAGGGAGGAATCAAGAGCGTGGTGTGGACAGATGTGCTCCAGTCTGTCTTCATACTTGGTGGTAGTGTTCTGGTCATTGCGATGGTGAGTACACGTTCTTCCAGGAAATATTTCATAAAAAGTTAATCCATGATGATGCCACTCTTCTGTTACCAATGTGTTATTTTTTAACGAATGCACTGCTATTTGACTGTTCCATACCATAAGGCGCGATATTTTGACGTTTTCAATGTTGCCAGGGTTGTCTGATTTCAAAATTTAAGAATGATTTTATTTATTATGTGTATATCTGAATATGCCACCATGACATACGAAACTAGGAAACTAGGACAATGTTATGTTTCGTAGTGGGTTTGCTAACTCAATGCTTTTATCCATTAGTCTACGAAGACTAATTTAAAAACGATGTTATTATAAAGATTACATTTTGGAGAATCCATTTCCTTACATCTGTTGAAATCAAGGGGAATGACTATACATATATAATTTGAGAACTACCTGTAACGTTTTGATGTATACGCTAAGCATATCATCAAAGTAAAATACTATTGAGATCTCATATTCAAAATTAATAAACAATATATAATACTAAAATTATGTATGAATTGACTTGTTTACTCAAAGTATACCAATTTGCAGGGCGTTGCTAAACTTGGCAGTTTTGGGGCGGTCATTGACATAAATATGAAGGAGGGACGCATGCAGCCTGAGTATAACAAAGATTTGTATAATTCTTAGTATAGAAGCCTTATCAATGATACACACTTCAGTAAAATACTAACTACAGTAAATGTCATATTTACTTTGCATTACTTTAATCAGTATGATATATGCTTACTAACCGATAACATGTATGTAGTTGAATACGAGAAGAAAATATTTAATTGAATATACTATTTGCATTTAGTATTTTATAATCGGGATGATATTCATAATTGTTATAGCGCCCTATTGTATCACTCTAAAACTTTGTACACAAGTATATCATATGTCTAGTCTGGATAAGCTTGCTGGGACAGATGGGTTTTAACAACATTATGATAGATGTTTTGACTAGCATTATGTTCTATAGTACCATGTTCCATGATACAACTACAGGTTAAACTCTCCATCTTAACTCTGTGTTGTATTTCATGTTATTATATATATCACCTGTAACCTCTTGCTCTTGTGTAGACTCAGTGTGGACCCAAGGGTGAGACACACGATGTGGGGAATTCTGATTGGTGGTTTCTTCAATTGGTATGTCAACTTGTTCAACCAATCAACGATGCAGAGGTTATTCGCTATAAAGACCATGAAAAAGGCTTCAATGTAAGTTTTATTCAATTCAATTATTTTAATCCTTTTCCGATAAAGTCCCTTCACATGTTCCATTATAAATTAAAACGCATTTTTGCAGTTAAAATGTTCGTGACAATTGAACCTTATAATTAAGCTAACTTAGAAGACTTCACTTTACGTTCAAATATTACTTATGTTAAACATTGTTTGCAATAACGTCATACCATACGATTAATAAAATACAAAGCTAAATCAAAATTCTGCTTGTACGTAACTTTTACATACAATTATTGAAAAAACGCCAATTGTATTGTCAAGTTAAGAAACTTAGAAATTAGCTTCACGAACTTTTAAGTAATACATTGGGCCTTTAACTATATTTTAACTAAAGTCTAGACACCAATTTGATTTTTTGAGGATGGAAGTGTTTTCAAGCAAACTTGCTTGATGAAGTTGTTTTTTTAGCAAGCATCGTGGATGCGTTGCAAGGAATGGACTAGATGTATGATATCCAATGATTCTCAAATTCATTTAAATCAGATCGAACTTAACACTCTTACGTCACTGTGTTTGTGATCTAAACACGGCAGCATAGAGGTCATGTCAATTAACTCGCAACCCCTTCACTACAGCCAATCAGCCATGAGGCTAGAAAAGCTCTTCGAAACTACTTTAGTTGACATACAAAACAATACATTCAATGTCGTATCTGGTAGGATGATATTCCACAGTGACCCTCACCTGACATGGCTTCTGCGAGTTGTACTCCGATAGACGAAGGCGGTACGAGTGTTACGTTTATTCTGATTTCAATGAGATTGAACGTTTCTCCCCTCCAGCGCCTTCCTCCTGAACATTCCTATGGTTCTTCTGTACGGAGTTCTGCTGGGTTTATCCGGTCTGCTGCTTGTGGCGTACTACTTTACTCTCAAGTGCGATCCATACGAGGCGAAGCGTATCACAAACAGAAACCAGGTTAGATCTGTTGTGAATTAACAGTATAAGTAGCGAAGTTGTTGCGCAAACCTAGTCGAGACAGTCCGTCATGGTAAACCCTCTTCACTGCAAGATCATTGTGGATTGAACGCACATTTTGACAACTGCCATTGAAATCGTGTTGTCCTTACTGGTCAGTACAGCCCAATGGAAGGAATATAATAAGATCGAATGATTGCTACTACTCGTATCAGCAAACGGTCCACAGTGCTATGTCGAGTATGTATCCGTTAGCAGTTAGCACATTATTTTGAAGGATGCTGTCTTTTGAGATTGATTTTGTAAACGATGCTGTCTTTTGAAATTGTAATGATGAATCACCGACTACATGAGCTTGTTTGGCTTAAACATGGGGTTGAAGAAGACACGTCAAACAAGTTTCTTTTGTTATCAATTAGATCAACAAAAAAATAGGTTACTAGCTTGCCGAGGATATCATACAATTATCAACGAGTGTTGATATATTTGATATCAGATGACATGAGTGTGAGATTCTGTATTTGTCTTCCTAACCCCATGCTTAATTGGCATTTTTGTTTTTGGAGCTCTATTTCAATACCAATACAAGTCTCAGTAGCATCATGGTCTTTATAATCAGATTGTTTCGCCACCAAGTTGTCGGATCCTTTGCATAATGCTATTGGGAGTAGACTGGCCTGTAATTTGAGCATTGAATATTTATAATTTATCCACCACTGCACAACATTTTCTTTCCACTTTTATGAGTTTATTATTTTTGCCCATTATTCTATTCTCGATTAAACGTATGCACCCATTCTCATCACAATTGATGACAAGATTTAGATACCTTATTATCAAATATGATTATGACAAGACATGAACCGTTGCACTGTTACTCTTCAAACTTTTAAACAACATGAATTTTAAAGATCACTACACATATTTCCACTTTTTCATAATGCAATACTGAAGTACAATTTAAGATGGAAAAGATGACTCTATTAAATAAGTTTTTATTTTTATTTTGCTCTTGGCGACAGCAGTTTTTCTTTGAAGTATCATTCAGTGGAACACATTGTGCATCTAGCATATACTTACCTGATAAACTGATCACTACAAATATAAATCGTATCTGAACGTTTATCAGAATTTAATACATGCGTTGTGAAAGTGACGAGACAAAAGGTACATGTATAGTTCTTCAGTATGTGTTGCAGATGATGCCGTACCTTGTGTTGGATCTGTTAGGTCGGTTCCCAGGTCTTAGTGGACTCTACATGTCCACTCTCTTCAGTGGAGCGTTAAGGTACACACACGGTACATTATTTGCGTGTTCAACTTTAGCTTAGGTTTGTGTACTGCGAGACCTGCGCTGGCTTAACAGGCGTTATTTCCACAAATTTGAACGGCTTTCCACTTGTGGAAAGAACGCCTTTGCAGTTTGCCTATATATATAATGTATCACATATTTGTTTTAGACACACATGCAACACAACACACATGCAATTGGATACACTACTAAAGTCAGTCGAATACTTTGATAGAAAATAATTTAGTTTGAAATAATTTTTAATATTCGTTTGTAGCGTCCATCTTTTCTGGTAGGAATCTAGGAGAAATGTTTTACTTAGTATTGTTAAAACATTAAAGTCGATAAAAATTGTGTTTCCTCTGAGTGTAGCACCCTGTCCTCCGGAATCAACTCTCTAGCAGCCAACACAGTGGAGGATGTGCTGTCTGTCCCTCTGAGAAAGGCTTCGGAGAGAACAGTCACCATTGTTGCTAAACTAGCAGGTAAAGTATATGTTTCTGTGTATTTATTATATATAATTATTGTAACTAACAAAGAAAAAAGGAAATTTCTTTGATTTACATTCTAGCAGTTGAGGCGATGAACATTGTTGTTGAACAATTGTATTTGCATTCTAGAAGATGAGTTGATGAAAATAGCATCACTTACAAGTGTGCTGAGGTTGTTCCATAGGCGTGGGTGAAACACTGGATAGCTTTTAGAGAAATATAAGTGGATTCACAAACTTATTATTGTAAATTGAAATCGAACTCAGTGCATAATTCGCATACTTTATTTCAATTATGAACATTGAGTCTTGAAATGGAAAGCAGCTATTTCTAACGATAACTAAAATTTAAGTTTAATCATATAAGGAATCTTAAAAATGTTATATTCTGTGATATACAGCGATATATTTATAACATTTCTGGTGTAGTCTTCAAGCAATGATTTCGAAAGCACCTTATAATTACGTCTGATTGCAGTTTGTTTCTATGGTTGTTTGGCAATTGGACTTGCTTACCTGGCTCGTGCAATGCAGGGCCCTGTCACACAGGTACACTTCAATTCTATATTATTATAAACCACCTTGGTGGTACAAGGTAATTCTATAACAGATATTTATAAAATAAATAAAAATACAAATTCAACAAAACAAGAGATGAAAGATGTGTAATATATTTGGATAAATATACGAAGTCTTTGGATTTTTTTGCAGTTAATTTTTGTGTAAACTTTGTTATTTTTGGAAAGAGGTTGGGTTACTCGTAAATATTGTTTCCTCAAATTCTCAAGTGTTTCGCAAAAATGTAATGATATTCATCAACAGTGCTTTTGCATCTATTATAAGCCTTATCACTCTAATTAAATATGGATTACCTTTTCATATATTCCTATTCTGGCAACAGCGGAGGAATAACCAAAACTTACTTTGGGTATCGTCACAATAGGCTATGATTTGAGTTTGTTTACACCCAAATATATGTTCCCATGTATTATCATTGTATGCTACAACTTCAACAGATGACCTGGACTGCTATAGGGGCCACAGGGGGTCCAATACTGGGTATGTTCTTCATGGGAGGCGCCTTTCCATTCGCTAACAAAGTGGTGGGTACAGCTTGATTCAGACCTTCACAAGGATTCATTTGTTAAAGATGGACCGTTAAAACAAAGCCCGAAGTTTATATTGTTGGTTCATGTTCACGATTCATGTACGTTTTTAGAGAACTTACAATGCATTAATGAATACCTTAGTCTCTGATTAAAGTAACACGATTCTGATTAATACAAGTTGCAAGATATTCACTAACGATACAAACTCGATAGACACAGATGTCTCTCAATCGAGTATTTCAATAAGAACAAACCTTTTTCATCAAGCAATTGCATCATCAACTTCTGACATTTAGTGCTTTGTTTATTAATAAATGTGCTTATGCTGAGTTGTAATGTGCAAAGTGTGGGTCCTCTCTTGGTCTTACAATGACGTTTCATTAATATCATCTAAAAAACCTGGCCATCATATGCATGCTGTTTTCGCCCCCATTGATGACCATAATTCTACTCTTATTGCACAACTGACTATTTATGTTGTTGATAAATTCATACACTCCTCAATATCTTTATACTCCCAGGGTGCCTTGGTCGGGGGAGTGGCCGCACTGACAGTGAACGTGTTACTAAGTGTGTACAGTCAACTGTACGGGGTCAGCGCCACGCCCCTTCACCCCGCCCCCGTCACGAACTGTACTGGTGAGGTACACGGGGTCACCTATCTCGACAACAACACGACCCCCGCCTATACAGCGCTCACCTCTACTATAGGAATCGATGAAACTGATGTTAATTATAGAGCGTATGTAAATTGATGAAATTAATGGAATATTTAACAGCATTTAACTATTCACATACTCTCACATGTGCACCATGACTAGAAAGGACATAATTCATGCAATTGCTCTCATTTTGAGATTAGGCCAATCTTTTAGCATGTTTCATACAACATAATTATACTGATAACCTATCCCTCTTGATGTAATTCATGTAAATACTCAGAGAAAACATTACACATGATTTTTACCAAATTTATGTATATTTTGTTTTGGAAGCCTGTTACTAAATAAAATCATTTGTTTATCAGTCAAATATGCTTTGTGTATGCAAAATTACAAATTTTATCAAGTCTAACTATCTTCTCAATCTAACTTATCAAGCGAGAGTGATGCGCGAGAAAAATAGCCATTTTTTCAAGGTTGTCTGACCGGCCATTCCACCTGTACGACATCTCCTACATCTGGTATAGCTTCATCGGCTTCGTGGTTGTATTAGTGGTTGGAGGAATCACCAGCCTTCTCACAGGTGGGTGGCTGTGGCATTGCATTTCTTCTGCTTAATGTGTGTCATAAATTGTTGGGTGACTTGAAGCTTGAATATAAAAAAAATAACATCGCATTTTATGGTTTCAATTAAGCCTCCCGTGAATATTTATTCTTTTTCTACCTCACGAGATGAGATAAACATGTATTTGTCAAGAAAAGAAGATTTCCTCTATATATCCGTTACAGGTGGCCGATACCCGGGAACAAGAGAGCCAATGCTGTTGTTTCCTTTCTCCCGCAAACTCTGGAAATACACGAGTTCATCAATCACCGATCTTCAGATGGCGTCTATGGATAAAGAGGAAATGACGGGCGAGAAGTTCAGTCATATAGCTATGTGAAAAACATTAACATAGTTGTTATGAGAGTCTGAGGAAGGCAATCCGAAGTTGTTATCATACAATACATTTATGTTTTCAGATAGTATGCTCAACTTCAAAGTTTTAAACTGTAGAATGACCTCACTGTGATCATTGAGAGATGACAGTTAGGTGTCCGTCAGCCATTGTTCTCATAATTTCGAATCCGTTGGTTCATGTTCGGATGTTGATGCAATTAAATACGGGCAAGAACTTATAATGTTGTAACGACATTTTGATATTTCAACAGGATGTATTAAATATCTTCGTTTAAATATACTCATGGTAATAATGATTGACACACCCTGATAGTTATGGGAATGAAATGTTATATAAACAACGGAACGTGTCAGTTTCGAATATTCTTTTGGTAAAACATGTTACTACTGGATGTCTTTTTGTGAATAGTGTTTTTGAGCATTTGCTATTTCTCCAATTGTATTTCAAAATACCAAAGAAAGAGGAATTTAAGAAAAATTAAATATATTCAAAAGAATTCATTACATGTGTCTTGAGATCTTGGCATTTTGTATTATTGGTATTCTGTTAAAGTGTTCGAGTGTTTTCATTTTGGTTCTAATAAATAATGAAAAGTTGTGTTTGAAAAAGACATTCCGCTGAACCGAAACATACACACAATCTTTCACGGAGATTCATTCGCACATAATACATACATGGCAAGTATGATTTAGTTTACATCATGTGTTTGTGCCATTTAATTTTGAAAATACCATAATATCGAAAAAATGTAATTGTCCATGCATTTAATTTGCTACAAGCCATGTTCTGTTTTGGGGTTTCAACCATTTTTACCATGAGTATATTTTACTTTGATACACTGTACGCACAAGTGAACCAAGTGACAAAACACATTTTGCAGTTTTCTTGCCAAAGGTATGTTGTTACAATACATAAACACAGTTTAGATTAACCGTCGAAACACGTTTACCACGTATAATGATAGTTTTGGTGAAATGTTCACATACATGATATTAAATACTCAATTATCCTTAAATGTGATTTGGGATTAAAGAAATGACAAATGAACTCAAATACTCATGATTGTGTTGATTTACACACGCAGGTTTGAAACTTGCAGTTTTGATGACGGACAGTCTCCACTGGATATTAATGTTTAATATGTTATATATATAAAATCTATATCTTTATTGCCCGGGGGAGAGCGAGAATGTTCAGAAGTCGCTCTGAAACAGTGGTTGCTGTGACAAGAACACATATCCTCCTATCGACAATATTACCTCAGTTAGTTTCAATCACAAGGGTAATAATAAGACACATGTCAATAAGGAAATGCTTTGTATGAGACATGTCATAAGCAGCGTTCGAAATAATCGCCGGTCCGGAGGCCCGGGGCTGGCTGTAATGACATTGGGCCGGCAGTTTCAAATATCTACGGGCACTTATGGCCTTTGAAATTATCTATTGACTGTATGTTTTTTATTTTCAATTTCCAATTGTTTTCCCGTTTAAATCACGTTTGGAAATCATTACGATCCATTTCTTAAAATAACTAAGTTTCACTTTCATACAATACAATGTACAGTATAAAGGAGAGATTTGATAACAAAAAAAGGTTGAATACATAAAGATTGACCTTCGGGACCTAACTTGTTTGGGTAGGTAATTGCAAGATTCATTTTAAAAAGTAATATGAAATCAAAATATTGCAAAATGTTGGTATATATTATATTAGATAAGATGTGCTATGAACTGATAATCGTTCTTATTTCTTGATGTAAGTTTTTTTTAAATATTTATTTGTTTCAAACGAAGATGTATTCAGAAGATCTGTTTGTTATTTAAATAGGCATCTATTTGCACAATTTATATTTCAAATGCCCATTTCAAAACCTCACTTTTGTCAAAATACTCATGTCACTATGATGTATGTCAATATCCATAGTGGTTAGGTAATAATTCACCTCATGCCTTATGTAGTGACTCAAATGTAATGTAATATAGTATATATTATACTGCTGTGTCTTTATATTGCTGTTGTACATACATATTATAACACGTAAAATGATATTAAACTTTTTCAGATGAGTGCGTTTCGTACTCCCATTATTAAAGAAAATTTCAAGCAACTATAACTATTTTGTTTACTTCACAAAAAACTTTAGAAAAAGAAACGTGAAAGCACATAATGCTTTTGAGGTAGCTTCTGTATTTCCATAATTCCTACATCTCTAACGACAGCATGTGCTGAGCAACGAACATATGTGAGAAAAAATGGCGTATCCTTTTTCTTGGAGTTCAAACATCACAAATACAGAGTTTTTCAAACAACCACGAGCAACAATACAGGCACGCATCCGCATTAAAGTGGTGATGATGCTATAGATGTACGTGCTTACGGTGCGCAAGAGAATCAACCGAAAATAGCCGTCTTCATTGGGCGTGGTTTTCATGAATGTTATTTCCTCGAATCACAGTTTTCCACGATTACAATGGACTTTCATATTAGTTATTGCTTCAGCATAACGTGGATACAACCATTAATTATATTTCAGAAGTTATTGCATCTTTCATTTTAAGGACAATCAAGTAGGCGTTTCTTTTGGCCGACAGTGTATAATTTCTATAAACATTGTATAGGGACTGCGAACTGTTTACAAACATGACGTCACAAACCACACGTGATGGGCAGCAACGCGAGAGCAACAATGACTTGCATAAAAGCGAAAAAATTCAGTTAGTTGTCCAATTGTGAGTAATTCTTATCGGTTGAAGCCTGGGAAAATACATTAAGAAGTCGATATGTCGGTCGGATACATGTGTTTGGCCCGATCTATGTCGATGATAAGCCTCGCTCAAGAATGTTTTGAGTGTTACACAATTGAAGGTTAACTCCATGAAACGTTGACACGTTTTCCTGATTTGTTTTCCAAAATCTTGAGCAATTGTCATACTATATTTAAGACAAACATGATTCTGTCTCAACACTTAATCAATCATGACTATGGTAACATGGACATGAAAAACATTCATTAAATAAGACTTACTATGTAATACAAAGAAAATCACATTCGTACTTATACAAACGTACAGCAATCACATTTATTTTGAATTCCCCTAATGATATACCATGTGCTTATATCATCATATATATGCTTGTTATAAACTTGTATAACCAACACTGAAGGAAATAAATTATAGATAATTTTGATAAGTAACCAAGAGAAAATGCTCTCACTGATGTATTGTACAAACACTTTCTTACAATAAGTTATGTTACATGAACATTCACATACCCCGATTTCAGCGCAGTACCACCCATGGTTCGCTAGTTCCAGCCACTGCTCGCAGGTTTCACCGCAATGCATAGCCACATGGCGTTGCGGGCTTTCTCCCTGCCAAAATACTAGCAGCCGCGATATAAGTGAAATACTCTAAAGGCCGGTTCACACTGTGCCGAATTTGACAAAAGATGGAAACACGAATTTGAAAATGTTCAAATTCGCAAAGGATCGTAAGCAATCGGGCCATTCGTAAACGCATCTTAAGCATTCGTTTGGTCATCGGCGGAATTCTTCTCTGTTCGGCGGCAACATCGGGAGAGCGAGCAAAATATTTGACATGTTAGTTTCGTGGTGCATTCGTGTCCTCATCGTGCCCTTCGTATGTCTATCGAGATGACATCGTATGATTCGTATCATCATCGTATTTGCCTTCGCCTGTCCATCGGAACCATAGGGCATATTTCCCAAGCGAAGGCCATACGAATGTAACACGAAGATGACCGAAGTCATAAGAAGACAACGCGACTGCGATCATACCTTGCAAGAATGCAAACGGTGATTATACCATGTCGTATTGACTAGGTTACGAGGGCATTTACTACATCAAACGGTTTATGTCAATATGAGACATGTAATGATATAAATATTACATATTATAACCTGTGTAATATATGTAACAATACCTCTATATATCACAATGAGTATGAAATATATAGTACCTTATATTTACCACTTAGGTATACATGCATCTGGAAAATGTATCTGTACTATAAAAAAACCTCATTACGTACATCTATAAGCCTGCATTATATTAAACATGGAATGTATTCATATAGGTATCGTATATAAATACATATATGTCTTATATATATATATGTATGTGTGTGTAATGAATATATTCTTACTTAAGTTCCATCGTGATAGCATCGTAATGCTAAACGATGGTTATACGCAGGTAATCACGAGGATTGAAGATAGTCGCGTTGCCTTCTTGTGACAATCGAGGGGCAAAGTGTTTAATATTTTGGCAATGGTACCGATTGACAGACGATGAGAGTACGATAATGAAAAGAAGTAACAAGATTGCATCTCGATGGTCGTGCGAAGGGAAAGATTGAGACACGAAAATGAAGATTCGCACGCGGGTTCGGAAGTTTTTTTAACACACAAAGATTTTTGAACATCCGCCGATGGTGCAACCGAAGGCGGAAAGGGTCACGTGATTTCCTGCTGTCATGGCAACTCACGCTAGACTGGTTTCAGCAACTTTATTGACTATATGTTTGCTCCATTGCTCAATAGTCATCCTAATTATATAATTAACTCATAAGCTTATCCAGAGTGGTAATTGGGTAGTGGGGATTCAGGGGTTCGACATTTTGTATTTTTCTTTTTTAAATTAGAGAAAAACATTTTATAATTTTAAAAACTTCAAAAATGTTGTATGTAACTTTGATATGTAGCACCATGCACCAAGTTCCATATATAATATAACATCTTTTAAAATGATTCTCCATGGTGTATAAAGGAGTAATCAGAGTTAAAAGAGAAAAAGTGCGGTTAACTCATTTCGGCAATATCTTGTTTTCATAGCAGTAATCAGGTTTATGCTTTCTCTGCCATACTAAAACAAAGTCTATATTACGCTGTTCCAGTATTTCCTAACATTTGAAATTAAGCTTTCCCGGGCCGACACCGAGAGGCCAACCGTCACAGCAACAGAGTTATATAATGTGGATGTCACGTGATGTTTGTATCACCAAGCTCATCTTCGTATTCTCATCGCATACTCGTCGAACTCTTCATTCGACGTCGTGTTGCCATCATGCTGTCATCGTGTTGTATTCTTACAGACTATATAACGTTAGGCCAATGCGACGATCAACCCGACATTCGCATTGCATTCGCATTGTAGTCGTGTGTTACGTCGTATTACATCGTGTTACATCGTATTGCCTTTTGACTGCATCGTACCTGCTCCGGATTTTGATTAGTTTTTAACCAAAATCGAAACCAAATTCGTGCGAAATGAGAATTTTCTAATTCGTGTTGGCATCTTTTGTCATATTCGGGACAGTGTGACCCGGCCTTTAAAAGCGGCGTTAACTCACCTCACCTCCCCTCACCTCACCTCACCTCACATACCCCGAGGGGCAAAAGAAGCAATGAAACAAAATGTTGCTGCTGGATTTTGAATGTCTTTGAACAGATATATATCATCAAGAGGTATATACAATTTCATATATGACAGTATGATACTTCATAATTTATATCTGTTCAAACACACACGAGGTGCTTGAAACAGGTAAACAATTATGGAATATGGAAATCATCTAGGTATAAGATGTTATCGGCATAATGTATCTTCTTGGACTTCTTGACGCATCATTGTTGTAGAACACCATAAAACAACCCTAAAAGACCTTTTAGACTCTCTTATCTCGTTTAGGTAAGGAATTTAGAAAACGGCGATTTAAAACGCGTATTTCTCAGAAATGTGAACAGATAATGTTTTGAACTTTCAAATTGAATTTAGTTGGCTTCTGAAGACATGCCCTGAGTTCAGTAGCACGAAATTTCCCGGGATGTTCGCGAACACTCAATATTAAAACCTGGATGCCCGCCGCGAACATTGTGTTACTGAACGCAGGGATGATGTATCTCGACTTCAGTCGTATGTTTGTAACTAAACTAAACTACGAGGGGCGTTCAATAAGTGTTGCAAGCGGGGCATTGGTGTTTACATAAACAGTGTCAGCTTATAGCAGGTGTTACTATAGTCAAAACATAACATTGACACATGTCAAAACAATTTCTAGACATAACAATTATTTAGATATAATAGCTGCGCTGACCTAGGGGTCTCCATAATCATGGATTCTCTCAAACATGAACAATGTGCTGTGATCAAGTTCCTTACTAAAGAGGGATGCAAAGCTACAGAAATACATAATCGTATGTGTAATGTGATGGGTAAGGATGCTCCTAACTTTTCAACAGTTTGTCGCTGGTCTCTTCCGTTCAACCGGGGCAGGGAGTCCTTAGACGATGACCCACGGTCAGGCAGGCCATCTGAAGTCACCCGACCGGAAGTTATTGCCGCTATCGAAAGACGGATTTTAGCTGACCGCCGTGTTAAAGTTTCGGAACTGTCTTTGAAATTCCAGATATCAGTTGGAAGTGTTGAATTCATGACCATCTTGGTACGTCCAAGGTATCTGCAAGATGGGTACCCAGAAACCTCACAGCACAAGATCGCCAGAAAAGAACCGAAAGTTGCATGGAGCTCCTGGATCGGTTTAATGCGGATGAAGCCAGGTTTTTGTCTCGTCTGGTGACAGGTGACGAAACCTGGATCCACCACTGGGACCCGGAAACTAAACTGGAATCCAAGCAATGGAAGCACCCGAGTTCACCGCCTCCCATGAAGTTTCGCACTCAACCATCAGCTGGCAAGGTTATGGTGACAATCTTTTGGGATGCAAAAGGCATATTATTAATTGATTACTTGCCAACCAAAACTACAATGAATGGTCTATATTATGCCAACCTAATGCAAGAATTGCGAAAGACAATTCGACAGAAACGCCGTGGAATGTTGACACGTGGTGTTCTGATTTTGCATGACAACGCTCCAGTCCACAAGTCAAGAGTTGCACAGGCCGCTATACGGGATTGTGGATTCGAACAGCTTAACCACCCACCCTACAGCCCAGACCCAGCCCCCAGTGACTACTTCCTGTTCAGAAACCTGAAATCCGCCCTACGTGGAAGGCACCCCCGGGATGACGAAGACGTCAAAGCTGCCACAGAGGCGTGGTTAGGGGGGCAAACGGAAGACTTCTACAAAAGCGGCATCAAAAGTCTTAAAGAGAAATGGAATAAGTGTATTGAGGTGAAGGGTAACTATATTGAAAAATAAAAGTAAAAAATTGACTACGCGAGTTGGTTTTATATTGAAGTTGCAACACTTATTGAACGCCCCTCGTAACTAACTAAAATCGCAGACGGAACAACGCATGGCATGACAGGTTATCACGTGAAATCAAATGGCGACTATCTAATTTGTTGTTTTTTTTAACATTGAGAATATACGAGATCACACATTCTTTTAAAAAACATGATGTATTCATGTTATCAAATAAAAACATTAGATTTCATGTCTTTTTGTAGTTTATCTAGAAAAGAGCAGCACATTCATAGCAGGCGATTTGGCCGATCGTGCCTTGGATATTTAGATCTCAACACAAGCAGAAGTTGAATAACTATTCTGTGATGCTAACGATGGAGTTAAATATCAAAATGACCAACAACAAAGCACCCTCATAGTGTACAGATGCAGAAAAAAAACAGAAATATATACAGACACAATGTATGGCCTTGGACAGCGAATAACGGGAGATTGATTCTATACAGGAGAGCTTAGCAAAGTTATTTGCGGTGTCGTAAGAAGTGTCGATCGGGATACGGCAGGTCAATTATGATGGACGTGGAATTCACTTTGTTGTCAAAACAAAGCAGAACATATTAAAATAAGGTGGAAAAGGCAACCTACATCACGGAGCAGAGTCCCTGGCTGTAGATGACACGTTAAATAGTTACAAAATCCGTTGTCAGTCATCAACACACTCTGGTCAGTCTGATGGCACAATACCATTCATTTTTGAGATTTTGATCTAGAAATATGTGCATGTGATGCACTGGGATGTCCCCCTCTCCAACTTTCAATCCGACCTAGTCATCTTACCCATATATTTCACTTATGCCAAAAAGGACCATCCAAAAAGGTTAATCTATTAAAATAAATGAACTTGTTTCCATGTAGCATCTTAGTTCAAATTGTGTCCCTTTTCTGGCCTCTTTGTTGAAATTTTTTCCACGGTAACCAGAAAAAAATCCGAATGATCTAAGAAGCAAAAGGCTTACATGACATCAATAGATTCCTTGGTAAATACCCAAGGCATGCGCATTAATACTATGTATGGAAGTATATAGATGTGAAATGTATTGAAAGAAAATCTGCGATCAGCCATGTTTTGATCAGCCGCTATTTTTGGAGTGGGTAACTGCAGTTACCCAACACAGTGTAGGAGAGGTGTATTTTGATCGTTTCTAGAAATGTCAGTGTCATGGTTTCAGAGGTTCTTTCTACTCGTATCAACTCCTTTTTCGTTGATTCCGTTAGCGATTGGGTCATCAATGTTAATTTCATCAGCATCAGGGACAGGGTTCCTCTAATGTCAAGAAGTAATGACTGTTGTCGAAAATTACCCTTTTAGTGCAAATCTGTTCACTATAGTTACATTATTCAGTGGAACATATATATATATATATATAAATATATATATATATAATATATATATATATAAATATATATATAACTGGCATACATGTAAATGGGACGCATGAATTCGGTTTCTCATCGTGTATTAAGCTGTTGGTCGAGTTTCATTGAAAACAAGTTATTGTCAAATATTTGGCGTGGCGTGTATCGCTTAGAAACAGCGTTTGAAAGACATATACCTATATAGACCCTACCCTAATACTATATAAAAGGAAAGGGATGACGCGGTCATTTTATTATTCAGGTTGTTTCTATATATTCCGATAAACGCGAATTGAGAATACTAGTTAAACGTTTCCCTAAACAGCTAAGAATTGTTATCGGTATGTATGAATTAGGGTCAGATGGATCACCTTTAGAATTATAAATAGGTTTTATAACACCCGTTACCCATGCCTCAGGTATTGATCCAGTCGAAAGTAGCGATTTGAATAGAAGTACGTAAAGATGTCCCATTTTCTCAAAGGAGTGTTCAAGATATTCGTTTACTATAGTGTCTAAACCTGCAGCTTTATTTGACTGAAGAGCCAGGACAGTTTTACCGACTTCGTCAATTTCTTCATTTAATTCTTGTTTGGCTGGTTTTGGTTTAAGAATCCTCATTCAAGTCGAAATCAGGGTTTTCCGTATTGTTAAGATTTCTAAACAAATCATAAAATGATTTTAAATCAACATTGTATTTTTCGCTTTCCTTATTAGGGTTTAGTAATTTCCAAAATTCCCGGGGCGATGTTTTTATTTGTTTTCGGAAATTGTTGCTAACGAATCTCGTGTACTGTTTAGAATATCGTTTTAAACAACGTTTATAAAATTAAGCCGGTTGTCGGAAATGTAATCTACTTTCCTTTGTCTTAATACTGTAAAAGTTACTTTTAGCCGATCTATAATGTCTTCTCATAGTTTTACTTTCCTTTCAAAACCATACCTTTATGTTTGGATTTACGGTAAACTTTACGTGTTCCGCATCGATTAGCACGTGCATTATATCATTGGCTAACTTGTCAACCGTAGTACCTGGGTCAATATTGCGCTATTGACTGCTGTGTCTGTCAACTCCTTCATCGGGCTTGTGTCGAGGTTTTGTTTACATAAACATGGCATGAAGGCGTTATCATTAAGATATCACATCACAATGTAGGTACATGTGTATCGCGTTGCAATTTGCTGTCACCCACTTGTCATATCAACACTATTCTTGCAATTTTGGTTGATTAATAAACTCATAGTAATCGATTTAAACGACACTTGATACAGTTTGTAATAAATTTGTACGTTTTAAATGTTATGCTGTTCTACATCCTCGGTTACCCAGAGTTTTTGTATTATGGTCCGTTACCCTCCACTATGTCACCCCTGGGAAACTCTATCTACTCAAATTACCCGCCATTGGCTGGCGTGACGAAGTCAGTAACCAGAGAAAAAGCTCAATAGAATAAGACGAACATGGTCAAGGGAGATAACCGGTAACGGATGGCTAACAAAATGACCACGCATACTTTGCAAAGAAGTGATATGAATCTCGCAGGTCCAAGCTGCGTAGCAGTTTGATTGGCTCATGCCGGCCAAGGGCGGGTAATTTGAGTACAGATTTCTCTTATTGAGTTTCCCAGGGGTGATATAGTGGAGAGTAACGGAGCATATATAAAACCCTGGTTAACCGAGGATGGCTGTTTTAATGATGAACATATTTTAATTGGATTTTCGTTAACGAATTTTCAGTTTTCATTGCGAGGAAACAACAGGAATTCATTGAAATTCATGGTAGCTATATATTCCTGAAAAAGCACTTTCAATCAGATGTGACAAAATGTGTAAAATGATAAGAATTTGACAATGGTCAAGCAATACTGGAATTTGACATCTCGAAGGAAGGCGCATTGGACTATAGAGAGCCGCTTCCCGTTATACATCACGGATAACAACGTGTTGGAGGAGCAAAATTACTGCATATGGTGCAAGAAACATTCAAACATCCGTTTGTCTGGTTGCCTTGTCATGGTACGGGGATTCTCAATCCGGGACATCCTGCCCAATAACTCATTTTGACAATCATCCTTTAGCAACTCATCCATTTTTCATTAATGACAATGATTGACCTGTATTGTGAAGGCGTATATGTGTTTGTATGTTCAAAAAACGCCAGCGCCCACTCAATGGTCTGCCATTAGAACAGATTTGAATAACTTGGATATGTATTGAACATCATTTGATGTCGAATCGAAGGCATGGAAGATCCTCATCCTAAAAATCCTGCAACTCTAAACACGTGTCATTAGCCCTAGGCACAATGCCCATCATCCGGAAGAGAACCAGGTCCTCGACGCATTCAACGAGCTCTTCTTCCCCGGACATCTCAAGCATCTCCAATGGGTGGCAGGTGTGAGACTTTGCAGGACACAGAAATATTCCAATACAAAGTCCACCGTCACAAGATTCTCTGACTCAAATTCTGATTCTAAAATGGACCCTGTTCCGAGGAATTAAATCTGCAAAACAGTCCATATCGGGATACGAACTGGTTCTATAGATTCATCGCCACAAGGTGTGAGGACACCCCGTATTTGCGCGCGTTCCGTACCAGTTTAACGCAGACAAATCCCAGTCAAAAAGCTGACCAATCACATCATAGTTTTTAAACGGTCGCCGTTTGGAAGCATTCGGACAAAAGGATAGCTGTTTGGAGTTATCTGTCCCTAGCTTCTCGCACCGAAAGCTTTTGTTGGAAGTCCTGTGATTGGTTAACTGAATTGCTTAAGAACATTGGAGTCTAGGGGCTTCTATCAGACTGTTTTGCGAGGAAACCTCTGAACGATATGAGTTCGATTCCAATAAATGTATTATTTTGCCACTTGCATTCCTCGGAAAACTGTCTAGACTGCGCTGACTCCAATAACTCTCTTTTTTATGTAAATTGGTTACTCATAGCTACAAATGTAAATAGTATAGCATGTGATATTTCATTTACAAGTAGACGCATGCAGCTGTACAGTTTTATAATGTTTGTTAACATGTAAAGAGCACACATTCGCTATTAAGACTAGAGCGTGTTACCCATCGCGAGATTAGCGCGAGTACTATTGAGTGGATTATTTTATATTTAGGTTCACCATAGTAAGAGTAATGTTCCAAAAGAGTTTTGTGACTTGACCTTCATTACTTATCAGTTTACTCTCGTAAGATTGTTGGCGACCTTGAAATTATTCTCAAGGTCAAAGCTGAAATTTGATTTTGATTTTTTTTCGGCATGTTAAGCTTGTCAGCGTCCTTGAACGTCATTGAAATGTGTATTTGCGGCAGGGTATCATGTCACCTGTCATGAAAATGTTTGATATGCATCAACAAGATATTGGGCTGATCATTACTGATACAACGATCAATGATCAACAGATAGGCGTTGATGAAACCTGTCCACGGATCTAGTTTGTGAGTGTTTGGTACAGTCACGGGACGCTTTATTACAGCAGATAAGGACACTTCATTCCGAGGACAACAATGCTGCTAAATAAGTTAACTGGAAATATATTAGGTGTCGCCATTGTCATCACAGGTAGGTAGTTTTGTAAATCTTTGTTATCAAGATAAGACATTCTGCATTAATGTTACATCAATCGTAGACTAGTTGGCTTTCCTTGCCATCAAACGCATGTAGTGTCAATGTTGACTTTGTCGGATGATATTATAATAATGTTAAAGTGATAGAGTATTTGGCGCACACTGCATGGCAATGACTTGAGACAAATGTCGTAGTACTGTCAAAGAAATTATATGTCTAATACTAGGTATTGTAATATTTTATTTACATCTGTAGTTTCACTCTTCGGTTAGACACATTTTAATTTAATTTTAGTTTCTAACATCAGGAGATTAAAGTAGAGCAAAAGATCATTTCTATTTTTTTTAAATAATTTCTTTAGCGATACATGTCAAGTTTTACGACAAAATCATGTACTGGAAGGGTTTACTCGATCCGTTACTAAAAACAGCAGATAATTCGTGATAATGATAAACTGAAACATCCACCTCTGATTGTGACTATCACCTTTGTATCGGTTGTCTTTGTAAAAAAAACTGACTTCCTACAAATATCTGCTTTGCCAACTGGAGACACTCTTAAAATAAACAAAAAATGAAAAATATGACCTATCGGTAAAAGTGTGCCTCGTGTTCATTGTGGCGGGGGACATGGTGACGTTTGTGACAATTACTTCTATCAAGTTTCTCTTCGTATTATAAATCTTGTTTGAATAAAGGCTTTGTTTCTCATATCTATATTTATGTACTTACGACTTGGACGGCAATGGTGCAAAGAACTGTACCAATGTAGTTGGTTGTAGGAGATTGTTTCCCTAGCACAACCTTTGTAATCAAAAGTTATACATTGAGTCACAATTATAGCTTCAATGGGTTGTTTTCGGAAACTATTGCATCTAAGTGAATGAAAGTGTGTTATGTGATCCCTCAAAAGAAAGCCAGTCTTTTAAAATATGTTTAAAAAATTATGGTTGTTGAAATGTGTCATAATGTAATATGTGCCAAACGTAGCTAAGATGACGGGAGTGTGGAAGTCATGCTCAACTTTGTCTTGACATTTTAGTCCAGGTTCACCCTTGAATTTAGAAACAGTAAACATAACAATGAGGAGTTACATGAAAAGTTGTTTTTAAGGATTTGTCCACTATGGCACTTATGGTTCATATTTATATCCCCCCATTAACTAAGGAGTCGGTACACAAGATTTCAGCTTCACAGCACCGTTCGTTCTTGAGAGGAAGATAAAACAAATATAGTAATCTATAGAAGTTTAACGGAATCACGTTACAATCATTTTGTAATGATCCGCTTTAATGTTCTCCAGACATCGGCTCACAGGTCGAATTAAAGAGATTGTACATGAAGGGTATTGGTGAGCCGTTTTGGTTGGTTTTTAATCATGTTGAGGAAGAATTGATAAATTGGTGCATTTAAAGAATCGTAGCGAATAGGTGCTACGTAGTAGCGCTACATAGATGCAATCGCGTTCAAGAGAGGTTTAAATAGAAATGATAAGATATTTACACCAACATGACCCCTTCCATGTTAAAAATGTTGTAAATTTGTGCAGAATCAGGCACATGTATTAATTTTCACATACAATATGTCCTTATCATCAACAATAATTTTTGAAGAAACATTTGAAATTAAATGTTCTTTTTTAAAAAAAACATAAACAAAACATGTAGAAATATTATTTGACTGCTGACTGAACACTTTTACTTTTCAGTTTTAGAATATGACATCGAAAACTTGAGGTATTTGCAATTGAAAATCATACATATCATTAAATCAACTGAGGTGAGTGATATTTTTTGCCTGGCAGTTTAGTTAACTATAATCGGAGATGCTTTCCTCAATAGAAGGTATTATGATTGTCCTAATGTTAATAGCTTCTCACTGATACTTCATCCTTGTGTGCGACTGATAAAAGAAAGACAGTGGTTGTACTTAATAAACCTTCTGATGACATAGACATGCTAGTTAAAAGAAAGCTTATATGCAATCTTAACGGAAACATGGAGTGTATTGTAGAGGACAACAGTGCATTGATTTGCTGACTGACTGAGACTGAGTAGACAATGACACCAATCAATGCTTTACATTACCTGGAGGATGAAACAAATAATCCAATTGTAAATCTGCACAGGAACAGGACAGGAAGTTCTTCAAAGTCTACATATAATTGATTGAAAAGGGTATTACTTTCCGTTTACATCTCAAATGCATTGTCTGTAGTCTGCATTGTGTGGCGGTACACACACACTATTCATCAATACAGTATGTTTGTTATAAGCATATGTCAGGGGAAAGTTTTAAGCCAAATTTTTAAAAAACTATTAAATTGATGTATTATGTATTCTTTAACAAACGTTTCTGATTCAAGTCTGAATCATATTAAGTAACAGTATAACAAAGGAGGACATTTTCTATTGATAGTCTACTTTCAATGCTTCAAATCATTAAAACTCCATGTAAATTCATTTATCGTGATAAAGAAGATTTCCCTAGACATTGTTCTCCTTCTTCACATCAAGTTCTACATTATCAAAGAGCAATTACAACGATTTGTGGCAATAAAATATGATCATCAATAGATGATATTGCCTGTAAGACTAAGCTATCCCTTTCCTAAAAATCCACATTTCAAATTTAACTTAATTATTGTAATAAACTTTTTATTAACAATCATTTTACAACATGCCGCATGACGCTATAGTTAACTATACTGAACCAGCAAAAGAAACGCGAGTTTTAATTATTATAGTTTCTGTTTGCATATCAACCTATGGTTTGCCATATCATTAGTTAATGTCAGAGACCATCTTGAGCTATTGGTACTCTGGAGAAAACAACCACGTGTTGTCATTGTAACATGATCTGCATGAGCTTGGTCAAATTAAAATTACACCTACTGTAATCCGAGACTTGCTCTGTGAAAAGGACCCGCATATTGTGACTCCAGTTTCAATGTATAAGAAGTTAATGCTTGGCAAAAAAACCGTGAAATTTTCGGAAACCGGGATATTGGCCGATTGCATGCTAAACAGTTTGCAAGGACTGTAAATGTGCTAGTGGAACACCTTGGTACCGAAAAGAATGCAATACCTTGAAGTTTAACCAAAATGAGACCAATAGAACAATCGGAATGAAATTCAAAATGACGCCATAATGTCACATCAACACCAGCAAACACAGGGGTTGTGCATCAAACAACTTCATGGGAGTGTTTGCACAAGTTCCAATTGCATTTAAAAGCCCATTGGGCTCTTCATCATCTGAACAGGAATGTGGCTGCACAAGATAATGCTCTGCAGAATTTCTACTCCAGTATTGACTTTTCGTTATTTCTGCATGTTGTTCAACACGTTATTAATATCATGTCAACAAAGTTTGAATGGTCTGATATTATAAATTTGCTCAATGCAGCGTTATCAGTACGTTACGAAATTGTTACAGTGGACTCGCATTTCTCTTGCTGTTCATTATATAATCGCGGTAGATAATTTTCTATATTTGTTTGTTATTCTTCACAAAGTTCTAAGTTATTTTTTGCTTCTCTTAACACATGTAGTCATTTTTTACACACAATCGTATGTGATTTAAATATAGAAGAAGAAGAAGAAGTGAGTGAGTGAGTGAGTTATTGTTTAACGCCGCTTCGGCAGTATTGCAGCCATCAGCGGCGAGATATTTAATTTATTAGCCTAATTTAAAAAAGAAAATTGCTATTGAAAAAAAAACATGGCACGAAGGCCGTAAAAACATCAGCGTATTATCACAAGTTGAATAAAAGCTGATAATGAAAAGTTAAAATTTACAATTTGTCAATAAGGTGTATAGCCTTCAAAAAATCTAAAACATGATGCTCACCGAAATGAGTAAAAGCTTGATTGATTGAAATAGAAGGATAAAAAGTTTCCCTGATATGTGCAGTGTCCCAACACTCACATAGAATGTGTTTGATTGTGAGAGGACAATGACAGGGTATACATACTGGGGGATCTTCCCCCTTTAAAAGATATGAGTGAGTAAGATGAGAGTGTCCAATACGACATCGTCGTAGGACACAAGCTTCCTGCCGGGTAAAAGAGGATAGAGATTTGTAACCTAAATGAGATTGAATAGTGTGAAGTTTGTTATGATGTTGTTGGTCCCATTGGGACTTCCAACGTTGTTTAATGTAAGATTTAATAGCAGGTTTGGAATCCGTATATGGAACTTTGGTAGGAGAAATATGTTTGAGGTTTAATGCTGATTTAGCAGCTGAGTCAGCTTTGTTATTACCTCTTATACCCATATGGCTAGGAAGCCAGCAGAAGACGATGTCGCATTGGAGACAAGAATTATGAAGTAATAAAATATCCCTGATAATTGGGTGATCACTCTTACAGTTTTTAATTGCTTGTAGGCAAGAAAGTGAATCGGAAAAAATAATGTAATTATTAGGGGTTTGTTTGTTTCTGCAGTAGAAGAAGAAGGAGAAGAAATGTTTATTTGTGTGTCACGCCACAATCAAGCATATAAGGATACATTATAAAAACAAGTTATTTTTAAGATTGAGGGTCCAGCCAGTAAATGACTTATGAGACACGTGTGTACATATTAAAACAATATACAATATACAATAAAAGCATGAACTACATTATATAGTAAATGTTGATAAAATATATAAGATATAAGAAATGCAGTAAAATAATATTAAATATAAAACAGTGTTTCTAAGATAATTTCCTTATATACATTTGATTAAGAGTGGAAGCTAAAAGAGGCTGCACAAAAGCGTGTTGCATAATTGAGGTAAATTGTAAAAAACTATCCATATTGTAAAATTTATTAATTTTCTTTCCAGCAAGGGTAAACAGGTTGAAACGTAAATCTGAATAAAAAGGGCAATCCATTAAAAAGTGATTTTCCTCTTCCACAATATAAACATGCCTCGTCTCTGCACAACCTTGACATATTCTGTCACTGAGGGGAATGGGAGGCTTGGAGTACCTGCCGGTTTCGATTCAGAGTTAAACGTTACCTGCTTAATAAGCTGACCAAATCCGCAAATTAAACCTAATTGCCGAAGCCAGTGTTATCATTAATGTCCACTCTTTTCTTAAACTCTTTTATTTTGTGACCCCAAATATTCTTACTTTTAATATAAAAGAAACTAAAAATATCACTTCTTCGTCCCATGACTCCTTAAGTTTCAAACTGTAACACACCAGACTACCATCACAGGGATACTAAAAGTTGAGCAGGAGTACCACTGTCTAAAATTCCCGCTGACCAGACATTTAATTTCGTTCCTGAAATAATAATTATTTCATATGAGCAACCCCCTCTAAACGTGTATCCTTCTACTCAGGGTTAACTGATGTATCACTTTAGTGCTGAACATGATTCATTTTAATTCAGAAACTTCATGTTATCTGGAAACAGAAACATAGAGGGTGGTAGCTCTAACAAAACATAAACACATAAACTTCATGCCTAAACAGTTTAGTAAACCTGCGCCCTTTTAGTGTCATGTAGACAAAGGCTGCAGTGAGCACAGGGGATCTCGTTTTCCCTAAGCGTTCATCCCTTTGAACTTTGGTATATGGCACCAATTGCAACAGAAATGATTTCAGCTATATAAGAGTGCTAACGATGTAAAGAATCTAGGAAAATCTAAGTAGTGGAACAAGGTCAAATTTGGGGTCACTGAAGATTTAGAAATATATTTTAGAATCAAAATTGTGTTGTCTGTTCTTGACTTCGATGTGATCCATTTAACATTAACAATCACATCGATTACATGACACAATTAGCATTTATAAAATCTCCAACTTCATACAAAAAGAAAATAACAGCGTTGCAATCTGCAGCAATTGCAGCGACATGAAGGAGAACACATTCGAAGAAAAACATATCATTGTGCGAGGATATACTGAGGATATACGACGATATTCATGGATTATCAAACTCGTGATGAAAACAGGTTCGTCATTCTTATCATTGGACACATTGCAGGTTGCTATTCGTTTGTGAAATACTTGCAAAATCATCACAATGTATAAGTCTGATTATATGTACATTTGTACTTTCGGTATTTACAAAATGATTTAGATATACGTCACGTGTATGTTATCTTGGAGAGCGATACACAAGTCCTTGGTTGTTTTTCATCATAACAAAACATTACCACGTAAAACGAAAACATTATTTCATCAATCATCTTTATTTCAAGTATGTAGGCCCCTGGGCCCAAATACAGGGATACACAATTCATATACAATACAGCATGCAACATGTTTACAAATTTACAAATGCGAGAAAACACGCAATTAAACAAATACTGATACATTAAGCTTTTTACACCGTTTCTCGTATGTGTAAACAAATAAAATGACTCATTTTTTTCATTATAGATTAATCATTATTGTTAGAATATTTTTAAACATATGAAAGATGCGTTTACATTTTTCGGTAGGTAATTTTTTCTTAATTCGCTATAAAATGGACATATAATGAGAAAGTGAAATTCATCTTCTATTCCATTATTACAAACCGGGCAAATCCTTAAAAATCTATCTATTTTCTGCCATCTACATTTGTACCTTCATTTATTAGTAATCGTAGCAGCCCCGATCGAAATTTGACAAGAATTTTACGAAATCTGTAATCTACAATCTCAAAGAAATATTTTTCTGGTGTCAGCAAACTTTTAAATTATCTATATAAATCGTTTCTCGTACTATTATTTAGTGTTGAATGCCAATTTTGGTAGAACATATCTCTATCCCTAGTTTTAAAAGTGTTTACAAACAAAACTCTGTTTCCTATACATTGTGATAGCCAGACATCCGAATCCATGGGAGAAGAGAAGGTTTTTGTAGAACATGTTTCGATTAATATACATTCCTCACCTATCCGCTGCGCAAAGAAATCAATCTTTAGGGAAGTGATCTGAACATTGGTTGGCACAACGTTTCGCTCGAACAAAATCAGTTCATTTGCCATCAAGCGAGACATCAGAGGGAAACTTGTAAAGTCAAACTTGATAACAGAATTACTCGAATAATTTACAGCAGAACAGTGGTGTGGCATTTTTGCAAAGTGTAGATATAACAGATCGACTGACCGATCCCCCAGTGTTAGTAAGCGGACGTTTACATTCAATCCCTCCACGTATGTAACTTCCGGTTACCCTACACCCCTCTAAGTCATGCACCATTTTTCATTTATCGCTGGCCGGTAAAAAGCAGACGATTTTTAAGCAATGATTGATATATGATAATATAGGAACAACATATTACATTAATGATTTGTTTTGGTTCTCAATTTTAAAAAATAGTGTAATGAACCAATTGCAGATTAGAATTCAATAGAACATAATATATTGCGCCTGATCATTAAACCTCAGTAACCAATTTCTCTCTGTCGTATCCTCAGCCGCAAATGGACTTGGACATCCGGTGAGCAGATAGACCATCACTACGACGCCAGTATGGTCTACGTGACACGTCGGGCCCACAAAGGCACGTGCACGTTGGCCAGGAACGTACAGAGGTTGCAACAACGAAACTGGGTGAGAGTTCTCTTCAGCGACGAAACCAGATTCCAGCTGTTCCGTTCTGATGATTGTGTGAAATTTGTTGGCACCAGAAGACATATCGTGTTATCCTCATTAGAAATCTGACCGCAAGTCACTATATCAACAATGCCCTAAGACCTGTTGTGTTGTCCATCATGCAAGACAACCAACGAACGATCTTTCAAAATGACAACACACAGCTCGTATCGCCAGAGACTTTCTTTACATCAACAGCGTGCACATCCTCGCATCCGGCCCTCTCACGGACTTGTCATCCATTGAGCACCCTTGGGGCCCACTGGAACGTAGAATTCGGTAGAGTCAACATCTTTGTCAGGAGACTTGTTTACTCTGTTCGAAGCCGTGTGAGAGCCTGCATCGTTGCCAAGGGAGGGCACACAAGATACTGCCTCGGATTTGGTACCCTCGTTTTGCCACAGAACTCTTAATATCGTAAAAGCCTCAACATTCAACCAAGCTAGGTGCTAAAAAAAACAGGACAATACATCCCTGTGAGATAATCTTGTCTCTATTTTGTCCTGCAAATGCTGATTGTTATGTTCTGTAAGAAATACCATTCCAAGAATATCGTTCTTCGAAATACAACATCATTTGTTACGACTGTTTTCGTTTGTTTTCTATTAGACAAGGCAATATTGTGGTGGCGTATCTTTTGCAAGTCAGTTTATTTCATGAATTTCTCCTCTATCAGAAACATTCTGTCTATTTCTCATCTATTACAGCAGTCCAGTCCGTGAACATTGCACTGGGAAAGCCAGCCTATCAGAGTTCAGTAACAGCAGGAGGAGTGCCTGAGAATGCTGTGGACGGTAACTTCAACAGCGACTTCGGAGGTGGCAGCTGCATCCATACCGAGCACGGCAAGGCGGAACAGTGGTGGATGGTGGATCTACAGGGCTTCTACATTATCACGGATGTCTGGATACAGAACAGGATCTCATATGATAGTGAGTAAAACTCGTCCAATACATACTCTGATGTATTCTTTGAATTTTGCAATATTCATTTATGAGTGCTGATAATCAGCCATGAGACATCGAACTAAATCGGCAGCAATATACACACTTCTATGTTATCGATGTTGAGTCACGTTATAATCCATTTCAATGGCGAGTCGTGTATATACTTTGACCCTCTGACACCATATAATAATGTTTGGAATTTGAATGTTTATTGTTTCTAAATGTTAATACGTGATGGAGCATGTGTGCCACACTTCACAATTTTGGTTCACCTTATCATGATTTCGCATTGTTACCTTTCATGAATTGCAGATGTCATCACCTTTACACATATTTCTGACATACCAATTATAATATTATTTTGCAAATTTATTCGATAGGAATGTATAATCACTGAAAAAGATGTATTCCTCACTGAATAATTTTTAAACGTTATTTGAAAGTTTGAACAAACCATGATAATCCATTAGGTTCTCTATGATTCGCTCATACGGAAACAAGTTTGAAATTATAATTCAACAGATCTGCACGACTTCGTGGTGGACGTATTTCCCCAGAGCCCGGTAGAGAATGGTGAGATTGACAAGAGGACATGCTACAGCTACTCAGGTGTGGCTCCCAATGAGAACGTACACCTGGCCTGTCAGACCGGAACAGTTGGAAGATTCGTCAGACTTCTGAAGTTGCCAGATTTTATTACAAATCCCGGTCTTGATATCCTCATTATCTGCGAAGTCGTTGTTGAAGCAACACGTATTAACAGACCATGTGGAAGTGGTAATAAGCAGTAATTTGTTCCCTACATACTAATTTTTGTATACTCATATACTCATATGTTCAAGCAGGACATCAACACATACATGTGCTACTGGTGTGCCACTACAGGATTCACTTATTTCAACCTCTTACCATACACTCTTCAACTGTCCCATGCATCCTGTTTCCTCTGTAGGGTGTTTTGTCCATCAACACGATGTAACATTCTATCAATGTAGAAAGATTACATCAACGCATCTAATGAATTCTATGTATATTTTGTTAATTCACGTGCGATACGTAAACTCACTGATGTTAGTTTTAGGTTAGTTTAGTACAGTAAAGGTGTTCGTGTCTTAATGTGTTCCTGTTTCAGTGGAGACCATCCCCGGCAGTGCAGACTCCTCCATGACGTCCAGTAACCAGATTGTCCAGAGTCTGACCCGTGTCCAGTGCTTGCACCGGTGTTACTACAACTACAAGTGTCAAGGATTCAACTTCAAGGAAACTGATGGAAGCTGCCAGATAACCACTGATCCAGATCAACCCATTCAACCTAACGCTGGCTGGACCTACTACCCAGTGAATTGAGGATTATCTTCGACGAGTCCGTAGACGTGATATGCCACATACAGATTTCTGAAACGCTTCGCCCGTTTTTAGAAAACTGACGAACTTGACATTAGGTGATATTACAATTTTCCTCAAATATTTCGATCAACAAAAACTGTCTGGACCCATTACACGTATCTACTCAATATATGACTGCTATCCTTTGGATCAACGAAACACTGATGGGACTTAATTTTAAATTCTTAATACACTGGAGGTATATTATAATTTCGAAATAAAAAGTCATGTGTTTTAGCTCTTGGGCCTAATATTGGAAACGTTACACTACTTACTACTTACTAGTGCTTTCAGTTATACCAAGCAGCGAATTATGCTGTCCATATTCTCTTTACAGAACGCCCATCAGAATAACATTATTGATCAAATTGAGAATTCTCAAACTGTGTATTTAAACATTGGCCATAGCTGGGGCATCATTTGCACTGGAGCAATCTCATGATTAACGTCTTCTACAAACTGGGTCAGGTGACAAACTATACCTTGCGGCAGTTTTATGAAATTATTTAAATAAATTTAACTCATTAAGGCCGAGAGCCGCACATATGCGACAAATTAATTAGCTCCTCACAGCGAGTGACGCATATATGCGTCAGCTAAATCAGCTCTTATTCAGCGAAAGCCGCACATATGCGTCTACTGAAAACATCTCTTATTCAGTGAGTGACGCATATATGCGTTCTCACTGTTTTATTGCAGAAAACCCATTCTTTTTACGTTCATAGCGATGTCAGTGAACACTTAGTGCAGTCATAGATGCACTGTAGATATCTAAATGTATTTGTTACATGTATGTTTTGAAATCGTTTACTGCATGTATCTATTACATAGACACAACATTTGTATTTTGAGTTCGGTTGATGAAGTGTAAGATCTGACAACATATAACTAACAAGCAGCAAATATATTCAATATCTGATATCTTAATGTTACATGATTTACAATAGTTCCGTACCACGCATTTCCTGTCTACTTTTGATCGTTATGCAAGACACAACAAACAATCAGTCATGTTTATGACATGCCGTGCGCTCTCGCTAAATCAGAGGTGACGAAGCCTGTAATCATGGAACATGATCCACTTTCACATACTCCCTTCAACCCAAACTGAGTGTTACTCAATGTCATCACTAAAATTTACGAATCGAAGTCTAACCAAGAAGTAAAACATAATTCGATTAATCATTCGTACATGTGTACATTAATGTTGCAATCAATATGTATGTTTTTTTTTTAAATGTGTTACTTGATTATCTCAGTGGATATTTTATTGCCTATATATCAGGACGTTGTCCTGTTGAAATAGTAATGTATAAGAGCAACGCTAAAGGTTTTTTAAGTCCAAAATGTGGTCTTACTTATTAAGGTAAAGCTGAATTTTCTCGGATAAATATGTCTTCAGCATGCCCTCCGTACGGCTATCGAGATGTCATCTTGTGATTCGTATCGTCATCGTATTTGCTATCGTCTGTTCATTAAGACAATGAGGAAGCTTTCACTTGCGAAGGTCATACAAAGTAATAAGAATCTAAGAAGTCATAAGAAGGCAACGCAACTGCACGAAGGCTACATGATGACTAAACAATATCGTATTGATAGTATATTACCTATTAAAACTAGGTGAAAAGGGTACCGATGGCCAGGCCACGGTCACAAGATGGCATCTCGATGGCCGTGCAAAGGGAAGATTGAGACACGTGAGAAACGAAAACGAACCTAGGCGCGAGGGTTGGGACATTTTTAGACATGCAAAGATTTTTCATGATCCCCGATTTTACTGTCGAAGTCGGGATATTGGACAGGGCTATAGGTCACATGATTTTCGTACACTTCGTACACTTATGAACTTTTTAAGTAATGTTAAAACATTTAAATTTTGAAATATAAACAAGTGCTTGCGCCTGGGCCTGGGCCGTATTACCAACATGCTGTCATCGTGTGGTATTTGTGCAGACTTCATAAGGCCAATGCGACCCGACCCGACAAAACATTCGTATTGTAGTCGTGTGCCATGTCATTGACATCGTCTTGCCATCTGACTGTATCGTAGCTGATTGTGATACGGATTGGTTTTTAACCAAACTCGGAACCAAATTAGTGTTGTCATATTTTTTCATAATCGGGGAAAATGTGAATCTGCCTTAAGGCAGGTTCACACTGTGCCGCATTTGACAAAAGATGAAAACACGAATTTGAAAATGTTCGAATTCGCAAAGGATCGGAAGCAATCGGGCAATTCGTTTGCGCATCTTAAGCATTCGTTTGGTCATCGGCGGAGTTGGTCTTCTCTGTTTGACAGCAACATCGGGAGAGTGAGCAAAATATTTGACATGTTAGTTTCGTGCTGCATTCGTGTCCTCATTGTTCCCTTCGTGAGCCTATCGAGAAACGACCACGAAACTGAAGATTCGCATGTTTTTTAACACGTTACGATTTTCGAACATGCGCCGATGTGAATTGAATGAGTCACGTGATTCCCTGATGTCATGGCAACTCACGCTAGACTGGTTTCAGACAAATTCATTGACTATATCTTTTCGTGATATCTCAGTAGTCCTAATTATATAATTAACTCATAAGCTTATCCAGAGTGGTAATGGGGTACTGGGGATTCAGGGGTTCGAAATTTTTAAAGATGTGTTATTTTTTTTAGTTTTGACAAAAAACTTCCTAAATTTTTAAAACTTAAAAAATGTATGTAAATTTTATATGGACCATCTTGCACTACCTGCCATATAACATGATATGATTTCCAATATGCTTCTCCATGGTGTATACAGGAGTGAGGATAAACGTGCACTGAATTCATTTCGGTAATCCCATGTTTTCACAGCAGTGATCATATTTACGCGTTCCATGGCATACTACAACAAAGTCTATATTACGCTGTCTCTGTACTTCCTAAAATTTGAAATTAAGCTTTCCCGGGCCGACACCGTGAGGCAAACCGTCACAGCAACAAAGTTATATAATGTGGATGTCACGTGATCCCCGTATCACCAAGCTCATCTTCGCATTCTCATCGCATACTCGTCGGACTCTTATACGACGTCGTGGTGGCATCATGCTGGTTGCCATGAAAACAGTTCGAACTTAGTGTATGTGGGGGTAGGGACTGGCGTCCATCTCAAAAGCTATGCAGTATTATTTTATGAGACTTGGTTTGAGGTTAGAGCTAGTATTGTAATTATGCCTTTTTGCTCCTTAAATTATTGTGTTTTTTATATTTTGTTCTGGTTTCCATTGAACTAATCTGAACTAAGTGCATATGGAGTTTATATATATTTCGACATTTTGAAACATTATTAGTATTATTTAATGGTATTTAGACTCATAGATGGAATGATAACGTTCACGGGAGAGGTTTTTGTGACCGATTTTCGAGTTTGAAGAGCTATTCAAGTTCTCTTAGGGGTTACATATGTTGAAAATTAGCCGTGTTTTGCGGAGAAATGTATAATTGATAAGTAACTCTTGACCTAATGTTGAATGGCTGCCCGTGCTCCTTTACTCTATGTTATATATGGTGTAGGTTTGTTTTACCTATGTTTTACCTACATTTTACTTACGATATCGAGTTCCTGTGTTTGATCTATATTCATTCAAGGGTATATGATTACTAAAATTTACAGTTTATTGTAATAAAGATTTGAGAGTCGTCTAAGTGTGGTATGTGTTTCCTATCTCTTTGGTATTGAGCGTTCTTCCTGTTTCATAAATGCCACATGTATGTAATCGCTTGGGTCACTATGACACGGTAAAGAAAAGACGAGTGAGAGAAAGCTAAAAAGTAAAGAAATTGATATTTCAAAATCGAATGACACCTACCATGACATAATGACAAGATCTTTTATAAGGCGATCCATACCTAATCAATCCAGTATATCTGCTTTTCATAAGCGAGTTACAAAGTTGGCCGAGAAATATATAGTTCATGTACATCCGTCCGTCCTTCTATACAGTCATTTTCAGAAAATGTGTACCTGAAACACAATTGGTGCAATTTTCTAATGAGTTCTGGCCTATTAGCTGTATTCTATTTTAGAAACATAATTCTATAGTGTTCTTTGGGGACATGTTTTCGGAAACTATTACACTTTGAATGAAATTCGTGGGTAGGGGTACGGATCGAAAGACAGTTCCAAAATATTATAATTTTAAACTTTGTCTCTGTTACTAAATGTTGTCATTATTTCATCTATAATGCTCAAATAACCTGATTGGACTTGGCGCATAATTGCTTTAGTCCAAAACTGTCCTATATTGTTTGGTCTAAGGAGATCCGAAACGCTGCCTGCTAAAAACATGAGTCTCTTAGAAATATTAACAGATAGTATTTTGTAATTTCTAATTTAGTTTAGTTGTCCCCTAAAGACACGATGTAACTCTGTTTCAGTCGCATGTATCGCTCGTCGATTGAAATATATTGTATTTTGTATGGGGACGTTTCTTTTGCAAATGTGTTTAAATGTCCTTAAAAGACCGACAGAATTATAATTTGACATGTATATTCCTCGAAACTCCATCTGTTGTTAAATTATGAAATGTAGATTGAACATGTTCAAAAGGAGATATTCATATAACGTAAACCAATTACAAATAATCATCAAATAATGATAATTCTTTATTAGCCCAAAAAGGACTTTGCCATACATCAGATGCTGATGTAGACATTATAAAAGATGTCTTGGAGATGTATTTACATAGGCGTGATATGCCTATGTAAATGAATAAATATTGTTTAAATCAAATCCGATAAGTTATCAGCACATGCAACAATAAACAAATAACCGCACAACGTACGGTGCATGCACGCTCAGGGCCAGGTGTGGAGTGCGAGCCACCTATTTACACCTTGCACAACCGTGCAAGTGACGTGCAAATGGCGTGCAAGTGACGTGCAAGTGACGTGCGTTGACGTTCTCCCTCCATCCCTGTTCTTGCCACTCCCTTCCAAAGTTTTCAGTAAAAACGTAACGATCGAGGGCTTTAAAAAACGTACGGACAAAAAACTAGCACGACGGGCTGTGACCGAGGCTTTAATAGAGGACACGCTTTTAAACGAATCTATAATGATTGACTTTAAACACCAATGATTATTGGAATGAAGGTTATTGATGCTGTATGTTGGTTCTGAAAAATTGAAGGCAATAGTGCATATTCATCATAAAGAAAATGTTCGAAGTCGGTGATGATTTTGAAAGCTAATTTTCAATTTGCCGCTGCCGCTGCCACGTGCCGAAAGATTAGATTTTCCAAAGAGACTCCAGATATTAACAATGCAATATACAAATAATAATATTCCCACATTATTTGATTGTTGGTCATCGGTTCACACCTCTCATATAGAGCCAGACTAACTGTAGAACTAGCATTATTCAAATTCAAAGCTCGCTCAATATCATAATGGACATAATACGCCTTGCTCGCATGCACTTACTATGTTCAATTGATCTTTATAAACAAGTACAACGTAATAGATAATTGTATAATACCTGTTTACCTGTGTAAATATTTATTTGAAAATAAAAACTTATCATGGATACAGCGATGATGCATCAATTGTTGAAGACACAGGCTCAACTTACAATATTGATATGTTCAATTATACTGATCTTGTACTGAGTTGTTCACAATATTAGGATCTATAAGCCAACCAACAGCCCATGGTTATACATAAAAACAGTCCGCGGTCAACAACGCTGTGTCTTGGAAACATATACAAGACTGTTATACAACAGGGGCTCATTTCACAAACCAACCTTTACTAAGGCTAACCTTAACTCCCATTCTTTAACAGTACACTAAGGTTACCTCAGTGACTTACGATCATCTTAGTGCTTTGTGAAAGGAGGCCCAGGACGTTATTTGTCTACGGAGGGCAAACATGCTGATGGTTGAAATCTATTCAAAATTAATTATGGTTGCTGTCATGACTATCAAAGGTAGGTAATTGTAAAAAGGTGGGTTTTTTTAACCAACACTTTGTTCTTTTTGCGTTTTTTGTGTGTTTTAGACGCAGTGATTTCGTGTAAATGTTGTTTTAGTAATGGTACATATCACTTTCATTGTCATATAGAGTCAATACCATGTGAATGTTAAATATTACATAGTAAACTTGTCTGTCTCTGCAATATAAATGTATGTGATGGTTACATTTAACAGTGTGCACTTGTCTTTGCAATACATAAAACGTTATACCAGTGAGTATCCTTTCTATAAACAATATGTTAGTTTTGAGTGAATGTTATATAAATCAGACGACACTTGACACCTTGGTATGCAGTAAAATTTGAGCTTTTTAATCTTAAAATCGTCATTTTAACTATTAAAGCTGTACTGTGTTTTGACTGACCGATCCCGAGTTTATCTGCAGTATCGCTTGTCATACACCTCGACGATGCTTCAAATAGTGTGTGTGAATATGATCTTAAAAATAGTTTAGTAATCTTTCGTTGCTGTGAAACAATTGTTAATATCTTTGACAAACATAACAGTATTCACAATTTCATTCAAAGGGAGGTCAAAATGTCACTTTTTTTACCCTTTCTCCGACAGTTAAGGATATTTCAAAATGACAATTTTTCTTCAAACGTATGTTTTTCAGAAACATAAAACTGATAATGTTTTACAAATTAAAATTTAGTTAAGTTGCGTTCTGGAGACTTGATGTAACTATATTTCAGTCGTATTTATCATTCGTGGATAGAACCACCTGTTTCTTTTTCATGTATATTAAAAAATAGAACATGAAGCCAGAATGCAAAAGGGCATGGAATAAGTATGTACTGATTTAGTCAGTATAAGACAATACTTGAAAGTAACCTTTGTTCCCTGACTTTTTTTAGAAAGGCAACACATGTCATCCAGCGTGTGGATAGGATGACAGGTTGATTGTTTCTCTGTTTACTGTAAAGTTTTAAATACCATTTCCATCAATAAAAGAAGCAAAAAAGTGAGTGTAATACCCCCTATTGTTAAAAGTTTGACATTTCTATTTTACTTATCGAGAGAGGCGTATGCACACCTAAGGATTGATAACCTATGAAATGTAATTGCTAAGATGAAAGTGTTTGTGAAAATGATAGGACAAGTCTCTTCATGTAAAAAAGGGTGGTTTTGAAAATTAGGAATAAGAATAACTTGAAAGGTAGGGGTAACATAAAAAAGTACTGTAATTACCACCGATTTCAACTTTATTTTGGAAATTAATTCATCATAATGATTCATTCGAGTGACTTGAAATAACAGGTACATGGAAGCACACCACTGTAAGCACAACGAAAGGAACGAAAATTAACTTTTTCCAAAATATAACCAGTGGAACAATAAAAATGTATAATCAACAAGAACAGGGAAGTAGCTTTTAATGAAAGTAACATGAAAAAGAAAAAGATAAAGTCAACAAATGACAACACAAAAATAGCTTTTAACTAAAGTTACATGAGAAACTTTAGTTCAAAATTTTTTTAAATTGCAAAAAATACAATAAAATCACCAAATCGTGTTAAATTTCGCATTGCACCTCTCCAAGTGGTGCAGAAGAGATGTGCCAAATTTGAAAAGCATGAGATTAATAGTTTTTCTGTAATCGATCGGACAAAATATGCTCAGCATATGACTAAATTATAAAAATTCAAAAATTCATCTATTTGGTTTACATTTCGTACTGCATCTCTCCTAGTGGTGAAAAAGACATGTGTCAAATTTGAAAAGGATGAAATGAATAGATCGGACAAAAAAAGTCATCTGACAGACGGACGGACTCCCAAATGATGGTCGGGGGTATACTAAACCGACTATCTACAGTCATTCCAAGGTCAGCCCACCATTCCAGAGTAAGTCCAGTAGTCATGACCTTCACTGACATTCTTGTTCTTCATACTCATATAAATTAAAGACATTGCATCTTTGCACCAACATCTAATTGATATTAATATATGTATGTACATTGTCTGTTCAGTCTTTGTTTATATTTCTTGTTAAGATTCTCTTTAAAAAAGTGTCTTTCGATGGAAAAATACAGCTCATATTGAAACGTCAAAATATATGTCTCTCATTATCCCCGAATAAAAAAATCGGATCAACGGTAGGAGTTTGTCTGTGTAAATTGAAAGGATGGACAGCTGATACTTTAAACTACCTGCGAAACTAAACAATCCCGTTACTAATCAACAATTGACACAACAATACATTCTATTAACCTCTCTATTGAAATCAAATTCGATTTACCAGTCAATAGTGTACTGCTTGCATATAGATTAAATGGCACATAGAGTTATCAATATACTAACTTGAATTAGAACTCAACCTACTTTCTCAGCCAATCAGACGCTCGTATTTTCCTGACAAAATAGACTCTTAATGATTAAGAACTCAACGCTAAATAGCTCTTCATGACACGCCCTTTCTGTGCCTGATTGGTCAAAAACAAATGACAACAATGTTTTTTTGACATGTGCCCCACGTGACTAGAAGTAAACACGACCTCGACACTACGCTACACAGGCGGTATAAAGATACTGGCAGATGAGTTTCGAAATATTTTGTATGCATCATGCATTTGTTAGTTAGCATAATTAGTGTACACTTTCTTTCAGCCTTATTAAATTCGTTTTACAAACAAAAACGTTCAGTCCTTTAAGGAACTAAAGCCAAAAAAGCCGACTTTAATTTTATTATAAAATTATGAATTAATTATATTCTGGGTTTGTTTTGCTGTAATCTAAACACAAAGCACTACTAACTAAATAAGTATTTACTTTCATCTGCATTAAATAATGAAACAACGTTAATTTTAATGACTCGCACATTCCACAATTTGATTTCGACAACGGTTTCTACATGAAAGAGACAAATATTTATGGATGATCAACTTCTTTATTAACAATAGCGACGTTTCGGTATAGATCCTTATACCGTTATCAAGCATATGGGAGAGATGGTGAAACAGCAGGTTATATACAGGATACATGTTGGTATGATAAAGAGATAACAAATACATCAAGATGAGGTTACAATGACATAACTGGTTCAACAAGTGAAGTTGTGTTCTTCATCACACCAACTTCTAGAATGCCTCTCAAACAGTTTGGTTGATACATGGTTAAAAATAACTTATTTCCGAATACAATGAACAGAGGAAAATGAGCTCACCTCAAAGACAGACGAAAGATTATCTCTAGTTTTATCATAACAAATGTTACGATCAAATACGTTTTTCGAAAAGTGAGAATTCATAAAAACACGTCCATACAGCTTGGCGACATCGCGTCATGTAAAACGATTACGTAGGAAATCACGGAAACAGTGACGTCATTGAACCTGTCAATCAAAAGTAGGTGGAGTTAGTTAGAACCTCTCTACGCTCGCTCCGCCCCTTTTTAATCACGAAGATTTCTCTTCATAGGTTCTAACTATTACATACTTGGGGACTTAGAAGAACAATTCAAAATGTAATTGGGTTATAGCACTATTCGCAGTAGGTTGAATACACACAATCGAATTCATATAGCGGCCTGCGAGTGTGCCAATGAGGTTTTTGCTCCGCTCATTCATGTTATTCCGAAGTTAATTGGTCTATTCTTACGAAAGTAGACATATTTAATCAACGGTTGTCACATGAGGTAGAGATTTGCTTTTTGAATGCTTCGACTATGTACACTCATGCTCCGAGGGGCGTTCAAAAAAACTTTCCCCTGACCAACTTCTCTTTACCGGAAGAAGTAGAAATTTCACATGTGATATGTAGCATGTCTCCATAAGTCAAGTGATGTCTCTTACTTTTAAAATATTCATTCTTTCTGTCAGCACAGTTCTTAGAGTAGAGTAAGGTGTAAAACTGTTGAGTACAGAGCGCTTTTTAGGTTTTCATTCTTGAAGGGTCGTACAGGAATCTTTTGATGAGATGAAACAAACTTATGGAGAGGATGCCCCATCGTATGACGTTGTCAAACACTGGCATCGTCTGTTCAAGTGTGATCGGACCTCCGTTGAAACAGCTTTAATTCCAGGTCGACCCCAGTCAGCCATTATTGATGACTCTATCAGGCAAGTGGAAGCTGCAATTTTGGAAGATCGCAGAATTACTGTCCGTCAACTTTCCCCAAGATAAATGTTGGGTCTGTTAAGAAAATCATTCATGACCATTTGCACATGCGGAAGCTGTCAGCTCGGAAGATACCCCGACTGCTCGCACCTTTCCAAAAACAGGAACGAGTCGACTGCTCAAAAGCTCTTTTAGCAATGTGCCAAGAAAACCGACATTACTTTTTCGACAGACTAATCACACAGGATGAAACATGGGTCCATCGTTATGACACTGAAAGTAAAATCCAGTCAAAGCAGTTGGAAGCATCTTCAGTCTACACCCCCTAAAAAGGCACGGGTCTGTAACGTTCTGTGTAGCTTGTAGCTTCTGTGTATAGTCGGACATGTTTATTACGTCATCTTGACTGCAGTGTAAGAGAGATAACTCCTGGATGGTCAGCATATCGCTACATCTCCCCTCTTTAAGATGTACAAAGCTAGAGCATTGATATGTAGAGTTTGATGGCATGTTCAATTTAAACAAATCATTTGATTAAATATTTAGCAGTCTAAACATATTGCTGAAATAAAAGACACTGAATGATAATGATGTTTTCTTTAAATTTAGAGTTCTTTGTCACGACATCACTTTTTTATCGGTTCTGACTTAATTAAAGTGATATGTAGTCAGTCACAAAGTCCTTCAGATACTATGGTGGATTGACCTGTCTGCCACTTCTGGTCTGGGATCGACAGCTCTGTGTGCTCCCAGTAGACAGTTCTGAGACTGGTGCACTCTCAGATTCTGGTGTTTTCTCTGTCTCTGCTGGGCATAGATCAGGAATTGGATCTTCACGATGTGGTTGAAACCTGATTTGCTTCGGTCCTCGGAGATGTTTACGTTTTCTTCTGTACGTCATCCCTTCCTCAGTTTCAATGCTGTAGGATCTTATTCCAACCTTTTCAGTTACCTTCGCAGTTCTCCACTCCTTTGCTCCTGCTACTGGCTTCATCACGACAGTCTCGCCTGATCGTAACTCTGGAAGGTTTCTGGCATTTCTGACGTAGAATTTCTTCTGTTTTGTCTGTCTCGTGTGGAGCATCTTCGAGACGGATTTAACTGTTTTTGGTAT
This sequence comes from Gibbula magus, assembly GCA_936450465.1. Classification (NCBI taxonomy): domain Eukaryota; kingdom Metazoa; phylum Mollusca; class Gastropoda; order Trochida; family Trochidae; genus Gibbula; species Gibbula magus. The sequence goes on from OW388303.1 coordinate 67,242,630, forward strand.
TAGCTGCTTAGCTGACAGAGTTAGCAAAGTTCTTGTTCTTTTGATGAAGAGCCGCTGAACAGGAGAACTTCCCATCTGTTCTGATGGTGAATTGCGCCAGTCGAGCAGTGCCAGATAGAGATCTGTACCAGCTGTCTTTGCTTTGAGCATCAGTCTCCATACCACTTTCATGGAAATCTCAAATTACCCGTTGGACTGGGGATATCGAGGAGAGCTTGTTTTGTGTTGGAACTCGACTTGGCAGACTGTGGCTTTTCAGTGGTTCTTTCTGTTGATTATCATTATAACAAGCACATATTTCACACTTGCTGGTGAATTCACTTATGTCTCTGTTCATGTTTGGCCAGAATACAGCTTCTCTTGCTCTTCTAAGAGAACTCTGAACTCCACAGTGACTTGAGTGAAGCTTGAGCCTTTGGCACCACTACGCGTTGGCCTCTAAAGACTACTCCATTCTGGACTGACAGTTCATCTCTGGAGTTGAAGAATGGTTGTACCACAGTAGAGCAGATCTATTGTCCGGCCATCCATCTTTGATTACTGCAGTCACTGCTTTCATCTCTTTAATCATCAGTTGCAGCTTGTGTGATTTTGGTGAATGTTTCTGAAGATATGGGAATATAGCTCACCATGTTGATTGATTCAACATCTACTTCAGCTGGAGATCGATCGTCTACCATCATGATGATTTGGGCATCTTCAAGCAGCTTGGTTGGACTTTGAGGTAGGAAGGCTCGACTGAGAGTATCAGCCATAAACATCAATGTACCCTTCTTGTAGACCACTTCAAAGTCGTACCGTTGTAGGCGTAGCATCATCATTTGCAAACGTTTTGGAGCGTTGAGAAGACTCTTCTTCAGGATGGTTTCTAGAGTCTTGTGATCAGATTCGATCTTCACATGTCGTCCATACACGTATCTGTCAAACTTCTCCATCCTGAAAACAATGGCAAGGAATTCTTTCTCAATTTGTGCATAGTTGGTTTCTGACCCCTGTATGCTCGCGATGCATACACGAGTTGGTCATTCTGCATGAGACAAGCCCCTAATCCTTTCTCTGATGCATCACACTGTAATACAGTATCGGTCTCTGGACTGAAATACTTCAGAACTGGCTGCTTTGACAGGATCATTTCACTTCATTGAATGCTGCAGTGTGAATCTCATCATTCCAGTGAAACACAACACCTGATTTGAGCAAGTCTCTGAAAGGTGCAGTTGATTCCGTCAGCTGTGGAGCAAACTTCTGCACAAAGACGTTGTATGATAGCCTCAACTTTTGAGGGGTCAACTTTCAGACCATCTGCTGATATCACATGACCTAGATAGGTAACTTCAGTTCGTCTGAGTTTCATTTTCTTGAAATTCAGTTTGATTCCTTTCAAACGACATCTTTGAAGGAGAGCTCTGAGATTGTTATCATGATCTCATGTAGCTTCATCCAGATTACTGCCTGATCCACAGATGATGATGTCATCATGTATAGCCTTTGCTCCATTGAGCCATTCAATGCTTCGTCGAGTCTTTGTTGAAATTCCTCTTGGGCAGGTGAGATACCAAAGGGCATTCGAGTCCATCTAAACCTTCCTCATGGGGTGTCAAATGTTGTTAGATAACTGCTTTTTTTCATCCAAGCTCACATGCCAAAATCCATGTTTGACATCAACCACTGTAAACAGCTTTGCATTTGACAGTTCCGGCAACGCATGATAGATAGTTGACATGGAGTAGTAATTTCTCTTTGACGCTTTGTTGAGGCTGTGGGTCTAAACAGACACGAAGACGTCCATTACTTTTCATGACCACCACCATTTATGAAATCCACTCATTTGGCGTATCAACTTTCTGAATCACACAGAGCTTCTCCAATCTGTTCAGCTCAGCCTTGAGCTTTGGCTTGATGGCTATTGGAGTTTTATGCAAAGGGATCTTCACTGCTGAGACATTTGGATGTCTCCAGTTTGAGTGTCCCTTCCAGCCTTCCTTCTCCATTGAACACATCAGAAAAGTGTCCAACAAGGTTGTTGCTTGATAATGTCAGAATATTGTCAGTATTGACAGTAATCAGTTTCATCTTCTGATATGCCTGTGCACCCAATACTGGTCTAATTTCATCCTGTACAAGTATAAAGTCAAGTTCATGCTTTTCACCATTCTTTGGATTGATAATTGAGATCCTGCTTTTCCCAATAGTTGTCATTTCAGAATTATTGTACAAAACTGGGGTTTCATAGGAGTCAAATTGTTCCTCTTGATCTCTGAAGATTGTCCTGTACAAGTAGATGGACATTGCATTCACTTTGGCACCGCAGTCGAGTTGAAACTTAACCTTTTCATTGTTGACTGTCATTTGATCAAACAGTTTCTTTGGAGGATTACTTTCAAGAGACACTATTATACACTTAATTACTGATGGTGAGGTCATTATGTGAAATACAAGGACTCGAGACCTGACTCCCGAGGAGGTCTGATGTGACCGAGACCGCAAGTCGAGGTCAGGTCAGACCGCCCAGGGAGTCAGGTCAGAGAGTCCTTGTATTTCACAAAATTACTGCACCATCAGTAATTCAGTGTTTTATTATAGCGAAATGTTTGTGTTTTCTTCATCGGACTATAGTATGTATTTTCTTATTTGCTTAAATGAATCAATCAGCTGACGCCATATTGAAAGCGAAAGTCAAAACAAACAGTCATGTGACAAGTCACAGACACGTGACGTCTCAATATCTCAGGTCAGTGACAAAAATTTCTGTCACAAAACTGACCTCATCACTGGAATCGGAGGTCAATGTACAAATATATTTTTCGATCACGTGGTGTGAACTGGCCAATCATATTCTTACAAATTTAATAGAGGTATAATAATGATTCTTCTGGACGTTAGACATAGTCATCAAGTTCACTATCTGTATCAGATGAAAGACCATCAACAGCACTGAATCTTTGTCTTCTTCTTCCTTTCTGTTTGCGTTTATTCTTCTTGCGCGTGCACTTGCTCTCAAAAATTTTCATGCGTTGACAAAATGTACACTTTTTCCCTAATGCTGGACACTGGTTTCAGAGAGATCTTCCACAATATCTGAACTCTTCAATGTTGAACTTTTGTTTTGACCTATTCTGTTCTTTCTCTGTTCTGTTCTTGCTTGGAAAACCTTTCTTCCCGTGTCTATTTCCACTGAACGATGACACTTGCTCAGTTTTCATAGATTTTATTTGATGCCAGGCTCTGTAAATAGTAATGCAATTTTCTAAAGTCAAGTCAGTAATTTGTTTTAATTTGTAAATAGTTTTCTTGTACTGTTGTCCAGAATTCCTACAACAATCCTGTCTTTGATTAATGATTCTGCTAGTGTACCATAATTGCATGATTTGGCCAGAGAACGCAGAGCTGCAACATACGTGTCGATTGATTCACCACTTTCCTGGTCACGTTTGTTGAAGATACAACGCTCATATGTCTCATTTGTCGAACCAACACAAAATGTCTCAAATTTCTCCAAAACTTTTTCAAAGTCCTGTTTTTCATTATCACTTGCAAAATGAAAACCATCAACAAATTCAAGAGCATCAGGTCCTATAGCTGTAAGAAGTGTTGCTGTTCTAAATTTGGCCTGTACTGAATCAAGTCTTAGTTCAATTTCATAATTCTCGTATCCACGTTTTAATCTTTTCCAATTTGAAGTTAAAAGTCCAATTTTTGTGGTAGAGGAATAGCAGAAGGCATATACACAAATTGTGTGTTACTTTCACCACCTTCAGCCATGATATGCACTTTTCATGGAGCACCGTAGAACATTTTTATTATTTTGTAAAGCCTCAGGAAGTCTAGATTTACCAATAAATTTGTACTTATGTTCGGATTTTCACTTTGTAGATATCAAAGTCATCAAAATCATTTCACAATAGTAAGTCTTCACTGAATAATTGATTGTCAACTGAAAAGTTCATGGAAAATGTCAATTTTCAAGTTAAAATAGCTCATTCATCCCTGCTCGAAAACTGGGAGACTTACGTCGAAACCATGTGCGTTGTACCCGATGAGGCATGTATTTGAAATGTCACTTTAAACTTGTAATTTGTCGACCGCAAACACCAGTATCTATGTAGAATGAGTCCTGTGAAACATGTTATCCCACATCTGACACCATGTAACGTTCTGTGTGGCTTGATATAGTTTCATGGAATTACAGAAACGTCTGTGTATAGTCGGACATGTTTATTACGTCAGCTTGACTGGAGTGTAAGGGAAGATAACTCCTGGATGGTCAGCATGTCGCTACAGGGTCCAGCCCTCGGCAGGCAAGGTTATAATCATCGTATTTTGGGATCAGCACGGTGTAATCATGATGGCTTTTTCTGGAAAGGGGTACAACAATTACTGGGGCATACTACGTTAGTTTGTTGCAGAAATTGCGGAAAGCTATCAAAACCGAAAGACGCGGTATGCTCACTTAAGGTGTCCGCCTGCTTCAGGACAATGCTCCTGTCCAAAACTCATGTGTACGAGCGTAGTTGTCCAAAACACCCAAGCAATACATGGTATTGTATACATAGAACAATTAGTCGGGTATGTTCATGTCACTGGACTACATCGGGAGTTTCTGTGGTTGGATTTACAACTAGTTCGTTGACGTCTAGACATGAATAGCTCAGCAGGACGGTATCCGCAGCTTGAGTAGTTCAGGAACTTTGCATATGTGTTATATGCTGATTTCATAATGTTTTTCTCCACACTCTCACTAATTCCAAATGCATGACATGAACTGCTAGTAACGTGACAGATTTAATAATCCTTGCCGAACTAAGAACAATCCGATGAAGAATAATTCCATTGTCCAATACAAGGACAGGACTCCATCTCGGCAGAAAATAGTTCATATCCCCCGCCAGCGCGTCCGTCCGTCCCGTTTCTTATTAGCGCAATATCTCATGAACCACTGCACCTTTACATTTGGTACAAGTCTTCATTTGGGAATACGCAGACACCAGTGGATTTAGGTGACCTTGACCTCAATACAAGACTTTTTGAAATGTTCTTAGCCCAATATAATAACCTCCGAATCAAATGGTCACTACTGGGTACAAGCTGTGTGTCTATCCTTTTAGCTCATTTCTTGATTGCGGCGGGGGACATGGTCACGTTTGTGACAATTACTTGTTTATCACTGACTTAGATGTGAGTGAAACGAGAGTGATAGTCCTCTACAAGTACAAAGGATTGTTTATTGAGTTCAAACAGGTCTGATGCATTATTAAGTCGACAATGGCTCAATGGGTGATTGACAAACGTTTTACAACACTTGGCAAATAAATTTAAACATTGTTATGGTAAGATCACCATACACATTGCTGTGCTGTGCTGTGGTATTGTGATACCCTGGTTTCCCTCTTAGGATGTTCAAAAATGTTTGGTCGCATCTTTTCTGATACAAGAATTCAATTACCAAATAGAGTTTGATCATTGACAGTTATGTCTGTCTGGAAGGGCCAGTGATTTGAAACAATGCCTTATAGCTGATGCCATTCAGGCAAGCTTTTCTTGCAGTTTTGAACAGTTCTCTAACCTCTTGATCTATCCTACACACCTCGTTGTTAAGTAGATGGAGGTTTCTTCTTGATTTGTGTACCTTGGGGACAATTTAACACTCTTTGAAGTTATTTTTCCTTGAAAACATCCCCGCGAAAGGACGTAGGGCCCAAAAATATTCTATCAAGAGGGCTTTACACTGGACCCCTCTGGGAGGGCCTTTTACAAGTATGTTCACAGATCGTTTGCTCGTCAATTATGACTTGATATGATAGTTGCTGTGGTCACCCAAAGAGTATGATTGGTTTTTTTGCCCATTGTACCAGCAGTTTCTGTAGATACCTATATATTAGAGGCCGACGGGAACGTTCCTGAAGCAGACCGACACTTTATCCTTTCTTATGTCAAATAGGCTTCCTTTATATTGTCTGGGCAAGCCACAAGGCTGTAAAGATAATATTAATAGTATAAGAGAAAATAGAAACAGCACATTTGCGAATTTCAAAACAAGATTTATGAAAGTAAACGTTGTAAACAGGAATGAACCAAGCATTTCAGGATGTTTGCTTATTATACTCCCGCCTTACATCGTAAGCGGGGGTATATAGCGTTCATTATGTCCGTCTGTCCGTCCGTCCGTCCGTCCGTCCGTCACAAAACTGTGTGCAGAGCAAATTTCTCAAACTATACATGCTAGCTTCACCAAACTTGCTACATACATTAGCCATGATCTCTAGTTTTGCCTTTTGAGGGTAAGATCAATTTCGGAATTTTACTTTTTTCGGTTTCCATGGAAACAAACATTGACTCTGTAAGGAAGTCATTTTGTGCAGAGCATATCTTCCAAACTAAGCATGCTAGCTTCACCAAACTTGCTACACATGTTTACCATGATCTCTAGTTGTGCCTTTTGAGGGTTAGATCGAATGTTAATTTTTAGCGGTTTCCATGGAAACATGACCAAACAGTGACTCAATTAGGAACTCATTTTGTGATTTCCTAAACTATACATTCTAACTACACCAAACATCATACACTGTAAACCATGATGCCTAGATGTGCCTTTTGAGGATTAGACCTATTTCTTAATTTTGTTTTTAGCGGTTTCCATTGAAACGTGGTTTAACAGTTATCTCTGGAATTGTACATTCGCTATTAATTCAATTTTACACAAAGGTAAGCCATTCCCATAGTTGTGCCTTTCCTATTTTCAGTTATGTCAAATTATATTTGGAAGCGGGGATATGTGAGCTGTGCTCGCTTCTACACTTGTTTTAATACTTACATGTAGATTTGACAGATTGACAGATTGATAAACTGAGGTACAAACGAAACGTTACACCCTACACTTACAGTAAAACTAATAAAACAAATCAATATGATAGAACCCGGATATTATTTAATGTTCAATGTTAACTGATTCGGCAAACAATCATACTCGTTTTTTTTCAAACATGCAGAATTAGAGTCACTGAAAGGACCAAAGGGTATAAACTAATTTTGACTCCAACATGACCCTTACCATGTTTATAATGTTGTAAATGTGTGCAGAATGAGGCACAGTTATTGATTTTTACTTAGCAGATGTAGTATATGTCGATGAACAGTTGTGTTGTATCCAAATTAATTTTGGAAGAATTTATGAATTTAGAATTTCATTTTTTCCACAAAAAAATTAAAACCACATAGAATTATTCCTTGGCTGATGACTTAACGCCTACACTTTTCAGTTTGAGTGTAATACTTCGAAAACATAGATATTTGTCATTGAAAATCAAACTTTCGTTTGTACCTCAGTTTATATGCCCATAGGTCTTCAATAGGATTCAATCCTCCAGGGATAGTTTTTGCCGATCGTAGATATCGTCTGCCACTAACATCCGTACATATATGTGATCCAGTTATTTGGACGTTGTTGTATAACCTTAGGAAACGATGTTCTCTTTCAATACGGAGAGCAGCCTGAAAGTAAGAATCCAGTAATATTGTAGTAATTGACTGGGAATTCTGGAAAATGTAACTGCAGATACATGATAATCTCTTCGAAGCTGATCATTCATGATTTCTGTGAACTAAAAAGGTACCCATATATCGTCATATCATACCAAATAGTTATTATATAGAACAGATATTGATAATTCAAATGAGTTTTCACCGCTTAAAGAGATCGCGTATAAAGAGTCGGGTATTAGTAAGCTACGCTCAAGTTTTTATCAGTTTCCTATTTGTCATCAAACTTTGCTTATACCATTAATTCAGACAAAGACTCCCCAAACTGAAAACAAAGTTTTCATCTTTACTAACAGACTTTTTATAATATTTTGATTATGTTAAGAATAACGTGCTTGCGAATAAATATACCGCTACAGCACGTGCAGACATGTGGTTTTTGCCGGTGATCACATGATCATCGATGTCTCTGTTGCTGACAAGCATCGACTTCTGACTATTATGGAACCCAAACAGAATCGCTGTCAAAGATATCAACCTTTTAAATAGGATTGGCAATCCATGAAAGTGAATATGTACCTATGATCTTTTTTCGGTAGGTGTCACAGATTAAGGGAGACAAATATAGTACTCCTTAAATGAGCTTCAGTTTTGCATGATATTTTATTTTGTTCTAAAATGTACCATATTACAAAGGGTGCTGGTTTAGGTTATCTCTTCTTACTCGACTTTCATATTCACCCCCAAATGCATAATATATCAAATATATATATATATATGTGTCAATGAAAACCAAGGAACGGTCTCACACATGTGTAGTAGCCGATAATTATAGCTCTATCTCACGTATGTACTTGTCATAAGACCTATTAAACGCTATAGAAGCAAATCTTTCTTCCTATCTACTTTATTAAAGTTTCCAAAATTGACTTAATGGCTGCAACAAGCCAAGGTCCATTGTCAGGTTTTCAATCATGACCACGACTTTGAAAGATTGTATTTTCGATATAATGAACTGATTGTCCCTAAACTGGTTATTTTCGTTCATTATTCTCAATTAAATAACACAAATTGTAACATTGGACATATATTTGATCTCACGGATATGATTATGTCCCTTTAATTATGGGTTGAATAGGAACTCATATGTAAAACGGGCCTCTGAGGTACAAATGTAGTTCAATCAGTATGTTCTCTGTGATAAGGACAATTCACAAAAAGGTAACACAAGGGAGATCACCAAAAAGCTTTATCGACCTTATGGGAAAATGTTTTTAAGAATCTTTACGTAAACTATCAAGCAAAATTGATTGGTGCCATTAACCTCTTGTGTTGATATATTGACAAATATTCCCACTTAAAACAAACAGGAATGTTAATGCGTTACATTGTACTTGAATATCTTCTTTTTTTTAAAAATTCGAAATATCAACAGCACAAAGATTGAATACATTGTGGTTTTGATTTGCCATTATTTGGCGATTTCAGGGTGAAGTATTCACAATTACACGTGTAAATATGCGTTTCTGAACTACCATGTCAATTTCCCCTCTATTACAGCAGTCCAGTCCGTGAACATCGCACTGGGGAAGCCAGCCTATCAGAGTTCAGTAACAGCAGGAGGAGTGCCTGAGAATGCTGTGGACGGTAACTTCAACAGCGACTTCGGAGGTGGCAGCTGCATCCATACTTTGCACGGCGAGACAGAACAGTGGTGGATGGTTGATCTACAAGGCATATACGTTATCACAGATGTATATATACAGAACAGGAATGGCTACAACTGTAAGTTTTACTTTAACTTTTTCAAGTAATTGGGACTCTCTAGTTACCAGTTGGATATAATTGATAATTGTCTAACTTGCTTGATTAAATTTTAGGGTCATTAAGAAATAAGGTAGATTTCCGAATGTGAATTTGAGTTTTCGTTAGTGACTATTTAGATGAAACTAGATGTAATGGTATCTATCTAGTCGATGTCATAGTAGTATAGCTAGTCGATGACACGATATACGTCTCTTAAGTCGGGATATATAACAGTATATCTAGTTTTAAATAATTAGAAGATGGCTTAGCGTGAAAATAAATTTTCGGGTATCTAAGTAGAGAGACATATGTGTACTGGAACCCATATAATATCATGCAATATCAAAGCTTTTATAGATCTCATTCAACACTGTATAATGTATAAGTATCACTGTTGTATCCATTTAATCGTCATGGTTTGGTGGCCAAACCAAAAAGTGTGTGATATTGGAATGTAAACATTTTTGATACTTACAATGGTAGAATAAAGAAAGCCTCACCACCACGTCCTGCTGCTGGATTCATAGAGGCATCTGTATAGATAGGCTGAATCTTTAGTACTTTTGATTGACGGAATCTTATTTTTTTGAATTTGGTTAATGTTGAATTATATTCCAGTGATTTTAAGTATGCCCTTGAACGTCCTGATAACATGAGCTAGGATATTGCAAAAACAAATCTATAATTTTATAATTCAACAGATCTGCACGACTTCGTAGTGGATGTGTTTCCCCAGAACCCAGTAGAGAATGGCGAGATTTACAAAATGACATGCTACAACTACTCAGGTGTGGCTCCCAATGAGAACGTACACCTGGTCTGTCAGACCGGAACAATTGGAAGAGTCGTCAGACTTCTGAAGTTACCAGAGTTTATACCTAATGACCACCATGACACTCTCATTATCTGCGAAGTCGTTGTCGAGACATTCGTCATTAACAGGCTATGTGGAAGTGGTAATAATCATTCCCTAATATTGTATTACATGTGTTCATACTGGATAAGTATTGCTCTCACTCATACAAGTATAACTTTAATGTGAGTGCCACTCTGTTTGCTACGAATTCATGTTTACCCACTAATCACCTTATGGACAGACTGGTGTCCTGCCACTGTACTTATCTCTATCACACGTCTTACCATGCTACATACAACTATGATGATAGTAGTTGTAGTCAACTATTCCTTTACATCGTGTTTTGTATATACAATGACACATGATCCTCACAAATATTATCCTGCATGCATTAAGTTTATGGGAATAGTTTCAGAGAACATTATTACATATTCGGTGTGCAAGTAAATATGATACGTACGTAATTGTCTTTAGCTTCAAGTTAAAGGATAATCCATGACTCCAGTTTTAATTTCGTCCAAGATGAGAGAATTCGACACAGTGATGTATTAGATAGCATGCTGGTCATCCAATACCTAAGACCCATATTCGAAGTCTTTAGGGACACAAAAGGTCTGTGACCTACATGTAGGCACCATATCATGTTGGGGCTCCCGGAAAGGCACACAAGTTCACCCAGCTGTCCTGAATGGGTACTTGGTCATCTAGCGCTTTGTTGTGGCATTGAAAGTACAATTCCTCCTGGGTAGTAATGTGCTGACTGTTCCGCTAGTGAACAGTGTCTTGCACTGGATATTAGTCACTTAAGTTAACCAGATTCTAATGAGGCAAATGGAAAAAAGGTTTTCACGTCTCAATGTGTTCCTGTTGCAGCGGAGACCCTCCCCGGCAGTGCAGACTTCTCCATGACGTCCAGTAACCAGATTGTCCAGGGTCTGACCCGTGCCCAGTGCTTGCACCGATGTTACTACAACTACAAGTGTCAAGGATTCAACTTCAAAGAAACTGATGGAAGCTGCCAGATAACCACTGATCCAGATCAACCCATTCAACCTAACGCTGGCTGGACCTACTACCCAATGGAGTGATGGCAATTTCGAAAAAGTCAATAAACGGATATGCCACAACAAAATGAATTCACCAATGATCGACGTATATTTACTCTAGGTTCAGCTCGCTGGAGCCATGGGTCCATAGAAGACAAAATTACCGATAGACGAACTGACTTTGACACGATCCGATGTTAACTTTAAGTTCTTATGAATGTGTTTTGGTTCAGTATTACAAGTTACGATGATGCAGTTTTCGTATGAATTTTCTTTAAAATCAATGATTGAACAGTAGACGAAATGGTTAATTCAATTTTAGAAATGTTGTTTAGTGATCTGAAAAACCTACAATATGTTAAACATCACCAATGAACTGAGCGATTGAGCAATATAATACATTATTTCATTATAAACCACCGAGCGGCAGTTGTAAAGTTGATTATTCACCAAGAGCGAATGACAGAGAAGAAATTAGGTTCCTCCAATCCTCCCAGAATATAAAGTCGGATGCCCTCTAAATATGTTCGTTTTCCTCAAACAGCTTTACAAAGATTAAATCTTGTGCTCATACATCCATTTAGATTTACCGACTCTCTCAGGGGCCACTACCCCATGCCAACACTGATGTTTGTCTCTTTCTGAACCCTTCTTTTATCTTCTTCTCTGGTAAAAATGTCCTAGAAAAACTGAAATGCTGTGTACACACTCCTGCACCAATTGGGAATTAGAAACTAGTTTATATTTAATATATCCTAAATAAGTATATAAAATCTGATGAGCTACAGAGACAATGGCTCTATTGTTTGAACTTCAGAGACTTTATTTTGTACGAAACATTATCACCAAACTAGTGTTTATGAAATTTTATCTTAACCAATATGGCTTAAAGGTACATCCATTGTGTTTCATAAAATTGTATTTGCCTTTACTACATGCCAACATACAATATGTGCTGACATCAGTTCAAATAGTTTAACTCAACTTGCATATTCATCCCCTATTGCCAAAATATAACAATTACTAGTTTCCAATTAAAATTGAGCAACATCATTATACCTGTGCAGAAACCGAAACTACACGTTTCATTTACATGCACAGTAGTTATATGACCTATTGAACATTATCAACCCAAATTTGTTATTTGTCTGATTCCAAAATTACGTTTGACTCATTGGCGCGCGCCACACGCGGTGCATTGTCCGGTTTTCGATCAGAAATTGATACTTTTACCTTCATATCGTCAATATACTAAGTCGAATATCATTAAAATGGTAGTTTTCGGTAACAGCTGGTACTTCTCGATAAAATAAGACCATTTATAACGTTTGGCATATTTGATCCCAACAACACAATGGATGTACCTTTTAATCATAACTTCAAAACACTTTATCAGACACTGAACTTATAAAGGAAGCTTAACCATTGGGGATTTATATGATGAACAGGGTTGGATCAGTTTTGAGGATTTGAAAACTAAATATAGGAGTAGGGGTACATATATGGATCTTGATTATATATATATTTTTTTATTTTACCGGATTCATGGAAAAGGACCCTTAAAGAATACAGACATGTAAAGCACCACCATATCAACTCCTTTCATTAAGACTTCATGGCCCCAACAAGGTTCAAGGAAATTTTATGATAAATTACTTCTCTGACAGAATTCCACCTTCTATTTGCCTCAAATGGGAAAGTATGTTTGAAGATACCGATTTTGAATGGCATTTGACTTTTTAATATCTATAGGAAATGTAAAGGATATTCAACTATTGTATTTTCAATTCAAATTTGTACATGGAATCATTTATACAAAAAAAAAAGAACTTAGGAAAATGAAATTAGTTGACAATACACTGTGTTCTTTCTGTAACGGTGACGATGGAAGTTTAGGTCATGTATATTGGGAATGCCGGGAAACACATTTGTTTTGGAACGAACTTCAAAATTGAAATAATCAAAACATACAGATATTTAATTTAACAAAATGTTTTGCTGTGTAGCCTAGTAATATTTAACTTAAAATCTCACACAAGATCACATTGGACAAAAAAACGCCTGGTTTACATGCACTGACCTATGTTCTTCAAAGGGTTAATATGGCCTTCACACATATCTCATGACCTTGACCTTTGACCTTCAAGGTTACAAACTCAACGATCATGTAATGATTCAAAGTGTAAATTGTTAAAATATGGCATTTTCGCAAAAGCATGCTTAAGTTACCTAGATTTGTTTTCAGCGAAAACGTTTCCAAACCTTCGTCTTTCTCCATACTGTACCAAGTAATAGTCTGATAGCACAAAACCAATTAAAGTTACCGTGTTTACAAGAGTTATTTAGTGATTTCAGATAGCAGACCCGACTAATCAACAGCCGTAGAAGAAATAATTAAAGATTGCAAATGAGGAATTTTTTTGACAACGTACATCGATTGTTGGGATTTTGTAGAAAGACTTTGTATTATTTAGTTAGAACTCAATTAAAAGAAGTCACTATCAAGAAATAATGACAGCTATAATGAGCACCATTCATTCAATCAATGGTCACACACGACTAATTGTGTCTCTAATATAGATACATGATGAGTGGTGTACAAACTATCATAGAGCTATCATCGCACGAGGGGGCGGAACCCCCGAGTGAGTGATAGCAAGATGATAGTTTGTATATACCACTTGTGTCATCATGTATCTGTTTTATCCAATGGGCAACGTTTTACTGAGCAGCATACTGGTCTTTCATGTGCCTGGTTTTGAAACAATGTAGTAAGCCAGGTGTCTGTAGCTCCGCCCTTGGACCGCCCTGCTGCTTCATGGTCGTCCTACTAGAGAGTTTAAGATATCTGTGGCTGATAAATAAGTGACGTCATAGATAGAACTTCACTTTTCTTGATACACGATATATCGTTAAAAAAACATCAAAGAGAATTTAGCCGTCAATTGGATAAGGGTAATAGACTTGGACTGTTTTACATTCGGATGTTATCTGTCTACGGAGGCAACATGCTGATGGTTGACATCTATAGGAAGATCTTTTTGGCTACTGTTATGATTGTCAAAGGTAGGTATTTTGTGTCAAAGTTAGTTTTGGCAATGTTTACTCTGTTTCCAATGATGTAAAATGCAGGAATTTCTTGTTTTAATGTTTTTTTAATAGTAAACTCACTTGCAAAAGAAAGGCTTCCAACGAAAGTAGATTATATTTAAATCAACGGGTAATACAAACGACTGGATCGGGTTTACAGCGTGGCTCGGTATCTAAGGAGAGATAGCAGAATAAAAAAATGACTTTAACGATACTTCAAAGAAGGTCAATTATATCGACCAACTCTATTTGTTAATTAAATCAAAATTAAATTACATAATTTTGAAAATATGTGCGAAACATTCTGTAAAAACAACAATTTGTAAAATCAATCGTTTAATAACCTGAGGAATGAAATTATGAGTTCTTTTTTTTCATTAGGCTTATCAAAGGAATTCATAATCTACTTTTCCCGATAGCTTTATTTCCATTTTAAATGTGGTACTGTTCTTTTGCTAGTCGGTACTGCACATATCGTTGTCATTGTCAAGTGAGGTTGGTTTACAATCAGTGTTTTTTATATTTTGCATAGTAAACATTGCTACCAAAAATATACTGATGGAAACGAATAAGGGAACGCTTAATTACTGTTAACTTATGTCTGGCATGTTCCGTTTGGTCGAGGCTGTTGAAGTTTACTTTCACTGAAAAGGTACCGTGAACGTGACAATTGATTTCCATGAACTTCATGCATGGCAACGTCCATTAAACCTTCAAGGAGTCAACGAATGTGAGTGTACGGCAGGCTATCGGGTGCATAAACAGCGGTCAATCAATATGCCAGACAGCCAGACAATTTAACAAGTCTAAAAGTGTGATTTCGCGACTGGGGAACCGATACCGTCAGACAGAGAACGTAAAGATTAGACCCGGTCGTGGTCCAAAACGTAAGACAACGCCCCGAAACGACCGCCAGCTGGTGCTGCTGTCCTTACGTAACCGATTTAAACCAGCATCGAAAATAAACTCTGAGTTCAGGGCAGTAACGAGACTAAGAATTTGTGACCGTACTGTCAGAAACAGACTTAAAGCAGCAGGCTCAAAGTCACGTCGTCCTGTTGTTGGGGTAAGGCTGACTTCGGAACACAGACGTCTCAGAAGAGCATGGGCTACACAACATCGAGTTAGACAACTTCGATATTTGCGCAATACCATGTTCAGTGATGAGTCACGATTCAATTCGATTTTTACTTGGGTTTGTACATAAAAATATGACCCTCCCCGGCTTCTCGTAATTTTTTTAATGGCCCTCCCCATTTTAGTGTATTATTTTTCACGACCCTCCCCCAAAATACATCTATAAATCGTCTTGAAATTGGACTTCTGAAGATATATTCGGTTCTACATTGGACATATTTTTCTTTTGACACTTTAAAGAAAGGTTCTAGAAACGGTTATAGAATATATACCAGTTATGGGTTTAACATGTGTAACATCTAGGGTTAAAAGTATCTGTAGAACAACAGATTCATTGGCTATGTAGCTCATCAAGTACACATTATTACAGTTATTACATTATCTCTCTTAGGTAAAAACTATTAACATCTTACACGATAAGGCATTACCGAGTCACCAAATTTATAATCCCCACTGTCAACACACAATTTTGAAGAAGTAACAAATATATATTTCTAAAGTTCACCATTTTCCTGATAAAGGGGAAAGGAACCAGAAATTGAGATTCATTATAAGTTGTATTACACATACATTTTAAAGATGTGACCTCTATTGTTTTGTCTGTGAGAGGTTTGTACAATGGTACCAGACTAATCTCTAAGTTCCCCCACTGCTCACACCCTCCCCAGTGATAAATTACAAATATGCCTACATAGTCCAAGAACTTGCTACTACAAACTAGTGGGAGTCCCAGAGGTCACTAAAATCAGTCCCTCAATAATTAGATAAATACAACCCCCAAAAAACCCTTGTGTCCTGGTGACTCGCAGCTTCAAGTGTTATAAGTCCTTTCCAAATGTGATGAGTATTTGGTAAATGTTTCACTGCTTCCCTGAACCATTGTTAACCCTACTTTCCAGCCCTCCTGGTATGACCCTTCTCCCCCCATTTCCTTCTCCCCCCTTCCCTCCAATATAAGTCAATATACACCTCTTCATAGCACATCTTATAGCAGTAAAAAAGGTAAATCACATTGTTAAGAGCAAAATAAAATTTCAAGAAGCACTAAAAGAGTTAGATTGCTTAAAATACCTCTATCTATGAATAAAAGCAGGACAATATTTTAGGTAGCTAATAGTCAATACCATTTTGAAGAACAGGTGGGTTATTTTACATTCAGATATGAATTTTCAAGCTGACCCTGAATGTTTGTTTTCCTTACTCAAAATTACAGGAAGCAAATACTCCCAAATTTATTGCTATATTGAGAACTGATTTTGAAGAACAACTGCCAGCCAAATAATTATTGTTTTTCGAAAACAAATGAACTTTGGACAATAAGATTTGATTAATTTTTTGGATTTATCTTTACAGACAATTGGTATAGTGACCAAATGGTATTGGTACATGGCAACAAAAGTTACAAATCTTAGTCTCTATCCAACAAAGTTAATATTCTCAAAATTTTAGCTTCTTAACTTACAAGTTGTCGAAAGAACATTTCAGTGTGGACACTCTGCCATGCCCATATTCGAGGGGATCAAGACCAAACGAACAAACATAAGTCTCTATGTAACAAAGATGTCATTCAGAAAATTTCAGCTTCCTATGTAAACTGGTTTCTGAGAAGATTGTTTTAAGTAAAATGCCTGCCACTTCAATATTTGAGGGGGGTCAGGACCAAATGATCCCTTACTTAAAGTAAAAGGTATATCTCAACAGAAATTCAGTTTTGGGGGTGCAACGGTTTTGGAGGAGAAGTTAATTAAAAATGTCAAATATGAACGGATGTTGGACGATTGTCCATACAATATTCTCAAATATATATGCTCAAAATACGGCAAATATTCCTCATAGGAATATTGACATTGAAATTCATTTACATATACCGGTACCTGTTTAATATACTTTAAATGTGTGTCTGTTGTCAGATATTTGCAAAAATCAAGGAATTTTCAAAGGTTTCAGGAGTTTTAATAGGTATCGTATTTCATTTGTATCATATTTATAACTGCATCATTGAGATTATGAATTTTACTGACTTTATTAGCTTATATAGTGACTTTTAATATGTATTTATCAAAATATATCAAACAGAAACAAAAGCCTACCTGCATGGAAAAAAAATGTCAGTTTTACTTTTCTACTTTTGTTTCCGTGAACAAAGGAGAGAACTCATGGGGATTTTTTAAATACTAGCATCAGTTTAAAATATCTAGGTGTCTATTCTTTTTTATCAAATTATTTACTATCATTTTTCAGATACTCTTTCAAGTATGTAACAAACATTGTTTTATTACGGTCTATTTTTTCATGACCCTCCCCAACCCCTTGTATATATGTTCATGACCCTCCCCTTGTGGCTGTATATATGTTTCATGACCCTCCCCTTGTGGCTGTATATTTTTTCCTGACCCTCCCCTTGTGGCTGTATATATGTTTCATGACCCTCCCCTTGTGGCTGTATATTTGTTCCTGACCCTCCCCTTGTGGCTGTATATATGTTTCATGACCCTCCCCTTGTGGCTGTATATTTGTTCCTGACCCTCCCCTTGTGGCTGTATATATGTTTCATGACCCTCCCCTTGTGGCTGTATATATGTTTCATGACCCTCCCCTTGTGGATGTATATTTGTCCCTGACCCTCCCCTTGTGGCTGTATATATGTTTCATGACCCTCCCCTTGTGGCTGTATATTTGTTCCTGACCCTCCCCTTGTGGCTGTATATTTGTTTCATGACCCTCCCCTTGTGGCTGTATATTTGTTCCTGACCCTCCCCTTGTGGCTGTATATATGTTTCATGACCCTCCCCTTGTGGCTGTATATTTGTTCCTGACCCTCCCCTTGTGGCTGTATATATGTTTCATGACCCTCCCCTTGTGGCTGTATATTTGTTCCTGACCCTCCCCTTGTGGCTGTATATATGTTTCATGACCCTCCCCTTGTGGCTGTATATTTGTTCCTGACCCTCCCCTTGTGGCTGTATATATGTTTCATGACCCTCCCCTTGTGGCTGTATATTTGTTCCTGACCCTCCCCTTGTGGCTGTATATATGTTTCATGACCCTCCCCTTGTGGCTGTATATTTGTCCCTGACCCTCCCCTTGTGGCTGTATATATGTTTCATGACCCTCCCCTTGTGGCTGTATATTTGTTCCTGACCCTCCCCTTGTGGCTGTATATATGTTTCATGACCCTCCCCTTGTGGCTGTATATTTGTTCCTGACCCTCCCCTTGTGGCTGTATATGTGTTGCTGACCCTCCCCTTGTGGCTGTATATTTGTTCCTGACCCTCCCCATGTGGCTGTATATATGTTTCATGACCCTCCCCTTGTGGCTGTATATATGTTCATGACCCTCCCCTTGTGGCTGTATATATGTTTCATGACCCTCCCCTTGTGGCTGTATATTTGTTCCTGACCCTCCCCTTGTGGCTGTATATATGTTTCATGACCCTCCCCTTGTGGCTGTATATTTGTTCCTGACCCTCCCCTTGTGGCTGTATATGTGTTGCTGACCCTCCCCTTGTGGCTGTATATTTGTTCCTGACCCTCCCCATGTGGCTGTATATATGTTTCATGACCCTCCCCTTGTGGCTGTATATATGTTCATGACCCTCCCCTTGTGGCTGTATATATGTTTCATGACCCTCCCCTTGTGGCTGTATATTTGTTCCTGACCCTCCCCTTGTGGCTGTATATATGTTTCATGACCCTCCCCTTGTGGCTGTATATTTTTTCATGACCCCCCCCCCCCCCCCCCCCCCCCCCCCCCCCCCTTTGTGGCTGTATATTTGTTCATGACCCAAACATCAACAAATGCCTTTTATGCGCATGTTATACACGTGAGTATGGTTGATAAAAACGTTATGCGTTCTGTGTGAATCTAATCTGTTTGTGTTTTGAGTGAGCGAGTTCGAATAGATATAGAGAATCTCACCCAAGTGTCTTCTGATATCAAATATACCAACACGAGTTGATTAAAGTTACGAATATACGAGACTTGCCGAGGATATTTTTACTTTAATCAACGAGTGTTGATATATTTGATATCAAAAGACACGAGGGTGAGATTTTATTTATCATTCAAAATCATTCTTCAACAATTATTAGCCGAAGAATGACAAAGTTGAAACACAAAACTGCCATTTTGCTTCTTCAGCAGTGATCTCAGTGAGGTTGTAACATTGTGACGTCATAAGCATTATGACATTATATCATTGTAACGTCATCACAAGTGTGACGTCATAGCATTGTCAGCAGTGTTCTTAGTGATACCAAAGCTTTCTGATGTCATTAATTGATGATGCAATAGGATTATGACGATTTGATTGTAGTTATATCTCCAATGTAGATATCACTTGTAGCTGTGGGAGCCAGTTTTGGATGATAAATGTTCATATCTGCAGTGGGTAGCAACACTCAATTGCCATATACCTCGAGGACGCTTCAATCGGTTTGACGGAATGTGAACTTAACTATAGTATAGTTAGCCTCCATTGCTATGTAAGATAGAGAAATCGAGTTTGAATGCCTTTGATAAACATATCGGTTATAAAGAGGTATTCACAATGTTATCCATCAGGGTATGATTCTGTTAACTTTAAGACACTATAACCTACTCAAAACGTCATACTTTACCCTACCTTATCCAGTTAAGGGTATTTAAAAAACGACTTCCTAATTTGTATAATTTCAGAAACTTAAACAGATAATGTTTCACAAATTTAAATTTAGTTTAGTTATCAAGATAGGATTTAACTATATTATAGTCATATTTATCACTCTATCAAACTATCTGTGTTTTTTTTTTGCATGGCTATTTACACAATGAAGATGAAGTTAGAATACAAAAAGGCATGGAACAATTATTTCCTGTTTCCGTACATTATATTGTATTTTCATTTCATAAATATTACTTGAAAATGCCCTTCATTTATAGAAAAAGACACACATGTCAACCAAAGTGTGGATAATGAAAATCCTCTTCTAAAGTATATTTATCTTGGATATTCCATGAACAATGAAATAAATTGTAAAGGAGGACAATACAGTTGCGAACAGTATTATATTTTAACCCCTCAATATTAACTATAATACATATTGTCCATAACCAGCGTCGGTTAAAACAACGTCTGTTGTCACACCAACTGTTAACATCTAAATGGCATGTATTGCTATTGATATCACCATGCTGGTTGTTAACGATTTGAGAAAAATCGATTTTGCAATACAAAGTATCGAAGTCAACAGGGGGCGGGATAGCGCAGTGATTAGCGCGTTCGGCTTCGGATCAAGAGGTCCGGGGTTCGATTCCCGCCAGGGGCACGGCAAATTTGTCTGCAGTAGAGAACTGTTCTACACGCAATAAGGTTTGGGTGCAATGCTACACTGAATTTCACCCATGGTTCGCTAGTTCCAGCCGATGCTCGCAGGTTCACCACAAAGCATAGCCACATGGCGTTGCGAGCTTTCTTCCTGCCATAATACTAGCAGCCGCGATATAAGTGAAATACTCTTGAAAGCTGCGTTAAACCCAACTCGAAGTCAACATATGAATGCAACCCACAATGCTGCCTTAAAGAATAGTAACAGACAGGCGTTCTCAAACCACGCGCTCACGTGTCGTGTCTGCATGTGAAAGTGTATGTAGAAATGAGGTTATGCCAGCTGGTGACAATGTGGACAATAAACCTCATGCCACCCTTCCACAAAATTGGTCGATACCTACGATTATTACCCACGTGGTACTTCACGTGATAACAAACAGTTATGACACACATGTTATGTGTCATAACACCTTCAAGTAATTTGATTGGCTTACGATGAACTTCGACACTGCCTGGACTACTTTATTCTTTCATAAAACGAACGTGAATTCATTTTGAAATACAAGTTTTTTACGACAACACTTATAATCAATATTTATCTCATTGTTCAGTCTATTCAGGAACTTGTAGTCACCGCAATTATTGATTTTAATGAATAATTAACAAACACACCATAATTAGAGCAGAGCTTATAAGCACAATGCAGCAAGAGTTTTTGCTCTCATTCTCAATCTTACCTTTGGAAATGACATTGCACCAAACGCTCAGTATCTCGGTGAACATAACGTGTTCGAAACGGTGCACAGTGAATTTTTACTCACAAGACACAAATAACCGAAAGGAAAGCCATTTCAACGGCGAGTTTCATCTAAAACTTACATTTAAGGAGGTTGTTTTAGCTTGTTTACACATTCAACGACGGCGGCCGCCATGACATCTCATCTCATGTCCTCGAGAAGGGATGTGTTATATTACGTACGCTATCTTCAGCATGACTAGTGCAACTGGTTTCGACATACCGAAAATCACGGATTATAGAACGGTTTGATTTTAAAAGCGTGAATATTTAACATCGCAATATTATGAACTTAAAGATGATGAGACAGGATTGATATTACTCCGCTGTTCCGTTCCTTTATAGGGACAACAGAAATATATTTTAAAACACAATAAATCGTATGAAATACACGTTGGTAAAAAATAGGATACATAACTCGTTCCCCGTTAGCCAAGGCTCGAGATAAAGGAAAAGTATTACACTCGGGTCATAAACTTGATATGTAAGAGGAAGCTTGTTAGATATCCTATAATTATGACCAGCATTGCTGAGTTCCTGCTGGCCTTTCGAGAGAACAGTATCAGAAATTATACCTGGTAAATCTGGAAACTACAAATCAAATGCACACAGACATCCGCTATGATCCATCTACGAGCATCTAGTCAACATGCATGTGACAGTCAACCTGCTTTTGCTCTGTATCACATCTATTATCTCATTGTATGGCCACAGCTCTTTGGGTTATCTGTGGTCGAGAAAGTATATCCGTTTTTATCCCACCGGTATGTAATACTGTGGGAAATAGTCGTCACCCTATCCGCCCGTTCGTCCGTATAATCATTTCGTTTCCGGAGCAGAACTCGAAATTATATCTTTCTGACATTTCCAATTATTACCCGCCAACTGAAGTGGTGCCTTTTGATATTTTCCGATTTCTGTTATATTTTTTCGTTACCATAGAAATATGGTGGATTTGGGCCAATTACAGGTATCTTCGTCTCGGGCCAATACAACGGACCTCGGACCTGTAACTGGACCAATACGGAAATACTTAATTAATAACATTATATTATATATTATATATATAATTATACGGTATTGACTCTAATTATGTCAAAATGTAATTGCAGATTATTAATAACAGCTTTGAAGTTCATGACTTCTGTACACTGAAACTTTATTAATGGATTGTCATATTATATACCAAAGACAAATACTTCGATACTTTAAAACAAACTAAATGAGTTGCATTATCTAATCAGTTGAATACAGCACTGTGTCTAAGATTTGTTGTGGTGAGCATTCTCCTAACACTACTGATTCCCACAATATGTTTCCTCTTCAACAGAGTTATTAAGTTTCACGAGGAAGCTTCCATTCCAGCAGCCGAATGGTCCTCAATGACACTGTCAGGATAGTTTCTTGTGTTGCTGAAACTATCGTCTTCCTATAAATTAAATTACTGCTAGATGTTTCCAAAGCTGATGAAAATTACGAGAGTATGGCACAGAAAAGATGAAGGGTAAAAGCTTCCATCTTTCTTCCCCACTTACAGACGCAACAGTTCAAGTAGTGTTAGTTCCTCAAACAACTGCTTTACAAGCTTATGGGAGAAACGGGTTTTCACTAACAGAGCGTTACATTCTATGGTATTGCTATACCTTGAATAACGCCAGGGCCCAATAAATTTCCCTTTCATATTTTTGGCATTTAAAACAGAAAGTCATCATCGTATGGGATCCCTTAAAGATTTTTCAGATTAGTTTCAATACCTCTTTCCATCGTGTTCGCGAATAGGAATGCTCGTGCAGCATGTGTAGCCATTTTTGCTCACTCCGGGGGATCATGTTATCATTGATGGCTGTGTTGCCGAATCCGAAGACGAAGCCATGGGACTGCCATCAGCTACTTCTGACTATTTTCGAAGATGCATATTAATATTGTCGAAGATATCGTGTACTGTTTCAAAATATTAGACTTTTAAGACATTAAATGATTATCAGTGATGTTTTTCTGTATACACCCACACAAGGTTTATTTTAGTCGCACCTCATATTTACAAAGTAAATTATAGTGTCTTAGAGACTATGAAAATATGATATTTACTGAGATATAGCACAGTTAGTATATGAACATCAAACATGGTAAATTAGACTTCATTTTTAATAAAATTAAGTGGCATGTTTTGAAAAATGAAAAAAAAACCATTTCATGGCTGGACAATATATGAAACACACCTTTTCCACATCTGATAAAGATTTTAAATTAAAACTTTTCTTAAGACAGACATTTGAAAGTTGAAATATTTCATCCTTGTACAGACGACCGGTCAGTAAATCATGACATTCATCTCCTATAAAATCAGAATAATGTAAGCAGAATCTTACAGTCGCCACTGTGCGATTTCCGTCCCATTTCAATTCAAAAAGGGGCAGTACCACATCTAAAATTTGCCAGTGCTCGTTTACAGGAACGAGGCAAGAAACTTGTCACATAAGATTCACTATTGGGGAAAGTGCTTAAAATTAAATATATAGCCTCAGTTTATTACCTTCTGTGCCGTTAATGCTTGAAAGTGGGCACACAATCTCACTCCATTTTGTACAAAATGCACACAACATCAGCCTACATTCTTTACACAACATGTTTAATATAAAACAATGCATATTGTTAATAATACTAAAATGATTAAGACCAAGGTCGGATAACTTCTTATTTACTCTAAACGTCCAATTTCTTTTGTTGACAAGTGCTCTTTTTACAACTCCAAACAATATGTTTTATGTTAATCGATTAGGATCCACATTACATAAACGTATATAAAGGTATAATAACAGACAGATGAGTTTATTTGTATGAATGGTCGTAGGGCCAACATTACATTGGCATTCATAGTAAGATACAATCCGGAGAGTCTTGACATTGCTTACAATTTAACTGTACCATTGTATACGTATACGAATATGGACAAAGGCTAGAGCGCCCTTGGATGGGAGTTTATTAATTACGTAACAGACGCTGGTGGCTTTATCATCTTGCTTTTCACTTGAGCCTCGGTGCAATCAGCTATTCTATGATGATTGGCCATCATTTAGTGATTCGCGGGGAAAATGTTCAACTGCCGTGTACATTCCCCCTCTGTTACAGCAGTCCAGTCCGTGAACATCGCACTGGGGAAGCCAGCCTATCAGAGTTCAGTAACAGCAGGAGGAGTGCCTGAAAATGCTGTGGACGGTAACTTCAACAGCGACTTCGGAGGTGGCAGCTGTATCCATACCTTGCACGGCGAGACGGAACAATGGTGGATTGTGGATCTACAGGGCTTCTACACTATCACAGATGTCTGGATACAGAACAGGAATGGCTATCCAAGTAAATTTTACGTTTAACGTATTTGGACACTCTACTAGTAGGATGTACACTGTGGGAGACAATTGCCTAACTTGACTTATGATCTTTACAGTCATTGACAAAATAAAAGGAAAGTTTTGGAAAAATTGTTAAAGCAGTTGACACTTAGAGGAGATTCATCTTTGTCTTATTGATGCATTTGAAACCCCAATGGTCATGAATGGCCATAAAGGCCACTTCGATTTTGTCGGTAGCATATGGGCTCGTTTTCAAACCTTATAACATGAGTTGTACATACGTTTGGCAGTGTTTTCAGAATCGATGTTAAGAAATTGCCTTTCTAATTATAACGTAATAGATTCTTTTGTCACCAGTGTTGATTTGCGTTTCGTTAGTAACAAGGAACAGAGCTGATGTAATACCTCCCCTAAGTTGGGACGTAAACAATGTACAGCTAGCAAATAGGTTGGTGATGACTTTACAAGCTGATCAACATTCTTTTTATCAAGGCAGATAGATCTATATGAGCTTTAACCTATTGTTTTAACCATTTGTTTAACGAAAAGCGGGGGATATAGTATTCGGCAGCGTTCATACGTACGGCATGAACTGAAATGAAATGGATTATTTTCATATTATGCATATTGGTTCACCATGGCGAGAGTTATCTTCCCAAAGAGATTTATGACCTTGACCTTCATTTCAGTTTACTTTTACCGTTTACTATTGTCAATTAGAGATATCAAGAACCGTTGACTTGGTTATCTTTATAGCTGAAGCAAAGGCCTTGACATTATTCGCAAAGTTAAACCGGAACTTTTTTTTATATTTTTCGGCATGTGATTTGCATGTTTAGCTTGTCAGCGGAATATCTCAAGAACCGTTACTTGATTCTCATCATGTTTTTTAAAAAGCTTCTTCTGGGAAAGTCAAAGAGCTGAAAAGATTTCGGCGAGCTTTACATAGTTCTCAAGGTCACAGTGGAACCTTGTCAGCTTGTCAGCTTGTCAGGATGTTTCAAGAACTGTCACTCAATTCTCCTCATACCTTATACTTTACCGCAATAGAAACATCTTCATACCAAATAAAAGATGATTCAATCCACGGGTGATAAACACATCTAAAAAAGATGTACATCATGTCTTCAAAAAACACTAAATTAAATTTGAAATTTCAAAAATGTTCATATTTCAGAGAAACATACGTTTACATTATTACAGAAATTGTCGTTTTTAATTGAATAATATAGCAAAGTCAAAAAGGACTTGTTTTGTCTTGTTTTATGACGTTCTACAGTAAACACGTTTCAAAAAAATTAAGCCCAAGAAGGTTATTTATGACGACATGATCTCTTTATTAATTAGTTTTCTACTTTTATTGAATTTTTAAGGTAGATGACAAATATTCTTGCCAAAAACCCTTTCATAAAAAGCTACCTCAACATCCAATGTGTACTTGAAAAGATATAAACATTTAAATATTATACTCTGATGTATGAAATTGCGCGTACCTGTTTACAAATTCCGTAAAAAGCATTTAAATCGACTTTCTCCGGCAGCAGTATTTCGCTTTTCATACTGATAAACATAATGGTGACGTTTATTTTGTGGTTGAGTGTACACCAGTGTAATTGACATACTTCAATCAAATATACAATTAAACATTTAATCTAACGATAATGGCTAGAAAAATTAACGTAAAAAAGTTAGTGTCCATTAATATACTAAGAACATGAAGATGCATGTTAATATATATATGTAAATGTACCATATTGTGTTATTCCCTTACATTCCACCTGATGAAGGAGTGAGTATGTACTCCGAAACGTCGTGTATTTTCACATTAAAGAAGTTGTTATCCAGAAAATCTTCATGTTCTTATGTATACCACTTCTAAATGCACTTCAAAGACATTAATATACTGTTACTCGCCATTTACGTTGTTTAATTTGATATGATGGTGCCATTTAAGAAGTGTTGTTTAATTTTGTAACGATTGTGATAAAGATGAATTTGTTAAAGGCATAGATTTTACAAACGGAGAGAGCAACCTTTTGAAAGGTGAGAGTGTTTGATTCTAGACATCGTTTTGAAAGAAAATAATTAGGACTCGGAAATCGGAAACAATGCATTCTGCATATAATTAACATTAAAGTAATCCTATCAATGGAAAGTATTGTTGTCAATATTCTTAGTTTTAAGAAGAACGAAATTATAAATATCATTCAGTTGTCTTATTCTTGGTTATTCCAATGTTAAAACTGTCTAGTTCTTAGTTCTTTGAAGAACCAACAAATTTTATGATCCCAGTTTTTTCTAGTTCTTCATTCTTCCAAAAATGAAGACCTAATTATTTAATGACTTGTAATAATGGTTACAAGTAGCCTCGACCGATGGACAATGGTACAATACAGTGTTTATATTAAGGAGTCAAGTTGGTGTATCCGAGGCAAGGTTTTATCAGTCATAGCTTATTTATTGACACTAGTTGGACATCCCCTGATTATCCGACCGTCTCACAGTGGTGTGGTTTAATTGCTGAAATTGTGATACAACAAGAACGAAGAACTAAAGTCTTCCATATTTTTTTGTTTTCTGAAAAGGAAGAACTAAATGTCCCATACTGTTTAGTTAGAAGAACGAATAACTACAATGTTTATTCTGCTTTGTTTTCTTTGTTTGAAGAACGAAGAACTAAATTTTTCTAGGTCTAGGTCTAGTCATTCGTTCTTTCGAAGAACAGAGAACTTAAGGTAGAGCTGCTGTTAACTTCTGGCCGCGGGATATAGAATGCAACACACCAATGTTCTGCTGCTGGATTATTACAGTCATCTGTATGGATATTGGTGAATCCTTTTGGTTAACGAAATAATGTTTGTTTAATGTGGTTAATGTTGAATGATATACCAATCATTGCCCATCCTAAAGATTCTCTATATTAGCTGAAGTTTATGATGCGTGTATGATGCGAAAACAAGTTTAGAATTGTATATTTTATCAACAGATCTGCATGACTTCGTGGTGGACGTGTTTCCCCAGAACCCAGTAGAGAATGATGAGATGGGTAAGATGACATGCTACAACTACTCAGGTGTGGCTCCCAATGAAAAAGTGCACCTGGCCTGTCAGACCGGAACAGTTGGAAGATTCGTCAGACTTCTGAAGCTGCCAGAGTTTATTACAGACCCTCATTATGATACCCTCATTATCTGCGAAGTCGTTGTTGAGACACCCGTCATTAACAGACCATGTGGAAGTGGTAATAATCATGCATTTATATTGTATGAAAAGGATTCAAACTGAATGTTTGTTCTTGCAAGTTCAAAATGTCTCCCACTTCATTTGCTACGAACACATTTTTTCGACCAACGATCAAAACATTGATACCTTCCCTTCATCAATTAAGTGTATTTGATAGCATGCTGGCCTTTCACGTCAAAGACTTTAGTTTGCATCCTTTTGAAGACGACAAATGGGTGAGACCTTATGGTTATTAAGTCGGTACATCCAGCTTTTAAATGGGTACGTCACTGATCATCTATCTTGTGCCGGATATTAACCCTTAGCTTATATTTCTGAGTTACTTATAAAAAGATTATACATTCTTTACATTTTAGTTTTAGTTTTCATTAACTCCGATGTTTAGATAACCTATCCTGATTCTATTAAGGTAGTATAAATGTAGTTATTAAATTATGGGTGAGAGAAGTTGCTTAATTCTTATTTTGGAACAGTAAAGGTATTCACGGCCCGAAACATACTGTTTCAGTGGAGACCCTCCCCGGCAGTGCAGACTCCTCCATGACGTCCAGTAACCAGATTGTCCAGAGTCTGACCCGTGTCCAGTGCTTGCACCGATGTTACTACAACCACAAGTGTCAAGGATTCAACTTCAAGGAAACTGATGGAAGCTGCCAGATAACCACTGATCCAGATCAACCCATTCAACCTAACGTTGGCTGGACCTACTACCCAATGAATTGAGGATCATCATCGAAAAAGAATACACCGACCTCTGATATGCCCAACACTAATGACCAATTTCTGAAAGACTTATGCCTAGTTTAGCTAAACCCCATTCCGGCCGATGTGTCACGCATTTTGTGGAAGAAACTGTGCAGTGAAATCAACAAATCGGCCTGTCAATCAAATTTGTCGTGAACTTGCGTACTCTGGCTTACAAAGTATTATGACCAATTTAAGCGCTCTTCCGCGTCTTTCGCATTTTTTAACCGCTAAATCATACGCAGTGCTCCGACTTTATCCACAGTCTGCCGCTATTGTCAGACAAAGCACGCTTCCTATCCGCCAATTTGCAACGTATTCCGCCGATGGTCGGCCAAGACTCGACTTGATCTGCATTGGTCACAAGAGAATCCTCCATCTGCCACCGGGCACCACTTCCTACCTCTCTCTGCCGCTCATAACCGCAGTATTCCTCGTGTAAACGCATGCGGATCCAAACGCAAGCAAGCGTGCACATATTGTTTTGCCCCTCGTGGGCACGCTACACAGATATCCACTGTTCATCAACGAGGTTGACTCTTAGAAACCAGTCACACACGTCATGAGACCAAGTACATATAGGGACAATGAACAGTTGGAGAGTGCAGAAGCATGCAGGGCCAAATTACAGTAAAGAGGTCAAACAGGCCATGCTTTGTATCTAAATAGAGTTGACCAATGAGAGAGCGTAGAGGCATTCAAGTCCGTATAGTGACGTCACTGCCGTCTAGGCGAGTTGTATTTCGATGTTAATTTCAGGTAGAATCGACTGAGCAGCATAATTTGGGGCGAAAAGTAAGTAAGTTAACTAAAATTTGCCCGTGTCCAATTAGTATGAAACCTAATAAAGTATCGGCGGTAAGTTTTGTTATATGTCGTTGTGTGTGTCTTGAAATATAAGCCACGAATGTAGTCGAGCCGGGAGGTTTGAAAACAAAATCAAGATGGCGAGTGTTGCTCCTTTAGCCTATTGTATAGAGGAGGCGTGGATACTTTTATATACATTGTTTACATTGAGATCTTGGGTATCCTTGCACTGAATAGGTTCACGCCACTTTTGTTTTATATGCCGCACCATTTTCTTCAAATACGGATAGCCGTTTTCTATGGATACGGCTTATCGGATCGTGTCATGAGAATGATGTTTTTTTTTTTTTATTAACTTAGCAATATAATGTAGAAACTTTAGTATGAAATGGCAAATTTGAGAAGATGCTTATGATGCTTCTTGTCGATGTTACTGTAAAATTATTTTATTTTTTATATTTTGGGTTTTTTTTTACAAAGAAGGTGTATACACTAGGCAAAAAAAGAACGCATAGGTGAACCTTATTTTTCAAATTGATTTTTTTATTAAATAATGTCATGATTATGACCTGAATGTCTAGGGAATACATGTTTATGTCGTAAACATTAAATTGGAATGCCTAAACGCAACATCATGTGAATGATCGCCAAAATACAGTGATTTCGATACAAAATCATGACAAGTGCGTGCTGAAAAAGTTGTCAACATGATGCACGTGCATCACATGGGGAATTACACTTGCCAGTGGTGAGTATAAAAGGGAGGCAGTCCGACTATGAAACACTTGCAATCAACCCCGGAAACTGAAAGTCAAAATGCCGAGGTAAGATCTTGCAGCCCGGAACAGAGCCATCGGACGTCTAGAGGCCGGAGAGTCCCAGTCAGCGGTTGCCCGACACCTGAATGTTCACTAGAGCACGATTTCCCGACTGTGGCATCGTTTCCAGACATTCAACTCTACAAGAGATCGACCGAGAAGTGGCCGTCCAAGGGCGACAACTCCCGCACAAGACCGCTACATCCGGGTTACCCATCTAAGGCACAGAACCACCAGCGCCGCCTACACAGCAAACAACGTCCCTTGTCTTCGACGGCTATCAGCACAAACCGTCAGAAATCGTCTACGGCAGCACGGAATACGACCCATGAGACCCTACGTTGGACCGTTTTTGAGACGCCATCATCGCCGGGAACGTCTCCGATGGAGTCGACGTCTTCAGATGTGGAACCTTGTCAACTGGAGACGAATATGGTTTAGTGACGAATCCCGGTTCTTGTTGTACCATAGTGATAAAAGAGCTCGAGTTTACAGACGTCGAGGGGAACGTTTCCGACAGAACTGTGTTGTTCAGGTGGATCGATTTGGTGGAGGAGGTATCATGATGTGGGCAGCAATATCAGTGGACGGTAGAACAGACCTGGTGCACGTACAAGGTAATCTGACTGCTGTGCGTTATAGAGATGAGATTCTTCAACGTCACCTTCTTCCCGTCATCAACGTACAGAGACATCTCTTCCAGCATGACAACGCTAGACCACACACAGCTCATGTCACCAGGCAATTCCAAGCCAACAACAATGTGAATGTGCTGCCATGGCCCTCCAAATCCCCAGATTTAAATCCTATTGAGCATCTTTGGGATAATCTTGATCGACGTGTACGACGGCGACAGCCACAACCGCAGACTCATCAACAACTGTGCCAGGAGGAGTGGAGAAGAATTCCCCAGCGTCAAATCAGGACATTGATAGCGTCCATGCCAAGACGATGCCGATCTGTGATTCATGCCAATGGTGGTCATACCAGATACTGACTTTTGCATTGTGCTGTCACTGACGTTTTTCTTGACATTTAACGAGTGGGATACATAGAGGAAACATTCCCTCGTTATTTGTATGAAAATGATACAGATACGACTATGATATTTGCTATTATCACCTCTTGTCAGTAAAGATTTTTTGTAGATATTTTCTTGCGTTTCTTTTTTTGCCGAGTATATTATTCTGAACAAAACATATTTCATGAAATGAATGATAAGTAAAATATCAAATATAACGAATTTGTACATTTGCTTTTCTTTTGGTTATACACGCAACAAATGTCCTTAACTTAAATCTTTCTTCTTTTTTTCACAGCTTTTATTTTAGAAGTGATACATTTACATTCATACAGAAGAACTGTAAATTTATGAGACATGTAGAATTGTTGTCTTTACAATAAATGTCATCCTCGGTTACCCAGGGTTTTATATATGCTCCGTTTCTCTCCATTATATATCACCCATGGGAAACTCTGTCAGCGAAATCTGTACTAAAATTACCCGCCCTTGGCCTGCGTGACGACGTCAGTAACCAAAGAAAATACTCAATACGATAAGACGGAAATAGTCAAGGGAGATAACCGGTGACGGATGGCTAACAAAATGACCTCGGGTGCTTTGCAATGAAGTGATATGAATTGGTCCAAGCTGCGTAGCGGGTTGATTGGCTCACGCCGGCCAAGGGCGGGTGATTTGAGTACAGATTTCTCTGATGAAATTTCCCATTGGTGATATAGTGGAGAGAAACGGAGCATATATAAAACCCTGGGTAACCGAGGATGAATAAATATGTGTAGCAATGATATGATTACAAGAAAACATTTACTATAGTATGTCAATGATGCTGTTAGCTGATATACATGGACACTTATATTTGCTAGTGTCATTGTTTGGTATTGTGTGTTAGTCTCGACATGATAGGTTGTAGTTGTCAACAAAGGTAGATATATTGTGTTGATACTTGGCTGTCATTGTTGTCAAGGGTAGGTTCATATTTATTATACACTAATGTGATGTCATTGTATATTCTATTATCTTTTTGCATTAAGTTTGAATATAATGGCTGACATTGTCATTATTGTGTGTTATATTAGCAAAATAGTCAAAGACTAATTTACTATCGTTGTGACTAAATTGTCGGCATTATATTTTATGTTATTTAGTCAAAGACTGATTTACTGTCATTGTAACATAAATTCGGCATTTTACAGTATAATTATAAAATATACTTATTTGCTGCCATTGTTATTAAAAGTTCTGCATTTCCTGCTATGTTATTTAAGTCACTGTCTACTTTGGTGTCTTTGTTATTAAAACGTTGGCATGTTAAACTTGTTTATATAAGGCTGAGATAATTTGCTGTCAAAGTTACTAAAAGTAGGTATTTTGTGATAATGATATAAAATGTACTGTTTTGTATGAATGGTATACATTATGTGTCAATAAAACAAAGAATAATTCACTCTCATTGTTTTCAAAGTCGGTACCTTGTGTGCATTTTATGTACGTCATATAAAACGCAGCTGTACGGTTACTTAAACTGTACGATACGATACAAACTACTAACATTTCAAGAATTAGATGCATTTAGAATTGTTAGGTGGAAGCATGTGTCCTTAACTAAACAGGTCATAAATCATGAAGTAGCAAGCAGATTTGTTCAACAATTGGCACTCAGTTATGACACCGGGTGTTGAAGTGTTACGCCAATAGCTCTTTGTATAAGTCAAATTATTAACAAGTTGGAGTTTCAGTATTGATATGACATCAACCAGAAGAAACGGTTACATAGCAATATGTAAGATTTAACAACTTATTCAACTTTCGCAAAACAACAATTTACCAAATAAAATATTCATCAGTAATAAAGAGCAAGTGTAATTGATGAACACTAAATAAAAACTAAACAAACAAGAGAATTAGTGAGCACAGCTCACTCATATACCCCCGCTTTTAACATTGGTCAAAGAAGAACATTTTCAAAATAGCAGAAAGACATCAATATTTAGTCTTTTGTATGAACAAACCACAGCAGTACTATCCGGTAAGCAGAGTATGTGTGTTTTCATAGTAACTATGTCTTCATAGATTCACTTGTAAGAGTAAAAGTTGAAAAATGGAGACAATTTGCATAAATTATGCAAATAAGGGTATGAAACATACAAAGGCAGATGTACACATCATAGTGATTATATGTACCAAGTTTCGAAACAATAAAACAAATAGTGTTTGAATTATGAGTGGGACAAAGAATGTGAAAGAATAAGTGGAAATACTGAGACAATTTGCATAAATTATGCAAATGAGGGTATGAAACATACAAAGGGCAGATATGCACATCATAGTGATCATATGTACAAAGTTTTGTAACATTTGAACAATTCGTGTCTGAGTTATGAGCGGAACAAAAAGTATGAATGGCGAAGTTGAAAAACGGAGACAATTTGCATATATTATGCAAATGAGGGTATGAAACATGCAAAAGGCAGAAGTACACATCATGGTGATTGTATATCTCAAGTTTCGTAAAATTTGAACAACGTTACTTGTGTCAGAGTTATGAGCGGAACAAAAACATTACGGACACATGGACGGACGGACACGCTGACTGCTATATACCCCCGACTACGTCGTAGCGAGGGTATAATAATAAAACATTTTTTCCATCTCTGCACATGATCTGCCAACCTGCAAAACGCAATAAATGCAAAGTTTAACGCTTCAATATTTCAATGTGCGGCATCAACAGTTCCCTCCACTGTCAAAGATCTCAGTGGTATCACTGATTTAAAAAACCAAACATCCAGTATGACGGAGCATGTTTAAATTCCTTTCCAACACGGAGGAAATTATATAAGATAACACTTTCTACATGAGGAAAGATCTCGTCTCTACCATCCATGCCTGTAGAACTTCTAAACTATTATATGAGATGTATCATATTAGATTAGGACATTGGGGATTATAAGATTTTTATTAATACTTTTGAATTGAGATTAAGGGATATGTTTACCCAAAATTGGTTAACGTCTATTTCTACATCATCTACTTTAACAAGGTATTGTACTTTTAAATCTCTCCTGCAACCTGAAAAATATTTAACTTCAATTCAGCCATCAAATTTAAGAAGGGCTTTATCAAAATTTAGATGTTCAAATGATTTTAAAGTAAAGAGAAGTGGTAAAGATTTTATTGACGCTTTATGCAGTTTTTGTGGAATTGGGGAAGAAGATGAATACCATATTTTGTTGATATGTCCATCCTATCACCATCGTCGTACAAGGTATCTACCTGTATCTTATTATAACTTCCCATCAATGTTTAAGTTTATGTCACTTATAAATACACAACATTATCAATTGTTATTTAAATTAGCTCTTTTTTGTGAAAAAATGTTCAAGTTATGAAACACCTTAAAGGTTTAAGCGCTCTTGTATATATATATATATATATATATATATATATTTATCACAAAGTTCACGACCACTGTAATATTGGTCTCATGGCCATATATACGAAATAAATTCTGTTCTGTTCTGTTCTGTTCTGTTCTGTATTAGATTAGGCCTCTCCATCAGCTTTCTTTCACTTCTGCGAAGCTTTGAAAAGATCGAACCTCAATAGATGGTTTGGAAAAGTCAGGAATGAAAGTCAGTAAAGAGTGATGAGTGATAAAGTTATTTCAACCTTTGTCTCATATTCATGTTCACATTTAAGGTCAAAGGTCAAGGTAACTGGTTTGAAATCGTTACAAAAAAAAGACTTGTAAACACGATGACTTTAACAGATTTTGCGCCATGAAACTCTTATTTGGTACAAATCAACTGTGGAAAATTATCAAGATGTCTCAAGGTTTTCGCAAAAATACAACATTCAAAGTTAAAGGACAATTTTACGATTTCTTGAGTTTTAATGTTCAATTTTGGTGTGGTGTTTCTGTGGTGTATTCATTTAACAATTGCCCATTTTATTGTGTCTGTTGAGAAGGCGGAACAGTTGAAGGTGACACCCTTAGTTTCTGAACTGCTCTTCTTCTCGGTGTTTCAATAAAAAGAGATAAAGATGATATTGTCCGGTTTTCGATCTCATTTGTCTGTAATTGTTCATGTGAAGTTAATCGATTGTTGAATTTCTAACATGTTCATCAATTCATTGGGAAGTAGGTCCAGTCAGAAATAGGTTGACTGGGTTGATCTGGATCAGTGGTTATCTGGCAGCTACCATCAGTTTCCTTGAAGTTGAATCCTTGACACTTGTAGTTGTAGTAACATCGGTGCAAGCACTGGACACGGGTCAGACTCTGGACAATCTGGTTACTGGACGTCATGGAGGAGTCTGCACTGCCGGGGAGGGTCTCCGCTGAAACAGGAATATTCCGGGCCATGAACAACTGGCATAAAACTGTTTTCCCAACTAAAAATATCAATATTTCCTTGCCTCCTTGGTATCATGCTAAGTTGCCTAAAGATCGCGCTAAATGAAAACGAAACCGAAATTATAAAATCGTTTAGAAATAATGAAGATTTGTAATGATAACATTTAGTAAATAACGCAAGTCGTTGCTCACCGGTGATATATAAGTATATTATCACCCTGAAGGAATTTATACATTTGATTAAACTACGAAGCGCTTCGATTCTTGACCATGAGCTCATTTAATAAGCAAATGGTTGGACTGAGTACAATGTGGATGGCGTGACTTCAAACACAAGTAGGAGACAGTCACAAACTGTCTGTTACTTCACCAGGATTCGAACCGTGTTTTGCGTGAGAGGCCAGCATGCTAAACACTACACCACTGTGCTCCACTTAATATGAACATGAAAACATGTACTTCTAAAATGAAACAAAATATTCTATCTCAGAAGAAATATCTACCATAAAGTTAAAACATAAAATATCTAGTACCATTTCGATTCACGGATTGTCCATCCATTATTATCCATTACACTTTATTGAAGCTATAGACAAGTAAATCCTTTTTATATTAATTTATCTAGCACTTCTTTTGCGTAAAATATTTCATATAAAACGATGTCTGAAAACTTACGTTATTGCATGCAGGAAAATATTTGTGGCATGTATGTTGGACTTTGTTACGGAATACATGTGTCCCTTTGTACAAACACATGATGTAAAGGAATAGCTAACTGTCATAGCTGGCATAAAAGTTGACAGTGACATGGTAAGATTTGTGATATAGATAAGGGTGAGCAATGAGTGGGAAAATTGGTTCATTACAAAAGATGGCTTGAAACATAATAATATGTATGAAAGAAAGAATTACGCACCTAATGAAAACATATCATACAAAAGTATATAAATATAAATAAATGATTTTTACCATTTCCACATGGCCTGTTAATGACGAATGTCTCAACAACGACTTCGCAGATAATGAGAGTGTCAACACCGGGATCTGTTATAAACTCTGGCAACTTCAGAAGTCTGACGTATCTCCCACCTGTTCCGTTCTGGCAGGGCAGGTGCACGTTATTATTGGGAGCCACACCCGAGTAGCTGTAGCATGTGCTTTTAACCATCTCTCCATTCCCTGTTGGGTCCTGGAAAAACACGTCCACTACGAAGTCATGCAACTCTGTTGAAATAATAAATCTTGAATTTGGTATCACATCATATAAAGAGTCATAAGGACGTACAATGTTCAACGACAATAATAAGCAATAAATATATAATCTAAGGAATGTTGTTCAACGATGGAAACATTAAACAAACACGATTTCATCAACGAAGTGTATGTAACGTACCCTCGGACTTGAAGAATTGAGAGCTGGAATTAACGAAAAGGCGAACAGATGACCCGGTAAATTCAGACAAAATTTAATTTCTATTCTTAAAGACGACTGTCATCCTCCATGGCCACATACGGGATTCATTACAAGGGATTCCAGTTTGATAATTACTCGACTTTTAGTTTTTTTTAAATTGTCAGATATAGTTTTTTCTAAAAACACCGCCAAATTTCGCTGACGGACGAAATGAAAATGTTGCTGTGGTCACTGAAGTACAGTGCCGTGTGTGACGTCATAACTGGCAATTGATTAGCTTTGCTCGTAATGTTTCAACGTGTTTCAGCAATTTGTAACTGGTGATTTGAAATACCAATATTCATCCAAACGACTCAAATCCTCAATAAATTGATAGCCTGATTTTCCAACATGCAATTTTCTGTTGTTACAACGATTAATTGGAGCACATACAGGTGTTTTCGTAGGAGATTTACGGATCGGGGATTTTTTTTGATAAGCCTCTGATTTATTTATGTACAATGTAGTCTTGTCAGATTTGAATATCTTTCTGTGAGTTTTTTCTTCAGAGAAACGTTTCTTTATTTTTTACCTTAATAGTGCACCTCATTAAGGTTATTTATTAAGATTACTTCATACACGCCCTTGCCAATTAAAGAGTTAGGCATAGTAACGAGCACTGAATATGTCAAGTGCTCACCAGTTGAAATTGGCTAGTTCGACATGTATAGATTTTATCCTACTAGTAGACGGCCTGAATTTGTTGAACAAGGGAAAGTTAAACTTACTGTCGTAGCCATTCCTGTTCTGTATCCAGACATCTGTGATAACGTATATGCCCTGCAGATCCACAATCCACCATTGTTCCGTCTCGCCGTGCAAGGTATGGATACAGCTGCCACCTCCGAAGTCGCTATTGAAGTTACCATCCACAGCATTCTCAGGCACTCCTCCTGCTGTTACTGAACTCTGATAGGCTGGCTTCCCCAGTGCAATGTTCACGCACTGGACTGCTGTAATAGAGGGGAAATTGACATGGGAGTTGAAAAACACACAAAGTCGTGAAAATTCACTGCAAAATCGAAAATTACAAAATGATGGCAAATAAAAACCATAACGTATCTAATCCCAACTTTCTACTTGCGTCTTTATTTTATACCCCCATTTCAGTGAGCGCAGTACTTCCGGACGTAGAAGAACTTTGGAAGAGCTTAGTCATTTTCAAGTGTTTAATTGTACAAAACCCTATGGAAAATGTACATTTTACACCCCTTCAAAATTCTATATATAAAACGAAAAATCTTATTTTAAAAGGTTTTTTGGCCGTTTATATGGATAAACTACAGCAGAGAAACATGAGAATAAACTGCGGAATACCTTTGGATTGAGCACATATTGTAACAGACAATATTCAGATACTTTGCTAAGCACATTCAGAATCGTGGAAATAACGTGAAATAACTTTCGTAGGTGGGGGCACAAATCCAAGTATATAACTGCGCGACCACATGGAAAAACTGCTAAATACTTGTCTTCTACACGGAATAACTATGTATAGATTTCGTACAACCTTCAGAAACCTTGTTTCATATCGGACCACTCAAGTCATTAATGAGGCAAAATGGGTCAAGCCTTTTACCATGAATTCGGCTATAAAACGATTATGGAAAGCATATTCCACCACGAACAGCCCTACCAGTGACATCAAACTATTTAACGTCTTACTGCTGCTCTATCAATACAATGAATTGAAACGTGAAGATGACACCCGGGAGAAAAGACACTCAAAATGAGGGGCATACAGTCTCACACTGTTTTGAGTGCGTTCATGGCTGAGAGTGAAGTGAAGAAATGGTCATGGTAACAATCTGATGGAGGAGCTTCGTCTCAAAGACAAGCATTAGCGCCGTGTAGCATCTCATCTCTTCGATGAGTTGCTGTCAGCCTTGTCCCCAAGACTAACCAAGCAAGATACCAACTTCTCAGGCGCCCCCAGTCAAGGGAAGTCATGCAAAAGTACCTCGTGAAGCCATATTCTAGACAGGGTCTCGTACAAGAACTGGACAACACTACAGAAAATCTAGAGCATGCAGTCGTTGAGAATGTTTTAGCCAATCTTTGGAAATTCTTTCTATTTGCAGGGTCCAGATGTCGTCCGAACTATGGTTGAAGCTGCAATTTTGCTTTACAACATACTGAGGACAAGGCACTTTAGACTTAATGATTTCGCTATAGACACGGAGACGAAGATCAAAGCATCGTCTCTGGGCAGTGGCGTAAGATCTGCATGATCTAGCAGGTGTGGTGGGTCCGAACAGACACTCTGTAGAGGCCAAGAAGCAGCGGGATTACCTCAAGCTCTACTTTAAAAGGATGGTTCTGTCGCCATATTTGATTTTTTGCATAATGTGAAATGAAAACATGCTATATTGCACTTAATTTTACAACTTTTTGATAACTAAAGACATACACTGATAGAGTATTCACATTGTATCATAAAAATGATAAACAATTTGCTGTTACCCTGTAGCGAAGTTTTACCAACCCGCAGCGCGGATGAATGGCTTCTGTTCTCATTGTTTTTATTTTTCAACAAACGGGCGCTTGTTTTTATCAAGTTGTGAAATATAAAGTCATCAAAATATTACCTTCATTAGAATCTTTCAATTTGATTTTGTTCTAATGTATTAATAACACATATGTGTGAACAGGAATATCTTCTCGAATTTCGTTTCCACAAAAAATACCCCGATAGAACCCTCCTTTTAACAGTGAAGTGGGACAAGTCTCTCAGCTGTCCTATGACCAGAAGAAAAACACAGATATGAACACAGAATAAAGTTGCCCTCAAGATTATTTCCATTTCGCTAACAATAGGCAATTAATTGTGTCTTCTATACATGTATGTTCAGTATCTCCAAAATGTTTGTTCTTTTATCATAGAATGTGTGGAATCTTTATGATGTTATTAGAAGTACATTCATTGTGTTTCATAAACTTTTATTTGGCTTAACTACTTTCCAACCCACCACATGTGCTGTCTACAATACAAAAAAATTCACTCAGCTTGCATATCTATCCCCAATCGCCAAATATATCATAATTACTAGTTCCCAATTAAAATTGAGTAACATAATTATGCATGTGCAGAAACCGAAACTGCACGTTCCATTTACATGCACAGTAGCTATAAGACCTATTAAACATTTTCAATTCAAATTTGTCTTTTTGTCTGTTATAAATAAGATTGCAAAATTACGTTTGACTCATTGGCGCACGCCACATGCTGTGCATTGTCCGGTTTTTGATAATAAAAAAATCATACTTTTACCTTCATATTGTCAATACTATCTACTATCATCAAAATGGTAGTTTTCGGTTACAGTCGAAACTTCTCGATCAAGAAACAGTATTTATAACGTTTGCAATATGTTACCCCCAACAACACAATGAATGTACCTTTAAACCATGTAGAACTTTTACTGTGTCATCTTCTTCAATAGTTTTCTAGTGTAACAAGTAACTTGACTTCCAGTTCGCTAACGAGTGACATTTAATTGTGTCTTCTATCTTCAGTATCTCCAAAATATTACATTGTATATAATTATTAAAAATTGTGTTGAATGTTTTTGTTTTTTTAATCATGTTGAACCGTTATTTCATCTTCTTCAATGGTCGTCATCTATAACACTTTCCTAAGAGTCTCTTCTGTGTACATTCAACAATTATTCTGTGTTTCCGTCTACAGACAAAGGTCTCCAGTGGTCTTCGTCACTTGAACGCTGGTCATCCATAAAATTTAACAGAAAGGAAAGTGGAAGACTTCTGGCATCCGCGTTGTACTAGGAATAAGAGTGGACGATTTGCGGATATTACGGATAGTTGACAGATTAACTGCAGAACATTGCGGCGAAAAAGTTTGCTCAAACGTTCTTTTCAACGGGTTCAAAAGAATGTTTGCAGACAATGTTTAGAAGGCATGACTTACCTTCTTTACGCTAACCTACGAAATTTATTCCGCAACTCTTCCATTGTATCATTTTGTGATATGAGGCTATTAAAATTTATCAATAAAAATGTTACGTGTTCACTTCCCTGTTTTATTGATGAGTATAGTTACCTATGAGTTCATATTTAATGCAGTTTAAATGTTCGACGTATGAAACAATGTTTCCTACTTCATTTAAAACAAAATTCAAAATAAGAGACCTGTGAAATATGTAACTAAGATTGGCAAAATATCGGTTTGTTGGTTTGCATAAATTTGTAGTTAGTACTGTTATTGTACAAATATGAGAGTCTTTATATTGGGGCTACAAAATTAAGACAAAACACTCAACCACCCTGATGAGACAATGAACTTGATAGCATCAAACAACACTTAGTGTGATGATCATAACACATTAAGTAAGGTCCAAGTTGGGTTTAAAGATTTTGGAAAGTTTTTGTAATTGTAGTTCATGAATGAAAGTGGAGGAGCGTCATGTTAGCATCCCTTTTTGTAGGTACGCTCAACTTCCCAACAGGACCGCTGATTGGTTGCAATTGAAATCCCAGCCAAGGTAGGTAATTAAATTATTGAGCCTTTGCATTATTTTACGTAACTTTGACATGTTCCTTTTAATTGGCACCTAGACGCTATATCAAGTTTAAATATCGACCAGCCTGTTATGCATGTTTGGCTGAATCTATATATGCAATCAATACTCTTTTGACTGGAGAATGGTTAATCGAATCAATCATTGAGAGCTTCTATGGAACTTCCTGCTGTAATGATCGGTGATTGGTTCTCGGTGTCATATTACACATTCAACCTCGTACACGTCCATTGATCCGTTATGCTGTTTGTGGATAATTGGAGATTGACGTTTCAAACTGACGACTTGTTTGTATTCCATCAAATGCGTTAGAAAATGTATTAATTAGAAATAAGCAAAGCAAGAAATAAAAACATACAATGTAAAGAAAGTTTACAAAATACATATATCAATATCAATTAGACCATGGTACAATGATGTAATGTGTATGAGGAATGTCAGTAAGGATTATGACTGGTGGACTGACTGTGGACTGATTGACTGTGGTTTATTTAATTTATGGAATTGGTAGTTCCGGACAGACAGACCGACAGACCGACAGACAGAGTTATTCAGTATATGGCCTTTGGCCCAAAATACAGAAAATTCAGGGTAACAATGCTGCGCATTTTTCTTATTAACATAATTTAAACACGTGATATACAAACAAATTATTTATTTCAGTGCCGTATTTGATGGGCTTTAAATACAAATATTGAAACTTTATGTAACACATCATAATTTTGAGATGAAATAAGTGAAATAAAATTATGGTGACAGCTAGAATTAATGTTTTTACCAATTAGTGTATTAGGGAATTGGTAGTTCAAAGACAAACTATACCATTGATATTTCAATTATCAATACTACACTAAATTGTCCAATACAATACAATAACCAAACTGGATTTCCTTCTTCTTAACTCACATGCACAAGAGACGTAACCACCAAAATCTATATGCAAAAATAGTGCATTACTCAACCGTGGTGAGATCACTTATTAGATAACAACAAACAGTTGGTTACACACATGTGTGATACCAACCCGTGCTGCGCGTGACGTAATAGTCGTTTTTGGTTGACATCATAATTTTAGCCACGCGACTGCAATAGCGGGTGACCTATTTGCAAGTGAGCGTCACTAAAAAAATATTTTCTAGCAATTCAGCGCTTTTTACATCCTTGAGTAATAAATACAATACTAAACTCGGTCCCGTTTGATAACATGTTTATGAAGCTCGTGAATTTTATCGTTATTTAACTCGTTTTCACTCGTTAAAATACCAAACCATTCACTCGTTTCATAAACATTTTATCAAACAGGACATCGTTTAGTATTCTATATTTAATTCATTATTGATTAATACGACCGAAGTATAATTACATCATGCCACCCGAAGCCAACTAAACTGAATATTTTGTAGTCAAGTTTCGGTAAATACACGCACACGCATTTTTAAAAGCTCTTTGAAAGTCCTGAACTTAGCGAGATGGGAGTGTAAAAAGACGCATTGACTTATTGCATGATGTCCTACAGTAATGATGCGTCCATGAACTAAAATCCAAGAATCTAATTTAGGTGACGACATCTTTTATTAAACTTTTAATATTTCATGTTATTTCAACGTCAAACAGTCTGGTTAAAAACCATTATAATTCATCCCATGTGTGTTTGAACAGCAAAATATAAAAGTATCATACACGTTTTGCATATACAGTTCTGAAACATTTGTTTAGCAAACACATTCCAATCGACTTACTACGGCAGCAGTGTTTCGCTTTTTCACTTTGTTGGAAATTAATCTCAAATGAAACGTCACCATACAAAATACAAGATAATTCAAACTACGAGTGATAAACACGACTGAAACAGAGATACATCATATCTGCAGAAGTCAACCTTAATTTAAATTTAAATTTCAAAACATTATCTGTTCATATTTTCACACACGTTTTAAGAAATGCTTAAAATCGTCGTTTTCTAATCTCCTTATGAGACGAGATATGTGAGTCAAAGAGGGATTTTTTTAAATTTCAACATTTTATGAATTTTGAAGTAAAATGCAAAACATTCTTGCCAAAACTCATTTTAAAAGCAATTTCAACGCCTCATGTGTACTTGAACATACATTAAATTAAAAGTTTCATACTCTGATGTATG
Organism: Gibbula magus; assembly: GCA_936450465.1. Lineage (NCBI taxonomy): Eukaryota > Metazoa > Mollusca > Gastropoda > Trochida > Trochidae > Gibbula > Gibbula magus. The sequence goes on from OW388303.1 coordinate 67,286,617, forward strand.
AAATTGCGAACACTTCTTTACAATCAAAATTAAGGATATTGTGATGAAGATACCATTCACACAAAATACGATTATTGCATGCAAATGAAACGTCAAATTATATATCCAAAGGTAGCTTAATCCATATACCTCAGTTTTATGTTTGATATCTATTGCATGATATCTCTCAATGAGGCGAGTATTGCACATATAATTTAACATTCAGACAAAACACATACCTTTTATACAGGAAATATAAATTCCTCAAAGTACACAATTCTGATAGCCAAGACAGTCAAATCGCGTTGTTAATACCATTCACACAGATTATCAACCTGACATAACAGCCTTACGTACTATAACAAAGCTACATTGACACGATACCCCTGCTCTTGGCAGCAATGAAAACAAAATGTACTTTCACAGTATTTACTCAAAATACTTTCTCAAAAATACCTACCTTTCATAGTCATGACAGCAATCAAAAATAATTTTGAATAGATTTCAACCATCACCATGTTGCCCTTTGTAGATATATCACTTCCTGTTGCGACACAGTCCGTGTCTATCATCCAGACACAACCAGGTGGACTGGACAATTGTTCTCAGTATACCAATCGACATATTGCGATTATTCTTTCTTGTAAATGAGTTCTAACTAAATGGTCCAAATGCCTTTTACAATATCCCAATAAAAACTGTTTTAAAAAATATATTTCATTTACAATCCATAATTTCTTCTTCTCGGTTCGCCTATTGATAACATAATTGTGAATTAATAATGGATATCCGTATGATTAAACGTATCGATATTGCAAGTTTAACCCGGTTTATTGTACACGTATCTATTATGTTGTACATGATGTTTACAGAGAATCAATTGATCAAAGGTTAGTGCATGTAAATAAGCCCTATTTTATCAATTACAAGTTTGTGTGATATTTGAATTTAACTACTTCTACTTCTACACTTACTCTTCTTATCGAGCAGTTTTCCGCTTATTGATCAACTATTTGTAAAAATGTAGAGCAATACTATTGACCGGTTCGGTATCGTGAGCTGAACATCAATGTCTGTATAACAGCTGATGCCTCGTCGACGTGTCTATGATTACTGATGCATTTAGTGTTTAGTTTGAAGAAGTTAATTACATAGAAACAGGCTTTTTACACGCATCAATAATGTTATACATGGTGTTTATTAGAACATCAATTAAATCAATTAATGGCTAGTCCACGTGAGTTACAAGCAAGGAGTAATTTGTTCAGATATAATATTTGAATATGTGAATTTAGGTATTGTTCTATGACAGAGTGTGAAAAGAGGATTAAAGGGGGCAATTATTATTATGAATAATTTTGCTTTCCTGAGAGCATTTGAACTTTTGAACATTGAACATTTACCTTTAACAATTAGGCAGATAACATTTCGAATAATATTATGAATCGCCTTGAAAACAAAATTATATATTTTCGATGTTGAATAAGTATATACCCCCCTTGACACATTCTGGCCCTTTAGCCAAATCTGTCATTTGTTTATTTTGTATATTGTAAAGGGGCAGCCTCCCCAATCTAAGACAGCTTTTAACAACAATGTTGCCGGTTGAATCTACAGCTGAGGAAGAGACTGTTACCTTGCCGAATGATAGCTCAACTGACAAAATAAAGACGAGAAAAATAGAATAGAATAAAATGATTTATTGAGTGTACACATAATTGTTACTTCGTTGTAAAAATTCTTTTAAACATCACCCCGTTGAACAATATTGAAGTTTTAAAAGTGACGATTCCATGGAAACGACCAAAAACTGGCTTTACAGAGAAGATTCACACCTTAACATTTTTGACGGTTTTTGAAATCAAGAGAATACTCTGAGCGACGGGCCACTTTATTCACCCGCCTACTTCATTGCGCTTTTAAAACAGACGATATACTTGATTGATTAGTTATGGTTAAATCATCTTATACAATATCATTCATTTATTTCATATATCGATTATGAAATACCAATTGCCCTTCTTCTTTTCATATCTTTTCCAATCATCAGATCAAGACAAGCCATTGTTTCTGCAAGTAATATATAAACTCACGGGCAAAATAAAGTATATGTTCTTTTCAACAGAGTCAAACACAAAATAGTTCTGCCGGATAAACTCGGTTTTCAATGTTTGTGATGAGGATATATCTCGTTCAGAGATATACACAATTTCATTCATGAGAGTATGATACTTAATATTTTATATCTGTTCGAGCACACATGGGGTGCTAAAATAGCTATTTCAAAAGGTATTTTGGGGAATAATTCTGGGTATTTAAGGTAAAATTTTATGAAATATGGAAATTATGTTGGTACAAGATGGTATCGACATTATGTACTTCCTTTGACTTTAAATCAATGTCGCATCGTTGCTGTAGGACGTCATAAAACAAGCCAGAAAGTCATATTTCACTCCCCTATCTCGCCTGGTTAAGGAGATTCTATAACAACGATTTTTAAAAAGCCGTGTTTTTCAGAATTACGACAGATCATTTTCAAAATTAACAGACAACGTTAGTTTGCTTCTAGAGACATGGTGTAACTATGTTTCAATCTTGTTTATCACTCGTTGATTAAAATATCTTTCGTTGTTGTACCTATACTTTCTTTTACCCGTGAGTTTATATTTATTTTGCTTTGATACCCGTTCATTATTTACCTTCATGCTGTCAATAGAGGATACTAAACGACCTTCTATTTAATACCATTTTTATTAAACGAGTTAATGATTTTGTTAAAAACGAGCGAAAGCGAGTTTGATACTAAATCATTCACGAGTTTAATAAAAATGGTATTAAATAGAAGGAAGTTTAGTATTCGGTTTATTACTCGTCCACCAATAATCCAGCAAAATAGCCGACATGGCTCTGAAACTATGATTCCCGCAATCCCGATGCCATTGCGACGACATTACTCCCATTGTGACGTCATAACCGCAAACTATTGTGACGTCATACGTGTCGGGGTATTACACTAGTTTAATATTGCTGTATAAATATTACACTGCAGTATCTTACACAGGCGAGTAATAATTTATAATATCTACCCCCAGTGTGTACATACATGACAAAGTAAGACACTAGGTTACATGCATAATCAATAACGCGAACGTAGTACATACCACCCTGAGGCCATCAGATCGAGATCAGATTAAATTGTCAATATTAGTAAATATATATGTCCTTGAATGATTATAAATCGAAATAATAGTAAGAACAAATTATTAATTTAGGAATTTATGCATTATCGTATTTGAAATATTTTAAGTGTTTCAAAGTAAAGGTCCATCAATTCGTGAAGAAGCTTGATTTATATATTTATTGCATTCCTTTACATAAACATGGAGGAAGGAGAAAGCAGAAAAGATGGAAGAGATAATAAACCCAAATGATAACGCTATAAAATATCATTTATTAGCAAAATCAGTTTAACTTAAACTAACTTATTATTTACAATGTGCATATACATGTTCATACATCATAAATCTAATAACATAAGGACATTTATAAAGCCAATACTGACCAAAACACATGTTTAGGAGCATGTACAATGATTTGACACCAATGAAGCTATAGGTTCTGAAGCTCATCAGGTTTTATATTAATACATCGAACTGCAGTTATCAGAGGGTTAAGGGATGTATTCTTTATAATATCCATTTGCTAAGTAGTTTATAAACAAGAGTATACCGAGGAAACAGTAACATTAACCTGAATGATATGATAAACCTTTGTGTGTCATGTACACAATGTACTGTTACTTAACTTACACTGTCGACCAAAAGAAACGCATAAGAGATATCTTATCAGATTTCGTAAAAACTATAAGGTCAAGTTAGCAATATTATAGCATTAAGTTCCACCATTTCTGCATAATATATTTAAATTTCAGAAGGTGTCATGTCACAAACGAATGGCGATTGTTGAAATAAGACAACAGAAATTGTTCAGTTTTCGATCAGTGCTTGATCAAAAAAACATTTGAAACATATTTACATACAACCACTAGCAACTATACAGGCACGCATGCGCATTAAAGTGGTGATGATGCTACATATGTACGTGGTTAGGTTGCGCAACTGAATCAACCGGAAATAGCAGTCTTCGTGGTTTAACATTTAAACTTAGTCATAACCTTTGGTTGGTCAGGCCTTTCATCTTCTTCATTTGTTATAAGACTCTCCGAAAAGGTGTTCGGTTTTGACCTTGTGACCTTTACCAAGGCGCATGAACTTTTTTTCGAAACTGCTAATAACTTCTGAAAATCAGTGATAGTGAACTTGACCGGATCATTCACATTCACTTTTTTACCGTGTCAACACTTTGATATGTTCATCCAAACTATGGTTATATCCGGGGTCATGAGTGTTTAACACATCATGCTTATTGGATGTGGTCTGCATCTGAACTGTTAATAACTAATAGACTATTATCATCCAAATGAATAATAGTAAAGTTTCACATTTATTGGCACATATATACAATAAAGCACCTTCGATTAATATGCTCAAAATACATATAAATCAATAGTTAATACATTATTAACATCTAATTTGTGAATAACAAAGTTTTACATTTGTTGGCACATATATACAATAAAGCTCCTCCAATTAATATACTCAAAATACACATAACTCAATAGAACTTTAATACATTATTTACATATTATTGGTGAATAGCAAAGTTTCACATTTGTTGGTACATATATACAATAAAGTTCTTCAATTAAAGTACAGAAAATATATCAACATTCATAGTTAATACACAAGAAGAAAGTGAGCATGGCTCACATACCCCCGCCATCCGCTATCCGTCCATTGAGAATTATAGATGTGAAGGTTACTATGTTTAAAAAACAGCTTCAAGCATCACAATATTGACCAAAATAATTTTAGGAACTGACTGTTATTACAAAATTTCATTCACCCAGATGTAATATTTCTCAGGTAACTTTTCACATTAGAGCGTCACACCGGTAATTTGCACCAAGTTCAATTACAGATTCGAGGGTTTCATAACTCCGTAAAAAAATAATATTTCGGAACTTGACTGTGAACTCAATGAAGAGTATCATCTTGACTACCTACATGTAAAATTCCATTCACTTACATGTAATAGTTGCCGAGAAAACATGTCACCATAAGAGCATCACAGTTCTTTTGGTACTCAATTAAATTTCGGATTCAAGGGCCATAACTCCATAAAAAATAATATTTCGGAACTGGTTTTCGAACTTGATAAAGAGTATGGTCATGAGTACTCACAAGAAAAAAATTCATTCACCTAGGTTGAACAGTATCCGAGAAAACTTGTCCCCGTTGAACACACTAAAACTAAGTCCAAAAAGTGACGTTTTCATGGAAACGACAAAAAATTTAAATCTCAGAAAATTAAAAATTGTCTGGGCGCGATCGGAAGAACATGGTTAACAACTGTACTCGTTTGGTTGATGTACCGGTTTTTTGAGAAAATTGACTGGACGGAAGGACGGGCGGACGGAAGGACGGACAGACGAACAGGGCGACGACTATATCCCACCAGCATGTACATACCGGTGGGATAAAAAGAGAAATAGCATTAACAATGTGTTAGTAAGATGTGCAGGAGGAGACAATTAAACAGAATTATTGTTCCACCATGACGCGACTACACTTTCGTACGAGTTACCGATGTAAGTATTAGTAGGCATTGCAGTGACATCTGAAAGCGCCGGCTGGAACTAGTCCTACATTGAATTTAAATGTAGCATACATCTTGTCACTTTACATTCTCTTCTCAAAGAGGTTACTCCCTTCGGATTTCCGATCCTAACCTCTGTTGTTTTATGCTCGATATTGACGGCAGAAATGGAATGTCCTGATTGGTTGAAATTGAATCTAGTTGTGCAATCAGCGACGCCGTTGTAAAAGTGACATTTGCCAATGACACGTCATAATGATTAAATAAACGTGAGACCAAAGTTTTCTCGTTTAATGTGTTTTCCTCGAAATATATTCTTTGATTTTGTGAAAACTATTGATCATAAACATACTTATATATAAAGAAGATCAAATCATAGACAAATACCAAAAATAGTTCATTTGCGTTATTTACATCAGACATTTTCGAAGGACATATGCTAATGAGCAAGACCCTCAGAGTTAATGCCTAGATCTTTGAACTCATTCGGACGACTTGGCCACTGACAGATGAGCTTCTATTGGTAAAGAAGCAAGGATACAGTATGATATTCCGCTTTCCACTGTTAGGGGACTTTGCTTCTGCTCTCGATTTCAAGCAAAAAAGAACAGAGGTTAAGATCTGAAAACTGAAGGGAGTAACCTCTGTGAGAAGAGAGTCACTTTAGAGTCAAACACATTCAACCGTTTATCCCACGGACTGTTTCCTGTACAGTTTGTTGCAATTTTTCGTTGAGTAAGCGTTTGATGTCGTCAGTTGCTTCTCTGATTGTTTCCCCCGAGTTGGATGTGACCAACAGAACTGAGTCGCCAGTTGTTTCTGCAACTATCGCCTTGTAAGACTTGATCGTACTCGCCGCATGATCAGAGAACGTATCCTGCCACAGCTCTCCTGAAATACAGTTGGGGCGGATTAATTCAATAGTGATCACTGATAGTACTATATATTAATATACAAAGAAAAGTAACTTTTCAGGATAAATCTTTTTTAAGATAAATGGACACGGTATTTCGGTGAAGTATGCACATGTATGTTAGACTGCCATTTATAATGATAATTGATGTCATTTATATTTTAAAAAAACATATTATCACACAAACCAGGTATCCGTAGTGGTAATAACGGTGTTGCCTATAAAGCAAAAATTGCATGGCGGCCATTTTATTGTGAACACATTTTATTATTTCGAATGACAAAAATGATTCCCATGGCTTTACGGAACCATGTACACTCATTTTTTAAACTTGATTTTTTGAAGAGAGAAGGGTGTTTAACTATTGGTCAACAACATTTCATCGACTTAACTCAGCGAAAACATGTGCTACTTCCCCTTTAATGCATGTCAAAATAACAGTACATTCAATCGAAGATGTGTTATGTTACGCAATGAGGATATGCAGTGACTATAATGGACACCTTTTTATAAGTTTTCTCTTGACTGATTCTTTGTGTTACCTCCACACAAAACTCTAATAAGTCTTCATTAAGCTGATCTTTCATTAGTGTAATATATCATTTTGTTATTCTAGAAGCATTTATACTTAAAACAACTTGAGACATTGCTTACTAGCCAATGGTGTTTTATCAACGCTGGCCGGAGGCAGAAACTTGCTATTCATAGAAGAAAGTTTCTCTACAAACGCCGTGAAGGCCATCTCCTCCTCTATAACAACTGTGAGCAGGTATAATTTTGACTGAGTCTTCTTTATAGCAGTGTGCACCACTTCGGCCAGATTCCGAGGTTCAGTGGCGTGTTGTCCTGTAAATTAATACAACGTGCATTGTTACAACGAAAAGTGTAAATATGTTTTTTCCGTGACAGTCATGCTGAAGGCTGAGGTGTCAGCTAGGATAGATACAATGCAGGATAGCATTTTAAACTCTTGCTTTTTGCTTCGATGCTCTTGATTTGTTTGACCATTTTACTCAACAGTTGCTGATCCTCTTAACAGTCCGCTCGGAGTTTGTATTGATGCAAAATCAATAATAGAAACTCAAACTTAATGTCATCAAAAGATGGTTTGTTTTCTAAAAACATCATTACATGAAAATGAAAAACATTTTATCATTTAGGTAAATTAATACTAAACACACAACGATATATTATTTATCACAACGTTTGTAGGCTACTTCTTCAAGGTGCGAGATATAGCCCAGAAACGTTGCACAATAAAGAAGATGTTATCAATTAGGTATATTTTATATTGATCCCGTGATAAGACATGTACCATCATTTGGGAGAGTGACCACTAAAGTTGTACACTTGAGCTTCGCCGCGGTTGTTATCCCCTTTACTACAGCATCAACAGCGGGGGACCCAGCAGATTCCTTGCAGTACGCATGTATCAGGGTCTTACCAGGCAGATTCGTGCTGTCAGCAGTGCTCTTGGCCTGGGGAAGTTCCTTTACTGGATTATAAAAACAAGGTAAACTTCGTTAGAAAACGTGTTTTAGTAATTGTTGTACAAAGTATCGTAGTGTTTTATCCCCTGGGAAATCATTTTCAAGAAGTGTAACGGATAAACGCCATATCATACTATGTTAATAATATATATTTACCAAACAAGTACGTTAAACATTCATAAACTTTAATTCCTCAATCTATTAATTATCATGGCAACACAACTTACTCATAAAAATTGCTCATGTCCACCTGTGTGGGGTTGTATTTTACGGTCTTTGGTTTCGCATTTTCTCTGTATCTATTTTCTTTGCTTCAAAGTTTACCTCATTTTATGAGACAACTGTCGATTCAATGATGGCGTCAAGCTCACAAGTACGATCTACAAGTGAGTGCAGCTTCAGCGGTATCATAATCATACCCGACATATTGAAGGTATGTTGTGCAATGGCAACTCAAAATCCCTCCTGATTTCGATATACTTTTCTCGCACGTTACCTAGGCTTCGAGGTTCAATTCCCTTGTTTGGTAGTCTATCATGCATGCAAAATCTTCTAATGTATAAGCAATCATTTCTAATCTTAAAATCTTCCAATAGCACCGTCAACTGGGACACTGTCAAATCACTCACAAACATGATGATACTAAGCGCCGATTGACTGAAGCATTGCATATAATTAATTAACAGCTAAAAGGCAAATTTTATTACGTATTCTCGATAGCATCAATGCAAAATCTTACAAAAAGTGGAACACTTCCAATCTTTCTTCCCACGGTTGGTGCACGTCAGTCCTGGGTGTGCACTTGCCTCTAGAAAAATTAAGAATCTCACTGAAGTAGTCTTCAAATCAGTGCATTTGTTAAGCTTAACTTTTTGAGTACTGTAAAATCATTAGTCGCCGTTAAACATCTATATTATCATCTTATCTGAACATATAATACGATATATATCATCACATGTTTATTAAAGAAATTACCATGTTAGTCAACAAGATGTTACATTGAAACGCAAATACATATGAATGATCATTTCTGGAGTCAATCCTTACTACTTACCTTTCACCTTATGAAGAAGTGACCATATATTCTAAAACGTTGTCTATGTTTTCAATATAGAAGCTGTTATCAAGAAATATTCCTTTCTTGTCCCGAAGTCAGCAAATTCAAGATCTAATACAAAGTAATTAAAAAATACGTTACGTATATCGGTTTGAGGCCACATCACCAGCACGGCATCGGCCACATCACAACAGCTCTGTATGTCTCCGTGAACAACTTGCAGGAGGGTGTCCCCTATCTGTGCTCGTATCTCGTATTGTGGTGTCTTGGTGTTCAAGTGCCTCTTTTCTGTAATATAGCTGATACCATATAGCGGGGGTTTTTATCTCACTCTCAGTTTAATGATATTGTGCCAACATTCACTTCCATTTCCATTGCAATTCTACGTTTTTTCAGTAAACTGTCACTACATTTGATTTAGGAAATGAATCCCCATATTGTTGCATGCCATTTTGAATAACATAAACGTGATATTGAAAAGAATTATCGTTAGTGGAATACCATTTAAATAATTACAAACACCAATGTTGACAAACATCTATTTGTGTGCTTTTTCAATAAATTGAATTGGATCAAAAAACAATTATTAGAATCAGGGAACAAAATTTATTTCCTATATATAATTAATTAAAAAAAATCCCTGCGTTACACTTCAATTATAATTGACTGACAACCCAAAACATGAAAATACACAATTTCACTGGTAGTTTCAAAAGTATAGTTAGACTGTTGAATTTGATAATTGAATCGACTGTAACAGGATATGATGTGTCACTAAATCATAAATATGTACTGCTTTTGACTAAAATGGCCAGTCATTAATAATTTATTGGCATGAGCATTGTTTCAAAGAGATTTTAATTCCAAAATATGACGTGTCCCAACTGTATTTTCTAATTCACATTTAAATAGTGTCTTCAAATGTCCTGTTCAAGAATACAAATAAAGAAAAATAATTCAAATATGATACAACTTGTTGAAAACATACCGCTGAAGAATAATAAATAATAATAAATACATGCCACGGACCTACACATGTATTTTATGAGTTATTTGATGCTTAAGTGAAATATTTATGAAAAGTAATGGCAAAGGGAGATAACTCTTTACTGGAAAAATTGAAATTTTATTACATAATTAATTCATATAAGGTTGTACAGCAGAAAAAAAATGTACCATAAAACATTAACTATTTCACAAAACCATAATACTATTATCTTTCTTTATTAATATCCAAATGTAATTTGATTTTCAGAGTTTTTCACAACAAATGAAAAGTATTGGCAAAGGGAGATAACTCTTTACTGGAATTTTATGACATAATTTATTTTTTATACATAATGTTGTAGAGCAGATAATAATTTACCATAAAACATAAACTACTCTACACAACCATAATACCACTACCTTTCTTTATTATTATCAAATGGTAATTTTATTGTTAATGTTTCCCACGACATATTGTTGATGAAAAATGGACCTAAGCTATTAAGTTCTGAGAGCGAAAACACGGCATTTGGAGATGCGTGGGCAATTGTTACGAACGTTAACCATGATTTGTTATATTTGTGTCGAATAAATACCTTAAATAATATATATCACTCACAACGAAAGAAATTCTAACCCATATCAGATAAGCAAGTCCAATATTAACACATTAAACTGGCAAAATATCATCAATAAACTCACGTGCAAAAGAAACGACCCCACATTTTAAAAATAGTATAAAATGAAATATAGATGTTGGAGAAAGTAGATTTTGAATGTATTTGATAGCCACATGTTTAATAAAGTGGTATTCACAATTTCATACATCAGAGTATGCTTCTTTTATTTTACATCTGTTCAAATACACATGGGGTTAAAGAACATTCGGAAAATTAAATGCCTATTTGGCGATGTAAAACTATGAGGGTTTGTAATTTATAATTTACCGTAATTCATTTACTTTTATGTTGAACTTGAAACTCATCGATACGTTTTCACGACAAACGGACTATAGCATCAAGGTGAAATAAAAGAAAAAATACTAGACATGTAGGCACCGTATGATTATTTTGGTATGCTGGTATATTTCCTTACATCAAGGTGAAATAAAAGAACAAATAGATTATACTAGAAATGTAGGCACCGTGTGATTATTATGGTATACTTGCACATGTCCTTACATCAAGGTGAAATGAAAGAACAATAACTAGCATTGTAGGCATGATTATTATGACCAATGGTTTTATAATCTTATCACTACTTAAAAGTTGTTTACCTGTTCAATGACATTATATGATTGATATATTGATGCATACGTATAAGAGGTAATGATTATTGTTTTTATTGTAACCACACTTTTCAGTGACTGTAAACTGTACCTTTATGCATGTCCACGAGCGAGCCAACATGTCGTGTCTTCAGATGGTGTGTCACTTTATGTGCCAAGAAAAGCTACAAGCACAATGAGCATGTTTGAGAAATACATTTTACTTCGACTTACTGAGATGTCAAAACTATATAATCTAATTCTAGACCAATTTGATAAATATTTACAGTTATGTTATTCACGTAAACGTACGGTATGGATGTACATTTTCGTTATCATATTTACATAAATCTGTACATCATCACCAGTAAACAGGATCGTTGTATCACCTATCAACTTATATGTATGTATATATATGTCCATCAAGAATCCAATCCATGCATTTTAATTATCAATCACAAATAAATACACTTTTTCGGATAGTGAATTTCAGACTGAATACTTGTTTGAAGAATCTCGTTACAAGCTTTGCCCTTGATAACAGCTGGCAGCCAGTGTAAAACAAGCACCTGTTTAACCTCTAGCTTGGTGTCTTGGAAGATGACGAGGAAGACGTCTTTGATTGGTGGATGGGGATGCTCCTCGTTGTACAACTTGATGGCTCGGTACATGAGCTGCACCACGTGTTGGACAGGGAAGTTGAGAGCCCCTGTACCAAGAGCAGGGAATGCAATGGATCTGAAGCCTCGTGTGGAGGAAGAAGCCTTGATCAGGCAGTGGAACACCAGCGAGATCAGCCACTAGAAACATGAACTCATCTTACACTGAGTATACAAGAAACAATTATTGATATAAAGTCGACATTCAAAGACCCCATGATTTGAGGGATTTATACAGACGTAAAAATCAAATTATAAAATAGTGGTGGATCAAAAGGGGATCCAAGAGTTCAAACGGACCCAACCTTTCATATTGAACAATTTTGCAAAAAGAAATTGGGCCGACGATGAAAATGAAGAATCAGAATGAGACCTTCGTCAGTACTACTGTCAGCATTACTCGTTGCTTGCCCCATTAGCTAGTATTTGTGAAACCTTTTTCGGAATTCGAAGCCCGGCGTTGTAAAATATAACAGTAACTGTGTCTCAATAGGTTAACAATCACATGGGTCTTACCTTGTAACAGTTTTCCTCAGCAATGGTATCATTTTTCTCCGGGAACTCGGGGAGAGCACCGTGGAAGATGGTCCGACATGTCTTGAGGTTGCCAGGGCCTGATTCGGCCACCTCGCCATGTTTGATACCAGTTTGGTACGTCCTTTTCAGCTCGTCTTGGATACTCGGTCCAGCAGCTTGGAGGATACTCCAAGATACACCCTGACCTCGACTTAGGTCAAGTTCCTCATTCGTGGTGTTTACTATGATGTCAGCCTTTGTAGAAAAGATGAGTAAAATCACAAATGAACAAAGGATTCAAATTGTTTGATGAAAATCAAATCAAATATTTGAGGTAATAGAGAGTTTTAAAAGTGAAACGAACAACACATCAGATAAATGATTTAATAGAGAGATTTAAAAGTTCAATACAAATCAATTATTTAAGTCATATGTCAGTCATAATAGAATTGATGATGCTCAAGTCAACTTAATATTTTAACTTTTGTACCTATTATGAACATATTTTCAGTTGTTTTATTTAAAGATATGTACAGGTTAATAAAGTATTCTAAAAATATTTTCTTAATAAAAACATTTTCATAACAATGGCGGTATTAAAATAGTCATATTTTGATATTCGCTTCTGAAAGTCCTTAATGTTTATTATTAAATCTTTTGAAAGATGCAATATTTTACCTCACAATGAAAGCATACAAAATTGAGGATATGCGTTTCACCCTTTGAAAGAAAACTTAATTTTGATATTTCACAATAGAACGTAACGCGTCCCCCTACAATCATTTGATGTTAGCTACTCAAAGAATACATTCTTTGTTGCATTACGAAATAATAACAAGAAGCATCTGATAATTGCATACGATAGTAAAATATTTGTTTGGAAATTATATTATACATCTCCGACTAAATGTATACCTTTTGCTTTTCTATGGAATTCGTTACAACATCTATGTTTGTGATCTTGTTTCCTGAAAAGAAATGAATCTCTGTTATCTTCAAATAACTCTTTTAAAATACTACTAACATTTCTATCCAAATTCTTTTTAGTTTTATTCAAAACATATTTATCTATAACCAACAATCTCATTTCATGAGAGTTGTGGGTGGCTAACTTCAAATAAATAAAATATTATTCTAATCCAAAAATGTGAACGAATTTTTTGTTTATTTTCACAAAAACATACTTACCTCTGACTGTCAGTGTCGTGGACTGAGAGTCGTGAGTGGCTGCCTCTCTGTGCCCCTGCTGGTAGATGATGCTGCACTGACGTTTAGTTCTAACCTCCTCTACAACCTGGCTAACAACCGCCATGTTCATCCCAGGTTCGAGCACGACGTTGAATTTTGTCACAGATTCAATTTCCTGCTTTATGATTGCGCGTGCCTCTTCAAAGGCTGGCGATTTACCTCTCAGTATTAAACTATACGGCTCTTTTCTCCATTCGACATCAGTTTCGGATTGGTTCAATTTTGGCTCTATGTGTTGCCACCTGTAGTTTCTTAGGTAATCATAAGTCGTGTCGCAGATGGTAAACTCCTTCTTTTGTTCTACTTGAGTTTTCGTCATGGACGTCTCAAGAACAGCGCTAACTGTTGCTATGTCCTGTTGCAGCCCCAACAACTTCAAATCTTCTCCAATCTTGACAAACAGCACACAGATAACGTCAGGAATGAGTAACCCGGCACTAATATCCATCTCCATGTTTTCCATCAAGTCCAGTTGCTCTTTGCAGAGATCCATCTCAAAAACGCTCTTGTCAATGTGTTTCAAGGCTTCCTTTGTTTCATCAGCATCACCATCGATAGGTGTCAGTTTAACAGACCTAGGCGAGACGGCGAGAGCTTTATTTAGGAATGACGTCATTGTTAATCACGAGATATGTTAAACACCATTCATCAAAAAAAACAACTATGAAGAAAATCTATCGTCTCAGTTCTGAACATATAATTCGTTATTACTCGTCCGTGTTATATAAACTATATAGTATTAAACTAGTGTGATACCGCCGTATGTATATATTGTATTTGCGACGTCGAATTGTTAATATACCTGGTGTTCCAATCGAACACAGTCGAGAAACCTTTGTCCACCAAACTCTTGATCAGCATTTTCTTGGCGTCCGAATTCTCCTGCAGGAACTTCAACTTGAAGGGGGAGATGTCCAGTCGGTGCGTGTTGGGGTCCGGGCTGGCCGCCTCATCTTCATCTGCACCAGCATCTGCAGCAATAACAAACACCCACTGCTGGTTCACCCAATACATACATTTGAACTATCTCTATTGTGTACTAAGTATATGTCCTTTTAATGAAATATAGTGGTATATATTCAATATAATTATGTGTTTGTTAACTGGCTTATAAACGGTTTTAAAAAATACAGTTTCAACTGGTATAGGGATGAAATTTACACAATTTGCCCCGGAATCTATTTCTTAAAATTCACTTTGAATTAACAGGGATGTTAAAATCCGTAAATAAAATCGAAATTTAATAACAGATTCAAAACATGCACAAAGTTTTGCTCAACTGTTTAGTCTGGTTTCAGGAACTTTTCTGCGCTCACAATAGCACTGTATCAGTCATTTGATTAGACTCATTAGAGTCGATTAGAAGCGATCTGTGACAGACTCGGATGGCTATCATCATTCTTCTACTCATTTGTCGTAGCTCAGAGGACAGAACAAGTAATCATTATAATGTATGGTTCTAACAAGATGTATTAATATATTTTTAACCAAACTACAACTAAATTCTCATTTAAACGTAAAATAATACACAAGAAAACAACTTTTCATAACACATAACAGTGTCATAACTGCGCAATGATACGGTGCTGAAGTAGTCATGCAAGTTATTTTGTATAACCTTCAGTATGAAGGTTTCCCCTTTCAACTGTCCGTTTCGTGTTTTTTGAGAATGTATACCAGTCACATGGCATTGTTTAATCTAAGCAACAAGAATCGTATCGCTTAAATTTCAATGTCTGAATTTATTATATAATTCATATTAATTTGAAGAAATAAGGAAACACCTGATAATCTGTATATGTTCACGGATAAATGAATTAAAGCATCCAAAGATGACAACTGTACATGTTAAAGAGAGACACTGGTGTGTATGGATGATTAACTACTGTATTTAACAATCAAGACGTTTCGACATACATCCTTATGTCATTATCGGGCATATGGAAAAAAGTACATAGAAAATCTCACCCAAATGCCCTCAGATATCAAATATATTAATACGAGTTGATAAAAGTAACAAATATCAGAGGCTTGCCGAGGATATTTTTACTTTTATCAACGAGTGTTGATATATTTGATATCAGAAGACACGATGGTGAGATTTCATTTATCATTCAAAAATCTTTTTTATATTACGTTTCAACGAAAAAGAGTGCATCTCTGTGCACAGCTCTGCCAGTTGACTGCCAGTGCGGTGATATCAATGCATTGTGACGTCATCATGTTTATGACGTCATAGTATTGTGATATCACTACTCGCTCGATGATGTAAAAGCACGATGATGTCATGTAGTTGACGGTCACAGGGTATTGTGCAAACTCTATTGCCAAAACGATATCTAGGAGATATTGCTTGATCTCACACAAGCGATATCTACTGTGGGAGGCAGTTTTGGATGATTAATCACGTTTCGTTTGAGCCTGTTTCATCGACGACAATCTCGTATACTCCTTCAAATCTATTCTCCCCGCAAACGTACCTCGTGGAGCAAGATCATCCAATTCAATGTCCCTCCACTGCGACCCCCCTTCTAATAGTGGGGTTCTGTCCTCGGGCCTTGTACCCTGGCGAAATGACCTGATCTCCCGCAGCAGGTTGCCCGCACTGAGGCTGAGCAATGCCCCAACAGCGGACATGTTGAATATCTCTAGAACCTGTGTTGAAATATGTGATTCAAATGGACAGTTTTGTTTAAGAATAATGTATTAATAGCGTATGTGTTCATATGCACTAACGGATCGTCCCTTCGCATTTCTCCTTCACAAAAAAAATTACCCAGTCGGGCCTTTGAAGGGGATTTCAGTATGTGAGTGTTTCACATACATTATTTTGTTTCAGCATGTACATTATTTTGTTTCAGCACATGCACAAAAATCAATCGCTAGAGAATTATTTCGTCACGACAGCCCGATGTAATTTGATTTTAAAGACACTCTCGATTGGCGCGCGCCACTGCATATGATGACATAACTGACATTAGGATTTAGAACAAGAGTTTACGAGCCTTGTTAAGACTAGTCAATTGCCCAGTCGACAGAGTAACGCACGTGCAACTGAATCTTCTCCACTATCTACGTGCTGAAGAGGTTACCTTTCTGAATCCAATTGGGAGTTAGACAATGGTGCATATAACATTCCTATTTACACTTTTTATAAAGGAATTAGCAACACAGATACAAAACAACTGTTCAAACGGTATCGAATTGCATCCAGATATAATACAAATACCTGTTATTATTTTCCAATGACATCATATTATTTTCAATTAACGGTCTACAAAACGAAATTATGAATTAGAAAATTACTGCGAAAACCGGAAACTTACTTCAACCAGGCTAAACAAAGGTAGTTATTTTAAAAAATGGAGGCCAAATTCGCCAAATACGAACAAAGGTTTTATAAAGGGAATAAACTGAAAACAACCAAATACCTTGTTGTGCATTTTACCAACCATCTTTCATGGTCAGTCCATGCATCACTGGCATCTTTTCAAGCAAGGACACTATTAATAGGTATAATAAAACATATTCATATCTTAGGTGACTTGTCCTACAACTCCTTTTTCAAAATATATGACACCAATATTAATACATTATTGTTATATGATGCGGAAGTATGGGGTTTTAATTCATTTATTAAAAATTCGTTTATATGCATGCAAGAAATTCCTTGGTGTAAAAACAGCCACTTTACAGAGAATGTGGGAGATACCCAGTGTACACATACATGTAGTCTAATTTAAATTAGATACTGGTTTAGGTTATTAAAAATGCATTTATACAGAATACCAAGAAAATGTTATAATATGATGATACTATATGATAACTATCTGTGTAACACACACGAAACATTTGTTATCATCTATCGACTTCGGTAATGCCTGGCATGATCAATATTGAGAACCGCATTCTCGTTTTGTCTTCTCAGTAAAACACAGATTTAAAGATGTATTTCTTTAAAATTGGTTAACTAGACTCTCACTCCCTCACAAATGTTTCTACTACAAAATGTTTTTAAAAAATCCATCCGTGCAGAACAAAACCTTCCGATCTTGACAATAAGGAAATAATTATATATCTTAACTGGCAAGACTACGCTGCTCTTCTCATTATTTATATATTGAAACTGGGAGATATAAAGAGATTTTTTAAAAATAGAATATGTCAAATGTGCGATTTAAATTATATCGAAGATAAGTATTTTTTTATGTATATAAAAAATTGTATATATAAAGAAATAATATTATGAACACACTGAAACTTATAAGTTTATATCATTAATGAAAACGTCGAGTAAAGTTCAATTACAAATTGTCCATTTATATTTCATAAAGCCTTTATGCTTAGACAATTAAAGAGAGATATAACCAACAAATGTTTAAATGTACTATGTACTACAGGCATGTGGCCTTTCAGTATGACATAAAGACTGATTGATTGAATCAAGTTGATAAACGCCAAAAAACCTCAATGTTTCCATTTCCGTGAGTACTGTGAACGTAAACCGGTCTTTATTTCCTTTCTTTACAGTGTGTGAGTCGACCATAATGCTTTGTGCGGTAAAATACCTAGATCTATATTTAGACTTGTAAATACCTTTGGTGCGAGTTCTCCGCTGATTTGGGGTTGAAAATTATGTGTAGCCTGTTCACTGAGAGAGAGTTTAGGTATTTGTTTCTGTTTTTCTATCAACACCCTCAATGAGCTTTGTGCAGCAACTGATAGTCGTGTACTCCTTCATAATGACCGCGTCTACTAGAGCCGGTACGGTACACACAACATCTGCTACGCGATGTATAGAAACAGGCTTCTGTGTCACTCAATAAACGAGCTATTCAAGTCTCGTAACTGTTGGTTAATTTGACCGTTGAACAATTATCCTTATTTCTGATACAGGGGAGAATCGGGCACTCTTCTTGGTATGGAGTGCCGAATATGATCACCTGTCGTATTTTGTTTTCAAACGAAACACAGGCGTCAATACGAGGTAATACGGTTCGTAGAACAAAACAAACCACTTGACAGCCGTGAAGCGAGTGAACTGTACTACGCTGTTCTACGATATCTATTTAAGACAACATACGATGGTAAACATAAAATAACTCATTTTACTTATCCCAAATTAAACAATCGATTAGGCCTACATTGAATTGAAACAGAAAGAGAAAGCAACGTTTAGTATATATGTGTAGTATATAATATGTGTATGTATATATATATATATAAGTATTTGAGTATGTTCTAGAAAGCTTATCAGTACTTACATCTTTACTCTCTCAGATTACAAGATGCAAACGTTGTAAAAATACATAAGTTTAAACAACTGAGACAGAGATATTTGATGTTACTTACATTCAACGGCACAGTGGTGGGTATTTCCCAGCCAGTTAGGCATGTCACGTGACAGCAGTGACGTCATGTGCATTCTTCAAACCGGTGTCAAAGTAGGACAACGCTTAACATGAGTTGTGTGTTCACATTTCGTTTTGTATAGCAATCGATACGATTAAAGGTAGGCTTCTATCGGGGTATTTTTGTGGATTCGAAATTCGAGGGGAAATTCCATTGGTTGGGTGGAGAGGTGGAGAGAAAGAAATGTCTGTTATAGAACATCCATGTGTAATATATCAGGAGACGGATATGACATCTGGATCTAACATTTTAACGTTGAATACTATGATTTGTCAAATCATTTAAAACCAGGTCACATTACTTGTATTTGAAAATGCTTGTTTTAGCTCAACAGGTCTACAAAGGCACATCGGGCTTATAGTATCAAAGTTTGATAAACGTAAACTGATGAACTATTTTTATGGCTCTATTTTTTCCACAAAAACTGCCCTAGCTGCGGCATGAGAATCATGCACAGGAAGGATTTAAAACCTTTTCTTTTTTTCAAATTTGGTCTAACATATCTAGGGGAAGATATTGAATTTGTGTTTTAATCTCGATTATGGTTCCCTACCCACACATTTCAGGTTTTAATATTTGGTGGAGGAATGAAAAGCATAAGATTTCTTTAAAGTAAGTTTCTTTACATTGTTTAGTTTAATAGTCAGTAAATGCTATGTTATGTATGCGATGCTTATTTAAAGATTTCCTCGAATTTAGAGGTTCAGAAGAGTTATGACTCGCCTAAGTCCATAGCGCCCTATATTTAGTAAAGTTTTCCCCGAGATCAATGTTTATAGCATATCAAATATAACCATAACGTAGAATACATAATGTAGCATACATAACGTAGAATACATAAAGTAGCATACATAACGTGGAATACATAAGGTAGCATACATAACGTAGCATACATAAGGTAGCATACATAACGTAGCATACATAAGGTAGCATACATAACGTAGCATACATAATGTGGCATACATAACGTAGAATACATAATGTAGCATATATGACGTAGAATACATAAAGTAGCATACATAACGTGGACTACATAAGGTAGCATACATAACGTAGAATACATAATGTAGCATACATAACGTGGAATACATAAAGTAGCATACATAACGTGGAATACATAACGTAGCATACATAATATTGAATACATAAGGTATCATACATAACATTGAATACATAATGTAACATACAAAACGTAGAATACATAATGTAGCATACATAACATTGAATACATAATGTAGCATACACAACATTGAATACATAATGTAGCATACATAACGTAGAATACTTGACATTTCAGCAAGCGTGTCAATTAATGTAAGAAACTGACCTTATAAACGTATCCAAGCGAACAATATGAATATCCAAATGAACACACATTGTAAACTTAAAAAATCCTCAATGATAGAACTTGGAAGATGGTCAAACATGTGTCTTTCTCAACTGTCATGGTCCAAAGGGTTATGGTGATTTTACACTAAAATCGATTTCATTGGTTCGTTATTTATTCTCAGCTTTCACTGGATAACTTGAAAGAGAAAAAATAGCGTCCATGTTGTCACAAGACAGGAACTGGTTAGCGCCAATCTAATGGCAGCGAGACAGATAGACAGACAGACCACCTGCTTGTGTTTGTACAGGTGTTTTGTTTGTGCGTTTTACTGCTAAATATAAGGCTTAAATTCCCAAAGTAACGTTACATCTCCCGACGATTGTTCATAGATATGTCAGACTTAAATTATTTGAACTGGGACGACTCTGGTGTTGATCTGTCAGAATTATAAAATGAATGGACCGAGTATGAGGTAGACATAGGTTCCGATTCCTGGTCTGATGGAAGTGATTGTGAACAGACAAACCTATATCTTGTCACGGTCTGACAATGGCTTAATTGCTTTGTCTTCAAGGCCAAAATTTAAACACAGACAAGTAAAAACATGTCATAGAGTGAAAATATATTTTGATAGCATATTATTGACGTCACAAATATGGTGCTTTTTCAATAGAGCAGTGTTTATGCGAGCAAAACTTCCGTTACGATCTAAAGTCTTTGGGTTATATGACAGCAGTCACTGGCTACAAACATACTGTACATTAGCGCAAAATGCACTCCAATTAAGCAGGGCCCGGCCGTTGTAACCATATGAAATCGCTAGTTGAATAGTTAAGTAATCTGTTTATTGAAAATGTTGGTTATTTTGATTAAGATTTCTGTCTTACAATACAGTTTAACAGTTTAAAAGTTGGGAAAACGCGTTAAATTAAGATTTGCGGCCATGATGAGTTGCCTCCACGTAAGTCACAGCATGATTTGCTTCAGGGATCACCACTCGTCCACTCGCCAGGTCTTAATTAGGCACTTTTTAAAAAAGCTGTATATTATTAATTTACGGGCCGATTTTAGAAATTTAATGTCGAGTAGTTGTCAAATCAAAACCCCTTTTCAACAAATCCCGAAAGTGACCATGGGTACGACATGTAACCTTTAATTGTTATTGATAGGCAAAATCTGCCTGTAAATGTTTTCCACTTCTTCTCAAAAACCAATGGCTGAAGCGAGCGTACCTAGTGTAAATGTAATTTGGCCAATTGCTGTTATGACGTGTAATGATTTGTGATCCTTACCTTAATTTCGCAATGCCCACTAACTACTACGGGTGATATATACGTCCTGCGTTTCAGATACTATGCACTACGTATCAGTTACTATGTTCTACGTATCAGATGCTATACTCTACGTATCAGATACTATGTTCAAGGTATCAGATACTATGTTCTAGGTATCAGATACTATGTTCTACGTATCAGATGTTATACTCTACGTATCAGATGTTATACTCTACGTATCAGATACTATGTTCTAGGTATCAGATACTATGTTCTACGTATCAGATACTATGTTCTACGTATCAGATACTATGTTCTACGTATCAGATACTATGTTCTACGTATCAGATACTATGTTCTACGTATCAGATACTATGTTCTACGTATCAGAAACTATGTTCTACGTATCAGATACTATGTTCTACGTATCAGATACTATCTTCTAGGTATCAGATACTATCTTTTAGGTATCAGATACTATGTTCTACGTATCAGATACTATGTTCTAGGTATCAGATACTATGTTCTAGGTATCAGATACTATGTTCTAGGTATCAGATACTATGTTCTACGTATCAGATACTATGTTATACGTATAAGATAGTATGTTCTACGTATCAGATACTATGTTCTACGTATCAGATACTATGTTCTGCATATCAGATACTATGCACTACGTATCAGATACTATGTTCTACGTATAAGATGCTATACTCTACGTATCAGATACTATGTTCTACGTATAAGATGCTATGTTCTACGTATCAGATACTATGTTCTACGTATCAGATACTATGCACTACGTATCAGATACTATGTTCTACGTATCAGATACTATGTTCTACGTATCAGATACTATGTTCTACGTATAAGATAGTATGTTCGACGTATCAGATACTATGTTCTACGTATCAGATACTATGTTCTACGTATCAGATACTATGTTCTACGTATCAGATGCTATGTTCTACGTATCAGATACTATGTTCTACGTATAAGATAGTATGTTCTACGTATCAGATACTATGTTCTACGTATCAGATACTATGTTCTACGTATCAGATACTATGTTCTAGGTATCAGATACTATGTTCTACGTATCAGATGCTATACACTACGTATCAGATACTATGTTCTACGTATCAGATGCTATGTTCTACGTATCAGATACTATGTTCTACGTATCAGATACTATGCACTACGTATCAGATACTATGTTCTACGTATAAGATGCTTTGTTCTACGTATCAGATACTATGTTCTACGTATCAGATACTATGCACTACGTATCAGATTCTATGTTCTACGTATCAGATGCTATACTCTACGTATCAGATACTATGTTCAAGGTATCAGATACTATGTTCTAGGTATCAGATACTATGTTCTACGTATCAGATGTTATACTCTACGTATCAGATGTTATACTCTACGTATCAGATACTATGTTCTAGGTATCAGATACTATGTTCTACGTATCAGATACTATGTTCTACGTATCAGATACTATGTTCTACGTATCAGATACTATGTTCTACGTATCAGAAACTATGTTCTACGTATCAGATACTATGTTCTACGTATCAGATACTATCTTCTAGGTATCAGATACTATCTTCTAGGTATCAGATACTATGTTCTACGTATCAGATACTATGTTCTAGGTATCAGATACTATGTTCTAGGTATCAGATACTATGTTCTAGGTATCAGATACTATGTTCTACGTATCAGATGCTATGTTCTACGTATCAGATACTATGTTCTACGTATAAGATAGTATGTTCTACGTATCAGATACTATGTTCTACGTATCAGATACTATGTTCTACGTATCAGATACTATGTTCTAGGTATCAGATACTATGTTCTACGTATCAGATGCTATACACTACGTATCAGATACTATGTTCTACGTATCAGATGCTATGTTCTACGTATCAGATACTATGTTCTACGTATCAGATACTATGCACTACGTATCAGATACTATGTTCTACGTATAAGATGCTTTGTTCTACGTATCAGATACTATGTTCTACGTATCAGATACTATGCACTACGTATCAGATTCTATGTTCTACGTATAATATACTATACTCTACGTATCAGATACTATGTTCTAGGTATCAGATACTATGTTCTACGTATCAGATACTATGTTCTACGTATCAGATACTATGTTCTACGTATCAGATACTATGTTCTACGTATCAGAAACTATGTTCTACGTATCAGATACTATGTTCTACGTATCAGATACTATCTTCTAGGTATCAGATACTATCTTCTAGGTATCAGATACTATGTTCTAGGTATCAGATACTATGTTCTACGTATCAGATACTATGTTCTACGTATAATATAGTATGTTCTACGTATCAGATACTATGTTCTACGTATCAGATACTATGTTCTACGCATAAGATACTATGTTCTACGTATCAGATACTATGTTCTGCATATCAGATACTATACTCTACGTATCAGATACTATGTTCTACGTATAAGATGCTATACTCTACGTATCAGATACTATACTCTACGTATCATATACTATGCACTACGTATCATATTCTATGTTCTACGTATCAGATACTATGTTCTACGTATCAGATACTATGTTCTACGTATAAGATAGTATGTTCTACGTATCAGATACTATGTTCTACGTATCAGATACTATGTTCTACGTATCAGATACTATGTTCTACGTATCAGATGCTATGTTCTACGTATCAGATACTATGTTCTACGTATCAGATACTATGTTCTACGTATCAGATGATATACACTACGTATCAGATACTATGTTCTACGTATCAGATGCTATGTTCTACGTATCAGATACTATGTTCTACGTATCAGATACTATGCACTACGTATCAGATACTATGTTCTACGTATAAGATGCTATGTTCTACGTATCAGATACTATGTTCTACGTATCAGATACTATGCACTACGTATCAGATACTATGTTCTACGTATAATATACTATGTTCTACGTATCAGATACTATGTTCTACGTATAAGATGCTATGTTCTACGTATCAGATACTATGTTCTACGTATCAGATACTATGTTCTACGTATAAGATAGTATGTTCTACGTATCAGATACTATGTTCTAGGTATCAGATACTATGTTCTACGTATCAGATACTATGTTCTACGTATCAGATACTATGTTCTACGTATCAGATACTATGTTCTACGTATCAGAAACTATGTTCTACGTATCAGATACTATGTTCTACGTATCAGATACTATCTTCTAGGTATCAGATACTATCTTCTAGGTATCAGATACTATGTTCTAGGTATCAGATACTATGTTCTACGTATCAGATACTATGTTCTACGTATAATATAGTATGTTCTACGTATCAGATACTATGTTCTACGTATCAGATACTATGTTCTACGCATAAGATACTATGTTCTACGTATCAGATACTATGTTCTGCATATCAGATACTATACTCTACGTATCAGATACTATGTTCTACGTATAAGATGCTATACTCTACGTATCAGATACTATACTCTACGTATCATATACTATGCACTACGTATCATATTCTATGTTCTACGTATCAGATACTATGTTCTACGTATCAGATACTATGTTCTACGTATAAGATAGTATGTTCTACGTATCAGATACTATGTTCTACGTATCAGATACTATGTTCTACGTATCAGATACTATGTTCTACGTATCAGATGCTATGTTCTACGTATCAGATACTATGTTCTACGTATCAGATACTATGTTCTACGTATCAGATGATATACACTACGTATCAGATACTATGTTCTACGTATCAGATGCTATGTTCTACGTATCAGATACTATGTTCTACGTATCAGATACTATGCACTACGTATCAGATACTATGTTCTACGTATAAGATGCTATGTTCTACGTATCAGATACTATGTTCTACGTATCAGATACTATGCACTACGTATCAGATACTATGTTCTACGTATAATATACTATGTTCTACGTATCAGATACTATGTTCTACGTATAAGATGCTATGTTCTACGTATCAGATACTATGTTCTACGTATCAGATACTATGTTCTACGTATAAGATAGTATGTTCTACGTATCAGATACTATGTTCTACGTATCAGATACTATGTTCTACGTATCAGATACTATCTTCTAGGTATCAGATACTATGTTCTAGGTATCAGATACTATGTTCTAGGTATCAGATACTATGTTCTAGGTAACAGATACTATGTTCTACGTATCAGATACTATGTTCTACGTATCAGATACTATGCAGTACTTATCAGATACTATGTTCTACGTATAAGATGCTATGTTCTACGTATCAGATACTATGTTCTGCATATCAGATACTATACTCTACGTATCAGATACTATGTTCTACGTATAATATACTATGTTCTACGTATCAGATACTATGTTCTACGTATCAGATACTATGTTCTACGTATCAGATACTATGTTCTACGTATAAGATGCTATACTCTACGTATAAGATGCTATACTCTACGTATCATATACTATACTCTACGTATCAGATACTATGCACTACGTATCAGATACTATGTTCTTCGTATCAGATACTATGTTCTACGTATCAGATACTATGTTCTACGTATAAGATAGTATGTTCTACGTATCAGATACTTTGTTCTACGTATCAGATACGATGCTCTACGTATCAGATACTATGTTCTACGTATCAGATACTATGTTCTACGTATCAGATACTATGTTATACATATAAGATACTATGTTCTACGTATAAGATACTATTTTCTACGTATCAGATACTATTTTCTACGTATCAGATACTATGTTCTACGTATCAGATACTATGTTCTACGTATCAGATGCCATGTTCCACGTATCAGATACTATGTTCTACGTATCAGATACTATGTTCTACGTGTCAGATACTATGTTCTACGTATCAGATACTATGTTCTATGTATCAGATACTATGTTCTACGTTTCAGATACTATGTTCTACGTATCAGATACTATGCACTACGTATCATATACTATGTTCTATGTATCAGATACTATGTTCTACGTATCAGATACTATGCAATACGAATCAGATACTATGTTCTATGTAGAATGAACAATGTCCTATGAAATTTACTTTATGTGTAGTATTAAAATAAAATCGGTTTTCCAGATCATTTTTTATTGAACAAGAACAATATCGGTGCAACATAAACATTTAGCATCAATCGCGTAGAAAAGAATTCTCTTCCCTCATAGTTTACTCAATTCAGATTCTCGATCATCACCTCTGTTCTACTATGACGAAATTCTCGTTTAAAACAAAATCCCCCAGCAGCAAAGGATACTACATAAGATATTCCTAATTTGTATCCAATGAAATCACATTTTAAAGCTGCTACCTCGTTTACATCGACCGAGTTAGTGTAAAGATCTTAGCCTTTAACTGTCTTGCTATAATTAGCATATTTATGTCCTTCGAATATGTCTGATTTGGTCTTCTTTATTCATCAGCATGTTTATATGGTAAATTATTTTCACAAAATCAAATAGCATATATCGAGAGAAAACACATTAAACGAGAAACGTTTATCATTGGAAAAAAATCACCTTTACAAGGGCGTCGCTGGTTGCAAAACTAGTTGCAACCAATGAAACAAATGTAACCAGTCAGGACTCTTCATTTCTAGCCGGGAAATTCGTCATAGTAGAACACAAGTTAGGATCGAAACTCTCTAGGGGAAGATAGGAATTGAACACATGAGTGTTAACATGTGCAAAGACTTGAACAATGGAAATATACAAATTTATATGATGATTAGATAGCCCTTAATGCACTTAATACATGAATATTTAGATGACAATCTAGATGGTTGTGGAGAGATAACAGTGTTTTATGGATTATTCTACCATGACATTGCCGGATACACGATTCTGATTAGTTCTCCAGAAAATCCAGTATAACATGTCTCTGATTTTCAAACACAGTAGGTTTATCTCCTTATTGACTTTTTTATGAGCACAATTGCAACGTTGTGATAAAGACCTTCATATCGTGTTCAAGCATAAAACTTTCCCTTCTTTATACCTTCTTTATACCATCTTTATATTTATACCCAGCAGGGAAGATATACAGTTAGCTAGAGATCATCACAACTAGTTAACTGTCCAGTTTTCTACAATAAGAAATAAACTACAAGTGTACCGTGCAAAATAACGTACAGCCGTCAGGGAAGTTGTCATAGCAATTGGTTCTAAAACAAGAGAAGGTATGAACTCAAAGTTCACTTCCTTACACTGCTTTCAACATTGGTCCTAAAAAAATATTCCAAATAGCTTACATGTACAGTAATGTATTGTCCTGTGTATGGAAACACCACAGCAGTTTCATGTGAGTGGAGTGTGAAGTTTCAAATACACACTTCACAAAAGACAATATAACAATTATGCAGATATTGAACCAAGTCATAAATTGATCAAAACCACAAAAAACATAATACCCAATTTGGGTATCATTGAAGTAAAAATCAAATGTGTAAATATCACTTTTATTTAGGGAGATATATTTCAGACAAAAGGACTCCTTTATTGACTCACGTTTCGCGTCGCAAATAAATGTAGGTTTAACACATAAAAGACACATCTATATATCATGGATGATCTGATAAGTTTGGTGAACATGTAGCATGTCCTCATTGAGTCACTTAATTAACTAGATGAGCGTTTGCGGGACACCGCAAAAGCAGAGCAGGCCCGAAACTTGGGGTCTCGCCCTTCCCTGTTCTGTCTTCTCAACAGCGTCAATAAATTGGAGATATTTTTTTACAAGTTGTTGTTATAACTAACAAGTTGAATCATCACTGAGGTCACTTTTCGAAAGTTTGTTTTTTATACCTTTTTCTGATTTAAAAATTACATCAAAGGGTTAACATGGCCTTAATCAATATCTCATGACCTTGACCTTTGACATTTGAACTTCAAGGTCACACAATCAGTGATCACTTTTCATTCTGTATAACAATCATGCAATGATTCAAAGTGTTCATAGTTAACATAAGGCATATTCGCAAATGTATGCTTAAGTTGTGACCTCGCTGTGACCTTGATCGTGGACAAATTTTAGCAAAAACCTTTCCAAATCTTGTAGTTTATATTCACTAAATAAGAGCCTGATAGCACAAATACTTTTCAAGTTATCGTGTTTACACGAATCAGAACTCTTGACCTTGACCTTTGACCTTGAATGTGAACATGTCAAAAAAAATTCCCATGGGTTTAAGTGAGAAGTTATGTATATGAGTACTCAAAACCTTCTTGGAAAAAAGTTATAGCCAAAACAAAACGTGCCAAAAGGGCGGCGGCGACAGAAACTTCGCAAAAACTGATAGCAGCCTCGACTAATGGGGCTGCTAATAAGTACTCAAGTGTTCCAAGAAAAAGAAAAGAAAATTTGGATAATTTATGTACATTAGGGTATGAAACACACAAAAGTCATATCTACACATCCTACTGATTATATGTATATGTGTTCGTAATATTTGAACAATTAGTGTTGGAGTTGGATTTACTTCCTCACGATTTTCATCGATCGTAGTGTCCGGTGTCAGATAGTCGAGCAAGCGAGTCGATAGGCCCCGGATCTATCACTCCTGTGACCGGAAGTTAAAACATTGGAGTCTATTTTGTATACAGACTCGTTCAGGGAAATCACAACCTCTAGTTTACAGAATACATTGTACACTTTGAAATAGAACCTACGATTCCGTTGCTGTTAAATGACCATATATGGCTACATGAGCGCGTCTAAGAAATACGAGTATAATCAAATGCCAAATACTTGATTAAAAGACAGTGACTATGTGTCCGAACTCCAACGATATGTTACATAGTACCAGTTCTAAGTGATTAAACATCGTAAAATTTAGGGCAATTAAAGCGGGTTGCTTGATATTAGGGGCTGTAACAATTATGAATTATCATCATCATTGATAATAATTACCATTATTATCCCATCAACGTTACAAAGTCATTTATTGGGGAATTTACAATCATACATGTTCTAAATAATAGATGACATATCCCACCGGATCCACATAATTTGTAAGACACATCTGAAAATCTGTAAATATTAAAATGCACCACTTCAACTAGTGGGTAATGCACATGCAGAGTTTCAGGAAGATATGATGAAGGGTTTTGGAGTTCTGCGCCAGAAATTAACCTATTGCTGAACAAAGTCTGAATCCAAGGCGCTTCAATGGAAACGAAAATAATTATTTTAAAATTAAAAATCTGCAAATATCAAAAGGCACAACTTCAGTTAGTTGGTAATACACATAGAAAGATTCAGGGAGATACCATTGACGGCTTTTGAGTTCTGCTCATATATATATCACCCAGAAGGCGGATAACATACCATGCCATAAACCTATCTGGCCTTCAGGTCCAATGAACTAAAAATAATAAAATATTTCCAAAATTCTCCTCTCAAAACGTTGGGTCGTCTGTTTCAAGATGCAGCTAATATTCGAATTCAATGCTTTTGATTACGCATATATAGATGTGTATGTTTATTCTCGTGGTGAACAGTAATACATGTATATCCTTTTGAGCATAGTTGTTGAGTGTTTTGCTACAGTAGCATGAGGCCAGCTGTCCGTGGATTTCAATTCATTGGGTAGTAGGTCCAGCCAGTGTTCACTTGAATGGGTTGATCTAGGTCAGTGATTATCTGGCAGCTTCCATCAATTTCCTTGAAGTTGAATCCTTGACAGTTGTAGTTGTAGTAACATCGATGCAAGCACTGGAAACGGGTCAGACCCTGGTCAATCTGGTTACTTGACGTCATGGAGGAGTCTGCACTGCCGGGGAGGGTCTCCACTGAAACAGGAATATTCTGGGCCGTGAAATACCCATTTATAAAGTATTTATAACAATAGAGCACTATGAGTAGGAACATTATGACAATATTCGTTCCGCCTTGAATAGGCGTTGTAGCACACTGTTCTTACTTTAATAAAGTGATCTCACGAAAAGTCAGTGAGTGTTACCAATGGCTGAATAATACTCCTAAATCAATAACAAGAGTACCACAACGAATTGCATGGTTCGGTTAAGCAATGCGAGACCATTTCCCTTCGATCGATAATTTTAAAGTGTTCACATTTAAATGACCGCTGGCGATGGAGTGATACCTAATCACTCAGAGTAAAGTTTTAACTATGTCACCATGATGGAATGATGAACCCTTAATTCGCATGAGACCCACAAATCTACCTCTCACAATGAACTATTTTCTTCCAAAAGGGATAACGGTTTGCTATAGGTGCGGCTTTTCAGGTCATGGAATGGAATGTTTTACCCTCTATGGTAACAATATATTGTATAAACGTTAATACAAAAAATGACAAATGTGAGGTAACAAAAATATTCAAAAAACGTACTACAGTGCCTTTAATGTAGCACGCCGTTCTTACTGAAATAAAGTGCTCCCATCAAAAGGTGAATAAGTGTTAAATGGCAAATTTGAGAAAAAATAATATGATAAAAAAATCGTGCCACAGTGCCTTTACTGGAATACATGAATCAAAACAAAGCTGACATCTTATGAACTTTGTTCTTTCGCAGAAAGATTTCAACTTCTTTTATGAATCCCGATAACAATGACATTCACTGCTATCCAATCGTTGTGCTGCTCATTTACTGCTATCCAATCATAATGCTACCCTTTTACTGCTATCCAATCATAATGCTACCCTTTCACAGCTATCCAATCACAATGCTGCTCATTTACTGCTATCCAATCATAATGCTGCTCATTTACTGCTATCCAATCGTAATGCTACCCTTTTACTGCTATTCAATCATAATGCTGCTCATTTACTGCTATCCAATCATAATGCTGCTCATTAACTGCTATCCAAAAGTCCCATCCTTTCCAACATCAGATTAACCAGATTCACTTTATGTTTACTACGATTTATAACAGACAGACAGATGGTCCATTTAATTCTCATCTCACATAAAATACCAACAAAATACATTATGTTTCCTTACAGTAAAATACTCGTTTCTGATTGGCTAACGGTCGTTACATTTTTCTTCATGTACCCCGTCAGTCTCACGGTGTACAAATTTCATCTATCCCGCTGCCAATAGTAACAGCTCCTAGCTGAGAGTAGGTGTCGCATTATGGTCAGATGACGTTATAAAATGACGCACGCGGTGTACAGAGTTTTGAACAGTTCGATCAGCTGTTTAAGGGTCTAAAATTTGTGACTTATTCTTCCAATAGTTGCTTCTTTGTTTTGAAACAAATTTTATTTTGCATTGCTTGCACACTCAATTTTAACAAAGAAAAATCTTGTTTTAACGCATTTAAAAGCTTGTAGCAATAAGTTATACAACTTTTAACATTTCAGTCGAGACGGGTGACGCCATTTTGTTTACGTTTAGGGTCAAGGTCATTCAAGCGATATCAGCTGATCAGTCATCCGCAGTCAAAACGCAATAAATATAATAATACTAATTTTTTTGACATGATAAATACGTTGTATACTTCTTCCTCGGGTAATACGGTCTCATGTACCATCTTTGTACCAGTGTCATCCCTCGTCTGAAGGCTCTGCCGACACTGGTACAAATATGATACATGAGACCATATTACCCTCGTAAGAAGCATACAACTGATAATGTAAAAAGAAATACAAGATAGTAACCATTCAAGGGTTATGAGGGAATAGAGTCAAACAAAAATATAAACAGAGAAAGTTAATACATCTAGTTCATCTAGTAAATAACATATGCTACACATTCTGCCACTCACCTATACCACAGGGTCTCATTAGCTCACTTCCCTTCACAACGACTTCACAGATAATGAGGGCATCATTTGAGCGGATAAACTCGGCCAGTTTGAGCACTCTCACGTACTGACCGAATGTCATCTCTTGGCACGGCATGTGCACGTATGCATTCGCCTCTGCTGTTCCTGGGTAACTGTTGCACATCACTTTACCATACCCTCCGCCAGTATAGGGGTTCGTTTTAAACACGTCCACCACAAAGTCGTGTAAATCTGGCCAAATATAATTATTTGATTAGTCAGTTAATCAATTATTGAGATGACAAGGATGATCAACTTTTTAATTTACCATAAAAGGATTTTTACCGAAACGTCGCCATTGTTCAATAAAGAAGTTGATCATCCATAAATATTCCGGTCTCCTATGACATCAACTTTTAGAATTCCTCTCAAACAGTTGATGGTCCGTTGTTCACAAGTACAGTGGTTACATATTATCTATATATAAAATACATCCTAGACGGGAAGGCAAAACATCTGTTTGTGTATTTTTTGCCATAATTCGGGGATTTAAAATATGGAAATTTAAATATTGAAAAATAAAATGTCATTACAACACAAAATCAAAAGCTCAATGATTTATAGTACAACGAAAGGTCAACAACAAGACTACATATAATATGTTTTAATCCAAGAGTGATGAATACGAGTGAAGCAAACTGAGCGAGACAGGAGAATGAAATGGGACGTGTTTGTTGCTTTATGGCATCTAACAACAATGACGTCTCAATGAATTGAAGTCTTGAGGAATTGTAGAGACATTATGTTAAGAAATATATTTCCAAATTTCAGTTAAATGCATGACATTTTGCTCACAACCAAAGTTGGAACATCAATTTAAACAAAAAGTATCTTATATATTGATGAATGAAATTCTATATACTTGTGTAAAAGACATGTAGTAATTTTGGACCTGGAAAGTA
This sequence comes from Gibbula magus, assembly GCA_936450465.1. Taxonomy (NCBI): domain Eukaryota; kingdom Metazoa; phylum Mollusca; class Gastropoda; order Trochida; family Trochidae; genus Gibbula; species Gibbula magus. Next base: position 67,320,276 of record OW388303.1, read on the forward strand.
ATTTGCCTACTTACGTGTGGAACGTCTACACTGTTTAAAATTGTATTATTATCATAATGATACATCAAATCCACCGTAACTCAATCGGAAAAGGAGTTTGCTAGCACCGCAAACGGTTCATATTTCGAATCCCATTTTATCTTAATTAATTTGAATCACTTTAATTAAAATTCCTTTCGAACAAATCAATTAAGTCTGTTATTGTCCGATAACCATCATGACCTGTAAACGTTGCAAAATGCCGGTTGTCACCTGTAACCTCAAATCCAAACCAAGAAAATGACTTCCCAAGGGATGAAAGAAATGAAATAACGATTCATACTTCATTTCGCAAGTATCCAACTGTATGAGAAACCAAGGATGTATATCCTTGAGAAAGTTAATGTGTCACTCACTGTCATAGTACATCCTGTTCTGTATCCACACATCAGTGACCTTGTAGAAGGCCTGGAGATCCACCATCCACCACTGAGGTTTGTCTGAATGGAGAGTATGGATACAGCTGCCCCAACCAAAGTAGCTGTCGAAATTGCCGTCTACAGCTAGGTCGGCTGTTTTCCCAACATTAACTGAGCTCTGGTTGGCTGGTTTCCCGAGGGCAATGTTCTCTGATTGGGCAACTGAAAGATGACATTTTCTGACAAGGGGAAGGACCTGTTTCAGCCTATTTTGATGTCTCGGGAACTTAAACAAATCTTTGTTTTTGTTGTAGTATTTGTAACTAATCAGGCCTGAAGAGCCCGAAAGGCTTATGGCATGTCACGGGGTCGGTGTCCATCCATCCATATGTTCATTCGTTAATTTTTCGCGTTTTCGTTTCCTTCTCCAAAACTGGTGACTCTGGAGAGCTGAAATTTTATGTACAGACTCCTAATGGAGATTTCAAATTGTAGATTTGATTTGTTTGTAGATGTGTATGTGTAAATGCATGATCGCATAAACAGTGTGACCTGTTGCTTCTCCCCTCCTCGTTGGTTGGGACAAAAGTATTTTTCAAACGTGTTGAAAATTTTCAAATGCTTAGCATTTTATTTTCATATGTAAAAGAGCCATTTTATGAAGACTATATGATTTAAGTGGAGAATATAATAGTTTGTTCTACATCTGTAACGATTATATATCTTAATCAAATAATATAAATAATCATCAATAATTTTATATTTGGTTTTCATTCTAATTTCCATCACTTTTTTTAATCCACACATAAGATTCCATATCAACAATTTGCTTTTGCAGGCGTACATTCTAATCCGTTATCAGTTTATATATTGATTTCATTAACATGTTATAATTTATTTCATTTCCATTTCAGCAAATTTGTACTACCATATTTTTTTACATTTTACGCTTTTCCTTTTTTACTCCTTTTGTAATAGATTGAATATGTATATATTGATGTTATTGTAATTTTACAAGTTATTCAATGCATTATTCAGCATATTATAATTTCACAAATATCATGCCTTTTATGAAATTATGCCACGTGAATGGTTGTTTATATAATTTTTGCAGGTATGACTGTTGATTATTTATATATATAATGTATGATATATTTTCTCAATAAAATTCAAAAGTTACTCTACTTACATCCATGTGCATTAAGTTTGTCTAGAATTGTCGAGTAAGGATATAATATTAAAGCTATTATTTCATAAAGCGATTGGGACAGGACTAGCCACATGCATGTCCTCAATGTAATTTAGTTCTTCGGAGCAAAGCTTCTTTTTTAGCTCTTACAGTTCATATGTTGTATATTTTCAAAACATTCGACAGATTTGTTTAACTTCAGACAGACAGACATACAGACATATATGTTTATTCGGCATGTAAGCCTCAGTGGCCCATAGTACAGTTGGATTAACATTAAAGCAATTTGGTCACGTGACTTTAAAGACAATTTTCATGAGATTTCATAAGGTACATCAATTGTTTCATAAATGTGGCAACATTTTTTGTAAGGTCTGCATAAAGAACATTGTACATCGTCTGGAGGTTAACATTACCACATTTTTTTTAAATTCCTGCATTCGGAAAAGGCTTCACAAATTAACATAATATAATAGTCATCTTCAGTATAGCCTTAAGAACAGAATGAACATGTTAAATCGTTAAAAGTATTATTATCTTTTCTAAAACATTGAATTTTTAAGGCAGGTAGAGATATTCTATATTCACAGAAACTCCTAAAGAGTGCATCATTCACCAGTGATACCGATATATTGACAATAATAGTAATGGCCGAGGAAGGTGAATGGATATCTCTCTTTCTAGATATATTAAATATATTGTACGACCTTCTATTTAATTACAATTTTATCTTGAATATTGAGTGATCAGTCCGTTTGTAATCTGATATAAATTAATCTCCTTGATAATGGTTAAGAACATAAATGTTTGGTGCCTGAAAAATGATCATATAAATTCACGGGAAAAGGAAATTAAACATCGTAATACAAACAAAAGATATTTCGATCCTTGAGAGATACATACCACAGAAACTGAGTGATATCATGTCTCCATGAGAGATACACACCAAAGAAACAAAGTGATATCATATCTCCAGGAGATATACATACCAAAGAAACAAAGTGATATCATATCTCCAGGAGATATACATACCACAGAAACAGAGTGATATCATGTCTCCATGAGAGATACATACCACATAAACAGAGTGATATCATGTCTCCATGAGAGATACACACCACAGAAACAGAGTGATATCATGTCTCCATGAGAGAAAAATACCACAGAAACAGAGTGATATCATTTCTCCGTGAGAGATACATAACACAGAAACAGTGTGATATCATGTCTCCATGAGAGATACACACCACAGAAACAGAGTGATATCATGTCTCCATGAGAGATACACACCACAGAAACAGAGTGATATCATGTCTCCATGAGAGATACATACCACAGAAACAGAGTGATATCATGTCTCCGTGAGAGATACATACCACATAAACAGTGATATCATGTCTCCATGAGAGATACATACCACAGAAACAGAGTGATATCATGTCTCCGTGAGAGATACATACCACAGAAACAGAGTGATATCATGTCTCCATGAGAGATACATACCACAAAACAGTGATATCATGTCTCCGTGAGAGATACATAACACAGAAACAGAGTGATATCATGTCTCCATGAGAGATACATACCACAGAAACAGAGTGATATCATGTCTCCATTAGAGATACATACCACAGAAACAGAGTGATATCATGTCTCTATGAGAGATACATAAAACAGAAACAGAGTGATATCATGTCTCCATTAGAGATACATACCACAGAAACAGAGTGATATCATTTCTCCGTGAGAGATACATAACACAGAAACAGTGTGATATCATGTCTCCATGAGAGATACACACCACAGAAACAGAGTGATATCATGTCACAATGAGAGATACATACCACAGAAACAGAGTGATATCATGTCTCCATGAGAGATACACACCACAGAAACAGTGTGACATCATGTCTCCATGAGAGATACACACCACAGAAACAGAGTGATATCATGTCTCCATGAGAGATACACACCACAGAAACAGAGTGATATCATGTCTCCATGAGAGATACATAACACAGAAACAGAGTGATATCATGTCTCCATGAGAGATACACATCACAGAAACAGAGTGATATCATGTCTCCATGAGAGATACATACCACAGAAACAGAGTGATATCATGTCTCCATGAGAGATACATACCACAGAAACAGAGTGATATCATGTCTCCATTAGAGATACATACCACATTAACAGTGTGATATCATGTCTCCATTAGAGATACATACCACAGAAACAGAGTGATATCATGTCTCCATTAGAGATACACACCACAGAAACAGAGTGATATCATTTCTCCGTGAGAGATACATAACACAGAAACAGTGTGATATCATGTCTCCATGAGAGATACACACCACAGAAACAGAGTGATATCATGTCACAATGAGAGATACATACCACAGAAACAGAGTGACATCATGTCTCCATGAGAGATACACACCACAGAAACAGAGTGATATCATGTCTCCATGAGAGATACACACCACAGAAACAGAGTGATATCATGTCTCCATGAGAGATACATAACACAGAAACAGTGATATCATGTCTCCATGAGAGATACATACCACAGAAATAGAGTGATATCATGTCTCTATGAGAGATACATACCACAGAAACAGAGTGATATCGTGTCTCCATGAGAGATACATACCACAGAAATAGAGTGATATCATGTCTCCATGAGAGATACACACCACAGAAACAGAGTGATATCGTGTCTCCATAAGTGATACATACCACAGAAATAGAGTGATATCATGTCTCCATGAGAGATACACACCACAGAAACAGAGTGATATCGTGTCTCCATAAGAGATACATACCACAGAAATAGAGTGATATCATGTCTCTATGAGAGATACATACCACAGAAACAGAGTGATATCGTGTCTCCATGAGAGATACATACCACAGAAATAGAGTGATATCATGTCTCCATGAGAGATACATACCACAGAAATAGAGTGATATCATGTCTCCGTGAGAGATACACACCACAAAAACAGTGATATCATGTCTCCATGAGAGATACATAACACAGAAACAGAGTGATATAATGTCTCCATGAGAGATACATACCACAAAAACAGAGTGATATCATGTCTCCATGAGAGATACATAACACAGAAACAGAGTGATATCATGTCTCCATTAGAGATACATACCACAGAAACAGAGTGATATCATGTCTCCGTGAGAGATACATACCACAAATACAGTGATATCATGTCTCCATGAGAGATACATACCACAGAAACAGAGTGATATCATGTCTCCATTATAGATACATACTACAGAAACAGAGTGATATCGTGTCTCCATGAGAGATACATACCACAGAAATAGAGTGATATCATGTCTCCATGAGAGATACACACCACAGAAACAGAGTGATATCATGTCTCCATGAGAGATACATACCACAGAAACAGTGATATCATGTCTCCATGAGAGATACATACCACAGAAACAGAGTGATATCATGTCTCCATGAGAGATACACACCACAGAAACAGAGTGATATCATGTCTCCATGAGAGATACATACCACAGAAACAGAGTGATATCATGTCTCCATGAGAGATACATACCACAGAAACAGAGTGATATCATGTCTCCATGAGAGATACATACCACAGAAACAGAGTGATATCATGTCTCCATGAGAGATACATACCACAGAAACAGAGTGATATCATGTCTCCATGAGAGATACATACCACAGAAACAGAGTGATATCATGTCTCCATTAGAGATACATACCACATTAACAGTGTGATATCATGTCTCCATTAGAGATACATACCACAGAAACAGAGTGATATCATGTCTCCATTAGAGATACATACCACAGAAACAGAGTGATATCATGTCTCCATGAGAGATACATACCACAGAAACAGAGTGATATCATGTGTCCATGAGAGATACATAAAACAGAAATAGAGTGATGTCATGTCTCCATGAGAGATACATACCACAGAAACAGAGTGATATCATGTCTCCATTAGAGATACATACCACAGAAACAGAGTGATATCATGTCTCCATTAGAGATACATACCACAAAAACAGTGATATCATGTCTCCATGAGAGATACATACCACAGAAACAGAGTGATATCGTGTCTCCATGAGAGATACATACCACAGAAATAGAGTGATATCATGTCTCCATGAGAGATACATACCACAGAAACAGAGTGATATCATGTCTCCGTGAGAGATACATACCACAGAAACAGTGTGATATCATGTCTCCATGAGAGATACATACCACAGAAACAGAGTGATATCATGTCTCCATGAGAGATACATACCACAGAAACAGAGTGATATCATGTCTCCATGAGAGATACACATCACAGAAACAGAGTGATATCATGTCTCCATGAGAGATACATACCACAGAAAAAGTGATATCATGTCTCCATGAGAGATACACACCACAGAAACAGAGTGATATCATGTCTCCATGAGAGATACATACCACAGAAACAGAGTGATATCATGTCTCCATGAGAGATACACACCACAGAAACAGAGTGATATCATGTCTCCATGAGAGATACATACCACAGAAACAGAGTGATATCATGTCTCCATGAGTGATACATACCACAGAAACAGAGTGATATCATGTCTCCATTAGAGATACATACCACAGAAACAGAGTGATATCATGTCTCCATGAGAGATACATACCACAGAAACAGTGATATCATGTCTCCATGAGAGATACATACCACAGAAACAGAGTGATATCATGTCTCCATGAGAGATACATACCACAGAAACAGTGATTTTATGTCTCCATGAGAGATGCATACCACAGAAACAGAGTGATATCATGTCTCCATTAGAGATACATACCACAGAAACAGAGTGATATCATGTCTCCATGAGAGATACACACCACAGAAACAGAGTGATATCATGTCTCCATGAGAGATACACACCACAGTAACAGAGTGATATCATGTCTCCATGAGAGATACACACCACAGAAACAGAGTGATATCATGTCTCCATGGGAGATACACACCACAGAAACAGAGTGATATCATGTCTCCATGAGAGATACACACCACAGAAACAGAGTGATATCATGTCTCCATGAGAGATACACACCACAGAAACAGAGTGATATCATGTCTCCATGAGAGATACACACCACAGAAACAGAGTGATATCATGTCTCAAGAAGCAAACGAAACTAAATTTGTTATTTCAAACGATTTTCTCTTCCAATTCCTGAAAAACAAACGTTTCAAGGAATCGTCGTTTCGGAATCTCCTTAACTAGACGAGATAGGAGAATGAAAAGGGGCTTTTGGGCTTGTTTTATGACGCCCTACAGTAACGATACGTCAATCAATTTAAGTCCAAGCAGGCTATTTTGTTGATCACATCTTCTATTAATTAAATTTCTACAATATATAATATTTTAACTTAAATGCAAAACATTCTGGTTAATAAATATTTTAAAAAGCTATTACAGAGCCCAAGTGTATTTTAACTGACATAAGAATAACAGTATCCTGTTAAGATAGATGACATTGTGAGTAATTATTAACTAAACATGTGTCCATCGAATACATTCATAATCTCCTTTCTTCCACAGCAGTATTTCGTTTTATTCTCTCTTAAAAAAATGAAGACGTTTCTTTAGCACGTGAGTGTATATGTTTAAATAATTGAGTTATTTTTATTAAGCAATTTATTTTAGTTTTCGACGCATCACTAGCTAGAAATAGCTTGAATGTGCGTGAGAAAATGCTTCGAAATGTCACAAATGGATTTATGGTACTTATGATTGAAAGCAATTCGAAATATGTTCTTATTCAGTTTTAATTCTTTCCGTATTATAAATCAAAAGCAGATATTTAACAATTGACCCTTACCTGCATGACCCACAAGGAATAAAGTGTAGAAAACGATGATTGCCATATTTCAGTTCAGGAATGTGAGTTCACTGAATTCTGGAATCTAAACGCCACGTCCAAAAGAATCCTTCGTCACAAATCGCCCTGAACCTTTTAATAGAACGGTTGATTATAACTCCATGCAATCTTCACCGATTACTTTCACCTTGTGTGTTGAAATGTGGGTTACACAATACCGTTTTCAGTTCGTCTTCTCAGTGATTATGCTGTTCCTTAAAAACGCTTCTGAGTAAAACGCAGAGAACTGTTCTAAGAGGAGGGTACGAATCTTGATAATTTAACGTCAATCTTAATCAACCACTCCTCTAAATGTTGATATGTTTTCTGTAATGTCAAATTCACAGTAGGGTTACATCCACCGTATCTCACAACAGACAAATTTATCGGCGAAATGGAGAGAAATGATTATTGAGCAAACACTACATATATATGATCAATAATGATCCCTGATCAATAAGACTCAGTGCTCCAGATTAGCTGCGTATCTGCGTATTTTACGCACTTAAATTTTTCAAAACGTATTTAAAGAAACAACTGGGAGTACAGATACACAGGCATTTTCTTTAAACTCAATACACTCATACTATAAATCGTACTGTACGCAATAGTTTGGAAACACTAGCGTATTTGAACATAAACTTGCTACGATTTGATATCAAAGCTCTACATTAGTGTTTGACATGTATAAACCGATGCATCTGTTGTTTTAGATTATGGGGCATCTGAACAATAAATCTTATAAAACTCTACAACAGTATTTGTTTGTGTAAAACGAAGCCTACTCCAATTAAATTAATGTTGTTTTCTTAGCTTGTAACAAATTGTTACAAGCTAGGAAAACAACATTAATTTAATTTTAGACAATTGTTTCGTCAAATTGTCTTGCAAACGTGAAAGAATGAAAATAAGCCATGATGACTAGCTTCTGTGAAATGACAACAGATACAATTATTTCATTTACTCTTTCAAAATGACATGACAAACATATTAAAAAAATGGAAGAAGTACATTAATTGATTTCAACATCTGCAATACATGTAAGATATATATTCAATAGTAAGAATAACATCATAAACAATCTTGAGTGTAGTGTAATCCTATTTTTTATATAAAATACCCAATTGTCAGAAATCGGAGGAGTACCATTTTACTGAATACTCAATCAAAATCAAATTTACTCAATGGTAACAACAACAACAAGGAGTATTTACCCAATAGGTCTAAAAAATTATCTGGAGCACTGCGGGTTACATCCGCCGTATCTCGCAACAGACAAATTTATCGGCGAAATGGAGAGAACTAAACTGTATATATATATGATCAATAATGATCCCAACTGCCAGACGCAAAGCATAACTCTTGTCAGTCTCCATTACTGGCTGATTTAAGCCTTGCAGTATTTCCCTCTCTTTGCCGTGCCAAGATAATGAATCGCTGCACCAGAAACGCATAGCGGGCCTGGATTTCCAAGGACAGAGATCTTAAGGAAATACTGCAAGGCTTAAATCAGCCAGTAATGCAGACTGGCAAGAGTTATGTCTTGCATTGGAGAGTTGTATTGATCCCTGATCAATAAGATCTTCATTGTTAAAGAAATGAGAACGTGTGCCGATAATGTCGATGGCCGCGTTTGAATGGGGATGTTCAATATGAACATTTTAATTGGGTATAGCAGTATTGATATATCACAACAATCACGTGTCACTAAACATCGTAATGATGAACTTCAATGAACTTCAAAGTGCGCACTACTGTGTTACACAGAAAATTTAACTAAATATAATGATGGGGACTGACCTGAGTTACGTATTTCGGGTGGACGTTGGTGAACATTTATGTTCCATGTAGCTTAAACATTTGCATGTTTAAAGTTACACACATACGATTATCTTATCAATCGAGTAAAGTGTAAATTCTTCACATTAAAACGTGTTGACAGAAACAACAGAACAGGTTTTCTACTACACTCCCTCTTCAGTGTGACAAAATATGCATCAGTCCAGGAGTAGTTCTCTATTCATATTCTGCAACTACAGCTATTGTTCACACTTGAGATTTCTGGTGGCCGTTGCACAAAACAACCTTAACACTAAGGTTAACCTTAGTGCCATCTTTTAACATTGCACTAAGGCTACCTCAGTGACTTAAGGTCACCTTAGAGTTTCGTGCAACTGGAGTCTGATTGATTATTGTTATGTTATGTAAATATGAAAAATAATGAAACTAACTGCGCCAGTATATTTTCAGTTGTTGTCCTGTTCCATATTGTCAACATGCCGGTTTCCTGTTTCATAAATATATTTTTTTAAGTTCTCCGATGCCATATCATGGTTTAAACGTTCACTTATACAAAAACATAAATGAAATACGTCGGTAAAATCCTATGATTTCTCGTTATGTCACGTGATTGCAGCACAACTGAGCAAGACTGCGCTTTTTCAGAGAAATGGTTGTAAAGTAACACTAATCGATTTATTCTAAATGTTCAATGTAATTGAGGATTCAAACATTGCTTAAACTTCTTAGGTTTTAATTCATAAGAAATAGATTGCATAAAGTGTCTATTCACTTACAAACGGCTTGAAGTTGATGTCAAACTTTTTTAAATAGCAGTACAATTTGCATTTTCAAAACGATAAAAATAGAAAAAATAGATCCAACTGATAACCTTCAATTGAAATTTAAAGATAAAACAACGAATATATGGTCCAATAACAAGAAAAACTGTTTATTTTGCAAGAACAGTGTTTAGTTCTGTATTTGCCCCATAGGAGAGAGTTCTAGTGTTTTTATCGGTAACAAATGTAATAAGGATTTCAAGAAAATGTTATCTGTAGAATAAAAAAGGTTCTTGTTTTATAGGGGATATTTGAAGTTGCTGCGTTTCCAGGGTTACCCAAATGAAATTGAAGTTGTTTTCTCAAACAGGCGCCAGACCCTAAATACACACTTACGTATACTAACCAACCGATGTAACTTTATATATTAAATAGGTACTTTCTAAAAGTCCCCCTAAATGTCACTTCAAATTAATAAAATCGGGTGAATACCAAAACGGTGGATACCCGGAACAGAAAATCATCAGTTCATATATTTTTTGACCTACTGGTGTGATGTTTATGGTAAGATTGTAGAGTCTCAAGCTGGTTTTCGTCACGAGTACTCGACTATTGACAACATTTTTGTTCTCCAGTCAGTTATTGAAAGGTATCTCGGGAGGATTAGAATTAAGATTTATGGTCTTTTCGTTGATTTTGCAAAAGCATTCGATAGCGTTAGACATATGAAGCTATGGTCAGTTTTGAAAGAGAAGGGTGTTTCTTCAAAAATGGTTGGATCTGTACATTCTATATATAAATCGGTTAAAGCTTGTGTTAAATATAATAATTCTCTGTCTGATAGTTTCCCTTGTTCCGTCGGTGTCCGCCAAGGTTGTGTCCTCAGTCCACTTCTTTTTTCTATTTTCATTAATGAGTTGGCTATAGAAATAGAGCAAAATTCCGGGCCAGGTATACAACTACATCCTGATACAACACAATTATTCTTGCTGCTTTTCGCAGATGATATTATATTACTTTCGGATTCTGTCGTTGGGCTTCAGAGACGTATTAATGCTTTAGAAAGATTATGTGTCGAATATGGTATGGAGGTTAACTTAGATAAAACAAGAGTCGTCGTCTTTAAAAGAGGTGGATCCTTATCTCGAAATGAAAAATGGTTCTATAATGGTAAGAGGCTTGATTGTGTTAACTCCTATAAATATCTTGGTGTTACATTTACTAGAAGTCTGTCTTGGTCCAGCCATTTTATGAATGCTTCATTGCAAGGAAAGAAGGCTCTATTTGCAATCTTTAGTTGTCTAAGAAACATCAAAGAGGTTCCTTACGACGTATATTTCCGTATTTTTGACATGAAAATTGCTCCTATTCTTCTCTATGGTGCGGAAATATGGGGATTCCATCAGAATGATTATATCGAGTCAGTCCATACATTGGCATGTAAAAGGTTTCTTGGAGTAAAATTATCAACATCTAATAATGTCGCTCGGGGCGAGTGTGGCCGGTTCCCTTTGCATATCATGGTTTATAAAAGGATTATCAAACATTGGTTAAATTTATTGTCTATGTCTAATTATCGTAATCCAAAAAAGTGTTATAATATGTCGGTACAAGCTTCTAATGCTGGAAAGGTAAACTGGGCTTCTAAATGTAAACATTTGTTGTTTAGCTTAGGTTTTGGGTATATCTGGGAGCAGCAGTTCGTCCTCAACCCCGTCTCCTTTTTGTCTGAATTCACCTCCCGCTTAAGGTTAATTAATGAACAAGATTGGCGAAGTTCTCTTCAAAATGGCGCCAAAACGTTTATCTATTCCTGTTTCAAGACTTCCCTTTCAAAGGAATCGTATATTGGCTGCATCAGTTTCAAAAAGTTTAGGTATGCTCTAGCTCAGTTCAGATGTTCTTCTCATCAGCTTCACATTGAAACTGGACGGTACTATAATACTGCTAGAAATGCAAGGTTTTGTTACATGTGTAAAAATAATTATGTAGAGGACGAGTATCACTTCCTGCTAGTCTGCCCATCATATAGAGAGCTAAGGTAACAATATATACCATATAAATACCATGCCTTCCCAACCAGGTCAAAGTTCAATATTTTGATGTCAGTTTCCAATTGTGTATTATTGCGCAAATTATCAATCTATGCTATTAAGAAAATCATCTCTGAAGTGTTCATTGTATAATTCAATTTAAATGAAATGTATCAATATGTCACACATCTTGACAGTTGCTTCTGTAGTTATGGGCCGATGGCCTACACTATGTTTTGTAATAAAGAATTGAATATATTTTTAAATTGTATATAAGCCGTATCATATCGTTTCTATGGAATACATATAATTTTAGGAATAACGACAAAAATGTTTGTCTCCCCTCAAATTTAGGTGTTGTGAATCATTTTAAACCAGATTTCTTCAAAGCCCCCTCATTATAACTACATGTACTGACCGATGAAATATTAACGAATGTTTTCAAATCATACATGGTTCAAATGAGTCGAATTAGTCCATGGTTGAATTGCTCCATTACAAATGTATTTTCCCATGGATCAGTTGGTGTCCTCACTATTACCGTTTTCGCAATGGTCAAACGAGTTGATACATTATGTGATTGGCTGGCTTCCTTTGCAAGTCGTCACACTCACCAAAAAAGCGGACTGATCCGAGAAAGATAAAGCACAACTAAACAGTACCCTTTTCGATAGATTCTGAAGTATATGGCTGGTATTGACTATTTCTGTAAAACTACATTCCAAATTGAAGTCTGTTGTATGGGAACGTATACAGGACTACAGATGAAATATATTCAAAGGCACAGGAACCTGGGCGCGATCTGATGCACAGAATACTGGGCTTTGTAACTGGGTCACTATTAGCTGACAGGATATTTTAGGCGATTTTTTTCATATTTTTTTCAACCAATTTTTTGTATCAATTTGATGGGCCACAATAGATGCACACGTGAAGTATCAAAGGCCTATCACTGAAATATGAAAAGTTATAGCCAAGGTTAGATATTTCGAAAAATGGTTCTATTGCCAGGGTTAAAAGTAAATTTAACTGAACTATCAGAGGCCTATCACAGTCTTATCAAAAGTTATGGCCAAGGTTAAATTTTCCAAAAATGGTTCTTGCAACAGGGTCACAAGGTTAAATATAAATCGCATATGAAAGATCTCATCACATGTCAAGTATCAAAGGCATATTATTAATCATAGTCATGTTTCCAAATGTTATGGCCAAATCTAAAAGAACATGAAGATTTTCTGGATAACAACTTCTGTAATGTGAAAATACACGACGTTTCGGAGTACATACTCACTCCTTCATCAGGTGGAATGTAAGGAAATAACAAATATAGTACATTTATATAGCAAATAAAACAATGGTGAGGAAACTCAATCAGGGAGATTAACATGCATGAGAATGTTATACAATGGGGATTTGTAATAAAATTCCCTACATCGGCCCCCTCAGCCACAAGATGGCTCGCCTCATCAAGAACAAAGCTAGCATAGATGTAACATTCACAAGCGGCAAGACCCTCAAGCAATTGTCCGAAACGTCGTGTATTTTCACATTAAAGAAGTTGTTATCCAGAAAATCTTCATGTTCTTATGTATACCACTTCTATTCACACTATTATCCCCCGCCAAGTGCTTGCTACACAAGAATATAAACGTCCTAAGATGTATGAATTTCTGTTTAACAGTTTTCAAGATCACATCTGGGAAGTGAAATTGTAAAAATAGAGCCATGAGCTCTGTACCTCTGTGTAAGACACACTTTTTGGTTTGGACGAATTTATAAAATTCAACAGGTTTTGCTTTCAATACAGGTGCCCATATAACCTTCATAAAAAAGGGGTCATTGGAGCAAACGTAAAATATTTTACCATGTTTCCCCATCACATGTATTTTCCCTGACCTGTCTTTGTATAATTATTTATGTATATAATAGCAAGTGTGTACCAATATGTTTATTTGTCTTTACACATATGTATATTTGTTTGTCCCTGCTGTCTTGATCAATTTGTATATATATTTCGTATCTTTTATAGCTCGTGTACACCGTTGGTGGCAATACGAGTGAATAAATGATTCTGATTCTGGTCATCAGCCCAAAACCATTCTCCTGCATAGAGAGGGAAGGGGACAGGGAGAGAGAAGCATTAGAATTTGGTGTCAAATAATGCTTCATTGATAGAAAAAAAGAGCCATGGGCTCTGTAACCCAATCAGGGATCATACTGTTTGATGTTGACGACTGAAATAGAATGTTCTCAATATAATGCACAACCCCTAGCCATGAAAAATTGCAGTCTTGAAATTGTCAGTGCATAACAAAAACATGACTGGACACTTAATTTTTTATAAAATCGGTTGTCCTAGTATCACACTTCGTGCAAAGATATTGAAGATAACGAAAACGATATAAAATTATGAGAGAAACAATAGAAATCCCTTGTAATAATGAATCTTACTTATAAGTGGAACAATTATTCACAAACACCTGACCAAAACCCAATGAAACTTTTATCACGGCCCTTTACACACTGAGACCTACCTCCCCACCCCTCCCCACACCAATGGTAAAAAGATTGGCAGGAGAGAGAGAGAGAGAGAGAGAGAGAGAGAGAGAGAGAGAGAGAGGAGAGAGAGAGAGAGAGAAGAGAGAGAGAGAGAGAGAGAGAGAGAGAGAGAGAGAGAGAGAGAGAGAGAGAGAGAGAGAGAGAGAGAGAGAGAGAGAGAGAGAGAGAGAGAGCTCATGTTACCCCCAAGCATACAGATATATGACATGTACAAGGAGTGAAATTCAGTGAAATTCAGTGAAATTGCAAAAAATAAAAAATAAAAAGTTTTATCTTTCTTAATTTCTATGATACAAATACAATGAAAGTTGCTGCGTTTGAAAGCTCTCGAAAACAACTTTAATCCAAAACTAATTATTGCCAACATTTTATGTTAGCATAATGTAAGCAAAATGCTAAACCACTAAAACATTTATAACTTTCTTACATTTTATCCAAAAGACTTGAACTTTAGAACTCTTTGATATTCACTAAACATAGATGATATCCTCAATAGTGTGTTCTAGGGTCATTGGTTTCTGAGGTGAAAAAAATACCTTTTCAAGAACCCCTGTCACAATCAAAGTATCAAAGTTTCAGTAATGAAAATTTACACATCATATGTGAAATATGGAATGTGGAATGTGAAATCACATTCCACCTGATGAAGGAGTGAGTATGTACTCCGAAACGTCGTGTATTTTCACATTAAAGAAGTTGTTATCCAGAAAATCTTCCTGTTCTTATGTATACCACTTCTAAATGCCCTTCAAAGACCTAAAATTAATTTGTAAAATAAAGAATTGGAATTGAATCGTTGTTTTGAACTCTTCTGAATCACGAGAGATAGGAGATTTAATGAAATATGGTTTTCTGGCTTATTTTATGACATCATACAGCAATAATGCATCATGGATTTCAAAGTCCAAGAAGGAACATTATGACGACAGCATATTGTACATGATTTAGTAACAAACATCATGTAAAAAGAAAACCCTTTGAAATGGCAGCTTTAACACCCCAACAAAAATATGAAATTGTCATGAATGCTATTATGTATTTCTCTTTACGAGATATATTGATCTTCATCAAAGATGATCAAAATCGAATGTTAGACTATGTTGAAAATTTAGTATCATTTCTTCTGGACACACTGGGTAGATGGCAGGTACAAATGTCTCCTATACATGACAACTATTTCTGCAAATATTTTTATATGAGTTCACTTTTTTCTAAATGTATCAAATTTTTGGGCTTTGTCAGAAGGGCTTTTTGTCAAATACATTTGGTGTGTTTTATATTTTGCATTTGTGTCTGTATTCAATATTGTTCAAATCTCACTTAACATTTTGCCAAATAGGTAAACATTCTATTTTTACACTTTCATCTTTGAGGGGTATATCAATATAGACATTTGTTGAATGGATGGAGAATGGATATTACATGAGGTATTCGCCAACGAAATGTTGATTAACAATGCATTTTGCTTATCAAATGTTGTTATTTATAAAAGAAAATAACATAAGAATGTTCCGTTACCATCATAAGTGACGGCTTCTAGGGAAAGAATGTATTTTTATAGACTCCAAACGTGTTCTCAGTGGAGGAGTGGAGGGGTGGGGGGAGAGAATCTTGTTTTATTTATTTATATTTATATTTCCCAATCAGTTGTTACAATGTACATAAGTGTTAACAGAAAATAAGTTGTATACATTCAAGATTCCCACAGGTTTTTGCAGGTAAAGCTGTATCTAATTCATGCGAGGATCACTAAACACTTGATTACAAAGTTTTATAATCACTCTTCTAATAAATCTACAAATAATGTGTGGAGAGATGACCAAAAAAGCAAAGAATTTAGGCTGGGTATTGCTTATATTACAATTACAATAAATCTACAAGCCTGGTAATATTTCAATACTTCATTTTGAATACACCCAACATTTGCTTTGTTCCCCTTTCTACTAATAATTTATATGTTGTTATGCTTTCCACACTTTATTAGAATGGATACAATCACATATATAATAAGTGGACAACACTCTCAGATACAAAATGAACACATAGGTGGATTAATGTATCCTGTAAATAGTTATTTGTTGTTAAGATGTTATGAATTATTTTGTAATGTAACAATTTAAATTTGACACTTTGAGTACATCTACTCGCCATTAAGTTTATGTTTTCCCATTCATTTTGTTGAAGCTCTTTTCTAAATATCTTTTCCCACTTTAATTGGCCATTGGATTTAATAAAGCTCAGTTGGCATACTGCTTTATAAAAAGATATTTCTGTTTGTTATTTTAGAAACATTGTATGGTACGAGGGGCGTTCAATAAGTGTTGCAAGCGGGGCATTGGTGTTTACATAAACAGTGTCAGCTTATAGCAGGTGTTACTATAGTCAAAACATAACATTCACACATGTCAAATCAATTTCTAGACATAACAATTATTTAGATATAATAGCTGCGCTGACCTAGGGGTCTCCATAATCATGGATTCTCTCAAACATGAACAACGCGCTGTGATCAAGTTCCTTACTAAAGAGGGATGCACAGCTACAGAAATACATAATCGTATGTGTAATGTGCTGGGTAAGGATGCTCCTAACTTTTCAACAGTTTGTCGCTGGTCTCTTCAGTTCAAGCGGGGCAGGGAGTCCTTAGACGATGACCCACGGTCAGGCAGGCCATCTGAAGTCACCCGACCGGAAGTTATTGCCGCTATCGAAAGACGAATTTTAGCTGACCGCCGTATTAAAGTTTCTGAACTGTCTTTGGAATTCCAGATATCAGTTGGAAGTGTTGAAAAAATAATTCATGACCATCTTGGTATGTCCAAGGTATCTGCAAGATGGGTACCCAGAAACCTCACAGCACAAGATCGCCAGAAAAGAACCGAAAGTTGCATGGAGCTCCTGGATCGGTTTAATGCGGATGAAGCCAGGTTTTTGTCTCGTCTGGTGACAGGTGACGAAACCTGGATCCACCACTGGGACCCGGAAACTAAACTGGAATCCAAGCAATGGAAGCACCCGAGTTCACCGCCTCCCCTGAAGTTTCGCACTCAACCATCAGTTGGCAAGGTTATGGCGACAATCTTTTTGGATGCAAAAGGCATATTATTAATTGATTACTTGCCAACCAAAACTACAATGAATGGTCAATATTATGCCAACCTAATGCAAGAATTGCGAAAGACAATTCGACAGAAACGCCGTGAAATGTTGACACGTGGTGATTTTGCATGACAACGCTCCAGTCCACAAGTCAAGAGTTGCACAGGCCGCTATACGTGATTGTGGATTCGAACAGCTTAACCACCCACCCTACAGCCCAGACCTAGCCCCCAGTGACTACTTTCTGTTCAGAAACCTGAAATCCGCCCTACGTGGAAGGCACTTCCGGGATGACGAAGACGTCAAAGCTGCCACAGAGGCGTGGTTAGGGGGGCAAACGGAAGACTTCTACAAAAGCGGCATCAAAAGTATTAAAGAGAAATGAAATAAGTGTATTGAGGTGAAGGGTAACTATATAAAATAAAATAAAAGTAAAAAATTGACTACGCGAGTTGGTTTTATATTGAAGTTGCAACACTTATTGAACGCCCCTCGTAAGATAGGGTATGCAAATGATTTTTCTAAATTATTGAAAATGAAATTTCTCTTTTTTAAATATACAGTCAACGCTCTCTACAACCTTCGTATGTAAGAAAATCTACTTTTATATATTCCTCAAATATGTTATTCCTTTTCTTTCCCAATTTCTAAATAATATTGTTTTCCCACCAATCAAAATATTGCTATTGTGCCAGAAAGATTGATTTCTGACTTCTGCATTAGTAAACTCAATTTGAAAGCATATTGTTAAATAATCTGACCATGCCTCTACTACATTCTTCCAAAATATATTTGAAATATTTGGAAACATCATTTGTCTGATATATTATTCACCAGCAAACCATAGTCTCTCAATATTTTGAATACAAAATTATGCATTATCAATCCACGTAGAGCTATCATCGAGCAATCTTTTCACCCATGCTAGTTTTTGAGATTTGATAATATTTTTTTTTATAATTGAAACATTGATTTCTCCATATTTAGCAGTAGATGTAATAATATTTCTTTTTATTTTATCCCTCTTTCCCTTCCAGATAAATTCAAAAAATCTTTTCAACTCCAAGTAAAATGCCTTTCATTAGGATGAAACTCAAAGGTCTTTTAAATCCAATGAATCCATCACCTCCAGAAACTTAGTTCTAGCTTTAGGATTATTGATGTGTCTATAATCTATAAATTTGATTTCAAAATTTAATCAAAGGGTTAACATGGCCTTAAACAATATCTCATGACCTTAACTTTAGACCATCAAGGTCACACAATAGTACGTTTTTGATTAAACGTAATTATTTATACTTACCTGTTGACTAGACCTACTTTGCCTTACCTCCCAGGGGTAATGCTATTTCAACCTTAATACAGACGAACTTGAAGAATGGATGAGGGGTGCGTAAAATCCCTTATCCAAGGGCCGGTAAGTCTAGATGGTCTCGTGACGTCACTACCGGTTCATATCACTCTCCGAAAGTCCCAAAGGCAAGACAGACCAAGTGGGGAGGATGGGAGGGCCTAGAGCGTAGGTCTAGTCAACAGGTAAGTATAAATAATTACGTTTAATCAAAAACGTACTATTATTTAAATACCTATCTGTTGACTAGACCTACTTTGCCTAGAATCCCACCGCAAGGAGGCGGGTCAGTAGATACATGGTAGTGACGAGACCAGTGACTAGCCCTGAGTGTAAGCTAACCTACGAGTCCTCCACCCTGTGGTGAGGACAAGGCACAGCCCGGGAGATACCATCTCTACCGCTAAGCGGATCGAAGAGACAACCCTGCCACTCAACTTCCGATCAACATACCGCCCCCCAAACCCCAACAGGGAGGGGGGGGGGTCAAAACGAAGTTAAAGAAAAAACCAACAGACACGAGAGTAAGCAATGTAAACCCTGTTTATTTACAATAAGTCCCAAACGCGTCTAAGAAGGATGACCCCTTCTTGGTCTGGTTGGGGGGACCACCTTCGTCTGCGCGAAGACCTGTGGACCCAGCCTAGAGATGCCTTCAAGATCAGCAGTGGAGACATCTCGCAGGTAATGGTTGGCGAAAACCTCTGATGAACACCAAAAACACCCTGCCATGACATCCGAAACCGCGATGTTGCAGTGATACGCAATCGTGGCTGAAACTGCGCGGATCTCATGAGGATTGGAACGCGACGGCGGAGGCAAATCAGCGGCCTTGTACGCATCAATTACCGCCGATCTTAGATACACCCCCAACGCTCGCTTGTCTAGTTCCTTGGTGCTCCTGGGTGAGTGAGGCAAGAACAGACGACGCCTGCCATCCCTCAGCCTGCGGGTACGCTGCGTGTACACCCTTAAGGCTCTTACTGGACACAAAGAGAGATCCACCTCATCTGAGTCCGAACCCAGAGCTGGGATAGAGAATGTACGTCCCGCTTCATCCGCTGCTTGGTTCTTACAGACAAAATCAGGAGCCAACCCCAGCGAGGCGGAGCCCCCCTCCCTGACCTCAAAACGTAGCAGGTCCGCCTGCAACGCATGGATCTCTGAAATCCGCGCTGCAGAGGCCATGGCCACCAGAAAAATGACCTTGATGGTGAGAGGGAGGAGAGGCACGTCGGAGAGTGGTTCATACCTATCGGAGCGCAGGTGGTTGAGCACAATGGCTAAGTCCCATTCAGGTGGGCGAAGCCTGGACCTGCCGTCCACCGAACGGAAGGTCTTAATTAGGCCCTTGAGGACCGACACATCCAATCCTGGCGATCTCTTCCTGAGAACCGACAGGATGGCCGACATGTTGGTGTTAATTGACGACGCCTTAAGATGTCTAGTGTTGCGAAGGTACACCAAGTACTCCGCAACCTGAGGCACTGAAGCCTCTGCCGGAATGAAATCCCTCTGAGCACAGAACGAGGCGAAGGCCTGCCACTGGAAATCATAGAGCTTCCTAGTGGTTTTCCTATGCGAGGTAGCTATTGCGTTGGCGACGCACTTAGAGTATCCACTACTCCTTAACCCTCTTTTAATACAAGCCAAGCGTGAAGGGAGAACACCTGAGGGTTCTCGTGTAACCTTCCGCTTGGCCTGCTGATGAGCAGATCCCTCCGTATCTGAATCGGAACCTGTTCCTGCCGACAGAGCCGACGGAGAGGAA
Source organism: Gibbula magus (assembly GCA_936450465.1). Classification (NCBI taxonomy): domain Eukaryota; kingdom Metazoa; phylum Mollusca; class Gastropoda; order Trochida; family Trochidae; genus Gibbula; species Gibbula magus. The sequence continues at coordinate 67,341,187 of OW388303.1, forward strand.
CGAACCACGGCCGGGCTGGCCACCAAGGGGCGACCAGCAGGAGACGAAGAATCCGAGTTTCCCCTATCTTGGCTACAACTTGGGAGAGGATGGCCGGCGGCGGAAAAGCATAGGCGTCCATCCCCTCCCACCCTAACGAGAGCGCGTCTAAGCCCATCGCTAGCGGGTCTGGCACTGGGGAGATGTAGGTTGGCAATTGGTGGTTGAGACACGTCGCGAACAGATCTATCAGCGGGGTGCCGAACTGGAGACACAACCCCCTGAAAACCACCGGATTCAGTTGCCACTCCGTTGGGGGAGGGGCATCCGGACGTGACAACGCGTCCGCCAAGACGTTCTTGGCACCTGGAATGTGGACCGCTCGAATGTCCAGGTCCACCTCGTCCACCAACTCGAAGAGCTGGAGTGACACGCGTAGCAGAGACTGTGCCTTGGTGGACCCCTGCTTGTTTATCGACCAAGCAGCCGCCGAACTGTCCGTGTGTACTAGCAGGCACTGGCCCCTCAAGGGGACCTGCCAGTGCTGAATGGCAAGACGTACTGCGTCCAACTCGAGGACGTTGATGTGTAGGTTCCGCTCTGATGGGGACCAAACTCCCGCCACCTGTTCGTGACTCATGTGCGCTCCCCACCCTTGGGTGGAGGCGTCTACAAACAGGTGAGCTGAGGGGGGGCGAGGACGAAGTGGAACGCCTGCGAACACACTCTCGTCTACCCGCCACCAAGCTAGGAACCGATGTAGGTCTGGGGTTAAGACTATGTCGTGACGACAACGCGTCTCCCTGATGTGGGGATTCAGGAACACCTGTAACGGGCGAAGGAACAACCTCCCCCTGCGGGTCAGGTCCTGAGCTGACGTTAATAACCCCAACACTCTTTGCCACTGACGTAGGGAGAGCGAGGCGTCGAGCGCGCGATCCATAAGGCGATCGTAACGAGCCATCCGCTCCCTCCTGACGAAACCGCGGAACAGCCGGGTGTCTAGGATAGCCCCTAGGAACTTCAGACGAGTTGCCGGAACCAAGTCCGACTTCTCTAAGTTCACTAGCCACCCCAGACGACGGAACAGGTCCATCGTGAACCTGAGCTGCGCCTCGAGAACGACCAGGGAGCGGTCGTGAGCGATCCCATCGTCCAAGTACATTAGGAACTGAATGTCGCATTGGTGAAGGAATTGGACGATGGGCTGAGTCACCCGTGTGAATAACCAGGGGGCGGACGAGATCCCGAACGGGAGCACGCACCACTGAAAATGTCTGCCGTCCAGGATGAAGCGGAGGTACCTGCGGTCCCGATAGTGAATCGGCACGTGCAGGTACGCATCCTGTAGATCGAGAGACACCATGCAGTCTGAGCGCTCCAAGGACCGCATCACTGAGGGAAGCGTCAAGAGTCGAAAATATGGCGGCCGAACGAGGAAGGAGCGGTTGAACACCTTCAAATCGTGAATTAGCCGCCATTTTTTCGAGTTCCTTTTGGGTATTACGAACACTGGGGAGTAAAACCCCGGCGTTAGATGCGGGGTCAGGACCTCCTGCACCGCCCGTTTGGAGATTAAAATCTCCACCTGTTCCAATGTCAATTTGAGCCGGTCCCCTGCTAAGGGACGCTCCATTGGAGTACAGGTGAGGGGCGGCGGAGACGAGACGGGAATGCGGAACCCCTGACCCAGAATCCGACACACGTAAGGGTCTAACCCTAACTGTACCCAGTTGCTGACAAAGTCTTGGAGGCGACCCCCCACCAAGCCCTCCGACACCGGAACGAGTGGAGGAGGGAGCAGCGGGGGTGACCACGAGTCACTTCCTCCACTTCTTTTGCGGGGTACGACCTCCGGCGCCAGGCCGGGGGGACTTGGGGGACTGACCTGTGGATCCACGGCCACGACCTCCCCGCCGAAAGTCCGTTTTCGCTTTCTTGGGGGAAGGTTGGCCACTGCCCTGGCCTTGCCCCTGACGAAAATTGGTCTGCGGACGCTTTGGTGTCGTTTGCCTCTGCGTGACGAGCCGATTAGTGAGGTCTTGCTGTTGGGCCTCCTGTCGTGCTCTCAAAACCTCCGGGATACGACCACCAAACAGAGTTTCAGCGTGAGCAGGGGCATGTCGAAGGAAGTTCTTATGATCTGGGTTGAGACCTGACCGGTAGAGGAAATTGTCTCTGCGAAGCACTGTTATACTCGATGAAATTCGCGACGCTGACAACATGATCTGCGCAAGGTCCGCAGCCACATCACCAAACGCTTTGAACAACACCGGGTCCCCCGCCTCCATGCCCGCCTGCTTAGCACAAGCCAGCATCGCCTGACATGTGAAAGCCACGTTGTTCCCCAAGCCTAACACCGAACGCGCCTCCCTGTCAAGATGAGAGAACTGTGCCTCAGACACGCGGTGAAGCAGGTTGGTGGTAAACAACCGGGACGCCCCCTGATCAAGGGGAGGCGGAACAAGCTGAAAAGGGACCGGATACAAGGGCAGACGCCGTCTGCGCTTGTCCGGCACCACCAAAGGCGGAAGCAAACGATTGGGCATCGCAGATGATACGACTTGCTCCATATCCTCGGTGGCCTCCAACAGAAGCCTATGAGGTGGAAGGGCAAGACGCGCGGGAGGCACCTCGCCATCGGGGCCAAAGGAAGCCCTCCTGGCCGCCGACGTGCGCGGACCCGTCACGCTGACTTGGCTAAGTGGAACGTCCGCGAACGAAGCCACTTCGGATAGCATAGCTATTGCGTCAACCACTGGAGGATCCTCCGACGATCCCGTACCCTCCGCCTCCGTTTCTATACTGATGAACGGAGGGTTCGACACGTCCACCTAGCGGGTGTCACGTTCCGGTGAGTCCGGCGAGGAGTCACGTAAGGGTGACATCACCGTGACACGCCGCTCCGGGATGCGAGGGGTACGCGAAGGAGTCGCGGGTGCGGAGGCCCTAGCGGACGAGGAACGCGCACCCTGAGGTACGTCATCCGCATAGGGCTCACACGATCGCGTAGTCGTAGTGTGAGTAGGTAAGTTCCGCGGACCCAAACGCGCATCGAGCAAGGAAGAGACCATATCCTTGACGGATGCCAGAAGGAGGGAAGGATCGACCTTGTCGAACCTAGCCTTCTTGGACTTCTTCTTCTTGCTCTTGGGCTGGCGGGTCCGCCCACCTTAAGTCTAAGCGGAGACAACCGTTGGTCCGGCGAAGGAGGGGACAACGGGTGAGTCCGCGAACGAGAACCGGAACACGACGACGGAGGGGGGGAGCGTAACTTCGACCCCCCAGCGGGTTCGGACAGGTCCGATTCCCTGTCGAATTCATCCGCCCGTTCCGTGAGGACAATGTCTACATCCTCCACCGGAGACGGATGACGAATGGGAGACACCTCCCTACGTTGAGCTGACGACGTACGCTTCTGTGACGCAGCCCTATCGGCCACCGACTTGCGTATGGCGGAAACGTACGCGTGGAACTCCGATTCGGAGAGAGGAGCGCACTCGTCGCAACGGTAATCCTCTTCGCAAAGGTCCTTGCACTTTCTGCATAACAAGTGCGGATCCTTAGAGGCGGACTTCCTGCCTCCGCAGTTCATGCAGAAGGCGGAGTACATGGCGAACGGTAACGATAAAACGCGTAACGTAAGCGAAGGTAGAGACAGTCGAGTCACCTACACGGCGTCGCAACAAAAACTCTGAACTCAAAGAGCACAAAGTCAAAATCAAGTAACCACCCGCCAAGGTAAACAAAGACGAACAAGCCAAACCAAAAAATAGGCTAAACACTAACAAGATAAATCAATCTTTATTCACATAACATTCGTGCGTGAACCAAACCTTAAGTGACTGGCGTAGCGAGTCACTTGAACCAAAGTGAGTCACCCTAAGGGTGAGTCACGTATAATCGACCTAAGTCGAACCAAACCCTAAGCGACTGGCGTAGCGAGTCACTTGAACCAAGGTGAGTCACCCTAAGGGTGAGTCACGTATAATCGACCTAAGTCGAACCAAACCCTAAGTGACTGGCGTAGCGAGTCACTTGAACCAAAGTGAATCACCCTAAGGGTGAGTCACGTAGAATCGACCTAAGGCGAATGGTAGGCGAAAGCTAGCAACGGGCAACGCGAGTCACTGACGAGGAGTGTATCCACTGCTCCTTAACCAAGCTAGTGACTCACCTAAGGCGAACAACTAGCGAGCCAGTGACAGGCGAGGCGAGAAGCCACGCGAGACGCGAAGCACTTGAGTACGGACCGCAGGCGAATGACAAGCGACAAGCGAATGACAAGCGAGGCGAGTCACCCGCGTAGGAGAGATACCACTGCTCCTTTACCTTACGCAAGTCAAACCCACAGTTCCCTAAGGTACAGACCGATAAGCGTAAGCCAAGCGAGAGCGAATGACAAACGAAGCAAGCCAAACGAATTAGGAGAGATACCACTACTCCTCTACGATACGCAAGACAAACACTTAACAGTTAGCACTAGAGTACAACCGACAGGCGTATGACAAGCGAATTAGGAGTGATTCCACTAGCTCCTTTACCGTACGCAAGTCAACAACCCACAGTTAACACTAAAGTACAGACCGAAAGCGCGTGACAAGCGAAAGCGAATGGCCAGCGAAGCGAGTCAAACGATTAGGAGAGATGCCACTACTCCTCTACCAGACGCAAGACAAACACCTAACAGTCAGCACTCGGAACGAATGGCGAATGACCAAGCGAAAGCGGATGACAAGCGAAGCGAGTCACCCGCGTAGTAGAGATAGATGGTCGCTAGCTAGCACATGTCAACAAGGCCCCTTGAAATCTAACACCTACTTGAAAAACAGATTGTAAACACAACCTGCACTAACGAAGAACAACGTTGATGATATCTCTTGAACTAACAAGAGAAAAATAGCAAGTTAGCAACCCAAGTCGCTAAAACCCCAGTCACAGAACAAAACACGTCTGCCTTGCTCTGCAACTTTTAGGAGAGTGATATGAACCGGTAGTGACGTCACGAGACCATCTAGACTTACCGGCCCTTGGATAAGGGATTTTACGCACCCCTCATCCATTCTTCAAGTTCGTCTGTATTAAGGTTGAAATAGCATTACCCCTGGGAGGTAAGGCAAAGTAGGTCTAGTCAACAGATAGGTATTTAAATAATAATAATTATAATCAATCCCCAGGTTTATAAGAAAGAAGCTATGTATATGAGGTGTTAATACCTTCTTGGGAAAAGGTTATTTAGTGATTTCAGAACTAGTGACCTTGACCATATTTCGGGACCTTGACCTTTAAAATTCAAGGTCACTCAATCAGTGATCACTTTTCATTGTTTATAACAATCATGTATTGATTCAAAGTGTTAATTGTTAAAATAAGACATTTTTCGCAAAAGCATGCTAAAGTCGTGCCCTCGCTGTGACCTTGACCTTTGGCGGATGTTAGCGAAAACCTTTTCAAATCTCTCCATAGTTCATATACACCAAAGAAGAGCCTGATAGCACAAATGTTTTTCATGTTATCGTGTTTACAAGGAATGTTTTAGTGATTTCAGAACTCATGACCTTGACCTTTGACCTTGAATATGAATGAACATGTCAAAACAATTCCCCAGGGGCATAAGTAGGAAAAAAGTTAAAGCCAATACAAAACGCGGCGGAAAAACTGATAGCAGTCCCGACTAAGTCAAAACTGCTAATCACCACATATGATTGCTTTCTCAGTTTTCATACTATCAATCACAGATTTAATATGTTTGTAGGTCATCTGTGGTCCATACAAATTCACAAGGGAATATACAAGTTCATTAATTCTTAACCTTAAAGCAACATAATTGCATTCCTTTTTATTCATTACAGTCTGCAAGATGTCAAACTGAAAATCATTATTTAAGGTACATCCATTGTCTTTCATAAAATTTTATTTGGCTTTAATATGTTCCAACACACCATATGTGCTGCTTACAGTACAAACAAATTCACTCAGCTTGCATATTCATCCCCAATCGCTAAACATATCATAATTACTAGTTTCCGATTAAAATCGAGTAACATTATTATGCATATGCAGAAACCGAAAGTGCATGTCCTATTTACATGCACAGCAACTTCCTAATTCGATTCACTATCTTGGCACAACAAAGCGAGAGAAATACTGCAAGGCTTAAATCAGCCAGTAACGGAGACTGTTAAGAGTTATGCCTTGCGTTTGGAAGTTGCATGCACAGTAGTTATGTGACCTATTGAACGTTATCAACCCAAATTTGTTATGTTGTCTGGTTTAAATAAGATTCCAAAATTACATTTGACTCATTGGCGCGCTCCACACGCAGTGTATTGTCCGGTTTTCGATCAGAAATCGAAACGTTTACCTTCATATCGTCAATATATTAAGTCAAGTATAACCAAAATGGTAGTTTTCGGTAATAGGTAGTACTTCTCGATAAAATAAGACCATTTAAAACGTTTGGCATATTTGACCCCCCAACACACAATGGATGTACCTTTAAAGAGAATAGCAGTTCCCCTTGCATTACTTTTATAAATCTAAAATAGCATTCTGTATAACCCCATCGTTGTTTAAAAAGTTGTTCCTGTTCTTTTGTAAAATGCACATCTTGGAGAGAGAAAATTTGTGCTTTCTTTTTCCTTAAGAATCTAAATAATTGTTTTCTTTTGAAAGTGTTATTTAGGCCTCTACAATTAAGAGATAATATATTAAACTTGTCCTGAATGCCTCTCATTTTAGGTTTAACGTTGTAATGATATTGTAACTATACCTGCAGTATACCGGATATATAATCATCATTTGATCAACACCTTGGGTTTTCTGTGAAATGTTAATACTTAGAATAGCATCAACAGATATGGTAAAATGTCTGACTTCCTGGTTAACATTGAATTGCTCCCCTCTGTTGTGTTCTCAGACAAAACATCAACTTATAACCCACTATGCCCATAGCACCACAATTGATGTTCCTTTGGTTATTTAATAAATTAACTTACTTTGATCATAAAATGTTTTATATTTAGAATATAATAATATATTCATAGTGAACAGGATTAATATAAGGATAACCCATGATACCGAGGATATGTTAAGATTGTGGACCCTGATAGGAAGGAAAAACCGGAGGATGCGAAGCATCCGAGGGTTTTTCCTGACTATCGGGGTCCACAACCTTACCATATCCTAGGTAGAATGGGTTATCTATATTATCAACCGTTTTAAAGTGTAAAACAGGCTTTTTACTTGTTATCGCGTTATATTGAGGATCCCTGGCGTTATATTGAAGATCCCTGGGTGATGTCAGCCTGCCAACAGCCGCGCTATATGAGTTTCTTTTGTACAGTGAAATTTCGTCTGTCCCCTTAGAGCAGTAGTCTAAGGCGTTGACTCAGTAACTACAGGTAATAGTGGATACGGTTTCGAGACGCACTTTCTGCAAAACATTTGCTATATTCTGTCGTAAATTTAAGATTTTTTTCAAAATTAGTCTAAGTTAATTTCTTCAGATCTTTACTTTCAATCCGTCATCTTAATAAATATATCAGGGTTTACAATCATTATAATTCCTTATTACAGGGTTTACAACTGTCTGTGTAAACCCTCCTGGAGGGAATTACAATGTTGTAAGTCCCTCGTACCAGGTGATACGGTTTAGAAAGGTCGTTTCAAGTATCACGTTATATGGCTGGTAGGTTGATAATCTGAAATAAAACATGGTCTCAAAGTCTCCTCACAATGTGACACTAACATACATGTATCCTACCCTACCTCAATATCGAAAAACAATAATATAAGTACGATAATGGGAAGCATTCATCAATAGAATCAAATATAAGAAAGTACTATAGCAGTTGAACAAAATAGGCAATCAACTCGCCAAAAATTGCATAACGTAAACCACCTCACTCCTGCAAGCCGATAATTCTTCACTCCGCACGAGTAAAAGGCGTTCGTAAAATGCCTATATAAAACTCTTGGTTGGATGCCTCTCCGGTATTCTGCCAAGTCTTATAAATAAATAAATAAATGCTTAATTGTCAATACTCACTGCCCTTGTACTTTTTAGTACTGTATAACTTTAGGCGTGATAAATAAGTGTCTATAGCGTTTTTTTTTCTATAGAATGTAAATTAACGTTTTTTCACAGATAATGTTATTGAACTTAAAGAAAACATTACTGAATCCTGTAATGTAGCGTGGCATATGAAGCATTCATAAAATATCCGACAGGGGGGCGTACCCTCGTTTTTTTAGATATGGAACAATAGGAATCCACTGTCAGTATATAATCAACATAAATATTGCTCAAATCATAATTTACTCACTAGTTTGTCAAAGTCCGGAATCAAAGAATAATCAAATATCGAAATTAGGTACATCCATGAATATACATTCATCCAGGCACCGTATTTCTCCTAATTACGAATCTCCTCAAACGTACGCGTGGTCCACGGGTCTCCAGACGATTTTCGAGTTTCCAACTTGAGACTGATTTTTCGCTCTAGGATTCGGGTCTGAATCTTTTCGGAATTCTCAGTTCATACGCACGATTAGCGAGTTGTCCTCGCTGTTTGTTTAGGCAAGTCGGTCCTAATGCTGATCTTCTTATCCCGGAGAAACTTTAATGATGCGTTGAATACTCGCTGATTATCCATCGCAGATACAAATCTCCCGGCAATTGGCTTCGACATCCCGCCCTCGTGAGTTATCTCCCCTTGAAGTCAAAACTCTAAACCTTCATAGCTCGAATACTAATCAATATATTTACTCAAAACTTTCACCAAAATGTGCGAAACAACATTCACCATCAAAAAAGTTCATGAATTGTTTTCGGCCGTATATATAGATTTTGTGCTATTTCGAAAAAACAGAATTTTGTGTGAACTTTTGCAGTTTTTAGGGTACGCGTCTAAGAAAACCTGCTCGTACTTCAATTTATGAGGAAAGCTACATATGATAGCTTATTTTAAAGGAATTCTTTAGAGGGTTGTAGTTGTCGATTTTTTAATTTCATCTTAGAATTTTGATAATCCGTCATTGAACATGGTCACTTTTAAAAAACCGAATTTCGGCCTCATGTTTAAAGGGACATAACTCTGTGAGAAATGAAGATATGTCAAGGATACTTATTGCCATTTGACCCAAATACGTTACTTAACATTTCTATAATAGATCTATATCATGTAAAAGTTAGGCCACAATTATCGCATTTGTCAAAATACAGTCAAGCCGCGATAATCCGGCCACCGATAATCCGAATCTCGCAGTTCTGAACGGTAGGAAGATGTAACCAATCTAATCTCTTTAGAAGTCCTCAGTACTCAGTAGTCCGAACATTTCACTATCCGAACGTTTTTGATGAAAAACGAAAGCGTTCTTATTATCGAGGCCTGACTGTATATGAAATATCGTGATTTTGAGGACTTTTGAGGGGCATATTTTTCAAAGAATTTTCAATCGTAAACCACTGAAGATACAAACATGTTTAATAGCTCATTTTGAAGTAGAGATACCATTTCATCAAGAACAATACTTTTCAAGCATGTATCTGTCATATTTTTAAGCATGTATCTGTCATAGTTTACGTGTGACAAGTCATAGAAGATTGTCATTTTTCGAAAATCGCCATTTTCAGCAAAGTTCAAAGGATCATGATTGCTAAACTGATTACGCTAATGAAATTATATTGACACCTATGAATCAACAATTTCAAGATCTACAACTATTATCTTGATCTCTTTCATCAAAAAGTTGATAGTTATGATTAAAACATCGCAATCGTCATATAGGGGTTCAAATTTAAGCTTTTTTGAGTATTTTCTTGAATATTCAGAAGAACGTAATGCATTAATTATGTATGCAATCTTTATGATGATTACATCTACTTAGAAGGAAATTAAAGCACAACATTTTTTTATATTACACCTTAGTATGAAAATATTAACCATTTTGTCTTAATCATGAAAAAGATCATGTAGGGGTCCATTAATAAGCGATTGTTCCATGTTCAGAGGGTAATTGTCTTTAGAGAAATATTTTTTTTAAACTACTGACGATAGAGACAATTTTTTATAGCTAATTTTAAAGCAGAGAAACTGGTGAATAACCGAAAGTCCAACATGAAGTTCAAGGTCAAGCAGAAGTCTTGAAGACCTAAGTATTGACGCGTCAATCCTAGTTTTGACTATGGTTTCAATGGTTTTAATGGTAATTCTTTTAAATTGCTATATCCGCCCCTGGTGTGTTCCTTAACTTCATTTCGCAATGCCTACTGCTCAGGGTTATGTGTACGTCCTGCGTATCAGATACTATGTTCTACGTGTCAGATACTGTAGAAATAACACCATTCTATGAAATTTACTGGACGTATAGTATTAAAATAGAATCGCTTTGACAGATAATCTTTTATTCAGCAAGAACAAAAAAAGCAACATAAAAAGGTTAACACCAATCGCGTAGAAAAGAATTCTCTTCCCACAAAGTTTACTAAATTCAGATTCTCGATCATCACCTCTGTTCTATTATAACCAATTTCTCGTTTAACACAAAATCCCTCAGCAGCAAACTGATACTACATGTAACATTCCTAATTTTCATTGAATGAAATCATAGTTTACATTGGCTACCTCGTTAACATCGACCGAGTTACTTGAAAGATCTTAGTCTGTGACTGTAAACGGTCTTGCTAATTAGCATATGTCCTTCGAATATGTCGGATTTAATAAATACAATTAAACTATTTTCAATTTTTTGTTCTGATTTGGTGTTCTTTATTCATCAGCATGTTTATATGGTAAATTATTTTCGAGGAAAAAACATTAAACGAGAAAACCTTTAACATTGGAAAAAGTCACCTTTACAAGGGCGTCGCTGTTTGCAAAACTAGTTTCAAATGCTACCTATCATGACTCTCCATTTCTAGCCGACTAATTCGTCATAGTAGAACACAGGTTACGATCGAAAATCTCTGCGGAAAGAGAATGATAAAAATTGAACAGCTGAGTATTAACATTTGCAAAGGCTTGAACAATGGAAATATAAAGAGGATGTTTGTCTTTTCTTGGCTGCGCCACTCGTGAAAATATAACCTTCTACCTCACTCGATGAGATAAACATGGAATTTGTCAAGAAAAGACACATTTTTCTATCTATAATATGACCAAATCCTTGTATATTCACCGAAATCGACTTGCATGTACGTTAAGGATGTTCGCTTCTACCTGTTGAACTTCAAAAATGAAATATGATTAAGTAAAGATGTTTTGTCATTTTTATTTACTTAATGATATTCTACATCATCTACATACTTTTAAAAAACAAATGAAATAGAGAGAATGTGACTTTAGAACTTCTAAAAAGCGGTTAAACAGCATAAATTGCCAAAATTTGACTTAAAATGTGTGTGTGGGGGGGGGGGGGGATGTTACATTTTGCGTCAAACTGCTAGAAATGTAGTATTTTAAAGTTTTTAGCCCTTTTTTCTCATTTTCCCATAGACTCCAATGTTAAAATTGTACTTCACCCCACTATCTTACAGGCGTCACATCTCGAAAAATCCCACACTACCCCTATTTTTGAATGCTGATTTTTCAATCATATACTTTGATCTTTAGTTAGAAAAAAAGTTCAATACTATAAACTTTAGGAGCGAACATCCTTAAGTCGGCTCCAGAATGAGCCTGTCGCCTCAGCAACAATGTCACGTCATGAACGTGTCATGACGTCGGAGCAATGTTTTATGACGTCAGTCACGTCAGGTCATCGTTATATCAGTCACTAGTGACTGATAACACGTTCCATTGTTTTTTTCACTAGTGACTGATAACAGGGTTTATTTTCATTGATAGATCCCTGTATTTCACCTGCAATCATATGATAAGCAACTTTACATGATAATTATATAGCACTAAATGAACTTAATGCATGAATATTTAGATGACAATATAATCGTTGGTTGTGGAGAGATAACAATGTTTTATGGATGATTGACTTCTTTATGAGCACAATTACTACGTTGCGATAAAGACCTTCATATCGTGTTCAAGCATAAAACTTTCCCATCTTTATACCTTCTTCATACCATCTTTATATTTATACCCAGCAAAAGAAGAAATGCAGTTAGCTAGAGATCATCACAACTAGTTAACTGTCCAGTTTTCTGCAATAAGAAATAAACTATAACTGTACCGTGCAGAATAACTTACAGCCTTCAGGGAGGTTGTCATAGCAATTGGTTCTAAAACAAGAGGAGGAATGAACTTACAGTTCACTCCCTTACACTGCTTTCAACATTAGTCATATGAAAATATTTAAAATGGGTAATATGTACAGTATGGATAGTCCTTTGTATGGAAACACCACAGCAGTTTACATTCTAAACTTTATTTAGTGAGCAGGAGCAAGTAAGTCAAATGATCACTTAGCGCTTGGATGATCTTGATCGATTTCACAATGCCGTCTCTTCATTAACGCACGTATATCAATAACCAATCATTGACAACGATACAAAGTATGTCTAAAGTAATTGAAATCTGTAGAATTTGATGATAACTTTATCATAGAATATTTATAATCCAAGACTCTTTTAGAAGCAAACTCATTAAGGAAACACGTTATGGATGGCTGTACCCACGTCGTCAAAAAACAGAATGCAATAATTATTAACTGTCATATAAAGATTATATTAGTTCCCGAAAACGAGGAAATATACATCGAATATCTACTAGTTACTATATTATACTATATAAGTTACTATACTATATAAATAATATGCTAAAATAATTCACAAATAACATATGCATAATACAGGCAAAGGGTGGCGCAAATGGGTTGCGCAATTGAGATAAAATACTAGTCTTACTGATACGCAACTTCACTCACACTTCCCATTTCGAAACAACGAGAGCCAAGAAGACTGACAAGGTGTTCCGAATGTCTCCCTTCCGCCTCGTTGTAAGTTTTTCTTTAAGCTGACTCTTTAATGATTGGCCAAGCTTTTTCGGTCTGTAAGTCATTAACAAGGGGAAAATTACATGTCACATTCATGCCAGACGCTAAGATGTGTCAGTGATCCTCAGACCATATACCAACAAATTAGTCATATTTTCAAAGTATACAACATTATCAAGACCATGCTATTCAGATGAAATAATTTCACACGTGCATTTAAAAAAACCACTATCGTATAGAGAAAAGAACAACATTTCAAAGATATTGATATTGAATATTGATTGATTGATTGATTGATCGATTGATTGGTGTTGCTCACTTTGTATATCCTCACTTGAACAACTAAAACACTGCAAATACGAATGAATGAAACGAACGATCTTGTTAACAAGTTTGAACAAGCTTAAAGCGTAAACTTGTTAAAGTTAAATAGCCGTTGCCGTTTTGAAATGCTTGAGTGCGGAGTCTATATCATCATCAACGAAAAAGAAGCAAAAACGTTTGAAAGTAATAAATGACAAAAGATTAGTAGTGGTGGCCAAACATCCTCCAGTGTATAATATATTTTTAAAATTCCATCTACCGTATAGTGTCCGGTATTAGATAGTCGAGCAAGTGAGTTGATAGGCCTCGGATCTATCACTCTTGTGACCGGAAGTTAAAACATTGGAGTCTATTTTGTATACAGACTCGTTCAGGGAAGTCACGACCTCTAGTTTACAGTTCACATTGTACACTTTGAAATAAAACCTTCGATTCCGTTGCTGTTAAATGACCATATATGGCTACATGAGCGCGTTTAAGAAATACGCGTATAATCAAATGCTGAATACTTGATTAAAAAAACTCCAAAGAGATGTTACATAGTAACAGTTCTAAGTGATAAAACATCGTCAAATGGAAAAATTGAGGGCAATTAAAGCGGGTTGCTTGATATAAGGGGCTGTAACAATTATGAATTATCATCATCATTGATAATAATTACCATTATTATCCCATCACCGTTACAAAGTCATTTATTGGGGAATTTACAATCACACATGTTCTAAATAAAATATGACAAATCCCACCGGATCCACATAATTTGTAATACACATATGAAAATCTGTAAATATTAAAATGCACAACTTCAACCAGTTTCAGGAAGATATGATGAAGAGTTTTGGAGTTCTGCTCCAGAAAAGAAACCTATCGCTGAACAAAGTCTAACTCCAAGGCGTTTCTATGCAAACGAAAACAAAATGTTTAAATTAAAAATATGCAAATATCAAAAGGCACCACTTCAGTTAGTTGGTAATACACATAGAAAGATTCAGGGAGATACCGTTGACGGCTTTGGAGCTCTGCTCATATATATCACCCAGAAGGCGGATACCATACCATGCCATAATCCTATCTGGCCTTCAGGTCCGATGAACTAAAGAAATATATATAAAATTCCAAATTCTCCTCTCAAAACTGTTGCAAGTTTCAGCTTATATGCTCATTCAATGCTTTTGATTATACTTATATAAATGTGTATGTTCAACCTCATGGTGAACACAAATATATCCTTTTGGTCACAGTTAAATGGTTTTCCTATAGTAGCATAGTTGTTAAGTGTTTTCCTATAGTAGCGTGAGGCCAGTTGTCCGAGGATTTCAATTCATTGGGTAGTAGGTCCAGCCAACGTTAGGTTGAATGGTTTGATCTGGATCAGTGATTATCTGGCAGCTTCCATCAGTTTCCTTGAAGTTGAATCCTTGACACTTGTGGTTGTAGTAACATCGGTGCAAGCACTGGACACGGGTCAGACTCTGGACAATCGGGTTGCTTGACGTCATGGAGGAGTCTGCACTGCCGGGGAGGGTCTCCACTGAAACAGTATGTTCCGGGCCGTGAAATATCCATTTATAAAGTATTCATAACAATAGAGCACTAGGAGTATGAACATTATGACAATATTATTTCACCCTGTAGTTGCAGCAGGCCGTTCTTACTTAATAAAGTGCTCACGTGAAAAGGAATATAAGTGTTCAATAGCAAATTTGAGAACTATATGCAAAAAGTGTGCCGGAAGTGGCTTTTTTTGCAAATTTTATTTTTTCAATCAGAATCCTGTCCCTTTAATGACATCCGATCAGAATCATGTCCCTTTACTGATATCCAATCAGAATCATGTCCCTTTACTGATATCCAATCAGAATACTGTCCCTTTACTGATATCCAATAAAAATCCTGCCCTTTTACTGATATCCAATCAGAATATTGTCCCTTTACTGATATCCAATAAAAAATCCTGCCCCTTTACTGATATCCAATCAGAATCCAGTCCCTTTACTGATATCCAATCAGAATCCAGTCCCTTTACTGATATCCAATCAAAATCCTGCCCCTTTACTGATATCCAATGACAGTCATGTCGATTCACTGCTATAAATTTACTACTATCCAAACACAACCCTGCTCATGCAATAACTGATATCCAATAATACCCTTTTAATTTTCAGGTGTCCAAAAATAACCCGCTCATTATTGCTATCAACTAACAATGCTGTTCAATCACTGTTTTCCAATCACAATGCTGCTCATTAACTGTTTTCCAATCACAATGCTGCTCATTAACTGTTATCCAATCATAATGCTGCTCATTAACTGTTATCCAATCACAATGCTGCTCATTAACTGTTATCCAATCACAATGCTGCTCATTAACTGTTATCCAATAACAATGCTGCTCATTTACTGCTATCCAACATCAGAGTAACCAGCTTCACTACATGTTTTATACCATTTATAACAGACAGTCATAAGGTTTATTTGATTCTTACATAAAATACACACAAATTACAATGTAAAATTACATAAAAGTGAGTTACCATAAGGGTTACGAGATAATAGAAAAATATAGACAGAGAGAGTTAATACATCTAGTTCATCTAGTAAATAACATATGCTACACATTCTGCCACTCACCTGTACCACAGGGTCTCATCAGCTTACTTCCCTTCACAACGACTTCACAGATAACGAGGGCATCATTTGAGCGGATAAACTCGGCCAGTTTGAGCACTCTCACGTACCGACCGAATGTCTTCTCTTGGCACGGCATGTGCACGTTTATATTCGCTGCTGTTCCGGGGTGACTGTTGCACGTCACTTTACCATGCCCTCCGCCAGTATAGGGGTTCGTTTTAAACACGTCCACCACAAAGTCGTGTAAATCTGGCCAAATTAAATTATTTGATTAGTCAGATAAAATTATTGAGATGATAAGGATGATGAACTTCTTTATTTACCATAAAAGGATCTATACCGAAACGTCGCCATTGTTCAATAAAGAAGTTGATCATCCATAAATATTCCTGTCTCCTATGACATCAACTTTTAGAATTCCTCTCAAACAGTTGATGGTCCGTTGTTCACAAGTACAGTGGTAACATATTATCTATATATAAAATACATCCTAGACTTGAAGGCGAAACATCTGTCTGTGTATGTTTTTCCATAATTCGGGGATTTTAAATATTAAAATTTAAACATTGATGAATAAAATGTCATTACAACACAAAATCAAACGCTCAATGGTTTATATTACAATGAAAGGTCACCAACAAGACTGTAAGATGTTTTAATCCAATAGTGATTGTTATATGGCATCTAAGAGCAATGACGTCTCAAAGAATTGAAGTCTATGAAGGGGCTTTATGTTGACAATATCCAAATTTCAGTTAAATGAATGACATTTTGCTTGTAACCAAAGTTGGTACAGCAATTTCAACTGTATAATCATAACTACTATCATAATGATACAGCAACTCCACAGTAGGTTGCTGGCACCGAAAATGTTCAGTTTTGGAATTCCACTCTATCTTAATTAACTTTAAATCACTTCCTTTAAAATCGCTTTTGAAAAATCAATCAAAACAAATCAATGTATTTGTTTACGTATATTGATTGCTTGATAACCACAATGACGATTCATACTTCATGTGTCCAAATGTATATGTATATCCTTGAGAAAGTTAATGTGTCACTCACTATCATAGAACTTCCTGTTCTGTATCCACACATCAGTGACCTTGTAGAAGGCCTGGAGATCCACCATCCACTACTGAGGTTTGTCTGAATGGAGAGTATGGATGCAGCTGCCCCATTCATAGTAGTTGGCGGAATTGCCGTCTACAGCTAGGTCGGCTGATTTCTCATCATGAACTGAGCTCTGGGTGGCTGGTTTCCCGAGGGCAATGTTCTCTGATTGGGCAACTGAAAGATAACATTTTCTGATACCAATGAGAATGACCTGTTTCAGCTTTTTGATGTCTCGAGAACTAAAAAAAAGTCTATGTCTTTGTTGTGGTTACCATCTTTAGCTCATCAGGTGAGAAAGGCCCGATGGGCTTAAGGCATGGCATAACACTCAGTGTCCATTCATACGTTTATTCGTTTCTTCTCCGAAACCAATGACTCCAGAGAGCTGAAAATTTATGTACAGACTCCTTGGCTAATGGGGATTCTAAATTGTAGATTTGTTGACGATGTGACCCCAAATATGGGTCAAAGAGGTCACAGCCTAAAAAACATATTTTCACCTTCTCCAGTGCGAAAATCTCTAGAAAGGGGAAATATTATGTACATGCACCTTTGCCAGTGGGGATCTTAAATTGTAGATTTTATGACCCTGTTAACCAAATATGGATCACAAGGGTCACAACATAATAACCTATGCTGAAATAGCGTAGAGGCTATGGTGATATTCTCAATAATATTGTGCTATTTAGGGAATTTGATTTACATGCCTTCCAGTGTTGATAAAAGTAATTACACAATAAAGCTTTAACTTTACCTTTAAGTCAAATCTGTTCAGTTGATATTGAATTTAAGCGAGTACATTCTAAAGCTATGTTAATGACATTGATAAGAGGTAAATGTATATCTGGATCAGTGGCTGTCATAGTAATTCTATGAAAGATGCTAGACCAGAGATAAGTTAACACATGGTGGCGTGCTGGTATGATAGATGAAAAACTAAACTAAATATCTCACGAAATTACACCAATAGAAAATTAAAATAAACAATACCTAAATTCACCCAAAAACATATGATCTGATGACCAATTTGAACTTTAAGTATGTTTTTACAAAATTTCAGATGAACATTTTTATGGTAGAATTGAAAATGATAAAACGCCAAGGTATTTTAAGAACATTAATGCTGATACGCTCCCGATGACATATACACAACAACAACAACAAAAACGCATACTTCCCTACGATTTTAGAAAAGCATGGTCAGTTCTTGGATCCGATCAACTTCCCTCTGCAAGCCATAAATCACTGAAGTTCCATCACTGACTGATTTAAGCCTTGCAGCATTTTGTCCCATATTCCGTGCTAGCAAATCAGAACCCATTATCCATTTCAGGTGCAGCGCTCCGCTGTGTCAACACGGATAAAAATGCTGCAAGTCTTGAATTAGCCAGTGGTGGAGGCTGGCGCGAGTTGCCTTATGCAGGGAAGTTGATAAAAACTTGTATGAACAGTGTTTTGTTTATGTGATGGTTAAAAGCTGGTTAAAACTTTTGATATGGTCCAAATACCATTTTCATGTGTGTAGGTAAAAGAATAAATGACCCATCTTCCCACGGCAAGGTGAAAATGTACCTTGGCTAGGCAAAAGTGGTGAAACGAATCAGCGACACCTATTGTGATCACGAGTTACGTCCCTTACCATCTGCTAACATACAGCCAATGAAATCGCCGTTTACATTCGGTACCATTTCAAAATAGCGACGATCGATACAGACACAGATTAGCTTATCCGATTATCCTGCAGTACGTTAAAATCTTAGCACTGAAAATGCGAGGGTTGAGGTCACGGGCGGAAGGAGAAGATATGGAAATCTTTTTATTACGCTTATGACGTTGTGGAGATGTAAATGACCATGTGTATTCAAATATGATATTCCGATTTGTGTTAGCTCCGTCTTCATACCAAGACCTCTGCAGGAAGATCACTTGTATATAATGGTCATTTTTGTCGATCCTCTGGCACAAAGTCATGCATTTACTATCGTTTATACATAAATGACATTTGACAAACTTATTTTACACAATCAATTTGACACAACGTTATAATTTACATACTCTAGTTGATAACTCTCACGGTAGCCAGTTGAGTCCCTCTCAATTAATCACTCGACCAGATATAAAACTGTAGCATAAGGAGAGTTACCTCCCCCACCCAAGCTCTCCGCTAGTTGGCATACCCAGTGAAGTCATTCCTTCCTCTTTCGAGCTACCGCATGGACGTAGTTTATGCAGCTCTCAGAGTTTGCTTTGTATTCTAATTAAAAATTACCCTCGACCGGGTCTTAAATAGCGCACAAATCTCCACATTGTGGACTCAGGGCACTTCCAACATTATTACCCTTGTCTAACCTAAGCTGCCGCAAAGGGCTTTAGGTTCACCGCCTCGACATCTTACACCAGGTACCCACTTACTGCTGGGTGAACAGAGGCACACGTTGAATAAAGTCACATACCCAGGGTGACAACCTAAGTCTTTCCACTCGCGTCTCAGTGTGGAGCAGTGAATCACCCTTCAAACTCTCAGTTAATTCAGCAGTGAAGCGGGTAACCCACCCTTGCAGCAAGCCGCGCCCAATGTTGCTGAAGTTCACTGATAGTCGTCGACTGAGCTGTGTTACTCTTGTGTATATTCCCTCTACCCTCGGTTGGGTCTCTGAGAGAGGTTTGTTTTCCTGCAGTGTAGTAGCTTCAATGCAGAGGGATTATCTTGGTCAACTCACTTGGATGTGTTGACTGGGACAGTGTCATTTTCAGGCGTGCTGCACGTGCTCGCTCGTGCGTGGGCTGCTGTTATTGTCTCCTCTGGCGTATCGAAAAAAAATAGAGCCATGGGCTCTGTAGCTCATCAGGGTTTATATTGTTTGATGATGAAGACAGAAATATATTGTCTCAATATAATGCACAATCCCTAGCCCTGACAAATCTGACAAAGTTTTCGGACGGACAGACGGACGGACGCCATCCCATGCCATTAGCCCATCGGGCCTTTCAGGCCTGATAAGCTAATGAGCTCCGTCCGTCTGTCCGTCTGTCCGTCTGTCCGTATGTGCGTCCGGGCTTTTCCATTCCGGCCTCAAACTTCAAAACTATTAAATATATGTTCCTGAAACTTTGTACAGGTATCAACCAAATAGTCTAGATGTGCCTTTTGCTATATAGAAATTTGAGAATTTTTTTTTCACGAATGCAAACAGTCTGGACTTAGAACCAAGAAGAGGGAAAACTATATTCCAGCCTAAAACTTCAAAACTATTCAATATATTTTGCTGAAACTTTGTACAGGTATCAAGCAAGTAGTCTAGATGTGCCTTTTGCTATATAGAAATTTGAGAATTTTTTTTTTTTTACGAATGCAAACAGTCTGGACATAGTTTTCCCTCTTCTTGGTTCTATATTACGGCCTCAAACTTCAAAACTATTCAATATTCTTCCTGAGCGACGTCTAGAGGTGTAACTATACAGAGCGGTTGCAATACAGTATATATACATTTATCAACATGTTCAGGTTAGAACTATCACTTATGATTTATGAGTTTCAAGAAAGTAAATGCATTATGTATTCAAAATGCATAAATATATTCAAAATTCCTACATGGCGGGGGATATGGCCGACTCTGTCTGCTTGTTGACGACGTCATCTGGGCAAGAGCGTCGTTGCTCCGGCATCGTCTGCTTATGACATCGTCTGTTTGGGGACGCTGTTGACAAGGGCCGTCTTCTGCATGCTGTCTTGTTTACCTTACAACGTCGTCTCCCTAGTTAATCGGGTTTTGAGCGGTATTCATATAAGCTATTGCAGCTTGTTTATCAATCCAATTCTTTAAAGAAATAAATATGTTTAAACCATAACGGTTCTTGTCTTTTAATGGCTTCACCCTCCTCCTGCACCCCTACTACACTGATTTGGGTAACTGCAGTTACCCACTCCAAAAATGGCGGCTGGTCAAAACATGGCTGATTGCAGATTTTCTGTTAATCAAGTTCACATCTATACTAGGGTACTTTCCTACATATTATTAATGCACATGCCTTGGGCATTTACCAAGGAATCTGTAGATGTCATGTTAACCTTTAGGGAGTGTGTAAATACATCATAATCTGCGTTTGAAAATTTGAAGCGGGAGAAGGGTAACTGATTTCGTGTGAGAAGGGTAATCTGTTGAGAGAATGGAACACGGAGATGGGTAACTTCTAAGTTTACTTTTTTCAAAGGCCATGGAATGGACAGCTATTGTAACATATCATTTATACTTGCAGTGAAAATCAGCATAGAATTAAACAAAGCACACATTTGTAACACACGGATAAATGTTACCTTCATCAAAATCGATGTCCCCTTGATAGAAGGTGGTCTATTTCATTTGCATGAAGTAGGTCTAGGTGCTTAAATGATGCCATAAGGTTTTCTCTGGTGTTACTGTACACTGAACATTCAAACAATGGTAAGCGTTTCAACATCAAACGTCACACATACAGTTTAGATCAGATTTCATTCCAATTTTGTTTATTGTGCTCACAAAATATCGTAACTTTGAGTGAACAATGTTTAATTTTCTTTTACCACATGAACAATATTGTGGAGCAGAGATATACTTATCAGGTACACATGCTTTAAAAACTGAGATACTTTCTGATTTGCGGACATTATTTGATAAATATTCCATGAACATATTGCTTTTGGAATGAATGATTTTCTTGACTGTTTAGCATGAGTAAAGAGCCTCAATACGTTTATGGTTCAGTAAGATATCGGGGAGTCATTTGATTTTGGATTTTGTACATTAAGTTGGATTTGTTTCGCTGACGTTTTCTAATGGTTTCATACCAGTTTCAAAGTATAGAATAGTAAACCATAATTACAAACATTCATATGTTATGCACATTCACGGCAGTAGAATACATATTTCGAAGTAACGCCCTTTAAGATATCATCGTTTTGGAACTTTCTTAACTAGACTTGATACAGTCAAAAAGACGCGTCAACAAATTTAAGGCCGAACAGCTTAATTATTTATATCGACAACAACTTTTATTCATCAAATTTCTACATTTTATGAATCTGTAAGTTAAATGTCAAACATTCTGGCCAAAAACCATTTTGAATAAATGATATCAACACCCTAAGTGTACTTGAACAGACAGAAACTTAATTGAATTATTGTACTCTTTACATATCAGGTCCCTAGAAAAGGCAATATCGACTAGACTCGACTTTCGTCGACAACAGTATTTCGTGCTTTACACTGTTGAAAATGTGGCTACGGGAGTTTCAGCTTCGTTTCAGTTCTTTTTTTTTGTTTATTCCAATGGTTTTGCACCAATTTGATATCATCTTCATTTGTCTCTTGAACTTTAACAAACATCTAAGTTACCCTTCTCAAATATTTGAGGTTACCCTTCTCATATCAGAAAATATTTCTCCACTTACCCTTCTCCCGCTTCAAATTTTCAAACGCAGATTATGATGTATTTACACACTCACTAAAGGTTAACATGACATCTATAGATTCCTTTGTGAATGCCCAAGGTATGCGCATTAATAACATGTAGGAAAGTACCCTAGTATAGATGTGAAATGGGTTAAAAGAAAATCTGCGAACAGCCATGTTTTGACCAGCTGCCGTTACCCAACTCAGTGTAGTAGGGGTGTCCTGGTTCTGTGGGCGTTGCGGGAAGCGGAAGTCTTTACGACACCCACTCCTGCTATCGTCTTGCCGAGCAATGTGTAAAGAGAGGAGGGATGCAACGCATCATTGTCTTAGGCTTCGACGCCTGGGTCGGATAGGAGTGTTGTAGTGTGTGCTTCCACCGTCGGCTCCTCGCCTACGCCCTTGTTGGTTGGCTCCCGGTTCAGACGTTGTCTGGACTCGGACATTGTCATTCCAACGATATCGTGTGACAGGGACTGTCGTTCCAACGTCGTCTGGATCTTTGGATTCTCACGAAGAAGTAATGAGTATATTTTAAGGTATGACCCTCTATCGTTTTGTCTCTATTGTTAAGGGACAAGTACAAGGTCACACAAGAACACAGAAGCTTTCAGATACCTCTAAGGCCATAACTCCACAACTCATATACCACCAATGACTCAGGGTAAGTCAGTTTATGTATGAAAGGACAGCGCCCCCCTCGACTGCCACCCCGAACATCACAACAGCTCTAAACACCTTAATGAGACTATTTCCACTAAGCAATTAAACAAAGTCACTTTAAACTTCTAAGGCACATGAAAGCAGCAATAAGCCATTTTGGTGCTATAGATATAAATGTTGATGCGTTTGGAAGCTCTCAAAATGACCTTTATATTTACCTTCAACCGATTATCATAGAAAAATTGTAAACCACTTTAAATTACACCCCTGTCATACTCTTATTTTTAGTGTGAGTAATTGAATTTACAAATCTTAATCTCCATTCAACAAAGAACATATTCCACAAATTTGAGCGTTCTTGCATAACTGGTTCTTGGTTAGACGCCGTTTAAAGATTAGAGGGTTGACACACGGCCATGTTTGAGGGTGGATCAGACAAAATGAACAAACTCTAGTCTTCATGTAACATAGACGGTATTCTGAAAATTACAGAAGCCTATGAAGAAGTGGGGTCTCAAGAAAAAAAGTAACGCATCGCACTAACGTGAGGTGCCTCCCAACAGCTTTTCAACGGCATATGTCATTTTTAAGACACCTGGCATATCAGGCCTGATGAGCTAAACGTTCAAGGTGGTTATTCATCGTTAAATATTCATTGTCGAGTATTGTTAACAATAATCACGAATTTTCGGAAACCTTAGAATTACAACTTGGTGTGAGACGGGTGAATACTTAGTCAATTACACCTTCCTTCTCTTGTTAGCAGATGACATTGTCTTGTTTTTAAGCACCATCGGCGGTCTTCAGAACCAATTAAATGAACTGGAGCAGTATTGTGATAAATGGAAATTAACAGTAAATAGAGAGAAAACAAAAATTTCACTGACGGGCAAAAGAAAGTATATCACTCAGTTGTATTTATCATATGTATAATTTTCAAAGTCATTTATCTCGAGTTTTCGACGACGTATTCAAAAACTGACTAGTTTAGGAAATAATCCAAATATTAAATCAGTCAAAGAATACCTCTACGTGGTATTTAAAAAGTAAAATTTAATTTTAAAATTTAAATTAATGATATTTTATCTAAAATAGAAAACAGTCATCAATTAAGTCATTCAAACTACTCCCGAAAGGTATTATTGTACCGTGCCATTATCAAATGCATCTAATTCCTTTAAAATATTGAATAAATCGAAAACAAGTGAGTGTTATACTTTCTTTTGCCCGTCAGTTTAGTAGTATTTAAAAAGGGGTGGGGGGATAAACTTTCCAAAAGGTTAAACTGGTATTTGAAGGTATACATCTTGAATGTGTTAGCTATTATAAATACTTCGGACTGTATTTTACAAACGCACTGTCTCTCAAAGTTTTTGTATTGATTGATGTTGATGTGGCGCTGTTCTATACAATCTTGGAAGAAAAAATATCTTAAGATTTGGCCTATACCATCTTTGAATATTTATATATTCCAAGATGGTATAACAAATCTTAAGATATGTACGGGTCTTAGCAGTCTAGTTAGCCTCATGGTTGGGGTTCAAACTGCACTGTGTAGGCATAGCATTACTATAGATACACTGTCGGCCAAAAGAAACGCCTACTAGATATCTTATCAGATATTGTCAAAACTATAATGAACAGACTAGCAATATTATAGCATAATGAAGTTCCACCATTTCTGCATAATATATATGAATTTCAGAATTTCATGTCACGAAAGAATGGCGACTGTTGAAATGAGAAAACAATAATGGTTCAGTTTTCGATCAGTGCTTGGTCAGAAAAACATTTTGAAAATATTTGCATAAAACCACGAGCTACAATACAGACACGCATTCGCATTTAAGTGGTGATGATGCTGCAGAGATACGTGGTGACGGTGCGCAAGTGAATTAACCGAAAAAAGCGATCTTCTTTGGGCGTCGTATTCATGTATGTTATTGACTCGAATCACAGTTTTCCACGATTTCAATGGAGTTTCATATTAGTTATTGCTTGAGCATAACGTGGACACCACCATTAATTACATTTCAGAAAGTATTGCATCTTTCATTTTAAGAAAAATCAGGTAAGCGTTTCTTTTGGCCGACAGTGTAATTACCGTGATGGCAACTATGAATTTTGCTGGAGCGCCCTTCATTAACTATCGGTGGATAGATGCTGTCGTGTATAGCGTTTTAGAATTTAAAATGAAGTGGGATAATTAATCAATTGTCATGCGTCTCGCCATTATCTCGGTACGCTTGCTTAAGTCTCAGCTTTGGACTATTTCTCGGCGCCCTCTGTGCACTGGGCTGTGTCAACGGTATATGTATATGATACTTCGGTGATGAAGCTTTCGTTGTGTAGAGACTGTCGTGTATAGCGTTTTAGAATTTCAATCAAGTGGGAAAATTAATCAATCGTCATGCGCCTCGTCATTATCTCGTTACGCACTAGGACTATTTCTCGGCGCGCTCTGTGCACTGCGCTGTGTCAACGGTATAAGATATGTCGGTTATGAAGATTTCGTTTTTCATGTTTAGCAAACAGGCAGTGTGATACTTATCTTTTACGCAGCTTTTTGTCACATTACACTACGTACAGTAGAGTTCAAATACTTCGCAATTAATCTAAAATGAAGTCAAGTTAGACGCAAGCCACTGTACTTTAAAAATATTCTAACCTCAGGAGGTTGGTTTCGCGGAAATGATTCTGACAGCTGTAAAGAATAAAGACACAAAGGTATTGGATAAAATATCCATCCCAAAATAGAAGAAAACAGTTTTTTTTTAAATACTTCACTTACACAGCCGCCAAACGTTTCATTAGCCAATCAGCTGCTATCGGAGGTGTGACGTGTTACTAAGGAGTCGTGCCCTAACAATTATCTGGCTCATGTTATTGTTTACATTATACACTCGTATAGCCGTGACGTATTTTTCGCTGATTTCACTTGTCTAAACAGCCTCTAAGTGATCAAAGTTATTAGAAACAATGTCGGCATATTCTGCTCAGTCATTTATTAACTTTGGCTCTTGTACACATGTGTTTAGATTGTTTAATCGCTGATAATGACGAGTGGATCCTAACGTAAATCTACCGCCATTGTCTTTTCTTTGTATCATTTTGAAGTGTTATTTCTATAGCGTAACTTCGTGTATTTGTCTATCACTGACCATTTTCCGCTATGACAGACTATGATTCTAGCAATAAGATCTCGCTTTGAACAAGTTAGTCTCGTGATAACAAAGATTTGTATGAAGAACTAGCGGATGTACATTTTGCTAGCACCAACACATCTCGTTTCTATGTCTCACGTTTATCTATTCCATTATTCAACATTTAAAATGAAATGAAAGCACATGGGTATGATACTGTCTCAAAGTATTTTGAGTCTAGAAAGTGAAACTTTCGATGTATAACTGTGGGAATTGTTTTCTTTCTTTCTTTTCTTACTTTCATCAAGTACATACATACATACATACATACATACATACAAAGATTTGTATAGCATTGCTCAGAAGCGCTGTCTGAGTCCTATATACACATATGCGCAAGTGAACAAGTATGTATAAGTACTGGACATAATGAAAATTACTTAACAATGTTCAGAAAAACAACAAAACCTACCGTGTTAGGTTACTTTCTCATTCCATAGTAATCCGTTGTCAGTAATCATTATGGACATATCTGTTTCTTACCTCTATGGATTTTATTAAAGTAATATTAGTCATCAAATTTATTTGTTTTCTTCAAAGTACTCTTTTCCCCATCAAAGTCATTTCTTTTCACAAAATCACTTTTTTCATCAAAGTCTATATTTTCATCAGTGTAATTCTTCTCCACCAAAGTTTTTTTTTTCCATCTAATTATTTGTACAGCAAAGACACTTTTTAATTACCATCTCAATATCTTTATTAAAGTCATTTTTTTATCAAATAATTTATTCACCAAAATCACTTTTTTTCATTTAAGGTCAATATTTTCATTAAAGTCTTTTTTTTTATCAAAGTCATTTTTTTTCAGCAAAGTCAATATTTTCATCAAAGTCAATATTTTTGTTAAATCATTATTTCCACCAAAGTCACTTTTTTCACCAAAGTTAATATGTTTTTAATCAAAGTCATTTATTTCATCAAAATCTTTTTTATCATCAAAGTAATTTTTCACCAAAGTCACTTTTTTCTTATCAAAGTCATTTTTCCCATCAAAGTCATTATTTCACTAAAATATATTATGTAAACAATTTTCGAAGTCATTTTATTACAATATCTCAAGATTGAAAAGAAAAATCTTAAGATAGTTAAATATTCCAAGATTGAACAGGAGGTTTCAGGTTTAGATCATATCTTAAGATTTAGTATACCATCTTGGAATATGAAAGTATTCCAAGATGGTATATGCAAAATCTTAAGATATTTTTTCTTCCAAGATTGTATAGAACAGCGCCATTCACTGCGACTGAGCTTCTCATATCTGTGTAGGCATTGAATAAAAGCTTTCATGAGAGTCCTGTTATTCCGAGATGATTTAACTTTAAAAACAGTCCACTGTGCCACACTGTGTCGAAGGCACGTTTGTTATCCAGGAATGCTGAATAGACTTTGCTACCAAGTTCATTGTTTTAATGGATGGACTCCGTGAGGTTGAATGCTGTAGCAGTACAACCAATTCCAGTTTGGTAACCTTGCTGTTCTGGTTCGGGACTGAGATGTTGTTTCGCTTGATCCAGGTGCTAAGTCTGCTGTGGAGAAGCTTCTCAAAGAGTTTGTATATAACTGTAACAGCGTGATAGGCCTATAACCGGCTGTGTCATTCTTTGGTTTATTGCGCTACTTACATCCATGTGTACTTATTTATGCTGAATAAGGACCTAATATTAAATTCTATTATTTTAAACGGTCATTTGATGTATGTAGGTGTTTGTATCTGTAGTATATTTCCAATGCCCAACACATTCGACAGATTTGTTTAACTTGAATATCTATCCTCCTGGATATATAATTTTATTTCTGTTTCGAAAATTGAGGGATCAGTTCGTCTGTTAATTTGATATAATTAAATCTCCTGAAAATTGTTAATGAATATAACTTATTATACTTTCTTAAAATGTGGCGATGTTTCTTTTGCACATGAGTATATATGTTTAAATAATTTATTGAACAATTTATTTTAGTTTCCCTACGCTTTACTAATCAGAGATAGCTTGAATGTAGGTGAGAAAAGGGGTCAAATTTGTCACAATAGTAGATCATGTAGCATGTTCTTATTCAGTTTTAATTCTTTCTGTATTATATTACAATAATTATAAATTGTCAGTCTCAATTTATAGAATGTGTCAATCAGAATTAACTTTATTTAGCAAATGAGATATTTTAGCCACTGTATTCAATAAATAACCGTATATATGCAATTTTTAGTATATATGTTTTAAAGATTTATCGTGTCTCATAGGTCAGTCATGGCCGGGCAATTTTACATATATTTAAGACAAAGATTTATCAGTTGATCCTTACCTGCACGACCCACAAGGAATAAAGTGTAGAAAACGACGATTGCCATATTTCAGTTCAGGAAAGTCAGTTCACTGAATATTTAAACTTGGTGGTATCTAAACACCACCTCCAAAAAATCTTCTTCGCAAATCGACCTGAAATTTTTAAGAAAACGGTAAGCTGTAACTGCAATCCTCACTGATTACTTTCACCTACGTTGAAATGTGGGTTACACAATACCGTTTTCAGTTCGTCTCCTCGGTGATTATGCTGTTCCTTCTTAGCGAAACGCAGAAAACTGTTCCAAGAGGAGGGTACGAATCTTGATATTTAACGTCAATCTCAATCAACCACTCCTCTTAATGTTGATATGTTTTCTGTATTGTCAAATAAACAGTACGGATACATCCGCCGTATCTCTCGACAAACCAAATTATCGGTGAAATGGAGAGAAATGATTCTTGAGCAAAATACACCAAATATATGATCAATAATGTTCATTGATCAATAAGACCTTCATTATTTAAGAAATGAAAACGTGTATCCATAATGACAATGACCATGTTAGAATGGGGATGTTCAATATGAACATTTTAATTGGGTATAGCAGTATTGATATATCACAACAATCACTCTTAACGTGCCACTAAACATGGTAATGACAGAATAACTTACATATATGTTGGTAGAATTTGTATTTTAAAAATCAATCCACACTTTAAGCATTCTCTTTAGATTTCAGATCCTAACCTCTGTTCTAGATAACATGTACAAATACAGTCAGGCCTCGATAATCCGAACGCTTCCGTTTTTCATCAAAAACGTTCGGATAGTGAAATGTTCGGATCACTGAGTACTGAGGCCTACTAAAGAGATTAGTTTGGTTACATCTTCCTACTGTTCGAAACTGCAAGATTCGATTATCGGTGGCCGGATTATTGCGGCTTGACTGTAGTGTGTTGATGGGAACATTAATCAATGCCAATTCAAAAGATCAGTTTCATCTTTTAGCAGTGAATATTAATATACGTTTAGTACTTTATTTAAAACAAGGTCATACTTATGGTGTTTGACAATGCAATTTAGCCTAAAAGGCCCGAAATGGCCTTATAGCAAAGGCCGTCATCTGTTCACGTGTGCATATGACATTTTCGACTTCTCAAAAACCGCAATATCCTCCAAACTGACATTTTTTACACCTCGGTGATCAATTTTTTCTTTCTATAATTGCTCTTTAAAGGAGCAGTAGCACGTTTTTTGCAAAATTTATTTTTTCAAATGTTCCATTTATAATGATAGTTTAAGTCATTTAAATTAACTTAAGAGGGTTAAACATCTTATTACACAAACCAATTATCTGTAGTGGTAAAAACTATGTTGCGTATAAAGCAAAAATTGCATGGCGGCCATTTTATTGTGAACACAATTTATTATTTTGTATTACAAAAACGATGCCCATGGCTTCAACCGAAACATGTACACTCATTTTAAACTTTATTTTCCGAAGAGAAAAGGATGTTATACTATTGGTGAAATTAATTTTCAAATACATTTCATCAACTTATTTGAGCGAAAAAACGTGCTACTGCCCCTTTAATATCTGGCGGAAAAAGAAGTTGGATTGTCGTTTAAATATCGATTTTTGCTCCCCAAAAATAATTTCTAGTTGTGAAATAGTAGGGAGCATGGGGCGCTTCCTACGCCTATGACTAATCGTGTTGCCTCTATTCTAAATGTTCAACGTAATTGAGGGATTCAAACATTCCTTAAACAGCGAGGTTTTAATTTATAGGAAACGTGTCATAACGTGTCTATTCACTTACAAACGGTTTGAAGTTGATGATAAACTTGTTTAAATAGCAGCACAATTTGCATTTTCAAACCGTTCACAAGTCAATGAACAAACACACAATAGATACAACTGAATACCTTCAATTGAAATTTGAAGATAAAACAACGAATACATGGTCCAATAACTAGGAATAATGTTTATTTTGCAAGAACAAGTTTTAGTTTTGTATTTTTGGTTATATGGATGATCAACTTTTTTTCTTTCACTTTGTTGTATCGCTCATCATTTTTTTTTTTATCGATTATCAATAAAATACTTTTCCTTAACACCAACTTCTAGAATGCCTCTCAAACCGTTCCACAAAATGTCATTTCAATTATGCAAATTGATTTTTTTTAAATCGGTTGAACCTCAAAATGGTTGATAAAAAGACCAGTTCATATTAATTTTGTGTAATTTGTAGATGAGCTTTTTATCATTCTGTGGAACATAAATCATTTTAGGAATTACGTTAAACATTTGTTTTCCCTCAAATGTAGGTGTTGTGAATGATTTGAAACCAGAATGTTTACATTAATTGATACCGATACATTTGCATTGTCGATATAAGATGCAAGTTTCCTTAAAAAAACAAACCAAAGAACAGTCGAGCCGTGGACGAATGGGTTTCTTGCCAAAGCTCCCTCATTATAACTACCGACTGTTGAAATATTTACGAATGTGTTCAAATCATACATGGTTCAAAGGAGTGATTGATAAGTCCATGGTTGAATTGCTCCATTACAAATGGATTTTCCCATGGATCAGTTAGTGTCTTCACAATTACTGTCCTCTCACCAGTCAACCGGTATAAACAGCATGTGATATGGCTGACTGGGCTTACAGCTATCTTTGCAATAACCAACATATACAGTGGACGGATCCAAGAAAGATAAACCACAACTATATCCTTTTTGATAGATAATTGAGTAAAAATACATTCGTACATGAGTACAGACGAAATATATGTAATAAACTCATAAAGCGGGTTGCGATCTGATGCACCAACTACTGGACTTGGTAACTGGGCCAATGTCAACTGACAGGATATTTTAAGCGATTTTATTATATTTTAAATTCACATAAATGGGTCGTTCCAGTGTCACAATTCCTGCAAAGATATTAAAGAAATGGTTATCCTCCCAATTATAATAGAATAAAGATAATCCCCAAATCAGCTAACAAAATGGTATAAAATTTGGAGAGAACTACACAAATCCCTTCTCAAGTGATTATGTAATGGAGAATAATTAACTGATAACACAATAGAGTGACGTCATGACAATGGATTATGCCTTATTAATGAATCCATAAGTGGAAATTATTCACAAAGACCTGACATATACCCAATGAACATTTCATCATAGCCCTCGACACACAATAGCAATATTAGTTCCTAGGGTGAAATTTAAGGTTTGAGTTGAACAACCTGCCATGTCCATATTTGAGAAGGGATTTGACCAAAATTAACAAACTTATTATAAAGATGTTATTCAGAAAAGTTTAGTTCTCTGTATCAAACGGTTTCGGGGAAGAAGTCGTTTAAAGATTTTAAGGTGGAATCCCTGCCACGCCCATTTTAAGCAGGCAGCAGGTCCAAATGTACAAACTTTAGTCTCCATGTAAGAAAGATGTTCTCCTGGAAATTAGAACTCCTTATGTTTTCGGTGAGTGAGTGAGTGAGTTGGGGTTTAACACCGCTTTCAAGAGTATTTCACTTATATTGCGGCTGCTAGTATTATGGCAGGGAGAAAGCCCTAAACGCCATGTGGCTATGCACTGCGGTGAAACCTGTGAGCATCGACTGGAACTAGCGAACCATGGGTGGTACTACGCTGAAATTCAGTGTAGCATTGCACCCAAACCTTACTGCGTCCTCTACTGCAAGAAAGTTGCCGTGCCCCTGGCGAGATTCAAAACCCGGACCTTTTGATCCGAAGCCGAACGCGCTAACCACTGCGCTATCCCGCCCCCCTATGTTTTCGGAGTAGATGTTTTAAATGTGTTCTCGCAACTGCCTGCCACATCAATATTGGAAGGGTTTAGATCAAAATTAACAAACTTCGATCCCCTAGGTACAAGGTACCGCCCAACTATATTTCTGCTCTGGGGCAGTAGCGGTTCTGGATGAGAAATCGAAAACGCCCATGTCATAAACCTATCTGGCCTTTCAGGCCCGATGAGTTTAAATAGAGCCATTGGCTCTGTAGCTCATCAGACGGGCTTTCAACAATACACTGTATATAAAGTTCAATACGTAAATGTTCATAAGTATTTGTCAGGAGGTAAACAGATTTTAAATATTTTACATACTGGAGAAGATGAACATAGGTCTTTGGACGATGGCCCATGTTGACTTTATTTGGGTGACAGTCACCAAATTAACAATTTATATTCCCATACGGCTGAGGAAACTGTCCACATCAATGCAAATGTCTAAGGCTGTTCTTACTGGAGGAGATGAAAATGATCTTTTAGGTCGTGACCCAAGTGACCCATATTTGGGGCGACAGGATAACGTAAACTACCATTTAGAATCCCCTTTTGCCAAGGAGCCTGTACAAAACATTGCATCTTTCTAGATTTTTTCGTAATGGGGGAATGACCCCTTTAACCCGGCAAATTTTTTTGGTCATAAAAACTGGGTAAAATTTATTAAATGGCATCCCATTCTAAATTCAATGTAGAGATCAATGCAGCTGCAAGGTGAACTAGAAGGGGTTTTTACTCGTAAATCCAGACGTCTCCCCCAATTCAATTTCAGTTATTAACCTTCTAAAAGACAAACGTCCAAATTGAAAAAATAGAGCCACTGGCTCTGTAGCTCAACAGGCTTTTATATACATTAACTAATTCAAAAAGTCAACTTTTAGGTGAGAGATCCAACAAATTTGAAGCACTTTAAATGAAGAAGATGAAATAGGTCTTAAGGTCCTTACCCTCTGACCTATATTTGAGGCCAGAGATAAAATCCCCTACAAATAAAGACACACTTGAAGATTGAATTGAACTGTTGTTTACATTTAAGGAGAGATGGGACGATGAAATCAAATATTTTAGAATTCCTTTATTTTATTTTATTTAGTTTATTATGTTTTTTATCCAAAAATGAAAGAAAATATGGGGGTCAACGAACGATTTAAAGAGTTATCGGCATTAATAACAATACACCCGTCGGCAAATTACGTCATTTTGGACTTATTTGGTGTATTTAAATTAAACGCTCACTGTCAACGAATAAACTGCGAATCATTTCAGATACATTTAAATCACATACAGGGATGTATAGCAAATCTATATTTTGAATATTAATGACGCGGGAAAGAAAAACAAAATTAAATTAAGCACTTTTTATTTGAAAACGACATTTTTATCATCGTGTTTCACACTAACACACATATTTTAGCATTCTCTTCCCACGGAGGTTACTCCCTTCAGATTTCCAATCCTACCCTCTGTTGTTTTACACTTAAGGTAACAATAAATTGTTGTCGCAAAATGTTACCGTAAGCGAGTCCGATTACTGGGTCCCATCTCTCCTTAACATTTAAACTCCCTTTTAAGAGCACATAAATCCTCAGGATGAAAATAGCATTTCGGGTCATGACCCCTTTGACCTATATTTGGGGTTACAGGCTCACGAATTCTACAATTTAGAATTGGCCCAGGAGTCTGCACACAACCTTTCAGCTCTCTAGACCTTTTGGAACTAGAGAAGAAGATGAAAATAGGTGTTCAAGGTTGTGACCCCTGTGACCCTATTTGGGCAGAGGGGGTCACAAAATATAAAATTTAAGCTCTTTAAAGTCATTGGTCCTAGAGAACACCCTGCCATGTCAATATTTGAGAAGGGGTTTAACCAAATGAACAAACTTTAGTGTATATGTTATATATAATGATGTTAATCTGAAAATTATAGCTTTCTGTTTTAAACAGTTTTGAAGAGGAAGATTTAAAGATTGGAGGGTGGCTCCTGCCATGCCCATATTTAATTGGCGGTCAAGTTCAAATGAACAAACTTGCAACTACATGTAATAAAGATGTTATTCTGAAAATTTAAGGAAACTGCCTGCCACCAAGGGGTCGGGATATAAGATAACAAGAAGACATAGTCATCAACATCCCCCGCCAGACACAAGAAATGAGAACAAGGGCAATAATTCAAGAAGAAATAATTGTGCGCTTCTCATTTTCTTTCCATTAAGGTAACGATATCCTCAAGCCACACAACTGATTTGATGTTAAACAATGTCTGAGAATAGCTATATCCTTGGATACTTGAAACAGAGTCGAAAAAGCGGAACAAGGGGAATAACCCCGGGAAAAAATAATCACATGCTTCTTTTTTTCGAACTCCATCAAGGTATTGATGGCCTTAAACCACACACCAAATTTGGTTATCCTATCTTAAATAGTTTCTGAGAAAAGCTGTCCCCTTTGGTGATACCTTGAATAGAGTCCAAATATACGGAACAAGGGCAATAACTCCGCAAAGATTAATTGTGTGCTTCTCATTTCGAGTTCCATCAAGGTACTTATGCCCTCAAGCAACACACCAAATTGGGTAATCCTATCTTAAATAGTCTCTGAGAAAAGCTGTCTCCTTTAGAGATAGCATGAACCGAGTCCAAACATACGGAACAAGGGAAATAACTCCGAAAAAAATAATCACACGGTTCTTATTTTCGAACTCCATCAAGGTATTTATGTCAACAAGCCACACACCAAATTTGGAAACCCTATCTTAAACTGTTTCTGAGAAAAGCTGTCCCCTTTGGAGATACCATGAACAGAGTCCAAAAATACGGAACAAGGGCAATAACTCCAGGAAAAATAATCACACCGTTCTTATTTCCGAACTCCATCGAGGTAGTTATGTCCAAAAGCCACACATCAAATTTGGTTGTCATATCTTAAATAGTTTCTGAGAAAAGCTGTCCCCTTTATAGCGGACGGACGGACGCACGGACGGACGGACGGACGGAGCCTAAACCTATATCCCCCTTCCACTTCGTGGCGGGGGATAATAAGATCCCATAGATGCATGGTACCTCCCCACACAAATTCAGCTTTTGGGGGTGTAGCAGTTCTGGAGGAGAAGTCGAAAGAGTGAAAAGTTTACGGAGGATGGATGACGGAAGACGGCCCATGCCATAAGCACATCTGGCCTTTCAGGCCTGATGAGCTAAAATGTTAAAACCCCCAAAAAGCCATATCTGCATGATATGGGGAGGCTTTACACCAAAATTTGGTGAAGATTGGCCAAGTAGTTTTGGAGATCTGCTCCGGAAACAAATCCTACCCCTCACATAGACATTTTTTAAAAGCTAAAAACCCCAAAAAGCCCATCTACATGGTATGGGGAAGCTCTATTATACGTGTATACCTAATTTGGTGAAGAGGTCAAGTATGTTATTCAAAGCTGTTATTAATAATCTACAATTACATTTTGACATAATTGTATCAAATACCGTATAATTATATATGTATAATATATAATAATGCATATAAACACCTGTCTCGACCACAGTTCTGCTTTGTACTGAGAGAAGTACAAACCTGCCTGGTATGTATTACATTACATACCTCAGAAAGAGAAGTGGCGACACCAGTGTCCATAATACGCAAAATAAACAGATTCCCTCTTTGCGGCGACGTCAAACATGGCGGCAAAAGTACTTGGTTTGTGACGTAATCGTTGCACACATGATGTCATAAGCTTTTGTGCTGGCGCAAAAACGTACACAGCTTCACAAATATTTTTTACGTTTTAGAAAAGAGTCTCAAATGATAAATAAGTAAATGATTTAAATACATGGGCATACAATAGAGATTACATATCTGTTTAAAACTAATTTCCCCGTTAACTATTAAACTAATTCGTAACAGTATCATTCGTTAAAATCATTAAATCAAATAAAAACAAATATGAGCACAAATACGTTTTCATTGAATGTAGACTACGTGTACATGCACTATTATATATTTTAAAATAACATTACTCATTACGGAAAATTAAAGAATATCAATGATGGTTTTAACATGGTAATTTCTTATATGTCCGACGACACTTAGATGTATCTATAGATCTCCTAGGGCCCATAGACTTCATATCTTTATATAATTAATTAATCAAGGATAAAGATTGAAAATATATGCCTAATAAGCCATTGCGATCACTCATAAATGGACAGTAGGATGCAGTTAGGATCGATGTCGTTGTAGATTGTGAAGACGTTGAAATGCTGTCGCAAATAGACTTATTATCAACGTCGAAAATCATAATGTTGAAATGATGGCAGATATCGACATAACACCGACGTCGAAAATACCAACGTTGAAACGACGTCTGATATCGAATATATTAACGACGTCGAAAATTACAACGTTGAAACGACGTATTTTTTTCGACGACGAAAAAAGAGACGTTGAAACGACGTCGTTTTATAGTTGAACGACGTCGCGACATTATTTCAAACAAAATGCGACGTCGTAACCACGTCGTGTGCCTGCTGGGTATGTATTCACCGGCGTACGTATGTATGTACGTCACATTTCTTGTTAACGCTATATCTCATGAAGCGTTTTATCCAAAGTCTTCCTATGTGGTGTCACCCTTCATTGAGGAAAGTCGAAGACACCAGTCGATTTTGGTGACCTTGACCCTATTTTCAAGGTCACCGCGACACTTTGACCACTGTTCGAACTCTTGTTAACGCGATATATAATGACTGGATGGACCCAAAGTCTTCAAATTTGGTGCCAGGCTACTTTGGGGGATGACGCAGACACCAGTCCATTTTAGTGACCTTGACCATATTTTCAAGGTCACCACGACACTTCGACCACTTTATTGTCTCTTGTTTAAGTGATATCTCATGACCGGTTAGACATAATGTCTTAATATTTGCTGACATCCTATATTTGCGGTTTACGCAGACGCCAGTCGATTTTGATGACCTTTACCTTATGTTCAAGGTCACCACAATGCTTTGACCACTTTTCGAACTCCTGTTAACGCAATATCTCATGAACCCAAACACCCAAAGTTGTCACAGTTGGTGTCAGTCTACACTGGGGGATGACGCAGACACCAGTCGATTTTGGTGACCTTGACCTTATTTTCAAGGTGACTATGACACGTGACCAAATGATGTGTCTTTCTAAACTCAATGTTAACGGCGGGGGACTTTGCCATGTTAGTGGCAAACACTTGTTTATATTTATAATACACGAAGAATGTCTTAAGTCTATTAGTTAAGATAAATATACATCCTGAAATGCTAGTTTCTTTCCTATTGACAACATCTATTTCGCTAATGCGCTGTTTCTATTATTCTATTCAAGTTCTGTTGACAGCCTAGCCAAGTGTCTGGACAACACCAAGGTCACCTTCAACCTCAGAAAATGTCCGTCTTGTTCAGCAACGTTCTCTCCAGCCACACTTCCCTCTAAACTACTCCTATACATCTAAAAAAAACTGCTGGGAATTTTAGCAAGAAAACAAAGCAACTCGACTATATCAAGCCAATATCGACTGACAAACGAGCTGTGACATATTGATCACAGAGCAAAGCTGTACGTATCTACAAGAGAACAAGTGATGATCAGAAGATCGTAGTTTCAGAGAAATATCTTGCAATACTCCTGCAAATCCTTCCGAGATAGACACATCCAACACTTGTATTATATTTCAATTACAAATAAGGTTGGTTATTTCAGTTTCAAAGTTTATGTTACTGGACATTTAATGGGCCCTTTCAAATCAAAAATGTATATCGGGATTTATACAGGATACTACGCTCCTTGAATAGCCTTATACACGACGGCTGTTGTACGCGACACGGTGGCTCTCTCTCTGCAGTGTCATGGAACTTGTTGACTTGCAAACGGACAGAGTCACCAATATCATTTAATTTTCCTTGCAGACGAGTGGCAGAAAACACCAACACTAATTGTCTGACTAAGGGACTAAGGGTAATTTAGAACTTTCCGTTATTAATGATTTCCACTGTGGTGTTATTGTCACATAAACAAGAGTCACACCCCACCGGTCCAAAATAATTTGTAAAACACATCTTTGACAGATAATTGTATATCTACTACTTCAATTAGTTGGTGCAATACACATGCTGAGTTTCAGGTATGATGAAGACCTATCTCTGAACAAAGTCCATATTCAACATGTTTCTGTGGACACGGAAACAAGTGAAATTTTCAGAAATCTGAAATATTTGAAGGCACCACTTCAGTTAGTGGGGATTACACAAAATGCAAGGTTTCAGGAAGATATGATGAAGAGTTTTGTTGCTGTGCTCCGGGAACGAACCTGACTTTGAACAAAGTCCAAATCCAACATGTCTCTATGGAAACGAAAAAATAAATCAGAAATCTGAAAATATCAAAAGGCACCACTTCAGTTGGTGGGTAATAATTGGAAATTTCAGAAAAATATCATGAACGGTTTTCGAGTTATGCTCCGGAAACGAAATGATTACGGACGGACGGGCGGATAGGGCGACGACTTTTTCCCACAGTATTACATACCGGTGGGATACAAACGGATATACTTTCTCGACCACAGATAACCCAAAGAGCTGTGGCCATACAATGAGTTAATAGATGTGACACAGAGCAAAGGCAGGTTGACTGTCACATGCCAGTTTACTAGATGCTCAAAGATGGATCATAGCGGCTGTCTATGTGCATTGGAGTTGTAGTTTTCAGATTTACCAGGTATAATTTCTGATACTGTTCTCTCGAGGGGCCAGCAGGAACTCAGCAATGTAGGTCATAATTATATGTTTGTTAATTATTCATTAAAATCAATCATTGCGGTGACTACAAGTTCCTGAATTAACTGAACAATGAGATAAATATTGATTATAAGTGTTGTCGTAAAAAACTTGTATTTCAGAATGAATTCACGTTCGTTTTATGAAAGAATAAAGTAGTCCAGGCAGTGTCGAAGTTCATCGTTAGCCAATCAAATTACTTGAAGGTGTTATGACACATAACATGTGTGTCATAACTGTTTGTTACCACGTGAAGTACCACGTGGGTAATAATCGTAGGTATCGACCAATTTGTGGAAGGGTGGCATGAGGTTTATTGTCCACATTATCATCAACTCGCATGACCTCATTACTACATACACTTGCACATGCCGACACCACACGTGAGCGCGTGGTTTGAGAACGCCTGTCTGTTACTCTTCTTTAAGGCAACATTGTGGGTTGCATCCATATGTTGACTTCGATACTTTGTATTGCAAGATCGATTTTTCTCAAAACGTTAACAACCAGCATATTGGTGATATCAATTGCAATACATGCCATTTAGATGTTATATCAAGAGTTGGTGTGACAACAGACGTTGTTTTAATCGACGCTGGTTATGGATAATATGTATTATAGTTAGTATTGAGGGGTTAAAATATAATACTGTTCGCAACTGTATTGCCCTCCATATATGAACCTTTACAATTTATTTCATTGTTCATGGAATTTCCAAGACAATTTATACTTTAGAAGAGGATTTTCATTATCCACACTTTGGTTGACATGTGTGTCTTTTCTATAAATGAAGGGTACTTTCAAGTATTATCTTATATTGATGAAATGAAAATACAATATAATGCAAGGAAACAGGAAATAATTGGTCCATGCCTTTTTGTATTTTAACTTCATCTTCATTGTCTAAATAGCCATGCAAAAAAAACACACAGATAGTTTGATAGAGTGATAAATATGACTATAATATAGTTAAATCCTATCTTGATAACTAAACTAAATTTAAATTTGTGAAACATTATCTGTTTAAGTTTCTGAAATTATACAAATTAAGAAGTCGTTTTTAAATACCCTTAACTGGATAAGGTAGGGTAAAGTATGACGTTTTAAGTAGGTTATAGTGTCTTAAACTTAACAGAATCATACTCTGATGGATAACATTGTGAATACCTCTTTATAACCGATATATTTGTCAAAGGCATTCAAAATCGATTTCTCTATCTTACATAGCAATGGAGGCTATACTATAATTAAGTTCACATTCCCACAAACCATTTGAAGCGTCCTCGAGGTATATGACAATTGAGTGTTGCTACCCACTGCAGATATGAACATATCTATTCGAGCTCGCTCACTCAAAACACAAACAGATTAGATTCACACAGAACGAATAATGTTTTTATCAACCATACTCACGTTTATAACAAGCACATAAAAATACATTTGTGTATAACTGCGAAAGTTAAGTTGATTATGATTAATGTATTCTTAATACAAAACACATATTTTTGGTAGCAATGTTTACTATGCAAAATATAGAAACATCCTCACTTAACAATGACAACGATATATGTGCCGTACCGATTAGCAAAGAAACAGCACCACATTTAAAACTGAGTCAAAACGGAAATAATGTTATCAGGAAAAGTAGATTTTGAAATCCTTTGATAAGCCAAATGTAAACAAGAGTCATCAGAAGATGACATATCCCACCGGTTCCACAAAATTTGTAAAACACATCTTGTGTATCTACTACCTTACTTCAGTTAGTGGGTATTACAGATGCTGAGTTTCAGGTATGTTAAGGGTTTTAGAAGCAGTCAAAATCAACAACAACTAACCTATGGAAACACAAACAAAACAAAATTTCAGAATAAATCTGAAAATATCAAAAGGCAACACTTCAGTTAATGGGTAATACACATGCAAAGTTTCAGGAAGATATGATGAACGGTTTTGGAGCTGTGCTCCGCAAACGAACCTGTGTCTGAACAAAGTCCAAATTCAACAAGTTTCTATGGAAACGAAAAAAAATTAAACTTTCAGAAATCTGGAAATATCAAAAGGCACCACTTCAGTTAGTGGGTAATACACATGCAAAGTTTCAGGAAGATATGATGAACGGTTTTGGAGCTGTGCTCCGGAAACGAACCTGTCTCTGAACAAAGTCCAACTTCAACATGTTTCTATGGAAACGACCAAAAATAAAATTTTCTGAATCTGAAAATATCAAAAGGCACCACTTCAGTTGGTGGGTAATACACATGGAAAGTTTCAGAAAGATATCATGAACGGTTTTCGAGTTCTGCTCCGGAAACGAAATGATTACGGACGGACGGACAGACAGACGGACGGACGGACAGACGGACGGACGGACAGACGGCCGGCTTGATGACTATATCCCACGGTATTACATACCTGTGGGATAAAAAGGAACTCATAATTTCATTCCTCAGGGTATTAAACATTTGTTTTAATGTATGTTCAAATAAACATAAGTTGCTGAAATTGATTTTACAAATTGGTGTTTTGACAGAATGTTAAGCAGATATTTTTAAAATTATGTAATTCAATTTTGATTTTATTAAAAAAAAGAGTTGGTCGATAAAATTGACCTTCTTTGAAGTATCGTTAAAGTCATTTTTTTTATTCTGCTATCTCTCCTTAGATACCGAGCCACGCTGTAAATCTGTTTCAGTCGTCTGCATTCCCCGTTGATTTAAAGGAAGGCCGAAATAAAATATTTTCTATTGAATTCTTAACTGCAATTGGTTCATTAGACTATTTTGTGAAAAATGAGACCAAAAAAAATTCCATATGTTGTTCCTATATTAAACTAGAGCGGCTTAAAAACACCCAAAAACATCGTCTGCTTTTCACCCGTGACCAACAAACCAAAAATGGGGCGGGGCTTAGAGAGTTGGAAGATACCGGAAGTGACGTACGTGAAGGGACGG
The DNA here is from genome assembly GCA_936450465.1 of Gibbula magus. Classification (NCBI taxonomy): domain Eukaryota; kingdom Metazoa; phylum Mollusca; class Gastropoda; order Trochida; family Trochidae; genus Gibbula; species Gibbula magus. Next base: position 67,383,340 of record OW388303.1, read on the forward strand.
GGTGTAAACATTCGCTTACTATTTACAATGGCAAACACTGGGGAATCGGTCAGTTAATCTGTTATATCTACGCTTTGCAATGATGCCACATCGCTGTTCTGCTGTTTAATCTGTTCGAGTAATGTAAGTTATCAAGTTTCACTTTACAGATGCACCAAAATATCGTTATATATATCAAATCAAATATAATTGGTATAACTAGTGAGAGACGGTGGATTCATAGACGTTCGTAGACATAGGATAAATCAATGCTAATGATATATAAGATGACAAAATGAAACCAAGATATGATAATATGAACGAAGTACAGTTGAGACAACGACATCAGATAGTCGGTGTTGTTGTTATTTTTTGTTAGAGATTGTTTGTGTTTAAAATAAAAAAACAAACGTGAGATAAGCACGCCGGCGAATCAGACCCTATTGTAAGCCATCGACAATAAAAGCACTTCACAACATCCTGTTTTTAAACATCGTTAATCAACCGACAACCTAATTTACTAACTGTACATTACAAAAATCAAAATAACTCACCACATATTTTAAAACATCAAAAGAATAATACGTCTACGAATCCACCTACGAAAACATCGCATCCCAATGTTACAGTTTACGATTTAGTTATCACTTATTACACATTAAAACATTCAGAATTTCATAGTTTATAAGATAATGTTTTCAATAAAATGTGTGGTTAATCAAATATAATCAAGTAAACATCGTATTAAATTGACAATTCATCAAGAGTGTCAATTAATGTAAGAAACTTACCTTATAAACGTATCCAAAAGGACAATATGAATATCCAAATGCACATTAGACACAAAATGTTAACCTATAATTCCATCAATGACAGTACTTGGAAACAGAAGATGATCAAATAATAACCCTCTTTCAGCAAAATTCTTTTCGCAAATGGCATGATAGTGAACCAAATAGTTATGATGATTTTACACTAAAAATAATTTCATTGGTACATTAGATTTAAAGTTTTTATTGGATAACTTGATAGAGATATGTTCATTGGCTGAAAATTTCTAGACTGAATGTCGCGTTAAGTGTATTGTGTGTCACCAAGACAGGACGTTGGCAATAAACATGACATGCTGGTCACCGACTTGTGTTATATAATTGAGTCGGTCCAGTAAACTTGTTATCTGTACAAACATAATTACACTCCTTCCTTCTCACATACTCAGCTTCTTAATTGCGTAAACTAATGTGCTGTAACAACACTTCTCCCCTTTGATCTGGAAGAAACATCTATATGGTCCGCTAAACTGAGAATTGTGTGTTGATGTGCAGAAGTGACACATAAAAGCTATCAGACCATTTCGTTTTCATTAACGATATGTTCATTAAAATGCTTCTGGTAACATAATTCTTTTATTCGATAATGTTCGTTGTCTATATCAATCTGTGTATATGTTTAGCGTGCACAATAGAGCAATCTTCATGTAAATTTCATTGAGCTTGTTGACCAATACAGTTCATTTATGTATTCATGAAAGTGAAGTGAAAATGGTTTGCATTCCATTACATCATATATAGAATATTTTAATTGACAAACTTAAAATACAGTAATCTTTTATATTAAATACAAAATGTTATTTATAAATCTGCAACGTTGTCTCGCTTGTTTGAACAGTCAATCGTTCAGTGTATATGAAGTTATACCTACCATATATATTTATTTATTAATACATACAAAACAAAATTAACATGCCGATTATTCAACATACTTTGATCAATTGATGCTACTTAATCTCTCTTCACCCGATTCCCGCGATAATCTTCTTCCCTTGTTTCAGTGTCACTTGAACATACCTTCCCCTCTAGTTCCGCGATTATTTGCTACAAACATACTATACAAAAGCGCAGAATGCACTCTAATAAAGCACGCCCCGGTTGTTGTAACCATATCAAATCGCTAGTTGAATAGTTTAGTAATCCGTTTATCGAAAATTGGGGTTGTTTTGATGAAGTTTTCTGTCTTATATGAGCAGTTTAAAAGTGGGGAAAACGCGTTAAATTATGATTAGCGGCCATGATGAGGCTCCTTCACGTACGTCACAGCCCGATACGCTTCCGTGACCACCCCCGCCCATTTTCATTCTGGTCGCCGGGGCTTAATTGGGCACTTTTAAAAAAAGCCGTATATAAGTTATTTATGGGTCGATTTAAAAAATTTAAAATCTAGCAATTGTCAAATTGAAACCCCTTTTCAACGAATCCGAAAGTGACCATATGTCATTTCATCTAACCTTTAAATAGCATCTACTTTCGTTGGAAGCGTTTCTTTTGCAAGTGAGTTTACTACTAAAAAACATTAAAACAAGACATTCCTGCATAGCATTGGAGTTAACATTGCCAAAACTAACTTTAACACAAAATACCTACCTTTGATAGTCATAACAGCAACCAAAAAGATCTTCGTATAGATGTCAACCATCAGCATGTTGCCTCCGTAGACAGACAACATCCGGCTGTAAAACATTAACGATATATCGTGTATCAAGAAAAGTGAAGTTCTATCTATGACGTCACTTATTTATCAGCCACGGATATCTTAAACTCTCTAGTAGGACGATCATGAAGCAGCAGGGCGGTCCAAGACACTTGTCGTGTGTGACCATTGATTGAATGAATGGTGCTCATTATAGCTGTCAGTATTTCGCGATAATGACTTCTTTTAATTGAGTTCTAACTAAATAATTTCTACAAAATCTCAACAATCGATGTACGTTGTCAACATATTCCTCAATTGCAATCTTTGTTTATTTCTTCTCGGTCTGTTGGTTTGTCGGGTCTGCCATCAGTTCTTGTGCAGTTTTCGTCGACAGCGGCGCGTTTTGTTTTGATTATAAATTTATAGGTTTTAAGAAGTCATATACACACACTCATACTTATACCCCTGGGAAGTGTTTTTTGACTTGTTCACAGTCAAGGTCACGAGTTCTGAAATCACTAAATAACTCTTGTAAACACGGTAACTTTAATTGGTTTTGTGCTATCAGACTATTACTTGGTACATATAAAGTATGGAGAAAGACGAAGGTTTGGAAACGTTTTCGCTAAAAACAAATCTGGGTAACTTAAGCATGATTTTGCGAAAATGCCATATTTTAACAATTTACACTTTGAATCATTACTAGATCGTTGAGTTTGTAATCTTGAAGGTCAAAGGTCAAGGTCATGAGATATGTGTGAAGGCCATAATAACCCTTTGAAGAACATAGGTCAGTGCATTTACACCGGGCGTGTTTTTGTCCAATATGATCTTGTGAGAGATTTAAATTTCAATATTACTGCGGCCACACTTGTTCCATATTATTACTATTATGTGACGCACTGACCATTATATAACAGATAGCTCATATTACCCCAAGTCCCCAGCATACCGATATATGACAGATACAAAGAAAATTGATTGAAATTGCAAAAAATAAAAAAAATAAAAATTAACTTCTATCTTGCTTAATTTCTATGATACAAATATAATGAAAGTTGCGTTAGAAAGCTCTCGAAAACATCTTTAATCGAAATATAAATATTGCCAACATTTTATATTAGCATAATGGAAGCAAAATGCTAAACCGCTAAAATGTTTTCATTTATAACTTTCTTACGTTTTATCAAAAAGACTTGAACTTTGGAACTCTTGATATTCATTAAACAAAGACGATATCCTGAAAAATAAAAGTCCAAAAGGTAAGAGAAAACAAACCATCTACATGACTGTTTCACATGTCCCTACCCTGAGACCATATAATTGTATTTTATGGTCTCTGTCCTACCACACCTTAGATAGAAGTGAGCTATTGAGGAACTATCACAGCCATTAGCAGCGAGTCTCAGACAGGAGATGTGATTACTTTGGCTTTAAAGAACCACAAACCTCGACCATATCAATTTTCGGTTTTTATTCAAGCATATTCAAAGATGACGGTGATTCCACTTGATATATGTCAATTCAACCAATAAACACCTTTTATAACGCCTTTTTAGAACGCCGCTCAATTATGCCTCGTAAAACTTCAGCCGAGAGCGATTGCCGCGTGCTAGGACTTGTGACATAATACACAGGAGTCGCTTGGCCTCTGATGACAGAATCCACTAAAGTTAGCCTCAAATAACATATTTAACTTTGTCCTTATACAACAAAAGTGCATATATATACGCCCCGTAAAACGTACTTCAAATGACAGCAGATGTCAACACTGTTTAATACTGGATGTGACCATTGCTGGACCCGTAATTCTGCAATGTGTTTTGGAACAATTCTAAGCATTGCCCAATATGGCGGCAGCACGCATGTCAGATGATAAAGATGTTCAAACGTCACATAGATCTATTACACGGATTATAACGGTGTTAACACGCCTCATTCATTGACTCATGGGTATGGTGAATAATTTTAGTTTTTGCGAAATAACAAAATGTGTTTTCCATAGTTTTGTTTATCAACGTACCGATATGTAATAAGTGATGTAGTTGCCTTATTGACACTAACTTAGATAAATATGAAATAAGAGGGGAAATCTACACGACCGAACTATAGTTGAGTAATATTTTTTAAATTGCCAACCAAACAACACAAGGCTATGGTGAGTTGATCAAAGTTCTATAGTTCTAATTCTTTGATCTGAAAATGGGAAAGATACGTTTTCCATATTTGTATCAGATGTGATTTAAACAGTATTATATTTCCAAACACACATGAATTGACCACCCATAATACATGCAATATAAAATGCAAGGCCTTTTTTATATCATGCTAGGAACATGAGAATGCTGAAACGGGCAATCGGGTACTCGAGTAAGGGGCGTGTTGCAATGATTGTATATTACTAGTCGTATGATAACATACTGCCAAGTGACATGCGCACTGGCCTCTCGATGTAACCGGCAGTTCTGTAGTAAAGTCGTGTGAACTGGTGGTGCTGTGGTTGTCTCTCCGCCGGTAGTTCACCGAACCATCGTGCGAACATAACATGGTGTCAGGACAAAGTCACATGAAGTTTACCACGAAGAAGTAGACAGAAATACAAGTAACGTCCACTAACAGAACTCACTTACCAACCAGACGACGGAACTGAAGAATTTTGACGGGAACACGACAGTGCACACTTCACGTGAAAACATGGCCGCCTCCATTAAGTGCAACCGAACGTGACTCGTGTGTTAGATAAATTTCGGACACAAACACAAATTACCAAGTAGAATATAGCAAACATGGAACATTTAAAGCCACCATCAGAACTGGAATTTCATACACATAGTTTAGCAGATAATTGGAGAAGATGGAAACAAAGTATGGACTTGTATTTGAAGCTAGGTATGCCAAAAGCAAGTGAAGAGGAGAAATGTAAGGCTTTCTTGTATATCATAGGACAAGACGGTAGAGACATTCATGATACATTAACCTTTGGGGAATCTGAAACCAATAAGATTTAGGTTTTATTCAACAAATTTCATGAATATTGTACTCCAAAACAAAACGTGACCATTGAAAGCCATAAATTCAATACCAAATTTCAGAAGAAAGATGAAACTATTGATGAATATGTTACTGAACTCAGGAAAATTGCTAAGGGTTGCAAGTTTGGATCACTTCAAGATGAGCTTATCAGAGATAGAATAGTCTGTGGTACAAATTCAGAGCGTGTAAAGGAAAGGTTGCTAAGAGTTGATGATCTTACACTAGCACAAGCTATCTCTATCTGTAAAGCTGATGAGGAATCGTTAAAACAGATGAAACAGTTTGATCAAGAAAGTAGTGTCTCATTTGTCAAGAAAAAACATTCAAAACACAGTGGAGCTAGACCAAAATTGTTTGATAGAAGTAACTCTCAGAACACAGTCAAACAGAAAGTGACATTCAAATGTAGAAATGAAGGTCATACACATGGTAAGCTTATGGAAAGACTTGTATCAAGTGTAAAAGAATTCATCATTTTCAACAATTCTGTAGAAGCAAACTAGTTCATGAAATTGAAGAGTCATCAAAAACACCAGAATCATCAGGAAGTTTTCTAGGTTCAGTAGAATATGAAACGAATGAGGAATGTTTGTTTATATCAACTGTTACTGAAACTGAAGTAGGTGAAAATGACATTTTCATACATTTGCCAGTTGAAGGTACAACATTGAAGTTCAAAGTTGACACAGGTTCACAAGCCAACATCATTCCAGTAAGCAAGTTTAGGCAAATCAAACATTACCAACAAATACCCCTTCAAAAGTCTTCTGTTAAACTCAAGAGTTACAGTGGCGACATCATACCTGATTTTGGCAAGTGCAAGCTTTTTTGTAGAATTAGAATTTCACATTGTGGACACTGAACAAATACCTTTATTGAGCTGTAAAACTTCACTTGAACTCAACGTTATCAAAGTAATGTCAGTCAAGACAGAAGAAATTGTAGATGAATTCTCAGAAATCTTCACAGGACTTGGTTGTCTGGATGAACCTTATCACATAGAGATAGATCCATCAGTTACACCAGTAGTACATCCACCACGTAAAGTGCCAACTGCACTTAGAGATAAACTCAAGGACTCTTTGGAAAACATGGTTCAACAGCGTGTCATAAGAAAAGTTGACCAACCAACAGACTGGGTTAGTTCCTTAGTGATAGTTGAAAAGCCAGGCTCTGATAAACTTAGAATCTGCTTAGATCCAAAACATCTCAACGAAGCAATCAAGCGTGAACACTTTCAGATACCAACTATAGAAGAAATAACCACAAAGCTCTCAGGTGCTAAATTGTATTCAAAGATTGATGCAAATGCGGGATACTGGCAGATATTGTAAGATGAATCATCACAACTGCTTACAACATGTAACACCCCATTTGGTAGATACTGTTTTCTTAGGATGCCGTTTGGAATCAAGTCTGCACAGGAAGTGTTCCAGAAGAGATTTTCCAGGCGTGGAAACCGACATCATCGACATGCTGATATGGGGCAGAACTCCAGAGGAACATGATGAGAAACTTCGAGCAGTTCTACAGAGATGCAAGGATATGAACTTGACACTCAACAAAGACAAATATAAGTTTGCAGTAGATGAAGTTAACTACATAGGCCATAAACTAACTATTCATGGTGTTCAACCAGATCCAAGCAAAATTGAAGCTGTCAAGAAAATGCCACCACCTGAAGACAAGAAAGGAGTTGAAAGACTGTTAGGGTTCATAAACTATCTGGTAAAGTTCATTCCAAATCTGTCTGAAATATGTCAACCCATCAGACAACTTCTCAGAAAGGATGTAGAGTTCACATGGTCACATGAACAACAGAATGCTTTTGAACAAATATTTGATTATCTTACAGCAGATCCAGGTCCAGTACTCAAGTTTTATGATGTCACAAAACCAGTTACAGTCACTTGTGATGCATCGAAGTCCGGACTCGGAGCAGTGCTGCTACAAGACGACCAACCCATAGCGTATGCTTCAAGGTCCATGACTCCAGCAGAACAGAGGTATGCTCAAATTGAAAAGAAGCTCTCAGCTGTAGTATTCAGTCTTGAAAGATTTCACCAATATAGCTATGGTAGAGATGTCAATGTAGAATCTGATCACAAGCCTCTAGAATCCATTCTTAAAAAAAACACTCTCATCTGCACCACCTAGATTACAACGAATGTTACCTAGGCTACAGAAGTACTCAATCTCTTTAATCTACAAACCAGGCAAATCTCTCTCTCTCTCTCTCTCTCTCTCTCTCTCTCTCTCTCTCTCTCTCTCTCTCTCTCTCTCTCTCTCTCTCTCTCTCTCTCTCTCTCTCTCTCTCCAAAGAATTTTTAAAATTCTGTTGTGAAGCCATCAGGACCTGGTGATTTTTCATTCTTCATTTTGTTTAATGCATGTAAACATTCTTCATACGTAATTTACCTTCTAAATTAGATGATTCTTTGATATTTAATTTTTTCATATTTTTGTAAGGTTAGTTTCATTGGGTTTTTTAACTTCTCTGATATATCCTATATCATACAATAAGGAATTGTTTAATTTCCAAAATCATGTTCCTCTTTCTATCTGTGAAGAGTTGATAGTAATAGATACCATTACGTGATCTGAATTAATACTTGGAATGATGAGTACATCAAATTATGGGAAATTAGAAAGAAATCTAAAGTTGATTGTTTCAGGGGTGTTGTTTGTATCCAAGTAAAACGCCTTTCATTAGGATGAAACTCACGCAGGGTCTTTTAAATCCAATGAATCAATCACCTCCAGAAGCTTAGTTCTAGCTTTAGGATTATTTATGTTATTGAGGAGACAGACGACCTTAGATACCACGCATGAAATCAGTAATGTTGACTTAATGAAAGAAATGAAAGCGATGCGAAAAGAAATGAACTCGAACTTTAAGGAATTATCAAAAAAAAATTGAGGCAGTCGAAAACGATATCCTAACACTTACAGAAGAAAACACTGAACTAAAATCCCTTGTATCTGATCTGCAATATCGCGTTGACCATCTCAAAGCACGCGAAAAGAGAAATAATTTAATTTTCTACGATGTGACGGGAAAACCCGGAGAAACCCGACATGATCTTGAACACTCGCTTACATATATTATCTCGGCCAAGATAGGCGTACTGACAGACAAGTGGAACGACATGTGCACAGCTGAGAAAAACTGGTGTAGATGTAGAGATAATAATAAGCCCAACTTGAAGCCAATATATGTTAACAAGCGTCGTGTGTTTGACAAGCCTGTACAGTTTGCTAAAAGACAGAACATGCGAGAAACACTCTCAGAATTGGAAGTTCTGTGTACATCGGGTAAAGGCGACTTTTGGAAAAAAAGATAGGAAAAGTGGGTATAGGCTGTGAAAGAAATAAGAAGATTTCTATGGAAGTTAAACTTGAAGATGGTACGATCTCGTATGATGAAAATGTTGTCATTGACACCTGGACCAGTGCTTACCAGAAACTCCTGAATTGTAACAGTGAAAGTGAAGAAATGGATGACGTCACTCATACTCCCAACCAAGACACTACATCTCTAAAAATGGGCATCTCTGTTGAAGAAGTCATTACAGCAATCATCCAAGCTAAGCAACGGAAGGCTTATCTAATCTAATCTAAAATATCTAATTGCCGATGAACAGAATGGGTTCAGAACTAAGCATTCTACTACAGAACATATTTACGCTCTTACTTCAATTATCGAATCCAGGAAAAGTAAGGGAAAGGACATTTATATTGCTTTTATTGACCTTCGGAAAGCATATGACTGTATAGACAGAAGGCTGCTATGGAAGAAACTCTCTGATATTGGCATACATGGTCATATGTACGACGCACTTACGGTTATTTACAAGTCCGTGAAAAGTTGTGTACGGCTGAATGGAGTTACGGGTCGGTGGTTTGATGTTACATGTGGACTACGACAAGGATGTCTTCTCTCGCCTCTACTCTTTAAAGGGACAGTAGCATGTTTTTTCGTTTAAATAAGTTGATGAAATGTATTTGAAAAATAATTTCACCAATAGTAAAACACCCTTCTCTCTTCGGAAAATAAAGTTTAAAATGAGTGTACATGTTTCGGAAAAGCCATGGGAATCGTTTTTGTAATACAAAATAATAAATTGTGTTCACAATAAAATGGCCGACATGCAATTTTTGCTTTATACACAACATAGTTTTTACCAATAGAGATAATTGCTTTGTGTAATAAGATGTTTTACCCTCTAAAGTTAATTTAAATGACATAAACTACCATTATAAATGGGAAATTTGAAAAAATAAATTTTGCAAAAAAAGTGCTTCAGCCCCTTTAATATATTTATCAACGATCTCATCAATTCAGTGAACAGCCTCTCCATGGGCATCTCTATAGACGACAGGGATGTGGCAATACTGGCCTACGCTGAAGATATAGTACTTATTGCAGAGAACGAGGACAAGCTCAACCTTCTTCTTGACTGTTTGAACAACTGGTGCTCAACAAATAAGATGAATGTAAACCCAAAGAAAAATAAAGTTATCCACTTCCGGACTCCATCTATGGAAATAACAAGCACCATCTTTCGATGTGGGAACTGTCATTTGGAAGTAGTAAGCAGTTTTCATATCTCGGTCTTCTTTTAACTGAACATTTAGATTACTATCGAATGGGAAAAGCCGACGCTAGTGCCACTAGCCGGACTGCTAATATCCAAATTCAAGATTATTGGACGGATGAATTACCAAACCTACACAAAGCTGTATGACACCATGGTGTTGTCAGTCTTGGACTACGGATCTGTTTTATGGGGACAGTGTGCTATTCCTGCTGTCAACGCTCTCCAAAATCCCGCAATGCGTTTTTAACTCTGTGTTTTTAAAAATACCTCAAATGCTGCTGTAGTAGGAGACATGAATTGGATCCCCCATGCCCCCCCCCCCCCCCCCCCCCCCCCCCTACAAGACAATGGAACAGTGTGGTGCCTTTTCTACCGTCACCTCTGTGGGAATCGATCCTGACGACTACTGCAATCCATTTTCACATGCTCAAACGCTGTTGCAGAACGCGGGAAAAGGAATTGGAACTTCAGAACCCATTTAAAGCTGAAACAAGATTTGAGACACTTCATTCCTCAAGATAATCCGATTCACACTCAATTTATAGTATATGAAGTCTGCTCTAGAATAACACAGCAATTTCATCAGAACTGGAAGGAAGAGGCGCACAGAACAGAAGGTAGAAGGGGACAGGGTAGCAACAAACTGAGGCTGTATAGACATTTCAAGGAGAGCATCTCTGTCGAGTCTTATGTGAGGGAAGATTTACCTCGATGATACAAAAGTGCACTAACCAAATTCCGGTGTGGCGTGGCACCAATCCACATAGAGACAGGAAGATAAAGCAATAAGCCAATAGAAGAGAGAACCTGTTTTCACTGTAGGACTGAGTTAGACGATGAGCTGCACGTGCTTTTACATTGCACACTATACTGTGATATTCGCTCTTATCTGTTAATCATTGTATGAATGTATGTGCAGGTTTAATTGTGTTATCTGATTTTAAGAAACTATGTTATATTTTGTCCAACCCCGCAGTTATGTATTATGCAGCCAAAGCCTTTAGAAAGCGCATTTTATATAAAATTTAGAAGTTTTATATTGCATTGCTATTTTAATTATGTGCTGTATATATCTATTTAAGTTTTTCTTATTTAATATAGTTATGTATATACGTTCCATAGTCTCTCATAACCCTCATTGGGTGGCTCATTTATTTTTATGTCAGTTTTTATGTTTTATTCCATTTTATGTATGAGGTGAGACTAAAATAAAGTATCTTTCTGTCTGTCTGTCCATACTCGACGTGGTGCAGTTCAACGAAGAGAAACGGCTACCTTCGAAAGGAAAAGGCCCCCGTCCGATTCTTGTCACCTTCACTCATTACGAAACGAAACGAAACTAGATGTACTGAAATCATCAGGAAAAGTAAAGGATTTGAAAATATATATTTCTCAGGATTTCTCTAACAGTGTTCGGGAAACTCGTCGTAAACCCAAACCATGCATGGATGAAGCCAGGGAAACGGACAAATTCTCCATTCTTCGCTACGACAAAATCCAAATCGACAACAAGATATTTAAACTGGACGAAATCACAAATGAGTTAATCCCCATAAAGACAATGAAACCACTTCCAGGTAAGAAAAACACCGCCGGTGTAAGATTGAAAACGTACCCACGTTGAAAACATACCCGGTGTGTACTTTTTCAATGTTGAATAATGACCCAGGGTCACTTTTCAATGCCTTGGGTCTTTTGTCAACGTTGAATAATTACACAGTCGGGTAATTATTCAACGTTGAAAAAATAATTGAGGTGTTGAAAAGGGACCCGGGGTCATAATTCAACGTTGAAATAGTACCTGTCGGGTGTGTTTTCAACGCGGGTACGTTTTCAATCTTACACCGGCCCCTAGGGGTGTGGTCAACGCCCATATGATAAACAATATAAACCACCATTAAACTTCTGTATTTGGAATTGTGAAGGACTTAAGAAACTTTTATGTAAATCATTATTTCTAGATTTAATTTCAAGATTTGACATTATCGGATTTGTAGAAACCTGGACAGATGATTCCGATCAATTTGATATTCATGGTTTTGACTTTATTTCACAAAACAGAACCAAAAAGCCAGGAGCCATAGTTAATTCTGGTGGAATTGTTGCTTTGATTAACCAACATGTATCACCATAAATGACAGTTTTGAAGAGTAGCTCAGTGAATGTTTTATGGCTTAAATTAGAAAATATCCCTTGCAGTTTTCTACTAATATTAGGCGTGGTGTACTACTCACCTAGCGGATCCAGTGAATATTCAAATGAAAACCTTTTAGAGAAAATAGAGTCAGACGTTGAATAATTCAAAGAAACGCATCCGGATAGTCATGTGATTATACAAGGTGATTTTAATGCCAGATCATAGACCCTACCCGACTAGATTGAAAATGATGACCCCCGTTTTATTCCTGTGGATGAAGAGATTCAATATATATAAGTGATGATAACATATCAGCTCGTGGTTCTCGGGACAATGTTGTCAATAGTAGAGGTCGTTCAACTTCTAGATTTCTGCAAGAGAACTGGTTCTAGGAGAGGGTTTCATTAAGTTGAATAACTTGTACCCAATACTTTCACTTGAATAAATATGTTTTAATCAAAAACTGGATTCAGGATTTGTAATGGTCGTTTTTTCAGTGATAAAGGTGTAGGTAAAATGACCTGTGTAGCTAATAATGGCCAGAGTGTCGTCGACTATGTGATATGTTCAGAAAACTCATTTGAAATTTTCTGTAATTTTTCTGTTGGTGACCAAGTTGAATTTTCTTAGTTGCATTCGCTATCTGTAAGCCAGCTTGAATGTTTGAATATCTCGAAATAACCTTGCTTCCAAACAACGATTCATTTGGAAGGAAGAAAAACTGTCTATCTACAGGGAAAACTGGGATAACGTAACAGGAGAGACAATAGATAAGTTTAAAGAACTTCTTATAGTTGATGAAGTTAACAGCGCACACGATACATTTCACTCCAACCTTCAAAATTGTGCTCGCAACTTCAAGCAAATCAAGTCTAGAAAACGTAGCAGCTCTGACTCGTCAAAGGGAGGTAACTGGTTCGACAGCGAGTGTAAGTCTGCACAACTGTTAGCCCGTAGACGACTCCGCGTGTTTCACGCGACTAACAGTTTAATGAAGGTTTTACTACTTTCTTTGATTGCATGTATGGCGTTCGTCAGGGATGTCAGTTGTCGCCGTTTCTCTTTTCTCTCTATGTTAATGACATCATTGATTTCTTGAGAGAGGATGACCAGAGTTGTATAGAGATAGGAGTTCTTCATATTTTCATGTTGTTGTTTGGAGATGATATGGCCTAGGAAGTATGAAAACTTCTTTTATAATGGTGATCTCGGGATACACTTCTCAAGTTCAGGTTCATGGTATAATTCACAGAAGGTTCTCTCCGAACAGACTTTGAAAGTTCTCAGAATTATCCGGTCTAATTAAGGATTCTGCTCTTTGGGGCAGAATCCTTATTGTTATTGGCGTGTTTTTTTTGTTTTTTTTTTATTATTTGCACCGATCTTGTTGCAGCGATTCAGCCAAAACGGCTGCAAATAATTCAACCAAACTTTGCAGTCTGACAGCTCTTACTAAGCACACGACCGTTTAAGCTTTTGGGCCCAATCAGTTGTCCCACTAAAGGTCCGGTTCGAATCCAAATTTCGATTTTTAACATTTTTACTATGCCTGACCTCCTATAGGTAATGCTATTTCAACCTTAACACAGACGAACTTGAAAGTGGAGTCAGGGATGCGTCAGAAAGCGGTTCATATGTATCCGAGCGCAGATGGTTGAGCACAACTGCTAAGTCCCACTCAGGAGGACAAAGCTTCGTCCTGCTGTCCACAGAACGGAAAGTTTTGACAAGGTCCAACCCTGGTGACCTCTTCCTGAGCACGGAGAGGACAGCAGACATGTTGGTGTTAATCGATAACGCCTTAAGATGCCTGGAGTTGCGAAGGTATACCAAGTACTCCGCCACCTGAGGAACTGAGGCCTCTGCCGGGATGAAATCCCTCTGAACACAGAAAGAGGCGAAGGCCTGCCACTGGAAATCATAGAATTTCCTAGTGGTCTTCCTATGAGAGGTAGCTATGGCATTGGCTACGCACCTTGAGTATCCACTGCTCCTTAGCCCTCTTTTAATACAAGCCAAGCGTGAAGGCAGAACACCTGAGGGTTCTCGTGTAGCCTTCCGCTTGGCCTGCTGAGGAGCAGATCCCTCCGCGACTGAATTGGAACAGGTTCCTGAAAACAGAGTCGCCGGAGAGGAACGAAACACGGTCGGGCTGGCCACCACGGGGCGACCAGAAGAAGATGAAGAACCCGAGTTGTCCCTATCTTGGCTACAACTTGGGAGAGGATGAAAAGCATAGGCGTCCATCCCCTCCCACTCTAACGAGAGCGCGTCTAAGCCCATCGCTAGGGGGTCCGGTACTGGAGAGACATAGGTCGGTAACTGGTGATTTAGATATGTCGCGAACAGGTCTATTAGAGGAGTGCCGAATTGAAGACACAACCCCTTGAAAACCACCGGATTCATTTGCCACTCCGTCGAAGGAGGGGCATCTGGTCGCGACAGTGCATCCGCCAAGATGTTTTTGGCACCTGGAATGTGGACTGCTTGAATGTCCATGTCCACCTCGTCCACCAGCTCGAACAGCTGGAACGACACGCGTAGCAGAGACTCTGCCCTGGTGGACTCCTGCTTGTTGATCAACCCGCGACCTGCTCGTGACACATATGGGCCCCCCACCCCTATGTGGAGGCGTCCACAAACAGGTGAGCTGAGGGGGGACGAGGGCGAAGTGGAACTCCGGAGAACACACTCTCGTCCACCCGCCACCAAGCCAGGAAACGATGGAGATCTGGTTTTAAAGCTATGGCATGACGGCAACGCGTCTCCCTGATGTGGGGGTTCAGGAACACCTGTAACGGGCGAAGGAACAGCCTCCCACTGCGGGTCAGGTCCTGACCAGATGTTAGCAACCCCAACACTCTTTGCCACTGACGAAAGGAGAGCGACGCGTCGAGCGCGCGATCCATCAGACGATCGTAACGAGCCATCCGCTCCCTCGTGACGAACCCGCGGAACAGCTGAGCTGAGCCCCTAGGAAATTCAGGTGAGTCGCCGGAACCAAGTCCGACTTCTCTAAGTTCACTAACCACCCCAGACGACGGAACAGGTTTATCGTGAACCTGAGCTGCGCCTCGAGCACGACAGGAGAACGGTCGTGAGCGAGCCCATCATCCAAATACATTAGGAACTGAATGTCGCACAGGTGCAGGAATTGGACGATAGGCTGAGTCACCCGTGTGAATAGCCAGGGGGCGGAAGAGATCCCGAACGGTATAACGTTCCACTGAAAGTGTCTCCCATCCGGAGGTACCTGCGATCCCGATAGTGTATCAGAACGTTCAGGTACGCATCCTGGAGACACCATGCAGTCTGAGCGCTCCAGAGATCGCATCACAGAGGGAAGCGTCAATAGTCGAAAATATGGTGGCCGAACGAGGTAGGAGCGGTTGAATACCTTCAAATCGTGAAGAAGCCGCCATTTTTTCGAATTCCTTTTGGGTATGACGAATACCGGGGAGTAAAACCCGGGCGTAAGATGCGGGGTCAGGACCTCCTGCACCGCCCCTTTTGAGACTAAAATCTCCACCTGTTCCAACGTCAATTGGAGCCGGTCCCTTGCTAAGGGACGCTCCGTTGGAGTACAGGTAAGAGGCGGAGGGGATGAGACGGCAATGCGGGTCTAACCCAAACTGCACCCAGTTGCTGACGTGGTCCCGAAGTCGACCCCCCACCGAACCCTCCGACAACGTAACGAGTGGAGGAGGAAGAAGAGGGGGCGAGGAATCCCGGGCGAGTGACACCACCGTGACCCAACGCGAAGGGGTGTGAGGTGCACGCGCGGAGGTAGCGGACCCAGAGGCCCTTAAGGACGTGGGACGCGAACCGTGAGACCCGCAGTCCGCATTGGGTTCACGAACCAGCGTAGCAGCGGGGGTAACGAGACAAGGCAAAGCCAGCGGACCCATCCCAGCATCAAGCAAAGAAGAGACCATGTCCTTAACGAACGCGAGAAGGAGGTCAGGGTTGACCTTGTCAAACCTATCCTTCTTGGACTTCTTCTTCTTGCTCTTGGGTGTGGAGGGTCCGCTGACCTTCAGCCTCAAAGGCGACCTGCGTCTGTCTGACGAAGGTGGAGACAAAGTACGAGTCTGCGGACAAGAACGCGAACCCGAAAGGGGGGAGAGCGAATCTCTCGACCCCCTAACGGAATCACTTAAGAACCAGCAATTCCCTGTCGAACTCATCCGCCCGTTCCGTAAGGACAATGTCTACCCTCTCCTCTGGAGACGGGTGACGAATAGGAGACACCTCCCGACTCTTACTCGTTGAAGCGGAACGTTTCTTAAACGCAGCCCTATCGGCGACGGACTTGCGGATAGCCGACACATACGCTTGGAAGTCAGCGGCGGAGAGAGGAGCACACTCGACGCAAAGATAATCTTCATCCCAAAGATCCTTGCACTTCCTACATGCAGATCCTTGATCGCAGATTTCCTCCCTCCGCAATTAGTACAAAAGCGGAGTACATGACGGCGTAGGCGAATCACTAACTTGCGAGAAGGTGAGTGACCAAAAAGCTAGCGAAGGAAAAACAACCCTTCCGATAGCTAATTACCAACAAAAGTAGACTCACAAGAAAACGCAGACGGTGAGCGCTTAAGTGAGTGTACTCAAGGCAACCAGCAGAAAGCAGAGGCTCTGAACTCGAAGAGAACAAAGTCAATGTCAAAGAACAAGCGAGTCAAACCAAAACAAGCTTAAGACGAAGATCGAAGCGAATGCTTAGCAAGGCATGACAGGCGAAACCTCCGCAATAGTCGGGCCTAAGGCGATGGACAAGCTGAAGCGAATGACCTTTGCAAGCCACTGGCGAGAAGATGCGAGTCAAGTAGAATCAAACCTAAGGCGAACGACTAGCGAAGCAAAGCTTGACGAAGCTATGCGGAGCGAAAGACAGGCTAAGCCTTCGCTCGAATGCTTAGCGAAGTGAATGACATGCGAACCCTCCGCAATAGTCAGGCCTAAGGTGATGGACAAGCTGAAGCGAGTGACCTTTGCAAGCCACTGGCGAGATGATGCAAGTCAAGTAGAATCAAACCTATGGCGAATGACTAGCGAAGCGAATGCTTGACGAAAGCTTAGCGAAGCGAATGACAAGCGAAGCCTACGCGAGAAGCTTAGCGAAGCGAATGACAGGCAAAACCTCCGCATTAGTCAGGCCTAAGGTGATGGACAAGCTGAAGCGAGTGACCTTTGCAAGCCACTGGCGAGATGATGCACGTCCAGTAGAATCAAACCTATGGCGAATGACTAGCGAATCGAATGCTTGACGAAAGCTTCGCAAAGCGAATGACAGGCGAAGCCTACGCGAGTGTCGAACCTAAGGCGATGGACAAGCGAAGCAAGTGACCTTTGCAAGTCACAGGCGAGATGATGCGAGTCAAAGTGAACAACAGGTAAACCAGTCACTAACGAAGCAAGTCACAAGCGAGAAGATGCCAGCCAAGCTGATTTCCACCTAAGGTCCCCTTAGGTGAATAACTAGCGAAGCAAGTAACTGGCGAAGCAAGTAACTGGCGAACCCTTCGCAAGACAACGCGTAGTCAAGTGGATCAACCCTAAGGCGAATGACCGGCGGAGTGAATGACAAGCGTAGGCCTACGCAAGTCAGACGAGACAAAGCGAGTCAACAACCCCAGGCGAACAAGGATACTGGCGGAGGGTCTGCTTAGACCGTGCGAACCAAGCAGTAACCCGACGCAGGTGAGAGAAAAACAAGCGACACGACTTGCAGGTGCAAGGCATGCAACCACCCCGCCAGGCAGCACACACCTAGCACATGTCAACAAGGCCCCTTGTAACTCAACACCTGGTGACGTCACGAGACCAGGCAGACTTACCTGCCCTTGGATAGGGATTTTACGCATCCCTGACTCCACTTTCAAGTTCGTCTGTGTTAAGGTTGAAATAGCATTACCTATAGGAGGTAAGGCATAGTAGGTCTGGTCAACAGATAGGTATTTAAATAATTGGTTAAATCTGCCATACAAAGTATAATTACACATTTTTTATGTTAAAGTTTTACCGATTTTAATATACGGTACAGAAATCTATCCGGTCGCGCGGAGCGCTTAGTAGCAGCCTGAAAGTACAGTTCCTTCAGGGTAATAATATGTGTAGCGCTTAGAGCATGCTAAGCATGGATTTAGCGCAATATAAATATGCATTTATTATTATTTATTATTTAAATCTGGGGATTTCATCCATCAACGGACGTTGCTAGGGTTCATGATAATTTTTGTTAATATGTGTTACGTCTGGGTACACCTATTTTGGTCGGGCGAGGCGAGCTTGGTAGATATTCTCTTCGTGTTAATCAGTATGTTAAGATTATAAAAATTGGGTACGGTTGTTGATCCAACAGGATAATGTAATTTTACGAAAGGCTTATGATTATCAATATAGTTTGGCAGAGGTTGGAAGGAAGTGTTGGGCATTAAATGTTAAGAATTTGTTGCTTAGCTACGGGTTTGGTTATGTTTGGTTAAATCAAAATGTAGGTTGTATCAATAGTTTTATTTCAAGGTTTAGAGAAAGGTGCATTGCTTTAGATAATCAGCTTTTTATTGAAAGTATATCTAGCTTCTCCAAACTTAACTTCTATACACATATTAAACATGAAGTTATTTGTGAAGATTACTTATCTTTGATTATATTACCAGTGTATCGTATTAAATGATGTAAATTCCGATGCTCCAATCAGAAACTGTTAATTGAGGAAGGACGAAAGACTGGTATCCCACGGAATCAAAGACTGTGTCCCTTTTGTATCGTACCAGTAGTGCAGTCGGAATATCATTTCTGTATGGAGTGTGACTTTTATAATAATCTTCGCCAGATCTTACTCCCTAAATATTATATTCAGTATCCTAATGTGTGTACATTTCTACAACTTATGTCATCAAATAATACTTCCATTGTCAATAACCTAGCTAAATATGTATTTCTAGCACTTAAGAAACGGGCAAGGTTTCTCAACTGTAATATATCTAGCCTGTAATTATACGGCGCTTCATTAACATTTTGCATTTATATTGTATATACTTGTATAATGGGCCGGTGCCCCCTTTACGGAAATAAACACAGATTCAATTAAGAGATAATATTTTAAACTGTTCCTGAATGCTTCTCATTTTAGGTTTAAAGTTGTAATGATATTGTAACTAAACAACCTGCAGTATACCGGTAATATAATTATCATTTGTACAACACCCTGGGTTTTCTGTGAAATGTTAATACGTAGTATATAATCAAAAGATATGATACAATGTACGATAATGGAAAGCATTCATCAATAGAATCAAATATAAGAAAGTATAAAAGCAGTAGAACAAAATAGGCAATCAAGTCGCCAAAAATTGCATAACTAAAACCACCTCACTCCTGCAAGCCGATTAGTCTTCACTCCGCACGAGTAAAAAGGCGTTCGTAAATGTCTATATAAAACTCTTGGTTGGATGCCTCTCCGGTGTTCTGCCAAGTCTTATAAATAAATAAATAAATGCTTAATTGTCAATACTCACTGCCCTTGTACTTTTTAGTACTGTAAAACAGTCTTTAGGCGTGATAAATAAGTGTCTATAGCGTTTTTTTTATATAGAATGTAAATTAACGTTTTTTCACAGATAATGTTATTGAACTAAAAGAAAACATTATTGAATCATGTAATGTAGCATGGCATATGAAGCGTTCATAACATATCAGACAGGGAGTCGTACCCTCGTTATTTCAGATATGAAACAATAGGAATCCACTGTCAGTATATATAATCAACATAACTATTGCTCAAATCATAATTTACTCACTGGTTTGTCAAAGTCCGGAATCAAATTAGGTACATCCATGAATTACAAGAAACTGTGATTGGATATTTCCACATTCATCCAGGCACCCTATTTCTCCTAATTACGAATCTCCTCAAACTTGGTCCACGGGTCTACGGACGATTTACGAGTTTCCAACTTGAGACTGATTTATCGCTCTATGATTCGGGTCTGAATCTTTTCGGAATTTCTAAGTTCATACGCACGATTAGCGAGTTGTCCTCGCTGTTTGTTTAGGCAAGTCGGTTCTAATGCTGATCTTCTTATCCCGGATAAACTTTAATGATGCGTTGAATACTCGCTGATTATCCATCGCAGATACAAATCTGACGGCAATTGGCTTGGGCATCCCGGCCCGGAAATTGATGGGGTCAGTTTTCTTACAGTTCAATCTGTGATTTTGTCAAACATTATCTCATTCACGTGTTCCACGTGCATCAAGTTTGTAAACACCTCACGAGCGGCTTGAATGGGGTCGCGGTCATCCGGAACACCATATATCAATAAACTGTTTTTGTCGGGAGTACGTTTCCTGCACAAGCATACTCCTCTTCTGCGCACCCCTGCACCACTTCCTTGTATCCGCCCCTGAGATGCATCATCTGTCTCGCAAAAGGGGGATGCACCATTATTTTGACTATGGTTTCAATGGTTTTAATGGTAATTCTTTTAAATCGCTCTATTCGCCCCTGGTGTGTTCCTTACCTTCATTTTGCAATGCCAACTGCTCAGGGTTATATGTACGTCCTGCGTATCAGATACTATGTTTTACGAATCAGAAACTATGTTCTACGTGTCAGATACTGTAGAAATAACACCGTGCTATGAAATTTACTGGACGTATAATATGAAAATAGAATCGCTTTGACAGATAATCTTTTATTGAGCAAGAACAAAAAAAGCAACATACAAAGGTTAACACCAATCGCGCAGAAAAGAATTCTCTTCCCACAAAGTTTACTCAATTCAGATTCTCGATCATCACCTCTGTTCTACTATAACGAATTTCTCGTTTAAAACAAAATCCCTCGGCAGCAAAATTATACTACATTTAACATTCCTAATTGTTATTGAATGAAATCATATTTTACATCGGCTACCTCGTTAACATCGACCGAGTTACTTGAAAGATCTTAGTCTATGACTGTAAAGGGTCTTGCTAATTAGCATATGTCCTTATGATCGAAAATCTCTGCGAAAAGAGAATGATAGAAATGGAACAGCTGAGTATTAACATTTGCAAAGGCTTGAACAATGGAAACATATAGAGGATGTTTGTCTTTTCTTGATAAATACCATGGTTATCTCATCTCGTGAGATATAAAAATTATATATTTTCACTCGTGGCGAGAGATAGAAAAATTATATATTTTCACTCGTGGCTGCGCCGCTCAGGAAAATATAACCTTTCTAAGAACATGAAGATTTTCTGGATAACAACTTCTTTAATGTGAAAATACACGACGTTTCGGAGTACATACTCACTCCTTCATCAGGTGGAACATTCCACTTGATGAAGGAGTGAGTATGTACTCCGAAACGTCGTGTATTTTCACATTAAAGAAGTTGTTATCCAGAAAATCTTCATGTTCTTATGTATACCACTTCTAAATGCCCCTCAAACACCTCATAACCTTTCTACCTCACTCGATGAGATAAACATGGTATTTGTCAAGAAAAGACAAATGGTATATCTATTATATGACCAAACCCTTGCATATTCACCGAAATCGACTTGCATTTACGTTAAGGATGTTCGCTTCAGCCTGTTGAACTTCAAAAATAAAATATGATTAAGTAAAGATGTTTTGTCATTTTTATTTACTTAATGATATTCTAAATCATCTACATACTTTTAAAAAACAAATGAAATAGAGAAAATGTGACTGTAGAACTTCTAAAAAGCGCTTAAACAGCTTAAATTGACTAAATTTGACTTAAAAGGGGGGGGGGGGGGGGGTTGAGCTACATTTTGCGTCAAAATGCTAGAAATGTAGTATTTTAAAGTTTTTAGCACTTTTTACCCATATTTGTTAATGCTGATCATATACTTTGATCTTTTAAAAACTATAAGTTAGAAAAAAAGTTTAATACTATAAATTTTAGGAGCGAACATCCTTAAGTCGGCTCCAGAATGAGCCTGTCGCCTCAGCAACAATGTGACGTCATGAATGTGTCATGACGTCGGAGCATTGTTTTATGACGTCAGGTCATCGTTATATCAGTCACTAGTGGCTGATAACACGTTCCATTGTTTTTTTTCACTAGTGACTGATAGCAGGGTTTATTTTCATTGATATATCCCTGTATTTCACCTGCAATCATATGATAAACAAATTTACATGATGATTAAATAGCACTAAATGCACTTAGTGCATGAATATTTAGATGACAATATAATCGTTTGTTGTGGAGAGATAACAATGTTTTATGGATGATTGACTTCTTTATGAGCACAATTACTACGTTGCAATAAAGACCTTCATATCGTGTTCAAGCATAAAACTTTCCCATCTTTATACCTTCTTTATACCATCTTTATATTTATACCCAGCAAAATAAGATATGCAGTTACCTAGAGATCATCACAACTAGTTAACTGTCCAGTTTTTTACAATAAGAAATAAACTACAAGTACAATATATAACTTACATCCTTCAGGGAAGTTGTCATAGCAATTGGTTCTAAAACAAGAGAAGGAATGAACTTACAGTTCACTCCCTTACACTGCTTTCAACATTAGTCATATGAAAATATTTAAAATAGGTAATATGT
This sequence comes from Gibbula magus, assembly GCA_936450465.1. NCBI lineage: Eukaryota > Metazoa > Mollusca > Gastropoda > Trochida > Trochidae > Gibbula > Gibbula magus. The sequence goes on from OW388303.1 coordinate 67,406,160, forward strand.
ACAGTAATGTAGTGTCCTTTGTATGGAAACACCACATCAGTTTACATTCTAAACTGTATTTAGTGAGCAGGAGCAAGTAAGTCAAATGATCACTTAGCGCTTGGATGATCTTGATCGATTTCACAATGCCGTCTCTTCATTAACGCACGTATATAAATAATTAATCATTGACAACTATACAACTTTAATAGTATGTATGTCTAAAGTAATTGAAATCTGTAGAATTTGATAACTTTATCATAGAATGTTTATAATCCAAGACTCTTTTAGAAGCAAACTCATTAAGGAAACACGTTATGGATGGCTGTACCCAGGTCGCCAAAACAGAATGCAATAATTATTAACTGTGATAGAAAGATTATATATGTTCCCGAAAACGAGGAAATTTACATCGAATATCTACTAGTTACTATTTTATATAAACAATATGCTTAACTAATTCACAAATAACATATGCATAATACAGGCAAAGGGTGGCGCAAATGGGTTGCGCATTTGAGATAAAATACTAATCTTACTGTTAGGAACTTCACTCACACTTCCCATTTCGAAACAACGAGAGCCAAGAAGACTGCCAAGGTGTTCCGAATGTCGCCCTTCCGCCTCGTTGTAAATTTTTCTTTAAGCTGACTCTTTAATAATTGGCCAAGCTTTTTCGGTCTGTAAGTCATAAACAAATGAAAAATTATATGTCACATTCATGCCCGACGCTAAGATTTATCAGTGATCCTCGTACCATATACCAACAAATTAGTCATATTTTCAAAGTATACAACATTATCAAGACCAAGCTATTCGGATGAAATAATTTCACAAGAGACTGCGTGCATATAAAAAAACAAGTTAACAAGTTTGAACAAGCTTAAAGGGTAAACTCGTTAAAGTCAAATAGCTGTTGCCGGTTTGAAATGCTTGAACGGAGTCTATATCAGCATCAACGAAAAAGAAGCAAACACGTTTGAAAGTAAGAAATGACAATAGATTAGTAGTGGTGGCCAAACATCCTCGTATAATATATTTTTAAAATTCCATCTGCCGTATAGTGTCCGGTGTTAGATAGTCGAGCAAGCGATAGGCCCCGGATCTATCACTCCTGTGACCGGAAGTTAAAACATTGGAGTCTATTTTGTATACAGACTCTTTCAGAGAAGTCACAACCTCTAGTTTACAGTACACATTGTACACTTTGAAATAGAACCTACGATTCCGTTGCTGTTAGATGTCCATATATGGCTACATGAGCGTGTGTAAGCAGTACGAGTATAATAAAATGCCGACTCCTTGACTAAAAGACAGTGACTATGTGTCCGGACTCCAACGAGGTGTTCAATAGTGCTAGTTCTAAGTGATAATATATCGTCGACTGGAAACATTGAGGGCGATGCTTGATATTACGATGTCAGAGGCCTGTTGACGCTTGAGCATGTGCAGTGACCTTTTAAATGTGAACTTTTAACAGTGACAAGGTTCTAGCGACAATTGGATTTGGAGCCTAGGAATTACGTCTATTTGCACAATGAGGGCGATGCTTGATATTAGGTAACAATTATGAATTATCATCATCATTGATAATAATTACCATTATTATCCCATCACCGTTACAAAATCATTTATTGGGGAATTTACAATCACACATGTTCTAAAAAAAAGATGACATATCCCACCGGATTCACATAATTTGTAATACACATCTGAAAATCTGAAAATATTAAAATGCACCACTTCAACTATTGGGTAATACACATGCATAGTTTCAGGAAGATATGATGAAGGGTTTTGGAGTTCTGCTCCAGAAAAGAAACTTATTGCTGAACAAAGTCTAACTCCAAGGCGTTTCTATGCAAACGAAAAGAAAATGTTTAAATTAAAAATATGCAAATATCAAATGGCACAACTTCAGTTAGTTGGTAATAAACATAGAAAGATTCAGGGAGATACCATTGACGGTTTTGGAGTTCTGCTCATATCACCCAGAAGGCGGATAACATACCATGCCATAAACTTATCTGGCCTTCAGGCCCAATGATCTAAACAAATATATATAAAATTCCAAATTTTCCTCTCAAAACGTTGGGTCGTCTGTTGCAAGATGCAGCTAATATGCTAATTCAATGCTTTTGATTACACTTATATAAATGTGTATGTTCAACCTCATGGGGAACACAAACATTTCCTTTTGGTCACAGTTAAATGGTTTTCCTATAGTAGCATAGTTGTTAAGTGTTTTCCTATAGTAGCGTGAGGCCAGCTGTCCGAGGATTTCAATTCATTGGGTAGTAGGTCCAGCCAACGTTAGGTTGAATGGTTTGATCTGGATCAGTGGTTATCTGGCAGCTTCCATCAGTTTCCTTGAAGTTGAATCCTTGACACTTGTAGTTGTAGTAACATCGGTGCAAGCACTGGACACGGGTCAGACTCTGGACAATCTGGTTACTGGACGTCATGGTGGAGTCTGCACTGCCGGGGAGGGTCTCCGCTGAAACAGTATGTTCCGGGCTGTGAAATATCCATTTATAAAGTATTTATATCAATAGAGCACTAGTATGAACATTATGACAATATTATTTCACCCTGTAGTTGCAGCAGGCCGTTCTTACTTAATAAAGTGCTCGCGTGAAAAGGTATATAAGTGTTCAATAGCAAATTTGAGAACTATATGCAAAAAGTGTGCCGGAAGTGGCTTTTTATGCAAATTTTATTTTTTCAATCAGAATCCTGTCCCTTTAATGACATCCAATCAGAATCATGTCCCTTTACTGATATCCAATCAGAATACTGTCCCTTTACTGATATCCAATAAAAATCCTGCCCTTTTACTGATATCCAATCAGAATATTGTCCCTTTACTGATATCCAATAAAAAATCCTGCCCCTTTACTGATATCCAATCAGAATCCAGTCCCTTTACTGATATCCAATCAAAATCCTGCCCCTTTACTGATATCCAATGACAGTCATGTCGATTCACTTCTATACATTTACTACTATCCAAACACAACCCTGCTCATGCAATAACTGATATCCAATAATACCCTTTTAATTTTCAGGTGTCCAAAAATAACCCGCTCATTATTGCTATCAACTAACAATGCTGTTCAATCACTGTTTTCCAATCACAATGCTGCTCATTAACTGTTTTCCAATCACAATGCTGCTCATTAACTGTTATCCAATCACAATGCTGCTCATTAACTGTTATCCAATCACAATGCTGCTCATTAACTGTTATCCAATCACAATGCTGCTCATTAACTGTTATCCAATCACAATGCTGCTCATTTACTGCTATCCAACATCAGAGTAACCAGCTTCACTACATGTTTTATACCATTAATAACAGACAGACATATGGTTTATTTGATTCTTACATAAAATACACACAAATTACAATGTAAAATTACATAAAAGGGAGTTACCATAAGGGTTACGAGATAATAGAAACATATAAACAGAGAAAGTTAATACATCTAGTTCATCTAGTAAATAACATATGCTACACATTCTGCCACTCACCTGTACCACAGGGTCTCATCAGCTCACTTCCCTTCACAACGACTTCACAGATAACGAGTCGGCCAGTTTGAGCACTCTCACGTACTGACCGAATGTCTTCTCTTGGCACGGCATGTGCACGTATGCATTCGCCTCTGCTATTCCTGGGTGACTGTTGCATGTCACTTTACCATACCCTCCGCCAGTATAGGGGTTCGTTTTAAACACGTCCACAACAAAGTCGTGTAAATCTGGCCAAATTAAATTATTTGATTAGTCAGTTAATCAATTATTTATATATTAATTAATTATATATGACAAGAATGATCAACTTCTTTATTTACCATAATAGGATTTTTACCGAAACGTCGCCATTGTGTCTCCTATGACATTAACTTTTAGAAGGCCTCTCAAACAGTTGATGGTCCGTTGTTCACAAGTACAGTTTTTACATATTGTCTAAAGTTAAATATAAAATACATCCTAGACATGAAGGCGAAACATCTGTCTGTCTGTGTATGTTTTTCCATAATTCGGGGATTTTAAATATTAAAATTTAAACATTGATGAATAAAATGTCATTACAACACAAAATCAAACGATCAATGGTTTATAATACAATGAAAGGTCACCAACAAGACAGTAAGATGTTTTAATCCTAGAGTGCTTGCTATATGGCATCTATAAGACCAATGACGGGGGCTTTATGTTGACAATATCCCGATTTCAGTTAAATGAATGGCATTTTGCTTGTAACTGTATAATCATAACGATTAAAGTTAATCATACCTTAATGAATGAAATTGCAGTAAAAAATGAAGACATGCAGTAATTTTGGACCAGGAAAGTATTTTGCACTTTACCCTGTTTAAAACCGAACTACTATCATAATGATACAGCAACTCCGCAGTAGGTTGCTGGCACTGTAAAGGCTAAGTTTTGGAATTCCACTTTATCTTAATTAAATTTAAATCACTTCCTTTAAAATCGCTTTTGAAAAATCAGTCCCAAAAAATCAATGTATTTGTTTACGTATATTGATTGCTTGATAAACACCATGACGATTCATACTTCATTTTGCAAGTATCCAACTGTATGAGAAACCAAGGATATATATCCTTGAGAAAGTTAATGTGTCACTCACTGTCATAGTACATCCTGTTCTGTATCAACACATCAGTGACCTTGTAGAAGGCCTGGAGATCCACCATCCACCACTGAGGTTTGTCTGAATGGAGAGTATGGATGCAGCTGCCCCAACCAAAGTAGCTGTCGAAATTGCCGTCTACAGCTAGGTCGGCCGATTTCCCATCATTAACTGAGCTCTGAGTGGCTGGTTTCCCGAGGGCAATGTTCTCTGATTGGGCAACTGAAATATAACATTTTCTGATACCAATGGGAATGACCTGTTTCAGCTTTTTCGGTGTCTCGAGAACTAAAAAAAGTCTATGTCTTTGTTGTGTTTACCATCTTTAGCTCATCAGGTGAGAAAGGTCCGATGGACTTAAAGGCATGGCATCACACTCAGCGTCCATCCATACGTTTATTCGTTTTCTTCTCCAAAACCAATGACTCCAGAGAGCTGAAAATGTATGTACAGACTCCTTGGCTAATGGGGATTCTAAATTGTAGATTTGTTGACGATGTGACCCCAATTATGGGTCAAAGAGGTCACAGCCTAAAAAACATATTTTCACCTTCTCCAGTGCGAAAATCTCTAGAAAGGAGAAATATTATGTACATGCACCTTTGCCAGTGGGGATCTTTAATTGTAGATTTTATGACCCTGTGAACCAAATATGGATCACAAGGGTCACAACATAATAACCTATGCTGAAATAGCGTAGAGGCTATGGTGATATTCTCAATAATATTGTGCTATTTAGGGAATTTGATTTACATGCCTTCCAGTGTTGATAAAAGTAATTACACAATAAAGCTTTAACTTTACCTTTAAGTCAAATCTGTTCAGTTGATATTGAATTTAAGCGAGTACATTCTAAAGCTATGTTATTGACATTGATAAGAGGTAAATGTATATCTGGATCAGTGGCTGTCATAGTAATTCTATGAAAGATGCTAGACCAGAGATAAGTTAACACGTGATGGCGTGCTGGCATGATAGATGAAAAACTAAACTGAATATCTCACGAAGTTACACCAATAGAAAATTAAAATAAACTCTCAGTTAATTCAGCAAAGAAAGCGGGTAACCCACCCTTGCAGCAAGCCGCGCCCATTGTTGCTGAAGTTCACTGATATTGGTCGACTGAGCTGTGTTACTCTTGTGTATATTTTCTCTACCCTCGGTTGGGTCTTTGAGAGAGGTTTGTTTTCCTGCAGTGTAGTAGCTTCACTGCAGAGGGGTTATCTCGGTCAACTCACTTGGTGTGTTGACTGGGACAGTGTCATTTTCAGGCCGTGCTGCACGTGCTCGCTCGTGCGTGGGCTACTGTTATTGTCTCGTCTGGCATGTTATTGTTATTGTCTCGCTCCTTTGACTGTCAGAAGCTCCGTCGTTTGAAATACTCCGAAGGCGTTGTCTGGTTGGTGTTAAGGCCCCTTTACACAGAGCCGAGTCCTTTGTACGACCATTGAGCGCCCAAAAAATGGACAGGACGCTCAATGGTCGGCTGATTTCGCGAAATCCCGTTTCTGTGTAAATGCTCATGCGATCTTCGTGCGTCCTTTGTACGACCTAAAATGCAAATAACGGTAATTTCCATGACGATCTTTGAACGACCTGCACGTCTACGGGGCCTCCACATTGCCTTCGCTGGGCGTTCACTGTGCAACCCTAACAACATTTCAGAATCAAGGGTGATCCCAGTACAACCCGTCAGCCACCTCTGTGCTTCCTCTGTGCCTTCGCTGTGCCACATTTTGACGACTGTGGTGACAGTTGGCCGACCATGCAACAACACTTCTGCCTCTTCTGTGATACCTGAACAATGCTTCAGTGATCCCTGGGAGTGTTCGGCAACCAGGATAGACTGGGCCTATAATAAGCTGCATTAGTCTCCATTTGTTTCAGTCCCATTCCAAAAGTAAAAAATAACCAACCAATTAGCTTTTGCAGCTGCAATAATGACAATAAGCTCTGCTGCTTCAATTTTAGAGTTTAGAATTAAAGTTAGAGAGATAAAATAGGTCGCCAAAACATTTTATTGATTAATTTTTGGTATTTCGGAATTTTGTAAACAAAATTACCAACATTCTGGCCAAAATCCATGTTGAAAAAGCTATTCCAACACCCTGTATGTGTTTGAATAAAGATCATGATAAAAGTATCAAAACCGAATGAATGAACTTGTGCGTACTTCTTTACAAAACTGTTTTATTATCAAAGACATTTAAAATCGACTTTATCCGACAGCAGCATTCTGTTGTTATTGTTAAATATGTGATGACGTTTCTTTACAAGTGAGTTTTTACATCTTTATTTGCTTTTGTCTTTTCTGTTGTCTTGCTCCTTTTTTGTGCCATAGTCTTATCAGTGATTTGCCAACAGAAACAAGGAAACATGTGAGAATCGATCATCTATTTTTGGAGAATTTACGAGGACGTTCACAGAAGGCTGAGTGAATGAAGAAAGAAGGCACAAAACTCGTCATAGTCGCACAAAGGTTGTCGTGGTCGCTGCATGAAGGCGGAACGGTCGTGATATAAACGGCTCTGGTTGCACAGAAGACGCAGTAGGAAGGCACAAGGGAGGCAGAGGCATCGCCCAACGTTAGCGAATGTCTTACATGGCGATCATTGAGCGTCCTTTGCGACCTTACAACGTCCATTGTACGACCTTTCTGCTTCATGGGAGCAACCCTTGAGCGACCAGAATCGTCGGCGACCCCTCTACGGAAGTTTTGAGCATGTTGAAAAGTTTTTGGCGTCCTCCGCGACCTTGGCGATCAATCGCGATATGTCAACATCGCTTGTGCCATCTCCTCACGACCTTAGCAACCATTCTGCCTCCCTTGAGCGTCCAAGGGTGATCTGTTATGTTTTTTGGTCGCACAGAGGACGCACAGCGGTCTTTATGTCTGTGTAAAGGGCCCTTTATGGCTTTGTCAACTGTGTTTCCAAACGAAGCCTTCTCGAGACGACGACGACTGAATTGCTTAGAGTATTCGACACCTGGGCGGACAGGTGCGTTGTAGGCAGTCGTACTTTGGGCGTCAGGCGTGTTGTCTGACTGACGCTCCTTTGCCTGTCAGACGCTCCGTCGTCTGTCCATTGTCCACCTTCCTCCGACGACGTCATTTGAGCAAGAGTGTCGTTGCTCCGGCATCATCTGTTTATGACATCTTCTGTTTGGGGACGCTGTTGACAAGGGCCACCGTCTGCATGCTGTCTTGTTTACCTTACAACGTCGTCTCCCTAGTTAAGCTTGAAATCGGGTCTTAAAGAGGTATTCATATAAGCTATTGCAGCTTGTTTACCAATCCAATTCTTTAAAGAAATAAATATGTTTAAACCATAACGGGTCTTGTCTTTTAATGGCTTCACCCTCCTCCTGGTTCTGTGGGCGTTGCGGGAAGCGGAAGTCTTTACAACCCACACTCCTGCTATCGTCTTGCCGAGCAATGTGTAAAGAGAGGAGGGAGGCAACGCATCGTTGTCTTAGGCTTCGACGCCTGGGTCGGATAGGAGTGTTGTAGCCAGACGTGCTTCAACCGTCGGCGGCTGGCCTACGCCCTTGTTTCTGGGCTCCTGGTTCCGACGTGGTCTGGACTCGGACATTGTCATTTCAACGACATCATGTGACAGGGACTGTCTTTCCAACGTCGTCTGCTGCCACTGATTGTGTTCACTCTGAGTGTCGTTAAACGGACCTCGGGCACGTAATTCAGTTCTCTATACCCGTGTTACCTATCATGTTACCGGCTAGCTGTGGCTTCATCTGGACCCCTGAAGGAGGAGTACGCTCCTTGCTTCTGAATAGTCGCTTACCACCTTTTCTCTTCGGCGAGTTACCTGCTGCTACTCTAATGGGTTGCTCTGCAGCCCGCCTCCTTCAGTGGCATTCTGACTGCGGTGAGTTATGAACTAGAGTATATAAATAATAGTACGTTTTTTAGTAAACGGCATTATTTTTATTTACCGTTGATAACTCACCGGTTTTTATTCCCTGCCGGAATGAATGACGTCACTGTGTACGCCACCTAGCGGGGAGCTAGGTTGGGGGAAGTAACTCTCTTTCTTCTTCAGTGTTATATCTGGTCGAGTTATTAATTGAGGGGGACTCAATTGGCTAGGGTCAGTTATCAACGGTGAGTATAAATAATAATTAAACGTACTATAATAACGAATATGCACAAAATGACGCCCTTGTATTGTGTCAGAAACTTAAACTATGTCAAATGATTTCTACTTAATCTAACAACACATACCATTGGCAAAGGTTTTAATTAAATTAGTAAAATTATCCATTGGTTACTGTGATGTGTTTGTTTTGTATGTGATAACAAAATATGGCTAATATGCTCATATAATTCAATGAATGTATGGTCTCATACATAAAACAGAAAGTATATATTTACACTCGAAGATTTACATGGTATTAGACAAGACACATTATTAGACAAATTGATTGGGGAAAAAAATAATGTGCAGAAACAAATAAAGAGTCTCGTAGCTCGTCAGGTACTCTAAGGTAGCATATCAAATAATAAGGCATTTTCCAGGTAACAATAATTAATAATAATAGTTAATATACAATTTATAATTAGTCAAGGTATATCAACATAAAACTTATTATTATAGATCTTTGCATTCTCACGAAGAAGTAATAAGTATATTTTAAGGTATGACCCTCTATCGTTTTGTCTCTATTATTAAGGGACAAGTACAAGGTCTCAAAAGGACAGAGAAGCTTGAAATGTGATACCCCATAGTCAGATACCTCTAAGGCCATAACTCCACAACTCATACCCCACCATTGACTCATGGAAAGTCAGTATATGTATGAAAGGACAGCGCCCCCCTCGACTGCCACCCCGAACAACACATCAGCTCTAAACACCTTAATGAGACTATTTCCAATGAGCAATTAAACAAAGTCACTTTAAATTTTTTATTCGCAAGACACATGAAAGCAGGAATAAGCCATTTTGGTGCTACAGATATAAATTTTGATGCGATTGGAAGCTCTCAAAATGACCTTTATAATTACCTTCAACCGATTATCATAGAACAATTGTAAACCACTTTAAATTACACCCCTGTCATACTCTTACTTTAAGTGTGATTATGGTAATTGAATTAACATATTCCACAAATTTGAGCGTTTTTGCATAACTGGTTCTTGGTTAGAAGTCGTGTAAAGATTAGAGGGTTGACACACGGCCACATTTGAGGGTGGATCAGACAAAATGAACAAACTCTAGTCTTCATGTAACATAGACGGTATTCTGAAAATTACAGAAGCCTATGAAGAAGTGGGGTTTCAAGAAAAAAGTATTGCATCGCACAAACGTGAGGTGCCACCCCACAGCTTTTCAACGGCATATGTCATTTTTAAGACATCTGACATATCAGGCCTGATGAGCTAAACGTTCAAGATGGTTATTCATCGTTAAATATTCATTGTCGAGTATTGTTAAGAATAATCACGAATTTTCGGAAACCTTAGAATTACAACTTGGTGTGAGACAGGGGTGAATACTTAGTCCATTACATCTTCCTTCTCTTGTTCGCAGATGACGTTGTCTTGTTTTCAAGCACCATCGGCTGTCTTCAACCAATTAAATGAACTGGAGCAGTATTGTGATAAATGGAAATTAACAGTAAATAGAGAGAAAACAAAAAATACACTGACGGGCAAAATAAAGTATATCACTCAGTTGTATTTATCATATGTAAAATTGTCAAAGTCATTTATCTCGAGTTTTCGACGACGTATTCAAAAACTGACTAGTTTGGGAAATAATCCAAATATTTAATCAGTCAAAGAATACCTCTACGTGGTATTTAAAAAGTAAAATTTAATTTTAAAATTTAAATGTTAAAATTCCCCCAAATTAAGTTTCATAATACACAACTGTTCATCGACAAATAACACATACTCCGTGTGAAAATCAATAAATGTGCCTCGTTCTGCACACATTTACATGCTTTTGAACATGGTAGTGGTCATGTTGGTGTAAATTTCATTTCTAACCCCTGTCTACTTTAAATAATGATATTTTAGTTAAAAAATCAAACAGTCACCAATTAAGACATTCAAACTACTGCCGAAAGGTGTTATTGTACCGTGCCATAATCAAATGCATCTCATTTCTTTAACATAATTGAATTAATCGAAAACAAGTGAGTGTTATACTTTCTTTTGCCCGTCAGTTTAGTAGTATTTAAAAAGGGATAGGGGGGATAAACTTTCCAAAAAGTTTAAATGGTATTTAAAGGTATACATCTTGAATGTGTTAGCTATTATAAATACTTCGGATTGTATTTTACAAACGCACTGTCTCTCAAAGTTTGTGTATTGATTGATCTTGATGTGGCGCTGTTCTATACAATCTTGGAAGAAAAAATATCTTAAGATTTGGCCTATACCGTCTTGGAATATGTATATATTCCAAGATGGTATAACAAATCTTAAGATATGTACGGCTCTTAGCAGTCTAATTAGCCACATGGTTGGGGTACAAACTGCACTGTGTAGGTATAGCATTACTATAGATAATTACCGTGATGGCAACTATGAATTTTGCTTGAGCGCTCTTCATTAACTATCGGTGGATAGATGTTGTCGTGTATAGCGTTTAAGAATTTCAATCAAGTGGGATAATTAATCAATTGTCATGCGTCTCGCCATTATCTCAGTACGCTTGCTTTAATCTCAGCTTTGGACTATTTCTCGGCGCGCTCTGTGCACTGGGCTGTGTCAACGTCAACGGTATATGTATATGATACTTCAGTGATGAAGCTTTCGTTGTGTAGAGGCTGTCGTGTATAGCGTTTTAGAATTTCAATCAAGTGGGAAAATTAATCAATCGTCATGCGCCTCGTCATTATCTCGGTACGCTTGCTTAAGTCTCAGCCTAGGACTATTTCTCGGCGCGCTCTGTGCACTGCGCTGTGTCAACGGTATAAGATATTTCGGTTATGAAGCTTTCGTTTTTCATGTTTAGCATGTACAGTGTGATACGTATCTTTTACGCAGCTTTTTGTCACATTACACTACGTACGGGAGAGTTAAAATACTTCGCAATTTATCTAAAATGAAGTCAAGTGAACCGTTAAAAGGAAAAATATAAATGAACATTACGGCCGCACTAATAATTGAATATCTCAACCACTGATACTGCTTTCAATTTCAACTGTATGCTATATTTCGTTAATGCCATTTTATCGTAATTATAACACACACTCACATTTCGAATTTATCAGTTTAGTGAAGACATCATTCAGACAGACAGACAGATTGTTTATTAAAAGTTTCGCCTCATATACAAGTATAAAAACATTAAAAATTAAGACATAAAATGAGCCATCCTTTAAAGGATTATGAGGGACTATTTACACATAAACATATATAGAATTGATATAAATAAATACATTAAAATTTTATCAAATGTACATATAAACTAATGACACATATACTTACTTCTTACTGTATGTTAAAATCACAACCTAGTATATGAACTCTTTGCTATGTGAACAAGCCTCCCTCCAAGACATGAATTAAACAATCTTGGAATATCTCGTGAATATCTGTCGCAAATGGTGTAATACTCAATAGGAAACTCATATCAGGTCTGCAGATATTCTTACACTGTATATAACATATTTTGAATATGTATGTTAAGATCACAACCTAGTATATGAACTCTTTGTTATGTGAACAAACCTTCCTCCAAGAAATGACCTACACAATCTTGGATTATCCAGTGAATATCTGTTGCAAATTGTGTCATATTCAAAAACGATACTCATATGAACTCTTAAGGTATTCTTACACTGTATATAACATATTTTGAATATGTATGTTAAGATCACAACCTAGTATATGAACTCTTTGTTATGTGAACAGACCTCCATCCAAGAAATGACCTACACAATCTTGGAATATCCTGTGAATAATTGTCGCAAATTGTGTCATATTCAAATAGGATACTTATAATAACTCTTAAGATATTCTTACACTGTATATAACATATTTTGAATATTTTTTAAGATCACAACCTAGTATACGAACTCTGTGTTGTGTGAACATCCCTCCCTCAAAGAAATTACCTATACTATCTTGGAATATCTGTCGCAAATGGTGTTATAGTCAAATAGGAAACTCATATAAAGTCTGCAGCTATTTTTACACTACATGTTACATATTTTGAATATGTATGTTAAGATCACAACCAAGTCTATGACCTGTTTTTATGTGAACAAACCTCCCTCCAAGAAATGGCCAAACAGTCTTGGAATATCCAGTGAATATCTGTCGCAAATGATGCAATAATCAAATAGGAATATTTTGTAGATTACTGTTAATTAAAAAATCACAGCTTTGTTTGTAAAATACCATAAGGAATCACTAAGTGATTACGCCAGGAAAATGGAATCCCGTCCCAATGCTTATTAATGTACATCCCATTGTTGTCAAAATTGCCTCTTGTCAGAAAGAATTTCAGTTTCATAATTGTCGCTTTTCTCTGACTGGTCAAGAAAAGGCCATTCAATCTTGGCAAATCAAGTGCATCTAGATTGTGAAAGGTTTAATCATCAAATGTCACATTTGAATCACCTCTTCCCCTACTATAACGCTATGGTTCATACACGTGGGATATAACATTTATTATTTTGTTTATTGTATCATGTATAAAATATATATGTATATATATGTATACCTCCTCTTTATAAACGATATATATCAAAATTTAGATTATCATCACATAAGTTATTAATCGAAACTGACAGATACCATAACATACATGTTAATGATAGATTATGTAATTGGTGTACAACAGATGTTGAGGATGAATTTCATTTTATCCTGCAGTGTCCTAGATATAAAGAACTACGCCAAAAGTATATTAAGCAATATTATCGGAAATATCCTTCTGTTTATAAACTATTCACTATTCAAAATACAACCCAATTATGTAATCTGGGCATATTCCTTGTTAACGCTGTTAAAATAAGAAGTATGTAATGTACGTGTAATTAGTGTGTACATTCTCCTGCTGTTATATGTCAATGCATCATTTGTTTAAGCATATTTAAACCATCCGTCCAAAGTTATTCATTTATTGTATACCAATCCGATGAAATGTAAATTTCAAGGAATAAATGAATTGAATTGACTAGCTGATGTCGACTACTAAAACAACACGCTGGGGCTAATCCATTGCATAAATACACCTTACATCAAAGCGTGCCGCTTGTCGATCCGGCGTGTATTCCCGAATTCAAATTGTCGATCCCACGTGTATCCACCAACGCTATGCCTCATTAATTTATATCTATATGCTGAAATAACAGCTTTGTGAACTGCCATAATGAATCATGAAGTGATTACGTGGGGACAGTATTGCCCTGTCACCACGCTAAGTGTTGTAATCACAGTTGCATCCTGTTAGACAGGGTGACATAACATAGTTGTCGCCTTTCACTGATTGACAATTCTTAACATATGAAGTATATATCTGTCGTTAGTGGTCTAATATTCTCATAGCGACTTTAAATAAATTCTTTACCTGCTCTTATTCTATCTGCCACATAAATGAAATAACGGAATCCTGAAGTATTTACGATTAACAGAGAGAACTGTCACAATTTATGATTGAAATGAATGTAAATATGACATTGAATAATTTAATTATGCTAACAACCCGCCATCGATTGTCTTATGAGACACTGTTAAGAGATATCGACATATAAACAACATAAAAAGTTATAAGTAAATGGGAAAAGAAGCAGAAGAAACTAGGTAAGGGACTGTCGACAAAAACACAAACTTCTTACAGTTAAAATAAAATTGCAACTTGTGCTGCAGTATATAAATTCTAAAGAATAAGTAAAATCGTGCCTTTGATAATCTAACTTTTTAAAACATAATATGTATTTATATATGTATTTAGCAATGTGTATCAATATGTATCAAGTGTTATGTTCATGTATTTCTATGTATTGTTTATGTACAGGTATATGTTTAATAACCTCTCATTCACAAATATTTCCGTACCAACTTCTGTTTCAAATGTTACTCTGCCGTAATGGCAATAATTATTCATCAAATGACAAACTCGTCAATAAACAAGTATTTGTGTATCTATAGTTAAATTCAAATGTACAGTTCATCAAAGTAATGTATTTGAATTAAGGTCACAGTTTGTTTTCAAGCTAATTTTCTTCATATGAGTAAAAATTTCATCAAAGTTATTTTTTTCACCAAAGTCACTTTGTTCATCAAAGTCACTTTCTTTCAGCAATGTCATTATTTCAATCAAAGTCAATATTTTCATTAAATCATGTTTTTCACCATAGTCAGTTTTTCTCATCAAAGTATTTTTTTCAATTAAAATCACTTACTCATCAAAGTCAATATTTTCATTAAATAATTTGTTTCACCAAAATCACTTTTTTCATCAAAATCATATTTATCATCTGAGAAATATTTTCATCAAATCCCTTTTTTTTTATATCAAAGTGAAGATTTTCATCAAAGTCTTTTTTTTCATCTGTCATTTTTTTTCATCTGTCATTTTTTTTCATCAAAGTTATTTTTTTCATCAAAGTCATTTTATTTAATCAAAGTCACTTTCTATCAGCAAAGTCATTATTTTAATCAAAGTCAATATTTTCATTAAATCATGTTTCACCAGTCCTTTTTTCTCATCAAAGTATTTTTTCAATTAAAATCACTTACTCATCAAAGTCAATATTTTCAGTAAATAATTTGTTTCACCAAAATCTCTTTTTTCATCAAAATGATATTTATCATCAGAGAAATATTTTCATTAAATCCTTTTTTCACCAAATCACTTTTTTTATATCAAAGTCAAGATTTTCATCAAAGTCTTTTTTTTTTCATCTGTCATTTCTTTTCATCAAAGTCATTATTTTAATCAAAGTCAATATTTTCATTAAATCATGTTTTCACCATAGTCATTTTTTTCAAATAAAATCACTTTCTCATCAAAGTCACTATTTGCATCAAATAATTTGTTTCACCAAAATCACTTTTTTCATCAAAGTCATATTTATCATTAGCGAAATATTTTCATCAAATCCTTTTTTCACAAAATCCCTTTTTTTTTCTCAAAGTCAAGATTTTCATTAAAGTCATTTTCTTTCATCAAAGTTATTTTCTTCAGCAATTCATTTTTTCATTAAAGGCACTTTTTAATCAAAGTCAATATCTTTATTAAAGTAATATTAGTCATCAAATTTATTTGTTTTCTTCAAAGTAATTTTTTCCCCATCAAAGTCATTTCTTTTCACCAAATCACTTTTTTCATCAAAGTCAATATTTTCATCAGAGTAATTCTTTTCCATCAAAGTTATTTTTTTCATCTAATTATTTGTACAGCAAAGACACTTTTTAATCAACATCTCAATATCTTTATTAAAATCATTTTTCATCAAATAATTTATTCATCAAACTCATTTGTTTTCAATTAAAGTCAGTATGTTCATTAAAGTATTTTTTTTTTATCAAAGTCACTTTTTTCAGCAAAGTCAATATTTTTATTAAATCATTATTTCCACCAAAGTCACTTTTTTCACCAAAGTTAATATTTTTTTAATCAAAGTCATTTATTTCATCAAAGTCTTTTTTATCATCAAAGTCATTTTTTCACCAATGTCATTTTTTTCTTATCAAAGACACTTTTTTCCCATCAAAGTCTTTTTTTCACTAAAAATCATTTTATTACAATATCTCAAGATTGAAAAGAAAAATCTTAAGATATTTAAATATTCCAAGATTGAACAGGAGGTTTCAGGTTTTGATCATATCTTAAGATTTCCGTACATACACTGGCCCAAAAAAGAAACGCATAACAGAAAAATCAGAGTTTATTGTCATGTGTTTAAAGCATAATTGCACACTAAATATGGAATGTACAACAACCAAATTTTTCACAGCATTAAATGCATGTCTCCTCCACTAAATGCAGTCATTTAATCCTCCTGTGGACGTCTGTGATTGTGACATCACTGTGACGAAGTCAGTACCGGGTGCTACCACCACGAGCATGGATCACTGCTCTGCATCGCCTGGGCATGGATTAAATGAGTCGTCGAATCTGGCGTTGTGGAATTCTTCCCCACTCATCCAGCAGTGCGTGGGTCAGTTCTTGAAGCGTCTGCGGTGGATGTTGTCGACGTCGTACCCGTCTATCCAACAAATCCCACAAATGCTCGATTGGGTTCAAGTCTGGAGATTTGAAGGGCCATGGCAGTACATTCACATTGCTGTTGGCAAGATAATCCATGGTAACACGCGCAGTATGCGGTCTGGCATTGTCCTGTTGAAAAATTTCACGTCTGACGTCAATTGCGGGAAGAAGGTGACGTTGCAGGATTTCGTCTCGATAGCGTACAGCAGTTAAATTTCCTTGCACGTGAACCAAATTTGTCCTACCATTAAAGGATATGCTTGCCCACATCATTACACTCCCTCCACCGTATGCATCGATTGCACGGATACAGTGTTGAGCGTAACGTTCATTTCTCCGTCTATAGACCCTCATCCTACCATCGTGGCGATAGAGCATGAACCGCGACTCATCGCTGAACCAGATTCTTCTCCAATGCACTAGAGTCCATGGGCGAACGTTTCTGCTCCATCGCAGACGTGCACGACGATGACGGCGTTGCAAAGATGGCGCTGTATATGGTCGCATAGGACGTATCCCATGTTGACGAAGGCGATTGATGATGGTCTGCGCTGATACTCTACGAAGTCCAGGAATGTTGTTGGCTGTGTAGGTGGCACTGACTGTCCTGTTGCGAAGATGCATCACCCGGATGTATCGGTCCTGCGCCGGAGTTGTCACCCTTGGCCTGCCGGATCTCGGTCGATCTCTCGTGGAGTTGTGGACTGTGTAGCGGTGCCAGAGACGAGATATGGTACTCTGAGTAACGTTGAAGTGCCTGGCTACTGCTGACTGACTTTCGCCAGTTTCTAGACGTCCAATGGCCTGGTTTCTGCACTCTTCATTAAGTCTTGGCATCTTTAGAGTCGTGTATACGGAGCATCTGAGAGTGATTCGCAATGGGACTACCCAGGTTTTATACCCATCGGTATCAAGCCTAAGTACCCGTATTTGCACGTGCAACATGCTTTAGGATTTTTCTCCATGCACATTTTTTCAGGTTGGATTCAAGCTGCTGCGTTTTGGCGGCCATTCACAAATTTTTGTGTCCAAATGCAAGAAATTGTTGTAAAAACTATAGTCTAACTTTAGCAGTAACTTTTACAAAATTTCAAGCCTTAATTTTAAAAATATCATACTTTGAAAAACACATTTTCGCTATGCGTTTCTTTTTTGGGCCAGTATATCTTAAGATGTATTATACCATCTTGGAATATGAAAATATTCCAAGATGGAATAAGCCTAATCTTAAGATATTTTTTCTTCCAAGATTGTATAGAACAGCGCCATCCTCCTGGATATATAATTTCATTTCTGTTTTGAAAATTGAGGGATCAGTTCGTTTGTTAATTTGATAATAATTAAATCTCCTGAAAATTGTTAATGAATATAACTTATTATACGTTCTTAAAATGTGGCGATGTGTCTTTTGCACATGAGTATATATGTTTAAATAATTTATTGAACAATTTCTTTTAGTTTCTCTACGCTTTACTAATTAGAGATAGCTTGAATGTAGGTGAGAAAAGGCTTCAAATTTGTCACAATAGTAGATCATGTAGCATGTTCTTATTCAGTTTTAATTCTTTCTGTATTATATTACAATAATTATAAATTGTCAGCCTCAATTTATAGAATGTGTCAACTCAGAATTAACTTTATTTAGCAAATGAGATAGTTTAGCCACTGTATTTAACAAACCACCGTATATATGCAATTTTTAATATATATATGTTTTAATGATTTATTGTGTCTCATAGGTCGGTCGTGACACATGAATAAACTATATATATATATATATAAGAAAAAGATTTATCAACTGACCCTTACCTGCACGGCCCACAAGGAATAGAGTGTAGAAAACGATTATTGCCACATTTCAGTTCAGGAAAGTCAATTCACTGAATATTTAAACTTGGTGGAATCTAAACGCCACGTCCAAAAAATCTTCGCTTCTTAGCGAAACGCAGAAAAACTGTTCCAAGAGGAGGGTACGAATCTTGATATTTAACGTCAATCTTAATCAACCACTCCTCTAAATGTCGATATGTTTTTTGTAAAGTCAAATACACAGTACGGTAACATCCGCCGTATCTCTCGACAAACAAACTTATCGGCGAAATGGAGAGAAATGATTCTTGAGCAAAATACACCAAATATATGATCAATAATGTTCATTGATCAATAAGACCTTCATTATTAAGAGATGAAAACGTGTATCCATAATGACAATGGGCGCGTTTGAATGTGGATATTTTAATTGGGTATAGCAGTATTGATATATCACAACAATCACTCGTAACGTGTCATTAAACATGGTAATGACAGAATAACTTACGGTCCTAACCTCTGTTCTAGATAACATGTACAAATAGTGTGATGATGGGAACATAAATTAACGCCAATTCAAAAGATATATTACTATACGTTTGGTAAGTTATTTAAAACAAGGTCATACTTATGGTGTTTGAAAATGCCATTTAGACTAAAAGGTCCGAAATGGCCTTTTAGCAAAGGCCGTCATCTGTTCACGTGTGCATATGACATTTTCGACTTCTCAAAAACCGCAACATCCTCAAAGCAGACATTTTTTACACCTTGGTGATCAATTTTTTTCTTTCTATTATTGCTCTTTAATATCTGGCGGAAAAAGGAATTTGATTTGCATTTAAATCTCGATTTTTGTCCCCCAAAATAATTTCAAGTTGTGAAATAGTAGGGGGCATAGGGCGCTTCCTACGCCTATGACTAATCGTGTTGCTTCTATTCTAAATGTTCATTGTAATTGAGGGATTCAAACATTCCTTAAACAGCGAGGTTTTAATTCATAAGACACGTGTCATAACGTAACACTAATCGATTTATTCTTAATGTTCAATATAATTGAGGACATCGCTTTAACTGCGAGGTTTTAATTGATAAAAAATATATTGCATAAAGTGTCTTTTCACTTACAAACGGCTTGAAGTTGATGTCAAACTTGTTTAAAGGTGCATCCATTTTGTTTGATAACATTTTTTTCGGCTCTAATACGTTCCGAATCACATTATGTGCTGTTTACAATGCAAATAAGGTAACTTAGCTTGCATATTCATCCCCAATCGCCAAATATATCATAATTACTAGTTTCCAATTAAAATCGAGTAACATCATTATGCATGTGCAGAAACCGAAACTGCACGTCCCATTTACATGCACAATGGTTATATGACCTATTGAACTTTATCACACCAAATTTGTCATTTTATCTGTTATAAATAAAATTCCAAAATTACGTTTGTCTCATTGGCGCGCGCCACACGCGATGCATGTCCGGTTTTTCGATCAAAAATCACTACTTTTACCTTCATATCGTCAATATAAGAAGTCGACTATCATAAAAATGGTAATTTTCGGTAAGAGTCGGTACTTCTCGATAGAGTAACACCATTTCTAACGTTTGGAATATGTGACCCCCAACAACACAATGGATGTACCTTTAAATAGCAGCACAATTTCCATTATCAAACGTTTCATCAGCAAATGAACAAGCGCACCACAGTTACAACTGATTACCTTCGATTGAAATGTGTAGATAAAACAACGAATATATGGTCCAAAAACAAGAAATACTGTTTATTTTGCAAGAACAATTTTTAGTTTTGTATTTGTTTTTGTATTTTTGATTTTATGGATGATCAACTTGTTTTTCTTTCACTTTGTTGTATCGCTCATCATTTATTTTTTATTGATTATCAATGAAATACTTTTGGTTAACACCAACTTCTAGAATGCCTCTCAAACCGTTCCACCAAATGTCATTTCAATTATGCAAATTGATAAAAAAAAAATTTAAAAATCGGTTGAACATCAAAATGGTTGATAACAAGACCAGTTCATATTAATTTTGTGTAATTTGTATATGAGATTTTTATCATTCTGTGGAAAACAAATCATTTTAGGAATTACGTTAAACATATGTTTTCCCTTAAATGTAGGTGTTGTGAATGATTTGAAACCAGAATGTATACATCAATTGATGCCGCTACATTGGCATTGTCGAGGTAAGATGAAAGTTTCCTTCAAAGAACAAACCAAAGAACAGTCGAGCCGTGGACGAATGGGTTTCTCTTCAAAGCTCCCTCATTATAACTACCGACTGTTGAAATATTTACGAATGTGTTCAAATCATACATGGTTCAAAGGAGTCCAAGTCGTGATTGATAAGTCCATGGTTGAATTGCTCCATTTCAAATGGATTTTCCCATGGATCAGTTAGTGTCTTCACAATTACTGTCCTCTCGACCAGTCGACCGGTACACACAGCATGTGATATTGCTGACTGGGCGTACAGCTATCTTTGCAATAACCAACATATACAGTGGACTGATCCAAGAAAGATAAACCACAGCTATATCCTTTTTGATAGATAATGGAGTAAAAATACATTCCAAATTGAAGTCTGTTGTATGAGAACCGTACATGGCTAGAGATGAAATATATGTAATAAACTCATAAAGCGGGTTGCGATCTGATGCACCAACTACTGGACTTTGTAACTGGGCCATTATCAACTGACAGGATATTTTAAGCGATTTTATTATATTTTAAATTCACATAAATGGGTTGTTCAAGTATCACATTTCCTGCAAAGACATTTAAGAAATGGTTATCCTCCAAATTATAATAGAATAAAGATAATCCCCAAATTAGCTAACAAAATGGTATAAAATTTGGAGAGAAACTACACAAATCCCTTCTCAAGTGACTATGCCTTATTAATGAATCCATAAGTGTAAAATTATTCACAAAGACCTGAACCATTGAACATTTCATCATAACCCTCGACACACTGAGACAATAGCAATATTAGTTCCTGGAGTGAAATTTAAGGTTTGAGTTCAACACCCTGCCATGCCCATATTTAAGAAGGGATTTGACCAAAATTAACAGACTTGAATACATGTTATAAAGATGTTATTCAGAAAATTTTAGTTCTCTGTATCAAACGGTTTCGGGGAAGAAGTCGTTTAAAGATTTTAAGGTGGACTCCCTGCCACGCCCATTTTAAGCAGGCGGCAGGTCCAAATGTACAAACTTGCCTCCATGTAAAAAGATGTTCTCCTTGAAATGCGAACTCCTTATGTTTTCGGAGATGTTTTAAATGTGTTCTGGCAACTGCCTGCCACATCAATATTGTAAGGGTTTAGATAAAAATTAACAAACTTTTATCCCCTAGGTACAAGGTACCGCCCAACAATATTTCAGCTCTGGGGCAGTAGCGGTTCTGGATGAGAAGTCGAAAACGACCATGCCATAAGCCTATCTGGCCTTTCAGGCCCGATGAGTTTAAATAGAGCCATTGGCTCTGTAGCTCATCAGGCAGGCTTTCAACAATACACTGTATATAAAGTTCAATACGTAAATGTTCATAAGTATTTGTCAGGAGGTAAACAGATTTTAAATATTTTACATACTGGAGAAGATGAACATAGGTCTTTGTACGGTGGCCCATGTTGCCTTTATTTGAGCGACAGTCACCAAATTGTCATGGGGTCACCAAATCTACAATTTAGAATCTCATTAGCCAATGAGTCTGCACACAACTTTACAGCTGTCTAGACCTTTTGGAACTTGAGAAGATGAAAATAGGTTTTAAAGGTTGTGACCCCTGTGACCCCATTTTCAGGTTACGGGGTCACGAAATCTACAATTTAGAATCCCAATTGGCCAAGGAGTCTGCACACAACTTTTTAGCTCTCTAGGTCTATTAGAACTGGAGAAGAAGATGAAAATATGTGTTTAAGGTTGTGACCCCTGTGATCCCCATTTGGGGTCACGGGGTCACAAAGTCTACAATTTAGAATCCCCATTGGCCAAGGAGTCTGCACACAACCTTTCAGCTCTCTAGACCTTTTGGAACTGGAGAAGAAGATGAAAATAGGTTTTCAAGGTTGTGACCTCTATGACCCTGTTTGGGCTGAGGGGGTCACAAAATATAAAATTTCAGCTCTCATTGGTCCTAGAGAAGTAGTCGAAAAAGCTAAAAGTTTACGGAGGAACGGACGGACGACGGACACCATTCGATACCATAAGCCCATTGGGGCTTTAAGGCTTACAAGTCTTAGTCTCCATCATAGAAAGATGCTATTCTAAAATTTCGAGGTTCTAGCATTACTAGTTCCTGGAATGAAATTTAAGGTTTCAGTTTAACACCCTGCCATGTCCATATTTGAGAAGGGGTTTTAACCAAAAGAACGAACTTTAGTCTATATGTTATAATGATATTATTCTGAAAATTATAGCTTCCTGTTTTAAACAATTTTGAAGAGGAAGTTTTAAAGATTTGAGGCTGGAGCCCCTGCCACGCCCATATTTAATTGGCGGTCAAGTTCAAATGAACAAACTTGCAACTACATGTAATAAAGATGTTATTCTGAAAATTTTATATTCCTATGCCGACTTGTTTCAGAGAAGAAGTTGTTTAAAGGTTTTAAGGGAACTGCCTTCCACGCAGGGGTCAGGATAAGATAATAGGATCCCCTACATGCAAGGTACCTCCCCACAAACTTTCAGCTTTTGGGGTGTAGCAGTTCTGGAGAAGTCAAAAGAGTGAAAAGTTTACGGACGATTGACGACGGAAGACGGCCCATGCCATAAGCACATCTGGCCTTTCAAGCCTGATCAGCTAAAAAGTTCAAACCCCCTAAAAGCCATATCTGCATGATATGGGGAGGCCTTACACCCAAATTTGGTGGAGATTGGCTAAGTAGTTTTGGAGATCTGCTCCGGAAACAAACACTACCCCGCAAATAGACAAATTTATCAAAGCTAAAACCCCCAAAAAGCACATCTACATGGTATGGGGAAGCTGTATTATACGTGTAATTTGGTGAAGAGGTCAAGTAGTTTTAGAAGTATGGGAACGCAGACGCCGACATCGACCGGAACACAACCCAAAACAAAAAAATAGAGCCATGGCCTCTGTAGCTCATCAGGAGATAAAAAGAAAAGCCTTTAAAAAGGCATGGTTGGAGGCATCTTGTTAAGGCTAAAATATATTATAAAAAGGATATGCATGTCATATGTACATATAACAAAATGAAGCCTGCATTATGGTTATTTTGGGGGATAAAAGCTTTGATTACTAATCACACAATTAGTTATTCAATTCAAAAGTCGCAAATAAAAGAATTTCACCTCGATCATTTAAGTTGTGTATATGCTTTTCAATTTACATACATTATTTATTCATAAATAAAATAAAATTATGAGAAATGTGATTTTCAAAAACTGAGGCTCCTATTCATTATGTAATAAATGTTGATATTGCCATAATGCAATTAAGAATTAAAACAATATAATGCAAAGGTGTATGATGTTTATAACGAATGTGCATTTATGTGTAACCAATTTTGATAATAATTAGCAGGGGTCATGACCTAAAAGGTTTTTTTCATTTTCTTCTACAGCCCCAGGCCATTATTGCAATAGCTATTATATTATTTCGGATAACCCACATGGTCACGTGGTTACAAATTTGTTACAGCCGTGTTCGTTGGTCATATGCTTTTTCCAAAGTATGAAGAGGCCATGCATGATTGGTCGAAAGTTTATTTTGAATATTCCAACAGTAATATAGCGTGAAATCCAACTGCGTATCAGGTTGGAGGCGGTTTGCGCCTCCAACCAATAAGTGTGGTATGTTATGGAGTGGGCTTTATAGCAATGGTCAGATAATAGAATGTAGTAATAAGAATCTGGGTAGTGAAACGATTAAAGCAGTTTTTTAATATCGTACACACATTATATAATAATGAATATACCGCGTACAATTCTTAACATACAATTCACCACTGTCAGCTATTGCAATAATGGCCTGGGGCTGTAGAAGAAAATGAAAAAAACCTTTTAGGTCATGACCCCTGCTAATTATTATCAAAATTGGTTACACATAAATGCACATTCGTTATAAACATCATACACCTTTGCATTATATTGTTTTAATTCTTAATTGCATTATGGCAATATCAACATTTATTACATAATGAATAGGAGCCTCAGTTTTTGAAAATCACATTTCTCATAGGCTCCATTTCAATACTTAATAAATTGGTGATTTGTTTTTAGAAAATTCTTTTTCACCATTTCTTATAGGCTCCTTTTCAATATTTGATAAAATGGTGATATTCTATAAATAAATTCTTTTTTAGAGTCAGTGGAAGACTAAAGCAGTCTCACGCACAGTCTATAACACAGCGCTGCACAGTAGTTTGAAGTAACCTGAAACCTCTGTGTAGCTATCAGTTTTCATCCTTCTGCCAGGAAGTGGTCACCCCCAGGTCAACACAATGCAATTACATAACATGCAGACACTGGACTCACAGCAAGTAAAATTTATATGTTAGATGTTGTTTTTCCTACAATTAATTATTTTTCTGTACTGAAGAAGATGAAAATAGGTGTGGTGTCACAATCTCATATAGCTACTTCTTTTATAGTCCTATGTTATCACCAGTCATCACTAGTCATATTCAGTTCACATATCTCATGAAAAATGAAAAAAAATTAATTCCTCTTCAAGTTATTCCTTCAAAGGGTATTCAATACTTCTCATTTCAAATAGATTCACATTAAACATGTCCATAATGTAGACATCTATCTCATTTCTTGTTCCTATTGAATAAAATTAACTGCAAAGTTGATAGAAAACTAAATCAGTTATAAAGTATAAAATATGATATAAATAAGGTATACCAAATTGACTCGTACTGGAAATTCTCATTAATTAATTAATTAATTCTCCAAATAATTACACGATATCATGAGATATTAAAGTGAGTGAGTGAGTTATTGTTTAACGCCGCTTCGGCAGTATTGCAGCCATTAGCGGCGAGCATGAGATATTAAAAAAACTCCATTATTTACTCTTAAATTTCAAAGAACATTATATCAGATTTAATAAAAGATTCTGTATTAAGTCTTTAGAATACTTTTAGACTTGTGTGCCTTTATCAGAAAATTCACTTGCAAAATACAAATAATTATCATATGTGAAATGTGAGACAAAGATAAAATATGACTTATAATTTTTGTTAGACCTCCAATTCTAAGTTTTTAATTCTTAAAGGAATATTCCATCGCAAAATGAAAATAAAGCTAATAAAAGAATGTTTGTTGGGCTAGCGATACATCCTATCCAATAATTTTTAGGTATTTTGCATCATCTGTAATAAAAATTCAAACATTGAAAAAAACGCAATTATCAGACTCACAGGGCGCCGCCATGTTGCCAGAACGAGAGCGTGAAACGACGAGATTACGCTATGAAAGACACACCACGAAAATAGGAGACGCCGCTGTTTTCAATGGCGAGAGGTGCGGGCCGGTCATGCATGTTTTTTTAAAAACCGTAAGGACCGGGGTATGATCGCCCCTGCTTCCCAAAAGTCATAATTTACGATCCCCAGATCAAATAAATATAAGATTTTTAACAGTAGATTGCTGCACAAAATCGGGAATATATGCTTGGACAATTAAGATTTGCAACTGTTGTCGGCTGTTCAAGTTCGGGCGACGCGAGGTTTGAACATTTTGATAATTTTGAAAAAAAATCTAGACCATTTCATAAGTATTTAAATTTAGATTACTTCTGAAATACCCTTGTTGATATAAATTCAATAGTAAAATAACACATATTTTACGGAAATTAACTTTATTAGTAGTAATAACATTGATTTTCATAACGATATTTCGTTTGCAAGTCAGAGCGAATCCTAAACTGAGCGAAGCCTCGGTGTATTGTGACAAGTTCGTAATCAAAACTTAATTCGTATGTACGTAATAAGATATATTTGATTCGACCAGAAATTGGCTTTCTTTCTTTGTGTATTTTATTCTGATCGTTTAATATGTTTCATTGATCTGAAACTTAGTTATTATGATTTTATTGTATTCCATTAAAATTTATATCACTGTTCGTACGACACCAATTTGATTACGAATTATGGTAGTGGTTGTAGTGATGTAGATCTATGATTGTTTTAAGATTTATAATTTCGGCATTAGACAATTTGAACTGATATAAATTATGATACTTTTCTTATTGTTATGGATTTTCATGAAGATAATAAGTTTAGTCAAATTCTAATGAATTGTCTTATTGAAATGAATCAGTGAAGCATGAAATATCTTGTTAACAATATTTAGGATATAATATTAAATATCGATATTAGGAAATCATATTAGTAATAACATTTGTAATTAGCATCTGCAGAATATGTAAACATTACTGTGAGTTCTGGTAAATTTCGGTGATTTCCTGGGAAAGTTTCGAACAGAGTATGCCAAATGATCGGCAGTGTTTACCCATTTTGTGTTTGTATCAATAAAAAAAAATCGGGTAAGTATGATGTCGTGTGTAAACAGTTTAACGCATATGAGCAACGATTGGAAGATTACCAGATGCCGGTGAAGATAATATTGGTAAGAAGCCGACAAAGTAATGGACATTAAACACATCTCACCACACCCCTGAGTTAGACTTAGCTCCCATAACTTATAATTAGCGGTACGGACCGGCAGATACCAAAATTTAGATTATGCAAGTCGTAAATGCCAAATGTTTAAAGACGATATCGAAGATGAATTTCATTTCATACTAAAAATGTCCTTTATATCATATTTATAGAATAAAGTATATTAGACCATATTATTATAAATATCTATCAGTATTTGAACTTATTCAATTGCTTAGCGTCAATAGTATTAAGGTACTATAATTACTTAATTAACAAACATATTATGACACTCCAACGAAACCACGATAGGTCTCTCCTACGAAATCACTGGTTTCCGCATAGACAAATGTGCAAGTGAAATTTTAGAAATATACATTCGTCTGCAGAAATATCCAGGTATTTCATTTTAACGACAAAATATATATTTTAGGGATTAATTCATCATTCAACTTTTGACAAGATGAAAGTATTAAGCAGTCCATTCCAGTTCCAAAGGATATTTCGGTGAATTCGTAGGAGGATTATTATAATGAAGTTACCTAATTACGATCTTGTCAGTTTATATGACATTAATCTGAGAACAACACTGATTGATAGGCTAATTGTTAATTTCTTACGGTCACGTAATCTTATTCTTAGTTCACTGATAAAAATAAATTAGTCTTCTCATCTTCAGCGACATCTGTTAATGTTAATGTTACAATGAATACATTTCATACTTGCCAGATTACTTTATTCATTAAAACAACAAATTAAATATATAATCAAAATAAACATTGCCGATCATCCAGCATTTTAAAAACAAAAAATTCTCCTTCGAATTCACCGAAAAATTCTCATACGAACCGGATCCTCCTACGAAGTCACCTACAATCGACATTGCATTGTGATTGAAAATTATGTGATTACGTTTTTTAAATTATAATTGTAATTTAAACAATATGACTATATTACAACGCTTTTTGAAAATCTTGAAGTAAAATAAGAATTGATCGTTACAAGTTACAAATTAAAAAAACATATGTTAGTGTGGAATTGTGTATTTGGAATTAATTACTCAACTATAAATTTTATCATTATTTTATTCTACTTAGGAAAGGTTTATTATTTGATAAATAGTCAAAACGGGGTTCTGTCTAAAAATTGCTGACTGAGCCACAAATAATTATATATTAACCATTTGAAAACTGCCTCAGGTAAAATCATAAACTGCAGGTCAACGAATGCAAATACAACGAGTGTCAAACATTTCATTGCACCTCAAGTAGGCCTAGTTGATAAATTTACTAATCCATTACCAATTTAATATCCATTACGATATCTTGAAATATTATTTGATTTGTAACTGGCTAATTTTCTTAGTCATGGTGCTTGACTTAACAATGCGCATGCGCGAACAAGACTTACGTGTTATGTGAATGTTTCATTCAAATAAACAGCCTTGAATAACTGATGGAATATGAAATATGATGTATTCAGCGCCATGATCGAATTTCCCGGTATTGTATTGTCACTACGGGGTTTTAATCAGTCGTATTCACATCACACGATGACAAGTGCGCAGCGCAAACAGACAGTGAGTCTAGTTTATTGTACAAACTCTACCGCACAATGATGTACGGAGTTTACAATCGTTGGTGTGTCCTTTACCGCAGATTTTCAAGAAAGATGGCGGCGCCCACGTCGAGCCAAAGTGACGGTTTATATTTGATGTAATTATTTAACCCATTGACCAAATACAAACATATTTTGTGAGAAAGTACCTGAGAACTCAATCTTTTATGGGAAAAAATTTGAATTTACGCTGGAATATTCCTTTAACATCTCTTTTTCATCAGACATATTATATTCTCAAAGCACATGTTAGAACTCTCACATCAGAAAGATGAAATGCCTTTAACTCAGGTGTTTTCTTTAAAATTACCTCCCTTACCTACTTACTGATTGAAGTGCACATAAAATCTCAGAAAAAATGGTGTAAACTGAAATAGGCTTTTAGGTTATGATCCCTGTGACCCATATTTGGGGTCACAGACTCACCAAATTTACAATTTAGAATCCCTTACAGCCAGAGTCTGTACATAAAATTTCAGCTCGCTAGAGCCATTGGGACTGGAGATGAAGATGAAAATAGCATTTTAGATCATTGCCTCTATGACCCATATTTTGGGTCTCACAGTCACCAAATTTACAATTTAGAATCCCCTTCAGTCAAGGAGTATGTACATAAAATTTCAGCTCTCTACGTTCATTTGGACTGGAGAAGAAGATGAAAATAATTTTTTAGGTAATGACCCCTGTGAGCCACACTTGGGGTCACAGGGTCACGAAATCTACAATTTAGAGTCCTCTTTAGCCAAGGAGTCTGTAAAAAAAAATTC
This sequence comes from Gibbula magus, assembly GCA_936450465.1. Lineage (NCBI taxonomy): Eukaryota > Metazoa > Mollusca > Gastropoda > Trochida > Trochidae > Gibbula > Gibbula magus. Next base: position 67,435,854 of record OW388303.1, read on the forward strand.
AGCTCTATTGAGTCATTGGTTCTGAAGAAGAAGATGAAAATAGCTTTTAAGGTTATGACCCCTGTGACCCACATTTGGGGTCACAGGGTCACCAAATTTATAATTTAGTATCCCCTTCAGCCAAGGAGTCTGTACATAAAATTTCAGCTCTCTGGAGTCATTGGTTCTGGAGAAGAAGTAAAAAAAACGAAAAGTTTACGGACTGACGGACGCCATCCCATGCCATAAGCCCATCGGGCCTTTCAGGCCTGATGAGCTAAAAAGGTCTCCGACCCTTCGGGGGGGGGGGGGGGGGGGGGGGGGGGGGGGTGATATAATTACCGAGCCAATAGCTTTTAGTGAATACACAATGCAAGGCTGTTTCTTTGCAGACATGTCAGTGTATTGTAATTAACTTCGGTTTCCCTGCGGACATCAAATTTTGATCCTTTGAAAGCTATTTGCATTTCATATATCAATGTATAGACCATTGTATCAAAGGGAGATATCTTAGTCATCAAAGTGGTGCAACACTTTCAATTGCCACACCCTATTTTTAGTTAGTGAGTTATCGTTTAACGCCACTTTGGCAGTATCGCAGCCATTATCGGAGAAGGATAATCAATTTCACAAATCTTAGTCTCCATCCAACAGAGATCATATTCTAAAAATGTTAGTTGTGAGAAGTCAAACGAACGCTTGTAAGTGGACACAGTGTCACGCCCATATCTGAAGGGCAAACAAGACAAAAGGAACAAACTTCAATCTCCATTTCAAAAAGTTCTTATTCTTAAAATTTCAGCTTTCTAAGCCAAACAGTTTTGGAGAAGTCATTTAAAGGTTTTAGTGATATACCGGTAATGCTCTCTACAGCAAATGAACAAACTACCTCCCCACAAAATTTTTTCAGCTTTCGGGTGCAGCAGTTGAAAATGTAAAACAATTAACACATGACAGATTACACCTAACAGACGACGACCATACTATAAGCCCATCTGGCCATTGAGGCCGGATGAGCTAAAACATAACTCTAGAAATTCTGTTTCATTCAATTTCAGAAACCCTCCTCCTCCTGGAGATTGATGAAGGAGGTCTAACCCCAGATAAATCTACCTACAAGATTCTGCTCCTCCTGGAGATTGATGAAGGAGGTCTAACCCCAGATAAATCTACCGGGTACCTACAAGATTCTCCTCCTCCTGGAGATTGATGAAGGAGGTCTAACCCCAGATAAATCTACCTACAAGATTCTGCTCCTCCTGGAGATTGATGAAGGAGGTCTAACCCCAGATAAATCTACCTACAAGATTCTGCTCCTCCTGGAGATTGATGAAGGAGGTCTAACCCCAGATAAATCTACCTACAAGATTCTGCTCCTCCTGGAGATTGATGAAGGAGGTCTAACCCCAGATAAATCTACCTACAAGATTCTCCTCCTCCTGGAGATTGATGAAGGAGGTCTAACCCCAGATAAATCTACCTACAAGATTCTGCTCCTCCTGGAGATTGATGAAGGAGGTCTAACCCCAGATAAATCTACCTACAAGATTCTCCTCCTCCTGGAGATTGATGAAGGAGGTCTAACCCCAGATAAATCTACCTACAAGATTCTGCTCCTCCTGGAGATTGATGAAGGAGGTCTAATCCCAGATAAATCTACCTACAAGATTCTGCTCCTCCTGGAGATTGATGAAGGAGGTCTAACCCCAGATAAATCTACCTACAAGATTCTGCTCCTCCTGGAGATTGATGAAGGAGGTCTAACCCCAGATAAATCTACCTACAAGATTCTGCTCCTCCTGGAGATTGATGAAGGAGGTCTAACCCCAGATAAATCTACCTACAAGATTCTGCTCCTCCTGGAGATTGATGAAGGAGGTCTAACCCCAGATAAATCTACCTACAAGATTCTCCTCCTCCTGGAGATTGATGAAGGAGGTCTAACCCCAGATAAATCTACCTACAAGATTCTGCTCCTCCTGGAGATTGATGAAGGAGGTCTAACCCCAGATAAATCTACCTACAAGATTCTGCTCCTCCTGGAGATTGATGAAGGAGGTCTAACCCCAGATAAATCTACCTACAAGATTCTCCTCCTCCTGGAGATTGATGAAGGAGGTCTAACCCCAGATAAATCTACCTACAAGATTCTGCTCCTCCTGGAGATTGATGAAGGAGGTCTAACCCCAGATAAATCTACCTACAAGATTCTGCTCCTCCTGGAGATTGATGAAGGAGGTCTAACCCCAGATAAATCTACCTACAAGATTCTCCTCCTCCTGGAGATTGATGAAGGAGGTCTAACCCCAGATAAATCTACCTACAAGATTCTGCTCCTCCTGGAGATTGATGAAGGGGGTCTAATCCCAGATAAATCTACCTACAAGATTCTGCTCCTCCTGGAGATTGATGAAGGAGGTCTAACCCCAGATAAATCTACCTACAAGATTCTACTCCTCCTGCGGATGATTTCATGTGTTGATGACGGATTGATTAATCCTCCTCTTTATTCTTCCCAACTTCTATTGGTCCTGTCTCTGTATGTTAAAGGGGCAGTAGCACGTTTTTTTCAAAATTTATTTTTTCAAATTTTCCATTTATAATGATAGTTTATGTCATTTATATTAACTTTAGAGGGTAATACATCTTATTACACAAACCAATTATCCGTAGTGGTAAAAACTATGTTGCGTATAAAGCAAAAATTGAATGGCGGCCATTTTATTGTGAACACAATTTATTATTTTTTATTACAAAAATGATTCCCATGGCTTTACCGAAACATGTACACTCATTTTAAACTTTTTTTCCAAAGAGAGAAGGATGTTTTACTATTGGTGAAATTATTTTTCAAATACATTTCATCAACTTATTTGAGCGAAAAAACGTGCTACTGCCCCTTTAAGTTGAATTTGCATGCTGTTGTACCTACCACACCTTAGACAGGAGTGAGGAAGTATCCCAACCATTAGCAGAGAGTTTTAAACAGAAGGACAGGTGAGATGAGGTGAGGTTTAACACCACTTTCATGAGTATTTAAATTATTTCACAACTGCTAGTATTACTGCAGGAAGAAAGCATGCAACACCATGTATTGTTGTGAATCATGCGAGCATTGGCTTGGTTGGTAATGCACTGAAATGAGTGTAGTATTGCACACAAACCTTACTGAGTGTAGAACAGTTCTCCACTGCAGACAAAGTTACCATGCCCCTGGCAGGATTCAAAATCCTGACCTCTCGATACGAAGATGAATGCACTAACCACTGCGCTATCCTTGTCCCAAGACAGGAAGGAGAGCGCTTCCCTTAACATAGTTAATAAAAGACAAGTCAACACAGTTTTTTCAATGATGGTTGTTTAGATGGTGATCAAGCTTACAACAGGGTACAGAGGAAACAGACGGAACTCTCAACCTTGGAAACACTTTTTGGAATATTTATAACTGAACCGTTTCTTACTGAACACTAAATGGTAGAATTGTGTAATTTACTCACAATTCTTAGTTTGTTGTCACCAAATTGAGTTATTTTTCACACAAAAAGATGTTCAGCATTTGATTAACAATGCTAGATTTTACATTTTTCTCTTGTATTGAGGTCACAAAATACTTATAATATTCAAGAAAGGTTTTGGACAAAAAATCACCAATTTTTAAACAAGAGAGCCCCATTCAAAAAGCAAAATATCGGAATGGATTATGGCAAATCAAAATCTCTTTTGTTTCAAGACTAAAACTTTCAGACATACCTTTAATGAGGGACAAAAACCTAAAAGCCTTTAAATGCAGAATTAATCTAAGAGTTTAGAAATTGACCGAATACAAAATAACATATAATTTTTAAAACGAAACAAAAGCTTTTTAACCAAGAATATTTTTTCAACAACAAAATGAGAACACAAACCTTTTCGATAATGACATAACACTTTCCTACAACTAGAAATAAGATCGAGGAGTTCCATCGTTATCCCCTGTACAAGTAACAATTAACATATTCGCTTTTCACAGCACTTTACAAGTATCTCTTTATAATAGTAACAATAGTTTTGTGTTCTTTAAAATGTAACAATGTCTTCCTGTAGTGTAATCTTTGGAGTGACGTTTCAGATCAACTTGCACGGAGAAAGTTCGGCTTTCACCACGTGAAGCTAAACATATTTCTTCTTTCATAAATAGCACAGAGACATCAATGGAAGAGTTCCTCTCCACACAATGATGTCCATTTGCGGCCTCTTCTTGGACAATGTTGAATTTTCCTTCCCCACATGGTTCTCCAGTGTTGAGAACCACAGAGGTGTGACGATATTATGATAGCTAGGGATACATACCATCAGTGGCGGATCCAGGGATTTTGAAAGGGGGGGGGGGGGGGGGGGTCCACTAATGAAAAATACCTGCCCATGCAAAACAATTTTAAAAGGGGGATCCGCCACTGCATACCGTATTATGATTAAATTTAATAATTGAATTGGTTAAATCTTTACACAAATATATATTTCTCTCTTTTGCTTTGAATTAGTTCAATTTTGAAAGGTGTCACCAGTTTTTAAGTTTTAATTTTTAATTCTAACTGATAGACAATAGGTGCATCACCAGGAGGTGCATTCTGGATCATTTAAAGCACATTTTTTTATATTTTTTTTTATGTTCAAATTTGCAATTTATAATAACATTTTATGCATTATAACTTTATTTTAGAGAGTAAAACAGCCCATTACATGACCCGATAATCCATAGTCACATTTAAATAAAAAAAATACTGCTAGCAGCAGTTTAATGTGAAAACCTTTTAATAAATCAAGATGAAATTGATCCACATTTTTTAACCATTTGAATTAGAATGAATTTATTGACTGTGATTGTTTTTCAATTGGTAACATTTCATTTCCATTTCGTGAGATCACTTTATTTACATTTGAAAACTTGCTACAGTCCCTTTAAAGCATACCATATTTCCCCTTCTACGGGCTCGGTCTAAGAGTTTTTAAGTTATTAAGTGAGAGGGTTCTTACTGAGGAAACACAGCATTTGTACATTGACACTTCACTTACATCAACAATTACCTATAACAATGGACATTTGTAAATAATGAAGGTAATATCAACAACAAAATCTAAAATAAATAAATGTGTTCAGAATGTGAAACAGGCACATAATAAACTTGCATGCTTGTTTTGGGCTTTAAGGTTGGACAATGTTGAGTATTGTGGAACTAATTTCACATGAGTATTGCTGAGAACTGGAAGCACAAACCAAGTAAACATTCTTCTTTCAATCAATAAGTTTAATTTGACATGCAGATTTTGTTCACTTACATAAAACACCAAATTAAAGTTTAGTAGGATATTTTTTTTCTGACCACACAATATATTGTTTGTCAGACAATTCAAGTTTTTTTTACTTGCATTTTCCAGCATTCTTCAAGCAAAATTCGGGTGAAAGGATAGTAGGAAGTGGATATATTAGTGGAAATGGTATTCAAGGGATAAATCTGTTGTGAATTTATGATATTAAAACATCATTTATTTGGAGATATTAATTAGAATGCTTTAGAGAATCCCAATTTCAGTATAAAAACTTCTTTGATGTGAAAACCTTGAAACCTTACTTTGTCACAATTTCTCTTTCTGAGTAAGGATTAAATTCCAAATTTCCAAAACACAGAAGTTGAAAATCCTTAAATTATGCTTGTCAGCATTAGCATATTGTCCTAGATACGGTGTTGTTCACCATAAAATACAGAAATATTGCTTTTCTTATGTATCTGTCATAAAAATTGGGTAAAAGTTGTATTTTTAGCATTATTTCCACTAAAATACCAGAAAGTACTGTCCCTTAAATATATGTGTGTGTGTATATATATATATATATATATATAGACAAGCAGAATGCACTGTAAAGGAACTGGATTCTCAACACTGAAGATCATCTGTGGAGAAGGACTACATCCCACTTCTCGGCCAACACTGAGAAAGTCTTCTTTCCACAAATGGCAGCCATTTTGGTTTTGGACTCTTAAATCATTCACATCTTGGGAAAGTTCTTCTTTCCACAGTTATCTGCACACATCAGTCACACAAAGCTGACAATCACACTCACACATAAACTCTGGGACATTGATCAAGCACCATCCATCACGGGGATCCACAGCATTGTAGGCAGGAAGGCAAAATGTAAAAGTTTTTCTTTCAGCAAAATGCCCCTTGGTGATTAGAATCGGATGAAAATCCCGCACCAAATTGTGAAAGTTCTCTTTTCAACTACTTGGCATCACAGATCTATTGTCAGATAAAGTTGATATACATGTAGATATATTGCACTGCATTCAGTGTAAAAGTCTCTCTTCTGACACACTGCAGCGGGAAGAACATATAAACTTTATATCTGGAATATCCATGTTGCTAATCTTCATCTCGGGTTCATTAAATATTTTCATTATATCTGAGTAGTTGCATGGAATAGGTTTCCTTTTGGATCATTTTCCAAGATGGCCATGTCTGGTAAAGCTCACTTCCACAAGACGACAAATTTGATTGGATAGTTGAGGTCACCTGACAGGAAGTAGCAGCATTGGCCACATGAACTCTGGAATGACTCCAAAATGAAAGTTATAGCTATGACAAGACAATAATATAATGACAAGATCCGATTTTCTTGAAAACCACCCACACAGAAGTGCAAAAATCAAATATTAAATTGGATTTACATTTCTATAAACAAAAATTTCAACCAATATAAGATATCATATTTATGTTTGCTTTAACAGAAACCAATATTTGAATAAAGCTATTTAAGGAGAGAGGGGACGAAGAAGTAATTTACCTTAGGATAAGTTGGGTTTTTTAAAACTCCCTTTGATTGAATAAATTTTCAGCAATATCAACCATACTGTCATCACAAATCATGCTATTTTTTACTAATTCTGTATACAGTACTTTAATAAAGTTCACTCTTTCCTTGAATAAACTGACAATCCTTTCACAGTGTAATCATATAGGGGGTTGTATAGCAAGTCTATATTTTGAATTAATTGACCTTTCAAGAATAATAGCTTCAAATCACAAACCTTCTGCAGAAAAACATAATTTTGTTCATAACTTTGTCCATATTCAACAGACGTTTTCAGCAACAAAATATTTTAGATATGGCTTAAAATGCTCATCAGTAAAACAAATGAATCCGAAATTAATAATGGGTGGTTACCGAATGTTTTCAACCACTTCATCATTTATTAAAATATCTACCAGTACTATATCTAAACAATTATTCAGTTTAATCACTTAGTTTTGATGACCTCTGAAGTGATTCTCAAAGGAGGTGAGGTGAGTTGGGCTTTAACCCTGTTTTCAAGATTATTTCACTTATATCACGTCTGCTAGTATTATTGCAGGGAGAAAGCCTGCAACACCATGTGCCTATGTGTTGCGATGAAACCTGCGAGCAACAGCTGGAACAAGGGAACCATTGGTGATACTACACTGAAATACAGTGTAGAATTGCACCCAAACCTTACTGTTCTCTACTGCAAACAAAGTTGCCTGGCGGGATTCGAACCCCAGACCTCTTGATCAGAAGAGGAACATGCTAACCACTGCGCTATCCTGCCCCCAATTCTCTGATCTCATGAAACTATCAAACTAAGGATGCAGAGTGGAAGTAAAACATGTCTGTACACATTTACTGTAGTTCATACAAGCCTATACTTTAGCAAAAGTAAAGCATATATTTTGAAAACCTATTGTCAACAAGAAAATGTTGTAATGTGTTCCAGCGAGTTCAATTTTAATGTTCCCTCTCTCCTTAATTAGTGTTCAAACCTTCCTGATTTTCACAACACTCTGAATCTTTGAAAAACAAAGCAAAAATTATCTTTCAAAACAAAAGCAACACAAAGGGTTGAGCAGTTTGTAAGAGAAAGATATTCAAATAATCAGTGTGTTTCTAGTACTAAACACATAAAGTATTGTGCGAGTGGTTTTCTGAACATTTTGAAAAATGGATGATAAATATGATAATTAATATATAAGGGAAAATCACAGGGTTTTGATACTTCAGGTTTTCCCACAACAAGTAATGGTATAAGAAAATTGAACATTGAGGCATCTGTTTTATTTAAGAAATGTAAATGCTCATGTGAATTGCCATCTACACACAATCTGCTCTTGTTAGAAGATGGTTGATGCAATAGACTTTGAGTATATCTGAAACTTGGCCTATTTGCATACTATTTGAAAATGACATTTAACCAGTAACAATAAATTTGCCTTTGATCGACAACGCTTATTGGTGCACTAGCCGTACACAAATTGAACAATGATTTTGAAAAACAGTGCCAATTAGGGAAAATGAGGTAAAAAAAAGGGGGAAAAAAATTTTAATTCACAGTATTTGGAAGTGTCTTTATGGAAGCTTAAAAGTTTTTTAAATTATAAATGCCAGAAGATTCTAATTATTGCATTGTTTCGTTGACTATCAAGAATATTAGATACTTGGACATCGCCATGAAGTATCAAAACCACTGCAAACATCATGAAACAACTACTGACCCTTACAACTGAGTCAACCATACCTGAAAGAACTTGACCCACATTCATTAATTTTGAAAAAAGTGAAGATTCAAGTTTTTCTTTTTTTGGAATTTCACAAAAACAAACAAAATAACAGATCCACACATTTTCCGAACTCATCTATGCAAATGACATATCATATCAATGGAGCACAAAGCTCACGTAATATCTAGATATAGTATCAACTTAATCTATCAGCCAGATTGACAATGGATAAATAACACTGACTAACAAAAATAGGGCAAGCCTAGCTAGGCTGGTGTTTATCTTCAGTGGGTCAAATTCCTTCTCTGGTGTCAATACAAGATGATATCTTCCTAATCACTAGTGATCACTACTGAAAGTGTGTTTCTCTTCCTCTTCATGATTAGAATTGATCTAATGTCAAACAAATGAATTTTATAAACATGCATCTATGAAATTTTGGAATACACACCCATCAGTAAAATCTGAGTTTGAAGAAATTTTTTTTCTGAAAATTGATTTTGACAAAATGATTAATCTGTGCTTTCTAAAGTAGTATTCTGATATAGAAAATTATTGTACATCAATATATCGTAGATGAAACACAAAAGTAAATGACATTCTTTCTACAAAGAAAATGTCTCTGCTTGAATGAATTACCTTGAATGATTGCCTTGAATATTCATTCCTATCAATGACTTAAATTAATTTTCAATTACAGTAAGAAAATTTCTATTTTTCAATTTCACTACTAAGGAAAAGATGACACAATAATGAAATGAATGATTCTGGAATACAAAGATGGCTGCCACCCTGATTAATTCATCATCAAAGGGAGATCACTCCAATGAAACTTTGGAAAATCAATTTTTAGCACGAAAAACTGCAATATTAATATTTTTTAGCTTCTAAATTTTTAAATGATTTAACATTCCAATTGCAGACAATTTTATGATAAAGATTAGATCATTATTTGGAAACTATGGTTGAATATAAGAAACTATTTGAATACAAACACTTCTTCAGTTTTAAAGGATAGTTTTCAAATAGTTTCCGTGATTAAATGAAAATTACCAGATTTAAAATGGAGTGAACTTCCTCTAACGAGGGTAAAGAAGCATGAAACCTCTAACTAAACCCAGCTGATAGTCAAAAGTTCATAAATACAATCAAGAAATATATTATCTTATACATTCCCCTTCACAAAATGACCAGAAAGGAAATCATACTGGAGAAAATAAGTAAGGGATAGTGAATGTTTTATGATTAATATTTCATTTGGATACCAAGTTATATATTCATCATTATTTATGATTTCAAAATTTCAAAATATCCCTAACTATTTTTGTCCAGGACAGATTAGGATAATAATGATCTTCATTATGTTTAAAGCTTTTCTTGATTTTATGAAATACCAAGCTATTAAACAGTTCCATCTACAGTATCAACAGTTTAAAAAGCTTTCAAATACATAATCACTCTCGGTATGACAGAGAATTTTTTTAATTTCATACGGTGAAAGCCAAGGTGCTATCAAATCCACAGAAGCCAAAGCACAAAGTTCAACTTAGAAGCAGTTAGTTACTTTTGGTTGCACTGACTATCTGTGTCCAATTCCGAGACATTGGTTTCATTGATGCGGCTGCACAAACCCTGACCTACTTTCACTGGTAACTTTGAAGCTTGACCTACATCCCCTGCCATTGGAAATTTCGACCAATTTTGTATGTAATATATGATAATATCTCTCTTCTATATCATACATGAAAAGGAAGATAAATAAATCTCTCAATACAAAATATTGCTTAACATATGCCAGAAGTTGATGCCTACCTTTGATTAAGTTTACTGTATTGCCATGTAAATCAGTTCTTCATACCTACGCCATGTAAATCAAATTAGAAATATATATTTTTAATTCAGCGACAAGTTCTTGAAAGCACAGAAGTGTCATGAACATTTATACTGAACTTCTGTTTCAGAAATGAAAACCTGCATGCTTAGACGGTGTGTTCATAATTTTATAACCCATTAACTTATTTTTGGCGAGGTATACAATAACCCTTTCCCTTCAATGCAGCACGAGGAGTGTTAAAGAAAATAGTAAACAGAATGACAAAACAAAAACAAAACGATGAGCTCGTCAACGACTCGTTCCTTTTCTTCCCGCTGTATGGAAGGGACAACTCAGTGAACTACCTGGAGGCAGGTGTCCTACGTATTTTAGATACTCCGTGGGGACAAGATGAGACACTGCTGCAATCCGGTACAATGCTGTGCTGAAGAGCTATCTGGTGGACGCCGCCGCCGCTGCATGGACTGGCATGGCTTTCACCGGAGACGGGAGGTAGCTGTTGTCGTCGGCGTTCTGCTGCCTCGTAATCGTGAACTTGAAAAACTCGTACACAGACCAAGAGATCGCAGTCGAGGGTATCTGGTATATGACCCGAGCCTGAAGTCCTCGGAAGTAGCCACCGAAACCCTGGAACTCGTAGACTGTCCTGAAAGCTGCCGCCATGCCGTTGATGTAGGAGATCTTAGTCCGAGCACACTGCTCCTGTGTATTGAGGAGTGTTTTGCAAACGTCTAACGGCATGGTGGCAGAGGCTGCCACAGCACCAGCAACTGCCCCTGATATCACATGGGTTTTGGGGTCATAGCTCCTATTTGAATTCATAGCATCTTGCATAATTTCGTAAGTCACAAAGTGCAAACTTTGGAAGGGGATATTCATAGTCAATTGTGTTGTGAAGCTCCTGTAAAATGCAACAAGGCCCTCTTGTTTAATCAGTGTCTTTGTGCACAGAAAACATGTCCTGTATGGGCTTCCATACACTTGCATTCTTTGTTTCACAACTGTACGTAGCACATGAAAGATAAAAGGAATGTATTAAATACAATAAAAGTCAGGATTCTTTACAAAAGGGTATAATCCAAAACATACTTTTATAAAATTCATGACAGAAAGCAACACATCTTCTTTTGCAGTTCTTCTCTTCCATCAGGTATTTGTATCCACAATACCCTAATCCCATAAGCCCATTCTTTCTCATATCACTGAATGTTGGTTATTCCTCGCTATTATTTTATTATCAACGCCATATCTTTTAAGTTTAAAAATCCTCATTTTTATGATCAAAGTGAAGATAAGTTTACCAAAGCTCATATGTACTCGTTGATGAGAATAAATTTGAGGAATACCCAATATAATGATCTATTTAAAAATACCTGTCACAATGGCGATCAAGCTTCTAGAGTATTTCACAAACATTTGTTTTCTGTAATAGTTATGTAGAAATATCAACACTCGATACAATAACACATTAAGTGGTGATTAGAATGATAATAGAAAGATAACGAATATCTTTATCTTTCAACCATTGTTATGCTTACCACAGACTATTTACCTTACAACTTTGTTTATGCTGCAGTTATTGTTTGATAAACACAGAGTACAATAGAGACTTAGACACACCTGCTACTTTCCACTCAACTAGTTATCAACTCTACTAAACAGCTGTCGTATTCATTAGTTGGGTAGTTATACTAGTCTGATACCCATCTGGAATTTTAGTCTAGATCTTCAGGGATGAAATGTAAAATTATGTTATTATCAAAAAGCTCATCCACTTTTTAAAATTTCCTATCTCATAACTGTTTTTTTTCATCTTTTGAATACAAGTTCTCCAAATATTTTACAGAAAGATTTCTGCTAAACATGAGTCAACTACACAATGCAAGGCATAACTCTTGCCTGTCTTCTTTACTGGCTGATTTAGGCCTTGCAGTATTTCCTTAAGATATCTGTGCCAAGAAATTGGAGTCACACTGCATTTCAGGTGCAGCGATCGACTATCTTGGCACGGCATAGTGAGGAAAATACTGCAAGGCTTACATCAGCCAGTAATGGAGAATGGCAAGAGTTATGCCTTGCACTTGGAAGTTGAACATGAGTTTGAACTCGATTTTTATTAAAATTGACTCATTAAGAGTGTGCTATCCACAGACTTGTGTTGTAAGTACTAACCGTCTGCTGGGTTCATCACAACATCATGTAGAACAGTAGCAGCACAGCCAGCCACACCTGCAACAACAACAACAACATCAACAACATTGTCAACACATACATCTACATCTATATCTACATCTTCATTAACACCTTTTTTAACATTTACAAAAACAACATCTACATCTACATTTATATCTACAAAAGCAACATCTACATTAACATTAACATCAACATAACATCAACATTTACATAGATCTACATCAACATCTGTATCATCATCATGTTACATCTTCAGCAGGGAGACTTTATTTCATCTTTTTGTGCGAGGTTTAATCTGTAAATCTGGTATGAGCTCATTTGTCTACCATTGAGAAGTAACAAGAGGTACATATTACAATTACACAATTATTATACAATTACAATGTACAAACAAAACTGTTGTGCATAGTAATTAGATCCCTTGACCCTATCTTTGGAAGGAAAACTTCTCCGCACTACTACACCACTTCACCCTCTCAGCGTCTCTACTACGTGACACATTAGCCTTGTTATACCATAATAGATAAAACACTGGACATTGAATTAAAGGTGCTGTAGCACATTATTTTGTTTATTGATTGAGGAGTATTATCTAGCCATTAGTAACACTTATTTACCTTTTCGTGAGATCACTTTATTTCTGTAAGCAGAACATACTTTAGCGCCTTTAATGCATTAACTAGGGCTCGACAAATAAAATTTCAGTTACTCCCAGTGCTTACAGTGCCAACAACTATTTACTGGCCAAAATATAATCCTTGTGGCCAGAGAAAAGACCATATGACCATGGTTTAATACGAGTTCACTTTCCTACCCATATATATGCTTAGCAAAACCATCTTTATCCTTAGTAAATTTACTTTAATAATGCTTTTAGAACAGACGTTTGTTGTTTAATATAAAGAATAACAATTAGTATGCATTTGAAGTTAGTTTTTTGTATAGCAGACTAGCCTTTTGCAATAGTTCAACCTATGAAAGTTGTAATTAAACAGTGAAGGAATCATGGTGGCGACGTCTGAAAATGTTACTGGCCAGGCTGGCTATTAGAAAATAAAAACTACTGGCCAAATAACAATTTCACTGGCCTTTGGCCAATTGACCACTGTATTTGTTGAGCCCTGTTAACACAATGAGGTTCTAATATCCACTCTGCATCTATTCACCATTGACAAGTTGTCAACCTGGAACACAAAAAGTTTATTTTCGTATACTTACATAAGAAAGAGAGAGTAAAGTAAGAGAAACATACCATTTGCAAGATGGTTCCCCTGCTGACCACCACTAAGAATTGACTTCATCTTCTCATAGCAGGCGAAATACATGGCGTGAGCTGGACCCGCGCCTATGACGACGGCGTCGATTCCACGCACCGTATTGCGTATTCCTTCATGTCGAACGATCTTCATCAGTGCATCGGCCAGACTGCGGTAGTTGGCGTTTGGGTCTGGGACAAGACTCTGCATTCTCGTCTGTAGAAGAAGAGGGTGAGAATATAAACAACATTAATTCATTGGCCTAGTAGTGGCCTCGTCCACCACCATAGTTGTATTTCACTTACTGCTTTGCAGGTGACTGCTTTTCTTGGAATAACCTGTTATGGATTTTTCGTACAAGAACCGTATCATTTACTTGAACCTAAGAACTGGTTGGACTTTTGAATGGGTAGGAGGTTAATTTTTAAAGTTTATCACAACTCTAGTAGAGTACAGTATTATCGAAAAGTATACAAAGTTAAAAATGTCAATGTTGCGACTTTTGGACCACTTTTTCACAGCCTGATATTGCAAATAAATTTTTTCTTCCCCCCCCCCCCCCCCCAGATATTTAAGACCAAATATATACGGTGCAAGGTACCTCCCCAAAATTGTCAGCTTTGGGGATGTAGCAGTGACTGTTCAGACAACAGTCTTTGCTAAATACTCATCTGACATTTCAGGCCCTTTGGGCTAAAATGGCATTGTCCAACACCAAAAACATGATTTTAAGTCATCTGACAAAATATAGTAATATTAAATGTTTGAAGTTTAATCTGTTGCTTGCATATTACACGGAGCTGTATTATTAATATAAGCTAATAGCTTATTTACCAATCCAATTCTTCATGAAATAAATATGTTTAAGCCATACACCTGGACGTTTCTATAACATGCATTTTCTGATAGTTTGAGTCACTCCACTTGAAAGTGTCATACATAGACACTTAAACGTTTGAGTCCTTTTCTTGCTGATCTAAAGCAGAACTATATTGATTATAGGAAAAATAGAGCCATTGGCTCTGTAGCTCATCAGGCTTTAAACAATAAGCTAAAAAACAGTGTTAGTATCTGCAGGGGTCGAAATTAACCTTTTCAATGCGGTAGCCATTCGGACTAGTGCATTTCTAAAAGTACTAGTCCAGACTTACAGGGATTTGGAAAGACATCTTTTGCATGGTGACATTTTCAAGGTTTTTACTCATTTCTGAATTCTCAATGGGCCATTTCCCTTGTGTTAATAGTTAACTTCAAAATTTTAATGGGCCATTTTTTCATCTAATGTGCAAAATGGCCCATGGGCCTTGCCTTTCCCAACCCCTGGACTTATTCTCGCTAGCCAAATACATCTCCATGAGCATTTCATCTCAAATTTTAACTAGTCCTTCGGACTACCAGTTCTTACACTCTACTAGCCCAGCTTCTTTTTCACTAGCCATGGGCTACCGGACTAGTGCTAATTTCGAACCCTGATCTGCACAGCAAGTTCAAACGAACATAAATTGCGAGTATTCTACTGTCAACAGGACTTGTTTTCCTTCAATTGTCAAAAAGTTCATAGTTGTTGAGATGACCTAATTTTCAGGACAGTATTTTGATTGAAGAAAGTCAAAACAAATCTCTCATATGATAAACTACTGTCATAATAATGTAATATACAACTTATTATAAGGCCATCTGTATTTTTTTGTTATTTTTCATTTACTGATTACCAAATCTACAATGGCCATGGTACAAGGTCAATATATACAACACAACAATTAAGTTCTGTAGATAGAACTGTGGTTCTTGAGAAGAAGTCGAAAAATATAAATTTACGGATACATGACCCATCAGGTGTTTCTTGTCTGATGAGCTAAACTCAAATGTCATATCATATATATTTTTTTCTACAAGATTTTTTAAAAATAAAAGTTATGTCATATAAATAGTGAACAAATGTAACATAATTTGGGATCACAATATCTTCAAAAGTAAAAATTCTTGTACTCTTTTCAGGACGATTCCTACGTGGAATTCACACCAACACCCTCAGAATCAGGTACCAACCGCCAACATTGACTAGCTACTGACAGCTTACCCATTTGGCCAACTTTAAAGTAATTACTAATTAACATTTTGACACTCAAAATTGTTTATTCCACAAGAGGAATTCCATACACATGTGCATTACATCACAAATTTATAGAAATGACAAGGGGAGGCAGGTCGAACAATGTGGATAGGGGGCGGGGACTGTTGTTTGAAATTCAACATTTATACAACATAGAATATTAAAAAGTATCAAATATATTGCAAAAGGTAGAGGAAAGACAGCTGTCTGTCATGAAATTTTTGTCATACATACAAATATTTGCCTTGCCAACATCACAGCCAATCATTTTATGCTGTTGATAGTCAGTGCTGGCGGTTGGTGCCTGACCCTAAGGGTGTGGGTTTGAATCATGCGGGGGACAAGAATTTGTACTATTGCACATTGTGTTCCCAACCATAGCACTATCAGGTGTTTTTTTATTTCTTCAATTTAGTTCAGATAATCTAAACGTCGGTTTATGTGCGATGACTGCGCACCCGTCGACGTAGGAAGACATCTAGCATGCTGGACTGTATGTATACGATTGGATCGATCCATTTGTTGTGATTATTTTTGTGAATTTCTGCACAAACATATTCAGACTATCATGACTTATAACCCCACCCCCAACTTGCATTGAATTTTAGGAGGAAATGTGTGGTAAATCCATATTAATCCAACTTTATTTTTATAATCACTTATATGTCACTATTTAAATAAAAATAATATTTAACATTGCAATATTGAATATTTAGAACTATTCTTTATTTCCTTATGGTTGACTGACAAAGATTCACATGATAGACCCATGTCGTGACCTCAAGTCAAATGTCATGTTGTCAATTCAGGGGCAGATAACTCTGAAGAATGACCACAAGCATATCCCCGAAAATAACGTCGGATAGAACCTATCGATACCGTGACAGTAACTTACAATGGTTTTAATATATAACATTCACAACACTACGTTCATACCACATCTACCCAAAATTTATAAAAGGTGAAAAATAAAAGAAAAGGTCGGAATTACCTTGACGCAATCGACTGGGTACATAACACAGTGCTCCATCACCCCGGCCGCCGCCCCAGCAAGCATGTGGGTCTGCATGGTCGAGGTGGGCGGCAAACTCTCATAAAGATCTTCTTCTTCCATGGTTGATTATTCGGAAATTCTACTTGATATAATTCTCTGTTAAAATTAAGCGTGGATCTTCTTCTACACAGCAGTAAAGAGAGCACCCCTACTGAAGGTCTAACTATCCATACTCCGCCATGCTTACTTCGGCAGTAGTGTACTGCTTTCCCGTCAACTGATCTTCTACGACTTACAAAAGTGACACGCAAGCTGTCACGTTTCGTGCAAGCGACTCTTCTGACATCTGTGTCGCTTCTTCCTCGCGATGAGTAAGAGAACACTTAGTTGATAATTACTGAATGCATTAATATCCACATCTCTAGATGAGTTTATGTAATTTTATATGGGAATCTAACGATAGACTATTTTAGTTTATATAACATGAATAAAACCAAAGGCAATATATATACATGAGGTGATTTTAACCAATTTTCGGTAAATTTATTCTTTAGGTCGGTAGAAGTATTTATTTCAAGGGAAGTCAATGTTTTAAATGAAAATATCGTAATTTGACGAATGATAAAGCAGAGATGTTGCGTTGAATTAATTAATCAGTCAACACGGATGTTCCTTTTGATGCAATGTAAGGAGTGTTATCGTGACGTGGTTGAATGTTACTGTGAATAGACTAGCCAGCTAAATGTTACATTTGATACAGAACGCTTGAGTTTTCAGTTGTCAAATACAGTACGTGGTTTCAATTTACCCTAATATTCTTTATCACTTTACTTCGATTCATCCCAATCATACCAATATCCGATGTTTATTGTGTATGGTTAGCTACGAAACACTGGGATTTATCAGGGAAATTAATTGTCACTCTGACCAGTGACGATGTAATTTATTGTCATTGACAATATACGGAACTATACTTTCAACATACTTCAGTACGTTAAAGTATTTTTAATAACATTTTAAAATTACATGATAAAAAATATACTTAATGGTTTTTGTCTAATGCCAGGTTTATTTCACCTCGTGAAATTAATATCAACTTTAAAGTACGTAATTACTGTAATCAGGGACTTTCTAAGCGGAGGAAATGATTTGCTTGAAATACCGACACTATTTGTGGCGGATTACTTATATTTAAAAAAATAATAAAATGGCAAAGTCTACACTGACTCATGATCCACCCCGGACGTATTTGCTAAGAAAAGAAATTAATATCTAAAACATATATAGAAGATATCTGTCGAGTAAGGTGGAACGTTTATATTCACGAGTGACGCAACCAGGAGGAATTTTCTACCTCACGAGGTCAGATAAACATGGTATTTGGCAAGAATTGATTAATATTCTATTTATTATATGGAAATGCAAATGTCACATAGTGATATGGATATTTATTTGATGACTCACAGCGAATGCTAATTACTTTGAGATGCTTATGATAATTATGTTTTATATAGGCAGACCTATGTTTATCAAAATTATTTCATTTAGAAAGGTAGTCCAATAAAAAAAAGGGGGGCTTTATGGGAAAGCTGATAAAGCTTTTTCACTTTATGTGTAGACAATCAAAGTATAATGATGTCCAAAAGACAGTTGACAATAACAAAAACAAACTGTTTTATTGAAACTGGGTATTTTATATTTTCAAAATGAAAACATTTACATATGATGTCATCCAAAAACGAAAACATTCGACAAAACACTCTTTTGTCAATAAACATTGTCGAAAAACGGTAAGAACGAAACACGCACTTTAAAGTCGAGAATCACGAAATACACGTGCACAAAGGATCAATATTCAATCTTTATTTCATACTGAAAAGCCCACATGTCTATAGTACATACATGATGGATAAATACATACATAAATACGGGTTACATTGGTAATACGTTTTTTTCTATACAGCATTGCATAATGGATGAACATGGCAAGATTTTGTAATACAGTTTGACTTCTACTGCTAACAAGAGTTGAGAATTTAATTGTATTTGGGTGGACACAGTATTGTTTAATATATTTACAACGTAATGTATGATACGACGGGCAAATGAGAAGGAAATGATATTCATCTTCAATTTGATTTAAATCACAAAGTTTACATATTCTGTCTTCTTTTTTTACATTTTTGGATCTACCGCTTTCGATGTAGAGGTCGTGAGACGAACATATAAATCGTGCCAATGAACGTCTGAATTTTTTTATGTTAGCACATAATAAATATAATTCATCGATTAGATCATTTTTGAACATTGAATAATAAAAAACATTTGCTAGATAACGAAATTTGTCCACTCCATGTTTGAAGATAGATATCTTTAAGTCTTGTAGTTAATGACTGAATGAACGGTGTGTGAAATTCTACATATTGTGCATTCCAAGCATTTCCGAAGCCTATTGAGAATAAGAAATCTTTAACATTAGAAGCCCAATTTCTTTGTCCATTTTGTTCGTACAATAACCATCATATTATAACACTTCTTTGTTATTCTATGAGAGGGCATATTTAACAATTTTAACCAGTATTTAATGACTTTTATATTTGTAAACACGTGCAACGGATATCTGCCACGTTCCCCATATATCATTGCGTTAAAAGTATTCACTTTAACACCAAGATATTTCTTGCAGGCATATAAGTGTATTCTTTCTATTTGGTGAAAATCAGTTAATCCCCAAATTTCTGCCCCATAAGTCAAAATTGGATTTATTTTTGCATCAAATATTTTGAAGAAGGTTTTATAATTCATATCTCCGAGTGTGTGGATTGTTTTCAGTATACCGATTAGTGCTTTTTGCGCTTGAAGCGGAGCATATTTGACAGGCATGGTCCAAGAAAGCCCATTGGTGAACAACAATCCCAAATACTTATAACAGCTAACACATTCTAGGCGTATATCCTTAAATGTCCATTTTTCTATTTTCGAGAGTTTACCCCCTTTTTTAAAGACTACGAGTTTTGTTTTCTCCCTGTTAACTGTTAATTTCCATGTATCACAGTATTGTTCAAGTTCATTTAATTGATTTTGGAGGCCACTTATGGTGAATGCCGTTTGAGCATTTAGTTTCCATGTGAGTAGCAAGTTCATTTATGAAGAATGAAAAAAGAAATGGGCTTAGAACACATCCCTGTCTGACACCAAGTTGCAATTCGAACGTTTCCGAAAAAAATTGGTTACTTTTAACACATGCCTTTACGTTATTATACATATTCGATAAAAGTTTACACATTTTGTCACTAAGACAATGACATTGAAATAAGTTCCAAAGTTTGTTCCGTTGCACAGAATCAAATGCTTTTGCAAAATCTACAAACACGGCATAAACTTTCCCCCCTTTTGTATTCAAATATCTTTGAACAAGTCTTTGTAAGATAAACATATTGTCAATGGTGGTATATCCATGTCTAAAGCCAGCTTGTGATTCATTGATCTTATCCATTGTATCCCCACAGTTAACTAGTCTCTTATTTATAATAGAAGTGAATATTTTACTAAATATACTTAGTAATGTTATACCCCTATAATTATTTGGGTTATTAGTATCCCAATATTTATGAATCGGAACAACGATACCGATCGTCCAAGACTGTGGGAAAGTACCATTTTCTAGTATGATGTTGAATATAAGATCTATAGGTATGGTACGATAAGGTCTGCTGAATTTATGAAGAATTCTGCTATAATACCATCAGTTCCCGGCGATTTGTTTGATTTAAGATGACCGATACTTTCTACTATTTCTTCTCTAGTGATTGGAGAATCTAGTATTGCTTTAGTTAGTTCAGCATTTTGATGGTTAAGATTTGTATGTTCAGAATTGTCATGGTTAATGCGGTCATTGTCATTATCTACTGCATCGGTACCACAAAAAAGTTGCCTGAAATGTACAAGCCAATCTTCTATCTGAATATTGTTTTGTTTTATATGAGCTGTATTCAAACGTTTAAGTTCAGACCAAACTTTTTGGAATCGTTTATGTTATTTTCTATTGTTATCCGCTTTTCTCTAAAATAATCAAGTCGTTTTTTTCCTACAGAGGGAATTGTACTGGTTCCGCATAGCGCAGTATTGGTCAAATGACCGTTTATCTTTATTTTTCCGAAACCTTTTGAGTAGTCTGCATCTTTCACCTTTCATAATTTCACATTCTGCATCAAACCAACATTTCAAGTATGCTTTGGATTGATTAACCTGTTTATCATACATGAAGCCGCAGTGCATATCGCTTCTGTCATATATGTTATACTATCGTCAATATCAGTGAAAACACAAAGGATATAAAGTAACTGACACGCTCAGAACACAGCAGCAAAAAGAACCCACAAAAATGCCGAGTTTATCTTTATTGCAGAGATAATTGCAAAATATCACTTCTAACGTCAATCGACATTTGACAGCGTCGATGCGTCGTCTACGATGCGATATTTATTAGTATAGGGTATATATCGCATCGTAGTATTGGACCTAGGAACTGTTTGTTTTCAGCAATACAAGCCCCTGTGTCCAACGTGACATTATATTAAAATTTGGTCTCGTTCTACAGTGTAATACCCACTGACTCCCATGTTAAATGACCAACCTAGTTAGGTAAGTCCATCTTATATTCATCTATAACCAACAGCAGCTTGACAAGCAACATCCTGAGCGAAACATAACTGAACTAGAGATACTGGCAAAATTCTGAACTTTGTAAGGGCGGATGGGGCAGATGTAACCCTTTAGCATTGATTATTACTATAGTTTGTATGCTGATATTTAGTATTTAGTATTTTATATTAGTATATATATACTGGTATATATATATACTGGTCGACCAGTATATCGGTCTTTTCTTGCTTTCGACCATCACGGGTCTCATCATATATTATTATATGAATTAAAGTATGTATACATACATATGATATCTAGTTTACATCCGAAGGTGATCGAGACTTGACATGCATCCTCTGTTATTGACTATTCGATCTGAAATACAGGATGTGGTAACGGATGCATGTATAGAGGGATCTTGAGTGACAATTAAATAGAGGAATCGGGTTATGACGCTATATATAGGCGGTATAATTGAACTTGAGGTTGTGATAAGGTCGGTGACAGGGGAGGAAAACACCCCCCTCCCCCTTTAAAAGGAGAGACACATGTACACTTTATCAAGTATTTGCATCACAGTTATAATTAGATCTAGTCTATCGGCATGTCGATAACAGAGAACTTACATCATCACTATGTTTGTGAGTTAGTCGTTTGTCGTATCCAAATATCTAATTATAAATATTGATAAACTAGTATCTGTTAATCCCATGTTTGATCTGTATATATAATTGCCAAGTACATGAATTGAGTCAATGACTAGCAAATACAAAACTATAAAGACATGTAAATCATTATATATTTTCAGTTCGAACACGAGAATGTCTCACACAAGATAACGTATGTTTTGATGTGTTTGTTAGGTACTTATTAATTACAAGTGTACTTGTCAATGAACAGATGAGAACATTTTTTAATCTTTCATAGTCAATATAGGGCCATATATTATGCAAAAGTGGGTTATCGGATGACAAAGTTTCAAGGGAATTTATATTCAGATTCCGGTACGAAATGATGATATGAAACCAGCATTATTTGAGAAACAGGACATTTAGAATGCATCTTGATTGTTTAAGTATGGAATTGGAAATTGTATGACCATGAGCTAAAATCGTTTCATGTTTGCATAGACTAGATGAGGATCTTAAATCTCTTCGTTTTATTTCCTTATCCCAGTATTTACATGTTTTATATTAAATATATATATATATATATATATATATATATATATATATATATATATATATATATATATATATATATATATATATATATATATATATATATATATATATATATATATATATATATATATATATATATATTCATGCGGGTTATTGCGGCTTCAGATCATGAGTTCGGGGTTCGAATCCCGCCAGGTGCTATTAAGGACCTGTTTTTCATGTTAAGATTTGGATGAGATGCTACACTTTATTCAGTGCAGTGCCACTCGTGGTTTTCTCGCAAATGTACATGTACAATTAAGAAAATTGAGATATCATAAATTCTTTATTATACAGAGGGAAATTTGTGTCAATGGTGTTTTCGTCTTTATCCTAGACTAAAACAATTAGTCTGTGGAATTTTATAATTACTGTACCTTCATTCTTTTGATTATATTTTTCTGATACTTTCAGTTCCATATCTAGACTTGCTGAATAATGATCTAGATTCTTATTTTTTTGTACACAGTCACGGGGCAGGACTAGCTTTCTCCCTACAATATACTGCCGTGTATGATACTTTTGAAAGCTACGTTAAACCCCATATCACTTCACTTAACTTTCGTTTATTATAGAGTAGCTTTGACGTTTTAAGGATCTTGATAACAGGCTAATGTTTGCACTTAAATGTCAAATAATGCCATGTATAAATCGTAATGCTTGAAGCAAGTAAGGACACGACCAGAGCGTTTAACGGTTGGTTATGAGATCGCTATAAATTCTGAAACTGCTTGGTCATCGTGGGTGACGAATGGAAGCCGTCATTTATGCAAACACTTGATCTGTATTCTAAATCAGGTCCAGATGTACTCGGGGTCGCCCAATGACCTTATTTTATGTCGTGATGTAAATATACCAGTTCATTCATTCGTCAACTCATCCATTAACTTTACTATTCGTACATTCCCCCATCGTCATTTCAAGTTCATATCCATGCATATGCTTTATAAATATGCACTATTATTATAATATCTATGTAATACATGTAAGAAAATAAATTACATCCCCAATCTCAATACGTATACATCCTCTAGAAACATGTCGAGTTGATAATTGGCATATTAACTTTATTGGCCATCATATACATTTCTTTCATGATTGAATTCGACATTGCATTTTCTCTTTCCTGTACATGGCGTATACACACAGAAGTGTATATAAGTACATATTATTGTACAATCTATATGAAACCATAAACAACACATACGTATGTATACGGCACATTATTCCAATTTGTAAATATATGTATGTATATATATGTGTATATAATGTACTTGACTGTTCTCTATGTCACTAATGTGAATTACGAGAAATAAAATTCTGTTCTGTTCTGTTCTGTTCTATTGCAAAATATAATTTGATAACCGAAATCGACATTTCTGTTTCGATTTATTGTCAATGGCTTGTATGCTACCTGCCACGTGTATTGTATAAAAGTACAATTTATTGTAATGTATAATTCAAAAGCCTTTGCGATCTCATGTATCTGGTCCATGCCTGCAGGCCGTTCTTACATAAGCCCTTGCCCCACATTGCGACTGTTGACGTTGTTTCCCTACAACTACCTATATAGTTTGGTGTTCCAGAAACGTGTTGCGAAAGTGGAAATGGTGAAGTGTCATGGCATATTATACAATAAGTATGCATTCCATTACAGATATACATTGATCACGGTGGGATCATAATGATTCCATCGTGTAAACAAACACTAAGCAGTTGGAATTAAATGAGTACTGTTGTTATTTACGAAAGAACATATATTACAAAACAAAACAAAAACAATTAACATTACTCGTAATTTCCGAAGTATATTTCATACTTCATTCACATGCGAATTTAACCGTACATCCGAATTTAATTACATCTTATGCATAACCCTTGATTTGCTAGCTAAGAGTACTGCACGTGGATCCGACTCCAGCAAACATTTCAGAAATTGTTTCAGTTGATTGTTGAACTTCGTGCATTTGTCATAAAGATGCACGGAAGATCCGTTACAGAGCAATCAGCCTGAAGAAAAAGGCGGGTAAAAGTATGCTTTCAAAGCCTTTGTTGTTTATTTATTATAATAGCTTTCAACACACGTTATAGATTGAGATACAGTTATTAAATGTACGTGAATATATCATACTATTTCATAAGTCATTTTTTGAATAGTTTCACTTGGCCGAGATATACAATCAGCCAAAACCACTCGAGCTTATAAATGACTGACATTAATTAACTGAGTGACTTATGAATTCCGCGTTACATAAACTCACCTCTCCAATGTATAAAGTTATTATGTTCTCGTTATATACATTTATTAAACCCGACATAATGAACTTGGTCACACATAAAGTGCGAAGACGTGTGTTACGTGTCATAATTATATTGAAAGAACCCGTGTGTGTTATATATTGTAGTCGTTCATATCGTCCATGTGTTATGAACCATTGTTATTGATGTCGTTCGTGTGTTATACGTGTGAAGAACCGTAGTGTTTGATATCGGTCATGTGTTATAATAAATGTGTGTTATGTAGGCTATCATAATCGTTTATATCTTTCATGCGTGATGCGCGTTAAGAACCGCAATGGTTAATAGAGTCCATGTGGTTTGTATGTTGTGTATTAAAGTGATTCATATCGTGTATGTTTTGAATCGTAGTGGTCAATACCATTAACCATAAATAGTATTAAATGTGAATATAGCTATCTCACTCGATGAGAAAAACACGTTATTACCCATATGATTGAAAATAACCGAGTTAATATTATTGATATGAGCACATGTGCACATATCACGTTTGCCTAGCAACCATTGTTTCGCCGCGATCTCCCGTATTTCGTCGTCTGTGACGTCATAAAACGATTGTTCGTGACGTCACTGTAGCTTGCCGTCGCAAGAGAAGTGGGCCGTTTCCTGGTTTTATTTACGCGAATCAAATGGAATGAAATGGGTAATAAAGAAATTATTACACTCGAAAGTGTGTCTTATGACTTTTACGAAACTCGTGCAAATTTATGTATAACCCTCGCTCTCGCTCGGGAAATACAAAAATTCACACTCGTTTCGTAAAAGTCATATGACACACTTCCTCGGGTGATAATCTCTATCTATGTCATATCAGACTCTATGTCATATCATATTCTATGTCATATCAGACTCTATGTCATATCAGACTCGAAGTCATATCAGATTCTATGTCATATCATACTCTATGTCATATCATACTCTATGTCATATCAGACTCTATGTCATATCAGACTCTAAGCCATATCAGACTATATGTCATATCAGACTCTATGTCATATCAGACTCTAAGCCATATCAGACTCTAAGCCATATCAGACTATATGTCATATCAGACTCTATGTCATATCAGACTATATGTCATATCATACTCTATGTCATATCATACTCTATGTCATATCAGACTCTATGTCATATCAGACTCTATGTCATATCAGATTCTATGTCATATCATACTCTATGTCATATCAGACTCTATTTCAAATCATACTATATGTCATATCAGACTCTATGTCATATCATACTATGTGTCATATCATACTATGTGTCATATCAGACTCTATGTCATATCAGACTCTATGTCATATCATACTATATGTCATATCAGACTCTATGTCATATCATACTATATGTCATATCAGACTTTATGTCATATCAGACTCTATGTCATATCAGACTCTATGTCATATACTCTATGTCATATCGTACTCTATGTCATATCAGACTCTATGTCATATCATACTATGTGTCATATCAGACGCTATGTCATATCAGACTCTATGTCATATCATACTATATGTCATATCAGACTCTATGTCATATCATACTATATGTCATATCAGACTCTATGTCACATCATACTCCATGTCATAGATTGTGTACATGATCTGTTTGATTTACACCTGTTCATGGACATTATTTTTATGTATCGATTTGTAAATCTTTCTTATCATCTGCAATATTTAAATCCGTATTCCTCATTACTATGTTCATGTCATTTTTGGAAATAAATAAAACAAGATTGCAAATTATGTTTATATATGTTAGGTTTTAAACGATTACGAAAACTATATATAATTAATATTGTCAGGAAAAATATGATTTGACTATAATTCAAATGTATGAAATATAACTTAAGATTCGGACTCGCCTACTCTCGTGATTACTAATGAAAATAGAATATTCAAGGCACACCCTGTCAAAATGATAACATTCACTTCATGCAGAACCATGCGTAGTCTTGAAATGCTTATGCTAAGAATGGATTATGAACAGTATATTAATGTTTCAAATGACTTTCTTACACTGGCTGAGGTTACACAAGTCATATCTTCCTAATAACTTCTGTTGCAAGTGGATCGTTTTCTTGGCTAAAAAGTGAGGTTCCTGATTGGTTAAATTGCAATCAGAGGTAGTTATAATGGCAAGTTCTAATGCTATTTTGAGAATCAGAAAGGCTGGGTACACGCTCCTCTTTAAATATGTGATCCTCGATAGATGCTATTTCCATTTGTGATTTTTTAAAAATTATTCACATGTTGATATGTAGGGAAGACAAAATCCGTGACAAAACTGAACAAAATGATTGTTGTACCATTTAAACCAGGCATATTCGAAATACATATGCACATTTTTCAAAAATCTTTCTAATCAAATACAAACACATTTGAAGTAAGTCGTCGGTGTAAGTCAAAGTATAAGACGGGATCTTACTGGAAAGAATGTAGGGAGAAAGATCGTGGTGCGATTTTAGGATTTACCTGGAAGCTAGAAATGTGGTTCACTAGTAACAGAGATGAAGTGGGAAGAAATTGTAACCTCAGTGGGGAGAGAATGAGACTGGTTATAGGATCTTCACAGTTGAAAGTCAAATGTCAGTAAAACGCCCATCAAACATAAGTGTGGACGTGTATGGTGGCTGTAGTGTGGTATGAAAACACATGTTGTCGATCATCACAACCTTATTACTGTACCACAGTATATACTCAGGTATTCTCTGTGTATTCAAGTAAAAGCACATCCAATTTATTAACTTTAACTGGATCCTTATATAAACCTATAAATAGTTCAATATGTAGGATCTTTACTTTTTATTGACTGTTTATAAAAAAAAAGGAAAGCGATCGTCCAATATTGTTTCTAAGTCATTAAAGGTTAAAATGTGTAACCAACGCTGAAAGAGAACATGTTAATTGACCTGTCGTTTGTACTATCTCCACACATCTCTTACACGGTCCTTCGGCTTTTATTTGTTTGACCTCGATAAACTAGCTGTTTTACATTCTGGGGATATTCACTCTCCTATTTACACTTATCTCCCTTTCGATGAAATGCACTAAATCAGACAGAAACTCAACTATTTCTTACATAACTGTTGAAAAGTAATGACAATATTATAAACTTCACAAACTGAAATAAGCTTATTAATTGACATGTAAGTATACATAATATGTAAAATGGTATCTGATTAATAAAATAGTTTTATATAAAGATTTCAGAATAAACACATCGTCATCAGAAATACTTGTTCTGAACTGATTTCCAATTAAAATCACTCAAAATGTTTAAAAGTTATGTTATTATAATATCTATAGTTAAAACAATAATCGAATGTTGATTACGGGTAAATTAGAAGCTTCCTTGAATAGCAGAGAGTATACGATCTTGAAACATTGTGACACTGTATACATACAATTATGCTATATACAAAAAATAGCTCCTTTTTAGCGGGTTCATATTAAATACGTATGTCTTTCCACTCAACCCATTAGTATAGTCACTCCACGGTATGAGCGTATTTTAAGCACGCTTGGAGCGGAGTGATAATACTTCCGTAACGACTAAGTAGATACAAGACAGTCCTCGCGGCTCCCTCGCGACTCACGTCCAGAATGGGCACTTCGTAGTCGGGGATGTTGGGCATGTCGGCGTGTGTAGAGTTGATACTCACACCATCAGGTATAACGTCGATTGTCTTCGTGAACACGTTGTAATGTCTTTCATTAATTAACTTTTCGATTATTTTCGAAGGCAAAGCTCTTCCTGCCAGAACATGAAGCAATATTAGTCCCATGCTGCCAAAGCGGTTTTCAGCACCAACGAATTGGTTCGCAAGTCTTTTATATTCCAATTCGCTTTTGTTAGATTTAGTTTTCATTGACACATTCAGGTAGACTCCAATGTCTACCCGTGCATGCATTGATTGCAGTTGCATACGGTAGGTTTTAATGGCGCTAAACGGGAGGAAAAGGGCAGCGGAAATCCGCTTATTCTGAGAGTCTGAGAACGCTTGAAGAACCCGGATGCTCTTATTCAGAGCATGCGTGTTCTCGCTCGCATAGAAGAAAAGGGGGTGTTGAAGAGATTTAGCGTTCCCACATTCCTTGATGATAGATTTGCTCTTGGCGGGGTTCCTAGTTGGGTTTGCCCTCTCAAAGTCACTGTATGTCTCCCCCACATTATCCCATTGTAACACTTTTTCGTTTCTCTCCTCGAAAACGTTTTCGTAAAATTTGAGTGTCTTCTTGTTCTGAGTGGTAGTGTAATATTTGTTAATATACTCTAATATCGATGTACCAGCAAAGCGTTCAGCAATTACTTTCTCCCGCTTTGAGGATGAGTCAATCTTGAAAACAATATGTTCATCAGCGTGAGTGTTGTTTTCTATCCATTTCGCTATGTCAATGGACGGAACCGATGCGTTGGCCGCTTCACCGGATATCGTCTCGAGGCGCATGCTCACTGTACCGTTCTTGACGTCACACACGGCTGGACTTACGGTCACGTGCGAGTCGTACGCTGCGTAGAGAGGTGCGTACGAAGCATCTGGAAGGAATGAATAGATGACGAACTTTTTGGATGACGGGTAGGTCTCCAGAAACAGATCGATGGTATCCGGAAACGTTCCGCCGCAATTGATGAATATAAACCGCGGAACGTAGTCTCTGAACTGAACACTGAGGTCTTTTCTCCTCGTTTTTGAGCCATCGCTTTTCCCAGTCCCTTCCGTCTCTGCTATGCGCGCAGCTTGCTCCGTGGCAGCGAGTCGATTAAACTTCCTTGGTAGTCGATTAAATGGAGAATCGGTCAAGGACGAGCTCATGTGAGAAAACACAAATCCACAGAATATTCCAACAGCTAAGAAAATAAGAGAACAGGTCAGTTTCTTCCATCTCGCAAAAGCCATCATGGATGGTACGATAGAGCCTCTTCTGCTGAAGGAAACTTGACGAGGTAACGACGCTTTGCGGCCTTCCTCCATTAATGAGTACACATATTCCTGGCGTTATCTTCCAGTGTTTTGCAGAAAGGTATTACAGCTTGGAGCTTCCCATGCGACAGAAGATAAGGAATTCTCTGTTCTCTGTTATTTGATTGCATAAGTGATCGTACTATGAATGTCGCTGTGACATGCTTGTATGGTTTCATACGTGGGTTGAACACACCATGCACTTTGATCGTTAGTTCCATGCAGGTTGACCCTACCCATATGGTGCAGCTCATGGTTAGAAAGAATCCTTCTTATCAATGCGTTTTACATATCTCAAGACGTTGGACATGATAAGTTATTTATTCTAAGAATAGAAATAAATAACTTATCATTTCCAACATCTTGAGATATGTAAGATTGCATGATATATTCTACCAAAACTGGCATTGTCAAAATTTAATATCATCCTCAAGGTTTCTGTGCCACTATTCAAGTATATACTCGTTCCTTATTCCTGAAAAATATTTAACTGAACTACATGATGTAACATTAAGAAGATTCTTTTATAAATTACGATATCATCACTCAGTTTTAATGGTAATGATCTTAGAAAGAAAAATGTACAGGACGAAAATAAACTATGTCATTATTGTAATGGAGGCTATGTAGAAAATGAATTTCATATTTTTATCACCTGTACGTAGTTATTAAGAATCTTTAAGAAACATATATTTAACTATGAGTTCAACTGTGCATAAAGGTTAATTATGATAAATTTCCTGAATTCTAGAAATTCCAAGATCATATTATCTGTGTCAATGTTATTGAAACAGATTTTTTAAATTAGAAAAGTGAATGTATAACATTTTATTTTCACGTGACTGTACAATGTCAAAAAACTGTATAATAGGTCATATGGCCTGAATTATTGGATAAAGCTTCTGCCTGTCTGTCTTTTTACATGGAAAAGAAAGAATTGAATCGCTATATGAATAAAATGATTAAAAAACATTGAATCTGAGAAATCGTGAGAAATCCATTATATTTTCGATCCTAATCTCTGTTCTACTATGGCGAATTTCTCAGCTAGAAATGGTGAGTTCTGATTGATTATAAGGGGCAGGAGAGCACAGTGGTTAGCGCGTTCGGCTTCAGATCAAGAGGTCCGTGGTTCGAAAATTTGTCTGCAGTAGAGAACTGTTCTACACGCAGTAAGGTTTGGGTGCAATGCTACACTGAATTTCAGCGCATTACCACCCATGGTTCGCTAGTTCCAGCCGATGCTCGCATGTTTCACCGCAAAGCATAGCCACATGGCGTTGCGGGCTTTTTCCCTGCCATAATACTAGCAGCCGCGATGCAAGTGAATACTCTTGAAAGCGGCGTTAAACCCCAACTCAACTCACCTCACCTCACCTCGGCTAGATGGTGAGTTCTGATTAGTTGCATTTGAAATTAGTTGTAGAACGAAGCCGTTGTAAAGGTTACATTTGCTAATGACTCGACATAATGCCATTTGTTTAAAACCGAAAGGTAGGTTGAATGTTTTTGCTCGATACAGACTACTTTATTTTGACCATTCTCTTCCCACAAAGGTTACTCCCTTCAGATTTCCGATCCTACCCTCTGTTGTTTTACGCTTGAAATCGGGGGCGGAAAGGGAGTGTCCTGATTGGTTGCAATTGAATCTAGTTGTGCAATCAGCGACGCCGTTGTAAAAGTGACATTTGCCAATGACACGTCATAATGATAAAATAAACGTAAGGCCAACGTTTTCTCGTTTTCCTGTGTTTTCCTCGAAATATGCCATTTGTTATTGTGAAAACTATTGACCATAAACATACTTATAAATAAAGAAGACCAAATCAGAGACAAATACCAAAAATAGTTCAATTGTGTTATTTACATCAGACATATTCTAATGACATATGCTAATGAGCAAGACCCTTCAGAGTAAAATGCCTAGATCTGTGAAGTCACTCGGTCGTCATGGCCAATTTAAGATGAGTTTTCATTGGTTAAGAAGAAGGGATACGGTATGAGATTTCTCTTTCCACCTCTGGGGGACTTTGGTTCTGCTCTCGACTACATTGGACAGATACTATGCCATTGATCTCTACAACAAGTGCAACAGTATGTACATGTATATTCAAAAATCTCCTCCTAAATAACGGCAATACAAAAATACTATAGCTCATTTGAAAGCTGGATAAATGTAGTTTAAACGTATCCCCAAACTTTTCAGTGGTTAATCCATGGTGATGACGTCACTCTATTGTGTTTACAGTGGATTATTTTTAAGAATCTACTGGTCATTGACTAATCCAGTCAGGAGGGGTGTCAGGTTTTGACATTTTCGTAATGGCTCACAATGTAATTTGTTCAAGATTGATGTATTTTGTCTTAGTATATCTGATTAGAATCTTAAAATATCTGATTATTTTTGTAATGTCTGACCCGGGAATAGAACATGTAACCCTTCGACTGTTACGCAGAGCCTTAACCTATTCGGCTACCAGGCCTGCTGGTAATCATTTGATTGTTTGTCAGTAAGATCCCTGTATTCTAAACAAGACTGGTAAAGTGTGAAACGCGTGGGGATCGTGCTGAAACACATGAAATGAAGGAGTTTGGCTGTCAGTCAAATCGCTTTGCGTGGAAGATTTGCGCCATGCACGTGCGTGGAAGAATCCATTTCATAAGGGCCAAAGCTACGTGTACCATATCCGATGAATGGGCACCGAAATTTGTAAATAATATTTTTGTTAGGTTCCATAATTGAAATGAATTGTCTATAATGCTAGATAATCACATATGTATGTTTCGTGACGTCATACATGGATTAAGATGGAGAATGCATTCGGAGCCGTGGATTCGTTAAAAATAATCGAATCCACGAATAATAACGAATCCACGGCTCCTCATGCATTCTCCATTACATAACGAACTACAGCCACTTTAAAAATGAACTTTTTGAAAATAGATTTTTTTTTAGGGCTCGCATTCAAAAGTACATTTAAAGAGAGAGTATCGGGATATACCGGATTCGAGGTGACATCCCAATTTACACATATATGCGTTATTCATACATGATTATAACACATTGCAGTTGAACATAATGCTGACGGTTACATGGTGATGTCTTTATATTTAACAATCTAAAGGCTAGCGAACTTCCATTAAACATAAAAATTATGAGAAGTGAAGCCATTCATCGGTGCTGCTAGTGTGGAAAGCTTCGCTTCGAGACAACAGGGGGTTGATTAACTTATTGATAACTTATTTGTTTTTCTGTGTATATTCTATCAATATATATGATTTATTATTAAATAGTTGTATGAGTGTACAGCGTGTTTCTTATTTCACGTAATGTACAAACACAACATAACGAACACTGCCAATATAGCCTTCACTTTAGTTGACAGATACCCTTTCTGTTGTTTGCAACTGGCACTTATAGAGTTTTAGCAAAAGCTGCTTTTAACCGGGCACTCTGTATACATAAGATCGGGTCGCGGGTTAAACCATCTTTCAGTTATTGGGTCTAGACAACTTTAAACTTGTGTTTTATTCTTAGAACTCTTTAGTATATGCACCTGTTACAAACGGGACTAATATATTCAATAGACTAAATTCTGACATTTTCGGCGGTTAAGAGTGTTATTCACAGGTAGTTTTACATGGAAATGTTGTAGTAGGAGCTAACAATGATAATTGCTATGCGTAGGTTGGTGGCACATTTTCCTGTAAAAATATCCTACCTACGCAGATTTGACGCACATACATTGGTCAACGTGATTTAATCTGACACGGATTTTTGACCTCACATACAATCAACCGCAAAAGAAACGTCACCATACAAAATACAAGATAATTCAATCCACGGGGGATAAACACGACTGGATATACACCGTGTATTCAGGAGCAAACTAAACTAAATTTTAAATGTCAAAGCATCATCTGTTCTGTTCGTATTTCTGAGAAACACACGTTTTATGACGTCCTGTAATGAAAGACGCGTCAACAAATTTAAATCTGAGAAAGTTATTTAAATCGATTCTATTAATCAAATCTGCACACTTTAAGAGTGTTTAACCTAATTACCTAATTAACACTCTGGGCAAAAACCATTTTGAGTGTTCAAGTGTACTTGAAGAGATATACAAATGTACGTATTTTACTCTGATGTACGAAATTGGGGCTAGTTTTTGGTAACAGTCGGTACGTCGGTAACACCATTATAACGTTTGGAATATGTGACCCCAACAACACAATTGATGTACCTTTAAAGATAAGGTTAACCTAATAGATTAGGTTGTTTTTATAAATATACCATGTGCAGTATACAGAAACTGGTTATCAGGTCTGAGATGTTTTCAAAGATAACTGTAACAGAGAATTGACACACCTTTCATCTGAAAGGTTTTGTCCAGATTAACCCTCCGCTCACACAACTACACTTGCACCAATAATGGCTGTTTAGGGCATTGAGTCGTTTATATTTGTTTGACAGCAACTGTCACAGTGTTTATCTGTCCTCGTTGAATAAAGACCCACTGTGAACTTCAATCTACATAAATAAGTGAAATACTGTCAACCTTGTGAACTACTGAATTGCAAAATCTATAACACTGGTGATTCCATTCTGAGTAGCAATTGTATGGAACCAAACTAAGCAAAAGCGAAATATCGTATATTGAATACAATTTATGCTAACAATAACCATCTCAGTTTACAAGTTTAGCATTGTTATATTTAGAATAACAGTATCTGAACGTCGAATCCATAGTTTGATAAGAACCCATCACTTCAGAGAGTGAGGCAGGCAACCCCCCCCCCCCCCCCCCCCCCCCCCCCCCCCCCCCCACCCCCCTCCCTCTAATAGATGCTAGTTACAAGGGAAATGAAACTGCTGAAAATGCAAACTTGTACTAGGTATAGTATTTAGAGAATAACCAACGAGGTACGAGTGATTACGGGAAATATCCATGAGTTTAAATAATGCTCAGCCACGAGCTTTAGCGAGTGGCTCTGAACATTATTTAGACGAGTGGATATTTCCCGTAATCACTCGTACCGAGTTGGTTATTCTATATATTACGCATTATGCATTTAAATTGACCAAATTACGCTTGGTTATTACATTTTCATGCTGGGCGGCCGCTGCGAAGGATCCGTCGCCACAGTAACATTGTGACGTCATAAGATAAATCGTCGCGTCAGACCATTGTTTTATGACGTCATAGTCATTTTTCTCCGGGTAACCGACCAATCAACGTTGAGAATCACTTGAAAGCACATGTGCAAATATCACAAAAATATTCACCTGTGTCTTCTCACCCGTATGGGTAATATTTCTCTTTTACTGCTCGTCGTGATCTTTAGGCAAGTGATGGACGTTTTATTTTGTGTTTATAGAATAATAATATTCATCTTTACTGTCTGCATTCAACTTAGAACCAAAAGCCGCACTTATGAACAAAGATATGAACAACTATATGCAAAGCTTGTTCAAAACTAAAACAAGAACCGTATCATATAGTGCTGAGCAAAGCATATTGTCTTTTCTCTTAAAAGTACTACACCGGTATTATTTTGAAAACATTAAGACGAAATTAAAATTCGTTAATCATATACTAGATGGAAACCGTTCCTATCTTTTAGCTTATCAAACCTATTCCACTGTGAAAACATTATTCTATATAAGCATCTCTATCGGTGGTGTAGATATCATCTCCATATACTGTGTTACTATTTGTTTTACATATACTGGTGCTGACAATGGTGTATTGATTGTCATAATAACACCTCCAGCTGTTGCAGTGATGTGGCTTTACAACTGGAATAACATGACACTGGAGGAAAACAAGCACCTGTTCTTGCTGCAGGCTGTATCATCTTACAGTGCAATATAGGAATACTAAGCTCGAGGAGTTATCATTAACGGGGAAATTATAGCGTCACTCGTATGCGCAAATGGAATGTTGGTTGCTTGTATAGGAGACTACGTGGTTCTTTGTAATTAGGATGTTTACCATTTAATATATGTCATATAATGATATTAACCTATAAGGCGTCATATTTGTGTCATTTTGGCAGTAATTCTTTTCTCACGTAATACAGAACTCCCTTGGGCATTCTATAGAATATCCCTGGGACATTCTATAGAATATCCCTGGCCCTTGGGACTTCGGCCCGCGGTTTCTCCCTCTCCCTCGTGTTTACATTTTCCGCCCAAACCTCGGGGGAGTGTTTTATCTTTTACGTAAAACTCGTTCAGTAATATATAAAGATTATTTTGTATTTTACAGTAAAGTATGGTAATTGACAATTCTGCTTATATAATGAGACCGAATGTCACCAGTAATAGATCCTTGTTTATATCTAATTATGCTATTCCAACTTGTGTAGAATATGGTTCGAAGAGTCTCTATTAGTATGGTGTAAGGGACTCGTCCAAGGCCGTTAGACCGAGGACAATCCCGCGTTTCAAATGAATGGAGGCTTGAGAAACTACTGACTTTAGAAGGCTGAAATCATGTTTACAAACTCCGGAGTCCCAAATAAGGGCCTCACAGGTCATTACCTAAACACCTATTTACATCTACTTCTCCAGTTCCAAAAGGTCTATAGGGAGCTGAAAAGTTATGTGCAGACTCCTTGGCCAATGGGGATTCTAAATTGTAGATTCTTCTTCTCCAGAACGAAAATACCTAGAAAAGTGAAATATTGGGTACAGAGTCCTTGTACAATGGATATTGTAATTTGTAGTTTAATATCGTGAATGTGTGGCCGAAATAAGGGCCTCACAGGTCATTATCTAAAATCCTATTTTCAACTACTTCTCTAGGACGAAAAGGCCCAGTAAGCTGAACAGAATTTGTTGCCAATGGTGATTGTAAACTTTAAATTTGACAACTGCTATCTTACGTGTAGACACCTTTGCCAATGTGGATTATAAATTGTAGATTTGTTAAGTCTCTGACAACTAATATCAATGAGCTACAGAGCAATTGGTTCTATTGTTTTGCATTTGAGCAAAGGAATTGATATCTAGTGGAGGTACCAGCACCCTATGCAGGACAAGAATAAACAATGGCTTTCACAACTTTGTTTAAATGTTATTTAGAGCACATTCACTTTGTACTACCCAAGTTTGAAGGGGAGAGAAGCACTCATAAAATCATACTTCATAAAAAGATTTTAATGACACAACAGTTTGAGTTGTGTATAGTTATGTTACAGTAATGTTATGACCAACTGTTATTGATAAAATATACAACAGAAGCAAAACTGTTTTTCACTATTTATTTCCACTCATATTTCTAATATTGACGACATAAAATTGATCAAATGACAAAAACATTCTGACAAGACTTGTGCAATGACTAGAAAAAAATAAATTCCGATTTATGTAATTCTTACATTCAGTATGAAGAACAGAAATTCATCCTCTTAAAGTTTCACATCACAATTTTCAGTTCGTAAATGCTAGATAAATATTTGTAGAATTGAATCAGTAAAGTTCAATAAATACCACACACAAACACACATAACCCTCTTCAACACAATTAGGATTACACTTGTCTTTCTCCAATACTGAAAACAATCTTTACCATGTTGTAAGCACACCTATTAGAATATACACCCTTTTAACCAGATTACAGATAAAGTTTAAAACACAACAAACATGACCGTAGTTTATCTATTTTCTGGTTCTTTTAATTTTTTCCAAATCTCATTTTAACTTCCAACACAAATTTTTACCTATAAATAAAAATATAACTTTAAATAACTGTGATTTAAATTTAGATTTCTCCCAAATCTATATTGTTCTGAATTTATTTTCCTCCTAAATATTTCTGTGCAATTTCTTGTATACATTTAATCATTCAAGTTTCGATTCATCTCATGTAGTTTGATTGAGATTATTATGAATGTTTAAATGTACCATATCTCCCCAAATGGTTCCTTTCCATTCTGATCCCCAATTGGTGAGAGACATGTTTTCATTTGGCCTGTAAGGGTGACATGGCCCACAGACAGAGCCAGATATTTCCAAAATGGAGTTCACATATTGTAATGGGGGTCACCAGGGGCTCATAAAATTACATGCCAAATTTTCAAAAGGTCTCTGGATCCGCACCTGTGGACAGGGTGGGAAAGGTAGGGGCCATGGGTCATTTTGCACATTGGATGAAAAAGTGGGTCATTAAAATTCGAAATTTTACTATTGTTACAAAAGGGAATGGCCCATTTAAAATTCTGAAAATGACTTAAAGCTCTGAAAATGGCCCATTGTCAAAGGTGTCTTTCCCAATCCCTGTGTGGGCATACATCTTACACCTGGTTCCATACAAGATGATATGTAAAAGAAAACATGTGACCGTCAGCAAACTTATAGTTGTCTATATTGTATGATTACACTTGTGACATTCTGTAATAGTAGATGACAGTTCAGTGTTCAGTGTTCACGAAACAGCAACATTTCTATCTTACAATATGCTAAGAAACAAGAGTTTTGCTTTATAGTGCCTATCCCTTTGGCAGTGTAAGAAATAAGTTTGAAAAGTATCCAGTCAAAAAGTTACACTTTGACAAGTTTAATGTTAAAATAAAATGAAAACATCTGTTACCAGCCCACTAAAGAAACAGGTGTGGGTGGTCAAGCTTATTAAACGGCTCCCCTCTTGTTTGAATTCATAATTTACGGGCTCTAATATGAGAGGGGATAATTCTTCTGTTTCCTGTATCGGATCATGTTGTAAATAAATCATGATTTTTTGGTCACCTATATACATAAAGTTAGATATCTGCCAACCCTTTACCAAAAGGTCTATGTTGGAAACAAATTACATATCAGTATTCAGCCTCATCTATCATCAAGTCCACAGACAAACTTTGATTATTTACATATGTACAAACTTAGTAACCAGAAAATGTGGTAAAGTGAAAACCATAATATTTGATGGTTAACTAAGATTCATAAATACAGAATATACAACAATACTTTCTCTGTATATTAACTCTTTTACGTTGTAATTTTACCACATTTCAAAAGGTTTATGTTGACGAGTTATTGGTTAAGTTTTGTTTAGTTGAAACATACCATATAGTCCAATCTCATTTAAAATAGATCGAACGTAATCATACCTCCTCCTTCAACGATCTGAGCACTACCTAGAACGAAACCTCTGTCGTCAGAATGCTCCACCTGACACAGCGAGCCGCATGCTATCCAGTGGGGTTGCAAGTAGAGCCTCTCGACCTAAGCACTACCTGGCAAAGGTCATGTCAGCTAACCTTCACTGTGAACTTTCACCTTCAATAATTTCAGCCAATCAGAGGCCTTACCAGATATGATATTGTATGTGGTGTTTGGTTTGTCAACTAAAGTCTGTTGCTTTTCTAGCCTCAACACTAATTGACTGAAGAGAAGTTGGGGTGAAGGTCGCCTGACTTGACCTCTGTGGTGCAGTGTTCAGATCAGAAATGCAGCGAGGTACGAGTGTTGCGCTAGATCTGATTTATATGAGATTGTATGAAATCAGATAAACCTATCATGTCAGCTTGACTATTCATAATCAGTGAATTTCAACATAAAACAATATACAGCACTTGGAGATTCATGATATGCATACAGAAATCAATCATATTTGTTTTGGTAAAAACAGTAACATAACAAATTTAAATTTCTGTTTAGAAAAGTCCATCTGAGAAAACACTATCAATTTCAATCAACATGATAATCATAAGATCAATCACATTTTATAATAAAAACATATCCTAAGAAACATTTATTAAATTATGATTGCATTTTTTATTAATCTATTCATTATGTATCTGTTAATTATTAATTATTATAATCATTTGCTCTTGACTCAGAATATTCCAGTATATTTTCATTAACGAGTTTATTAGTTTTTGGGACATTCATCTTTTATCACATATGACCCAATAATTGAATTTTCAGGACTTGATATTTTGGTTAAAACTCATCCAACTTGCATTGCCATCTCTAGATATTGTCTTTGATAACATTTCATTAACGACATCTATTTTCCCTATTTTCCTAAAAGGAGAACAAATTACTGACTCAAAAATCTTAATGTTGCACACTGCATTCATCTCCAGACCACAAATACTGTTACAGGTTCTTAATCAAAGTTAACCCCTAAACATCTCCTCTGGACCTTTGGATCCACCTCTGTTAATGTCAGTCCACTATGCTATGGTACTGACCCACTAGTAATCTCAGTAGGCTGATGTAGAGACAGACAGACAGACAGACAGACAGACAGACAGACAGACGGACAGCTAGTGGAGCTCCTGGTCCATACAGCGTGCGATCGTGTTCAGCTGGATGTTGCTGGTACCCTCGTATATACATCCTGCAACACAATAGTTTGTTCTCAGTAAATTGACTTGAACACTTGAGATTTTTAATGACTGACGGATCATTCTGCGTGACATTCGCTGGAATTAGACTTGTTAACAAAGAGCATAATCAAGTATCAGTTGACTTTGCCCAAAGTTAAAATTGATGAAATTATGGTCTTACGATCTATCTTAGCGTGACTGTGTGCAGTTGACGGTCAGATGGATTTTAATAAATTAACAAATTTCGGATACATTAAAATCTTCATTTTTCATTATTCTAAAGGACTCTTCACATAAGCTCTTACGATAATTGACTATTTGGATTTACATAGTTTATGTATAAATAGTTGCAAGGAAAACGTTAGCTCCTCACCTATCTTGCAGTCTCTGAAGTACTTCTCAATAGGGTAGTCCTTTGTGAAACCCACACCTCCCATCCACTCTACACACTTCGATGTCGTCAGGGTCGCAACCTGTGAAAAATGTTCCCTCAGGATGAAAATCTTTCTAACAAATTTGAAACCTTGTCAAGCTATGTCAAGTAGTAACATTTGATTGATATGAATATTGCACAAGTCAAAGATTATTTGTGATGACTGTTTCTGTAGTCTATATCATCCCTATTAGCCATCTTGGCGAAATATTCGGACCCCTAGCTCACTGCCGGCTTTTGTCTTCAGCACTAATTGACACCGCCAGCCAGTCTAATCAACCTAATCACTATCTTATTAGTAATGATCGGCTGTGAGAAAAACTAAGTCCCCATTCCAAGGTTCCTCTGCCGAGATATATGAATGTACTATTTCCATCACAGACTAACCTGGGATATGCAAGTTAAAGGGACCGTTCTGTCGGCAAAATCCGCCATATTGGATTTTGTGCATTACGTGAAATGAAAACTCGCTATATTTTACCTAATTTTACAACATTTTAATGATAAAAGATATACACTGATAGAAAGTTCACATAGTAACACATAGCATGTCATAAAACTAATGAACAATTTGCTGTTATGCCGTAGCAAACTTGTCCCCACTCACAGCGCCGATGAATGGCTTCAGTTCTCATTTTGCAACAAATGTACGCTTGTCTTTATTAAGTCGTGAAATATAAATTCATCAAAATATTACCTTTATTGATATCACTTAATTTGACTGTGTTATAATCATTTATTAGTAGAATATTTGTGTAAAAGGGGTGATCCTCTCGAATTTCGTTTCCACACAAAATACCCCGATAGAACCCTCCTTTTTTGGTAAAACTAAGAAACACATTGACACAAATAGCTTACCGGTAATACATTATTTGACCGTTTGCTTAGCAAAAGCTTTAATGAAAACATTCTTTCGAGGCATAGTTTGATTATCATTATCAATTTCACTGTAATTTATTACAAGATTAAATCCTCCCCACCTCAGAAGAGAAGTACTTGGCCATTGCCCCCTCTTTTACAACCGGTAGCCCCGCCTCCTTTCGTCGCGCCGCATTGTACACCAACATCCTTGCAGCCTCAATCTGGGTCGCAACGTGTGATATTTGGTGCTGCATTGCCTTTGAATATGAAACGAACATCACAAAATTTAAAAAGCAGAACTCCATGTGTATATAATTTACATTTTTAAAAAGCATACTGCCAATAATATCTACAGATGAAAATAACAATTGATGAAATACTCTCTTCCACCAAATGGCATTGTCAAACAAAAAAATATGACCTGGTCTTAAATCATCTGCCAAACTAAAGTAATAATCAATGCTGAAAGGTTATATCTGTCCCCTTACACATTTCACCACTCGACATTTCTATAAAACACATTTCAACCCCCCTACCCCCATTACAAAATTCTAAATCTAAAAAAAATGTGTTTAGTTTGACTTTAGTTTGTTGCATTCCTGGTTCTCAACCGAACGGAAAATGCACGTAACAAAGGGATTGTACCACAGTACATACCTAGCCGAAGTATAAGGGCACCGTTATACCCCTAAGTACAATATAAGATGGTAAGATTGAGGAACCCACCTGGAAGTCCCAGACCCTGCGACCGAACTGTTTCCTCTCCCGCGTGTACGCTACTGCGTGGTCCAGACAGCCTTGTGACAAGCCCACCATCTGAACAATACACTAGACTGAGTGCTGGTCTCTTATAGTGGCTTATTTGATAGAGGAGTTTGTATGTATTTTAAACAAGAAACAATACACTTTACTGATTATAAATCATCCATAGTAGTTTGGAATTATTGTTACTAACAACCTGTCACAGTCATCATGTGATGGATACATCATATCTAACAGTTTACATGAAAGACCAATAAAATGTATTTCAGATAACAAAGTTCACAGTGTTCTATTCGTATCAAAATATGAGACTGAGATGTTATACTTCTGTGAATTATATCCCCATGAGCAGAATAAGATAACCGTCAGACCTGAGATGCTATGCCAATCCTGCCCTCGTTGAGAACGCCGATAGCGTACTTGTATCCATTGCCAAACTGACCAAGAAGGTTCTTCTCGGGAACCTGCGTCAAACGGCATTTATAATCGATAGTTGAAATAAAATATTTGTTTATACATTAAATTAATCAATGCCTAAGCTGGAAAAGTAGCTATCTCAAAAGTATTCAAAATGTTGCCAGCTCAAGGGTTGATCAAGGGCTGTAATGCCGTACACTAATATAATACTCTATCTCCCATAGAAGGGTGTTTTAATATCAGTTCACTTGAGTGATGACATTTATGATTTTGATTGTCTATGGGTTATCCTTTTCAATTTCAAAATCAAATTCACCAATGATGCGAATGAATTCATTAGGAGATAATATTATCTGCTGTCTTTTATATCTCATTCAATATACTGTTTGACATACAGTTCATACAAAGCAGTATTGTTCCTGAAATGATTCGTACATTTATCTGTTCATAGTTGGTGTTAAAAGGAAGACATTTTATTTTTGAATATCTTCATCATTACATAAAACCTACATAGCTCAGCAGATCCTGGTCCATCAGTGTTTGCATCCGCTACCCTACTACAATACCCTGATTCTCGGAGGCCAATATGGCTACAAATAACCAGCCAATGAAAGAACTTAAATTCAAGTAATATGAGAGGCCTGATGAGCAATCATTGATGTTCATATCACAAAATTTCATTGGCTGACAAATTACATGCTATATAACCAATAAGTAACCATTCTAGAGCAATACGAGAGTTACTGGGCTCAAGGTATCAGGAGATTGTAGTAGCTTCGTGGTACAAATATACTGATGGAGCATGATGAACCTCAGCTGGTCAACTGGGAATAAAACTACAAGCATTATCAACTGTGTACAAACCTTGACGTTCTCGAAGTGTACAGCACATGTTTCTGATGCCCTAATGCCAAGTTTATCCTCCTTCTTTCCGATTGTGATACCTTCGGAGTCTGCGTCCACGATGAAACATGTAATTCCCTTGTAACCCTGGTAGAGTAAATGGAAATTATGTACTTATCAGTTTAACATGTATACATATGAAGGGATGAACTAAGTAAGAAAATGTTGTATTCATGTATAAGAATGTTTTAAACGTTAATCTAGCACGGCTGATCCCAAGATGTTTGCCAGCCACTCCAAGATTATTCACTTTGTTGACAAGTT
The DNA here is from genome assembly GCA_936450465.1 of Gibbula magus. Taxonomy (NCBI): domain Eukaryota; kingdom Metazoa; phylum Mollusca; class Gastropoda; order Trochida; family Trochidae; genus Gibbula; species Gibbula magus. Next base: position 67,479,891 of record OW388303.1, read on the forward strand.
GTCATATATGTAAACTGGCCACTCAGAAAAGTTTTGTGCGACTACACAATTCAACAGTTTGAGTGTTCCCATTGACTATCACCATTCTGTATGGGAGATAAATTCAACACTAAACAATGGTTTTTTTCAGAGGACAGAATACCAAGCATACAAGCTACAGACCAACCAGTCTCCATCACTGGCTTATTTAAACCTTGAAGCATTTCCTTCACCTTCCGTGCTAAGCAAGCAGAGTGCTGAACCTGAAATGTATAGTGGGCTCTGATTTGCTAACACAGAAACCTTAAAGAAATACAGCAAGGCTTGAATTACCAGTAATCAAGACTGGTGCAAGTTATGCCTGCAGGTGAAGTTGGTTACAGAATTGAGCTGAAAGAAGTTACAAGGTCTCACATCTGTAGGTTTAGCATTGGCAAACACCAGGAAGACATCAGCGAAGGAAGAGTTTGAGATCCAGATCTTCTCGCCATTCAGGAGATAATTGCCTCCTTGTTTCACCGCCGATGTCTTCAGAGCAAAGGCATCAGAACCAGACTCGGCCTCCGACAGACAGAAACTCCCCACCTGTATTCGTATATAGAACAGTTTCAAACAGAGTTCAAATGTGCCCTTATGAGTTAAATAGAAACTGAAAGTTCTGTAACAACATCTTATGATATCAACAGAGTTGTTGAAAGAGTGTTTGAATTTGATTATCAAAAGATTGATAATAGTATATACCGGTAGCACTTGTCGTCACCTTTAATAACGAGTATTAGTAACAATATAGAAATAATGTTTAAATATATATGAATTATTTATGAAGCACCGTTTTTTGTGATATTTGTTTTAATTTTGTTTAGCTTCCTGAAGATCCAACATATAAGCAAACTAGACGGAAGACATTGATATATAATGAATAGGCTACAGACATCTATACATGTAGTACTGTTTGAGAATCATTCTAAAGTTGGTGTTAAAAGGAAGCCAAAGATATTTATGGACGATCAACTTCTTGATTCATCAATAGTGATGTGTCAGTGAAGTTTCTTATACCATTATCAAGCATACATCAAGTTAAATGACCTGTTATTATTACTTATGATTGTCCCAAATAACCCACCATGTCAGTAGCAAGTCTGGGCAGGTATTTCTGTTGCTGTTCCTTTGTACCCAACTCTCCGATGAGTCGGTTGATGAGTGTGTTCTGGATGTCGACCAGGACCGCCACAGACGGATCAACCTTTGCAATCTCCTCAATCACCAAGTTGGCCACGAAAAAGGTTGAGTCTGTGCCGCCATACTCCGCAGGGATCTCTATACCCATCAGCTGTAGGTATATCGCAGAGATTTTAATTAACTTTTGCTTTATCTATGGTTGACTGATGACGCTTACTATTAGAACAATTTGTCGGAGTATCACAAACTCGTATATTGTTATTCATTCATTCATTCATTCACTCTCACAATTGGTTAATCAACTTCAGAATCAATGAGCAATTAATTCTGTCTATATTTCCTTCAATGAATAAAATGGATATTTTAGCAACGGCAAGTTGGCAACTACCTACCCCATTTCCAAAGAGCTCTGGCAGCAGTGATCTGTCGAACACTCCACTTTCATCCATCTTCTTGACGAGTGGCTGCATCTTCTCAGCGGCAAATCTGGCAACTAATTTCAGGCAATGAATAAAATAAAATAACTTTCACATTTAATTAGTTTGTGATTTTTATTTTACAATTTCCATGCATCATTCAGTTCAGTTAAATGTTTCTAGAACACTGTTTATCTATATAATAACTTGACCCTTGCTATATAATACTCTTGATTAAGTTAATACCATAAGTAATAATGTATTCATTGTAAAAAGCAGATACAAAAGCATTCAATATTCTTGTTGATTGATGCCAATAACTAACAAAGCATTAAAAGGAGAGTTCTATCAGGGTATTTTTTGTGGAAACGAAATTCAAGAGAATGTTCATGTTTACACATAGATGTTACCAATACATGATTAAAACACAATCAAGTTGAAAGAAACTAATGAAAATAACATTTTGATGACTTAATATTTGACAACTTGTTAACACAAGTGCACAAAAAATAAAAACAACAAGTGTTTGCCACTAACATGGCAATGTCCCCCGCCGGTGACATTGAGTTAGTAAGACACATCATTGGAGCTACTTTGGTTCATGATATATCGTGTTAATAAGAGTTCTAAAAGTGGTCAAAGTGTTGTAGTGACCTTGAAAATAAGGTCAAGGTCACCAAATCAACTGGCGTCTGCGTCATCCTCCAATGTAGACTGACACCAACCAACCGGTCATAATAAATGGTGATAACAAGAGTTAGAAAAGTGCTCAAAGTGTTGCGGTGACCTTGAAAATAGGGTCATGGTCACCAAAATAAACTGGTGTCTGTGTCTTTCCCCAATGTAGGCTGAAAACTAATTTGAAGACTTTGGATGCAATGTTTCATGAGATATCGCCTTAACAAGAGTTCAAAGAGTGGTCAAAGTGTCGTGGTGACCTTGAAAATAAGGCCAAGGTCACCAAAAGTGACTGGTGTCTGCGTCTTCCCACAATGTAGGCAGAAACCAAATTTGAAGACTTTGGATGCAACGCTTCATGAGATATCGCGTAAACAAGAGTTCAAAAAGTGGTCAAAGTGTCGTGGTGACCTTGAAAATAAGGCCATGGTCACCAAAAGTGACTGGTGTCTGCGTCTTCCCACAATGTAGGCAGAAACCAAATTTGAAGACTTTGGATGTAACGCTTCATGAGATATCGCGTAAACAAGAGTTAAAAAAGTGGTCAAAGTGTCGTGGTGACCTTGAAAATAAGACCAAGGTCACCAAAATTGACTGGTGTCTGCGTCTTCCCACAATGTAGGCAGACATGAAATTTGAAGACTTTGGATGCAACGCTTCATAAGATATAAGAAATGTGACGTACGGACGTACGGACGGACGGACGCCGCTGAATACATAGTCCCGTTGCGGCGGGGGACAATGAGAACTGAAGGCTTTCCTCCGAGTGGGGAAACCTTCGCTATGGCATAACAGCAAATTTTTTATTAGTTTTATGACATGTTATGTGTTACTATGTTAATACTCTATCAGTGTATGTCTTATTAAAAAGTTAAATAATTAGGTATAATATAGCATGTTTTCATTTCACGTAATGCAAAAGATCCAAGATGGCGACAGAACTCTCCCTTTAAATCAAAACGTTGAAAAAGAATCTTTCATATTTCAAAGTTATGTCATTGTATACCTGTTTCCTTCATCATACGTTCCTCATCATTGAGGACAGTCAGAGGCAATGCTCGTGTTCCTTCCTCCATAGAAACATTGATGTCCGTAGCAGAGAAGGAACGGGGACGGGAGGCTGTTGAAGCAATCCATTTCCGCTGTGATCGGACTGCTGCGCGACTTGATGACAGGATCTGGAGTGAGTAAGTGAGTTATTGTTTAACGCTGCTTGGACAATTTCGCAGTCATTCGCGTCGAGAAAGTATCTGGACAATTCATATACTTATAAATATTGTGTAAAAACATAACTAGTGATTTTATCAGCATATTATCAGACTCTGTTGTTGCATTTGATTTAACAACACGACACCTTTAGATTATCTGATTTGCCTGTAGACAAGAAATGTTAATAAGACCAAATAAAATAAAGAAACGAAAACAATTAACAAACATAATTTTACATCGTGAGATGTAATTATTCATGTAATGAAAATTATTTCATAATTTGATAACAATCAAAATAGCAAATCAACTTTATGAAGGTCGATGTGAACTTATATTCCTTTGTAATGCCATTCAAATGTGAGTCATCCATAACTTTGTTTTACATTTAAACACAATAAGTGTATTGATGAAAAAAATCGATTCAATGTCATCTCTGCAGTTGGTAATATCTAGAAACACCAAATTATATAACCTTTGTAGCTGCTCTTCCAACGGAGGCGGCCATCTTGGATATCAGAATGGTACTCGCATTCGAGAAAGAGAAGACTCCGCACTCCTTATTCGAACAAATAAGAAAGCGTCTCATTCATGTCCATTACCCTAATGATAATTACCACGCGTTCCTCAACATAAATGGATAGGTTATCATATGTCAAAGATCGTGAGAATGCGTATTTAGGGAAATTAACACCCCAAACATTACCCTCTCCTCCTCCCCCCCCCCCCCCCCCCCCCCCCAATATTCATAATGGACTGTGGACTCCCTCTAATTTTCAGTATAGAAAGTAAGAAGTCAGTCATTTTAAAGGCATAAACAACAACCCTTTGAATGCACTTGTTCTCATTACAAAATCGATGCTGTACAAATGCCATATCAAAAAAGTTATACCAAATTTCAAACCATTACAGCTTGAAATAGTAACATACTACCATATAACAAAAATGATTTCTTTTTCAAGCTGCAATTATGCAAGATTCTATGCCTTTTGGTCATCACTCCATATGCTATTTAAGAATCATAATATTTAAGAACCATGTATGTAATATCATGATATCATAATCTATGTACCATGCAAGAAGCCATAACTGATTGTTGTATGTAAACTTATGAATGATGTATATTTTGAATGTACATGTGAAATGAACATGTGATGCACTACATGGAAATGTACAAAAAATGGAAATAAAAAAAAAATAAAAAAAGAAGTCAGTCATGGTTTGTTCGGGAAAATTGAGGGGTGGGGGGATTATTTTACTATTTTACTAATCATGGGTTTTTAAAAATAATGTGTGAGAGTGACAATGACAAGTGATGCTTACATGAGATGACCCCAATGTTAATATCCATAAATGAAGACAAATTTTAATATATGTAATGTGATTTTACCTATCTTTGGATACAATGAGCAAGTGATTTTCAGATAACTAACAGTTAATCGTATTACTCCTCCCTCCCAAATCATGGTTGATTAATTAATGCACACCATATTTGACTGCTGTAATCGCTTATGGCGTCAAATGCCAAATACAAATTATAAGCGTCAATTTGTACCGAAACATACTTTGGGAGGAAATGGGGCCTGATTTAGAAGTCAGTATTCGGAATAGATGAATGTCGCACAAGAGGGAGTTTTTTTGTGATGCTATAAGGTGACAGATTCGGGACCAAATAATTATGTCGAATTGGAGGGATGTCGGATTTGAGGGAGTCCACTGTATATTCGTTTCAATATATGAAATACAATATTCATGATGAAATGGTGAAATGGTGAAATGTTATATTTGTATTTTTTCACGCTCAGATGATTGGATTATTGGAGGCGATGGCATATGATGGTGCATCAGTCTGATTAAAATCGACGGTATTCCGTGGAATAAAAATGGCAAAATAGTGCATCTACCGGGATACGAACTCATATCAGTCGTAGGTTCCACGCCACAGAACCTGTTCGTATCCCGGTAGATATATTATTTGGCAAATTTTATTCCTCGGAACAAGGTCGATTTTAATCAGACTGGATGGTGCATAAATGACTAACCTATTCATCTCAGGACATGACAGATGTGAAATATTTCTCTTGTGGTAAATGCCATCAGTCAAGGCAGACAACTCTACTTTCGCTCTTCTCAAATAACATGTTTTCGCGAAAGGTGTTGTCAATCGGAAAAACAAGTTTTCTAAATCCCTTTGTCTGTACCAGACTAATTCATTTGACAGGCATGGCTGGGACGAAAGTAGCAGTGGTGAGAATAATATAACAACGACTGTCATTCGAGTTTAAGTGGAAACCTTTGATAGAAAGTCTCTGGAAATTAGAAAGCTGAGAAGAGTATTTTTTTTAATAACGCACACACAAAACTTCACTCGTGACACGCTTTTAAAAACGTCTGTTGTACAAAAGCTTAACTTTGCATAATATTGGCATCTCTACGGAATGGCAACGGGGGTATTTTGGCTCTGAACAGGGTTTTTTTCATTCCCAAAAGAAGTATTTTTAGCACTTTGCAGTTTGCTTCTTTTCGTTTCTAATTGATATTTGGACCAAATGATTAACATAATTTGTTATAATTATGTTCTTTCATTGTTTATCAAACACACAATTTCACATTTTAAATGAATAAAATATTATTTGAATTATGTTTTATTTGAAAAATAGACACAGTACTAGTAGGCTACTTATTTCACCTGTTACACTATGGAATTATTTTGAAAAAATGTTTGGTACAACAGAGATTTTCTTACCAGAGACATCTTATGGTCTTTAATACAAAATATGTTTTGTGTGAAAAATAACTTCATGTTGTGATTTTAAACTGAGAATGAGGTATGTTTTTAAACATTTTGTTCAATTCTAAGTGACAAATAAGTTTTTTTTTAAATAATGATTAAAAATGTCCATTTAGTGATAACATCATTTAGAAATTTTCAAATCTGTGACCATTTATTAATACAAACTTCCATCTAAAACAAATAAAGATTGTATTTAACTGTTCATAAATACATTAGAGAACTTCTCTTCTCTTCTTGCAATAAACTTGCAGATTGTATGTGACAAAATTTGTTTGAAATGCAATGTTAATGGTATAGTTTTTGGAAATTTTTTATGGAAAAATATCTAACAAACTTTCTCAAGTGGGTATTTTTGGCAATTATATGATTATTTTTTTTTAAATACGTGATCGGGGACACGGGTGAAGCGGGTTTAAACATAATAAAGACTAGCATAGTAGACACTGAGCTGGTCTTCTTGACTGGACCTGACCCCGACCTTGAATTGAAATTTGTGTTTATGATAGAAAGCAAGAACAGTGTCTGAAAAGTGCAACCTTTGATATTTAAAAAAATAGAGCCATGGGCTCTGTAGCTCATCAGAGTTTATTTTGTTTGATGATGAAGACAGAAATATGTTGTCTCAATATAATGCACAATCCTTAACCCTGACAAATCTTAGTCTTGAAATTGAGAGAGAGCACTCAGCAAGGTCAACACACATGAGATTATGCAATATTCTGACCCCTTGGCTCTGGTTACAAGCCAGCTGTGTTTTTTGTGTTTTACCGCCAAATTATGTAATAGACTCCTGCTTGCACTAAACACTGGCAGCACTGATCTAACTGTATAAGACTTAAAGAGAACAGGCAATGTGATGAATACAATTTAGAATCACCTTGGCTAAACAATCTCTGCACAAATTTATTGGTTCTAAGCCTTGTCATCCAAACATCTAAACATTCTGAACGCAATATTCCTTCTAGTTTGTTCTGGATGAAAACAGGATTTTAGGTAATGGCCTGTGAGGCCCTTATTTGGGGTCACAGGGTCACCAAATCTACAATTTAGAATCTCCATTGGCTAAAGACTCTTTACACAACATGACAGCCTTCTAGGTCTTTTCATTCTGGAGAAGAAGATGAAAATAATCTTATCTTATCATTTCATCACCAGTCATATGCAGTTCACATATCTCATGTAAAATAAAAGAATTCTTAACTCCTCTTCAATTTAGTCCTTTATGACTTGTCACAATTTTCATTTCATAGGCTATTCAACAGTTCTCATTTCACATTGATTACATCATTTTGACAAACATGTCCACAATGTAGATTGTTATTTCAAGTCGACATACATTTCAAATAAAGTGGTTGAAGTGTCATAAAATATCAGTTCAAAATTCATTTTCAAAGGTTTTTTACGCTGTGGCCCATATTTTGGTTCACACGGTCACCAAATTTACAAGTTAGAATCCCCATTGGCTAAAGAGTTTGCATACACTATTACAGCCTTCTAGGTCTTTTTGTTCCAGAGAAAAAGATGAAAACAGGATTTTAGGTAATGGCCTGTGAGGCCCTTATTTGGGGTCACAGGGTCACCAAATCTACAATTTAGAATCTCCATTGGCTAAAGACTCTTACACAACATGACAGCCTTCTAGGTCTTTTCATTCTGGAGAAGAAGATGAAAATAATCTTATCTTATCATTTCATCACCAGTCATATGCAGTTCACATATCTCATGTAAAATAAAAGAATTCTTAACTCCTCTTCAATTTAGTCCTTTATGACTTGTCACAATTTTCATTTCATAGGCTATTCAACAGTTCTCATTTCACATTGATTACATCAATTTGACAAACATGTCCACAATGTAGATTGTTATTTCAAGTCGACATACATTTCAAATAAAGTGGTTGAAGTGTCATAAAATATCAGTTCAAAATTCATTTTCAAAGGTTTTTTAGGCTGTGGCCCATATTTTGGTTCACACGGTCACCAAATTTACAAGTTAGAATCCCCATTGGCTAAAGAGTTTGCATACACTATTACAGCCTTCTAGGTCTTTTTGTTCCAGAGAAAAAGATGAAAACAGGATTTTAGGTAATGGCCTGTGAGGCCCTTATTTGGGGTCACAGGGTCACCAAATCTACAATTTAGAATCTCCATTGGCTAAAGACTCTTACACAACATGACAGCCTTCTAGGTCTTTTCATTCTGGAGAAGAAGATGAAAATAATCTTATCTTATCATTTCATCACCAGTCATATGCAGTTCACATATCTCATGTAAAATAAAAGAATTCTTAACTCCTCTTCAATTTAGTCCTTTATGACTTGTCACAATTTTCATTTCAAAGGCTATTCAACAGTTCTCATTTCACATTGATTACATCAATTTGACAAACATGTCCACAATGTAGATTGTTATTTCAAGTCGACATACATTTCAAATAAAGTGGTTGAAGTGTCATAAAATATCAGTTCAAAATTCATTTTCAAAGGTTTTTTAGGCTGTGGCCCATATTTTGGTTCACACGGTCACCAAATTTACAAGTTAGAATCCCCATTGGCTAAAGAGTTTGCATACACTATTACAGCCTTCTAGGTCTTTTTGTTCCAGAGAAAAAGATGAAAACAGGATTTTAGGTAATGGCCTGTGAGGCCCTTATTTGGGGTCACAGGGTCACCAAATCTACAATTTAGAATCTCCATTGGCTAAAGACTCTTACACAACATGACAGCCTTCTAGGTCTTTTCATTCTGGAGAAGATGAAAATAATCTTATCTTATCATTTCATCACCAGTCATATGCAGTTCACATATCTCATGTAAAATAAAAGAATTCTTAACTCCTCTTCAATTTAGTCCTTTATGACTTGTCACAATTTTCATTTCAAAGGCTATTCAACAGTTCTCATTTCACATTGATTACATCAATTTGACAAACATGTCCACAATGTAGATTGTTATTTCAAGTCGACATACATTTTAAATAAAGTGGTTGAAGTGTCATAAAATATCAGTTCAAATTCATTTTCAAAGGTTTTTTAGGCTGTGGCCCATATTTTGGTTCACACGGTCACCAAATTTACAAGTTAGAATCCCCATTGGCTAAAGAGTTTGCATACACTATTACAGCCTTCTAGGTCTTTTTGTTCCGGAGAAAAAGATGAAAACAGGATTTTAGGTAATGGCCTGTGAGGCCCTTATTTGGGGTCACAGGGTCACCAAATCTACAATTTAGAATCTCCATTGGCTAAAGACTCTTACACAACATGACAGCCTTCTAGGTCTTTTCATTCTGGAGAAGAAGATGAAAATAATCTTATCTTATCATTTCATCACCAGTCATATGCAGTTCACATATCTCATGTAAAATAAAAGGATTCTTAACTCCTCTTCAATTTAGTCCTTTATGACTTGTCACAATTTTCATTTCATAGGCTATTCAACAGTTCTCATTTCACATTGATTACATCAATTTGACAAACATGTCCACAATGTAGACTGTTATTTCAAGTCGACATAAATTTCAAATAAAGTGGTTGAAGTGTCATAAAATATCAGTTCAAAATTCAATTTCGACAGGTTTTTTAGGCTGTGGCCCATATTTGGGGTCTCAGGGTCACCAAATTTACAAGTTAGAATCCACATTGGCTAAAGAGTTTGCATACAATATTACAGCCTTCTAGGTCTTTTTGTTCCGGAGAAAAAGATGAAAACAGGATTTTAGGTAATGGCCTGTGAGGCCCTTATTTGGGGTCACAGGGTCACCAAATCTACAATTTAGAATCTCCATTGGCTAAAGACTCTTTACACAACATGACAGCCTTCTAGGTCTTTTCATTCTGGAGAAGAAGATGAAAATCATCTTATCTTATCATTTCATCACCAGTCATATGCAGTTCACATATCTCATGTAAAATAAAAGAATTCTTAACTCCTCTTCAATTTAGTCCTTTATGACTTGTCACAATTTTCATTTCATAGGCTATTCAACAGTTCTCATTTCACATTGATTACATCAATTTGACAAACATGTCCACAATGTAGATTGTTATTTCAAGTCGACATACATTTCAAATAAAGTGAAAGAAGTGCACATAAAATATCAGTTCAAAATTCAATTTCGACAGGTTTTTTAGGCTGTGGCCCATATTTGGGGTCTCAGGGTCACCAAATTTACAAGTTAGAATCCCCATTGGCTAAAGAGTTTGCATACAATATTACAGCCTTCTAGGTCTTTTTGTTCCGGAGAAAAAGATGAAAACAGGATTTTAGGTAATGGCCTGTGAGGCCCTTATTTGGGGTCACAGGGTCACCAAATCTACAATTTAGAATCCCCATTGGCCAAGGAGTCTGTACATATAATTTCAGCTCTCTGGAGTCATTGGTTCTGGAGAAGAAGATGAAAATAGCTTTTTAGCTTATGACCCCTGTGGCCCTTATTTGGGGTCACAGGGTCACCAAATCTACAATTTAGAATCCCCATTGGCCAAAGAGTCTGTTCATAAAATTTCAGCTCTCTGGAGTCATTGGTTCTGGAGAAGAAGATGAAAATAGCTTTTAAGGTTATGACCCCTGGGGCCCTTATTTGGGGTCACAGGGTCACCAAATCTACAATATAGAATCCCCATTGACCAAGGAGTCTGTACATAAAATTTCAGCTCTCTAGAGTTATTGGTTCTGGAGAAGAAGTCGAAAAAGTGAAAAGTTTACGGACGGACGGACGCCATCCCATGCCATAAGCCCATCGGGCCTTTCAGGCCTGATGAGCTAAAAATGTAATATAAAAAAAATATATATAATCTTATGATAAGTAGGATTTCCCATGATCAAGAGGATTTGACCTTTATATTTATTACACGCAATATGCTTATGTCCATTTTTTCAACACAATAATCATGTTTACTTCATTGCTGTGATTATTTGGCCGACATTGGCTCCTTGATTGCACGGGATGACCATTGAGTGATGCTATATGATTGGTGTGTGTGCAGGTGCTGTCTGGATGTGGTGTATATGATGGCACTGAGGTCCATGAAGCTTCCGCGTAAGTTTACTTTTATCTGTGTACATGTATTACATAACTTGAGAAGCTTCACTGGAAATATTTTATTCCATGTCTAACAAATTCAAACAAATTTACCAAAAATTTACGCTAATTTAACTGATTAAATGTAAGATATTTTAAATGTAAACATTTTTCGATATCAAGGTTTATCACAACAAAATATTGTTGTCTAGTTTTGCTAAAGTAATGAATTACAAGAATATTTCATTCACTGAGATTAAAGATGTTGACAAATTCATTACAATTTATCTTTCTATGTCATCAAGTGAGGTAGAAAAGTTGTTTACTCTCAATATTGTATAATGGATATTTGTCTCAAGGGTACTGGTTCACCTGAGTCGTAGCGGAGCGGCGGTGTCGATGTTTGCTCCAGATAAGGATCAGATGCATGTCATCAATCACACCTGTGGAGAACCCATGGAGCCCACCAGGTAGGTGCTCTATATGACACATTAGTGTCTACCAGGTAGGTAGCTGACTTGCTGTATATGTCCTAGTGAGTGCTTCCATTGTTGGACTTGTGAAAAACAAGAATATTCCTGAAGGAGAACAAGTTCTTATAGCCAAATTGTTGATGCACTGAAATGCCTCATCTACTGAAGTAAAGAAGTTGACTATCCATAATTTGTTCTCATTTATCACATGAGCTTCTGAAATGCCTATCAAAAAAGAAACTGGCAACTTGGTTTTGGCAAGCGATCCTTTGAACTAATTAGGTTCTCTGATGTGTCATATATTTATTATAAAGGAAATGCCACAAAGCCAGATAGTCTTGTCAGCCATGTTTGTGTCCACAGCTGAAGCGTACCAGTAATTGGTTGGTTGGTAGGCACTCTGGACATGCTTAGACAAATTATAATAATAATTTGGGCATTTATATAATGCGCACTTCAACACTGAATCCATGCTCAAGACGCTCCCTTCATTATTCCCCTGGTCTAACCTGAGCTGCCGTAGTGCTCGAAGGTCACCTCCTCCACATCTTACACCAGGTACCCACTTACTGCTGGGTGAACAGAGGCACCATTGACATGATTGAACAAAGTCACTAACCCAGAGTGACATCGTTAGTATTTCAATTCATACCTCAGTAAATCACCCTTCAAACATTTAGTTACTTCACAAATGAAGCAGGTTACCCACCTATGCATTACCGTCTATTGCAGAACTTACTGATAGCGGGCGACTGAGTAATGCACAGGACCATGTGCCACCTATATAGGATGTTGAAAATTGTTAATTAATTGATTCAGATTATCAATTAAATCAGAATAAGGAGAGATCAGCCTTAACAATTAGACTTTCATTATCTGGCTTTGTGTTAATGATTCTTTACTAGTGATCATCAATATCAAAAATCAATTTCAAATTGTAAAAATAAGTGAAGAATGTAATAGAATATATTTAAGGAATTATCCATGTAGAACTATCATGCTCTACACACGTTGGGAAGACAACTTAATAGAATATTTTCCAGTTTGGTATGAAAGGTAGAGAAGTCACTCAATGAGCTTGTTTTATGCATGGATGATAATATGCTTTGTAAATTGTAATTATACTAATTATTTTCAGTTGTTAATGACATTGTCCTCTTCCTGTACAGGAATGTGCTGGTTGAGTCTGCTCGTATTGCCCGAGGTGATGTCACCGCTCTCTCGGGTCTGCAGGCTCAAAACTTTGATGCAATCATCTTCCCTGGAGGGTTTGGTGCTGCCAAGAATCTGTACGTGTACTGTGAAGTATTTAGGAGCTAGCTTGTTACGCTTGAATAAAGAGAAATAAATTGATAACCTCTTTATTCGTGATTGCAACACTTCATAATCTGTATCATAACATCCCATATCATAGATAAGAATTTGTTATCCATATATTTCTCTTCATTATTATATTATACAACTTCAACTTCTAAACAGCAACTCAAAGAATCTATTGTAACACTGTCCTCATAAATGTGTGTATTTTACCTGACGTTATATGCAATTACTTTACCATTCATATCCTAATAATATCTAAAGCCAACAAAAGATGAACTCCCATGTACTTTACCATTAATAATCCTGATAATATTTTAGGCAAACGATATATTTCTGCTACTTTACCATTTTGACTAAATCCTTGTGCTTTGACATCTGTGATGACATTGTCATTGATTATCCAATTGTCAATATTCTTTATTACAAACATCTGAGGTTCTTGTTCTTGTTTTGTTCTAGAGTAGTTACATTGTTTGCAACACACAATACACCTGTTCACATATTACTGTGTCTCTATCCTGGTGAACCAAACTGAATGGCACTACATAATGAAATCATGCCATGTTAAACAGCTGGATTCGTATCTTCTCTGAGAAGGTCTCGTTCAAACACTGACAGACAATACCAGATGGAAAATGAAATATGACCATCAAGAAGCTTGATATCAGATACCATTTCCATTTGATATGATTGTTCCAGTTCCACGTTTGCGACAGAGGGAACGGAAATGACTGTGGATAAGGATGTGGAGAGAGTCCTGACCGAGTTTCGAGCAGCAGCTAAACCTATTGGGTATGTATTTTGGAAATGATTTTAAGATTTGATTGTGAACAGAGCAAAAGATGTCGAAACTAGATCCTTTGAAGTCCTTTTACCCATCAGAAAGTCATTGTTACTCTGACACTGGACTTGTTCGTGGCATAAAACGAGGTCAAAATCTATTTCCAAAGTAAACTGGTTATGCTGTATTGCCACAGTGCTAGTTATACCCCCGCTACGAAGTAGTCGGGGGTATATAGCGGTCCGTGCGTGCGTCCGTCCGGTTTTTGTTCCGCTCATAATTCTGAAACCAGTTGCTCAAATTTTACGAAACTTGATATGTACAATCACCATGATGTGTACATCTGCCTTTTGTATGTTTCATACCCTCATTTGCATAATTTATGCAAATTTTCTCCGTTTTTCGACTCAGCCATTCACAGTTTTTGTTCCACTCACAACTCAAATACTAATTGTTCAAATTTTACGAAGCTTGATATGTACAATCACCATGTGTACATCTGCCTTTTGTATGTTTCATACCCTCATTTGCATAATTTATGCAAATTTTCTCCGTTTTTCAACTTTGCCATTCACTGTTTTTGTTCCACTCATAACTCAAATACTAATTGTTCAAATGTCTTATAACTTGATACATATAATCATCACGATATGTACATCTGCCTTTTGAATGTTTCATACCCTCATTTGCATAATTAATGCAAATTATCTCCGTTTTCGACATAACCATTCACACTTTTTGTTCCACTCATAACTCTGAAACCCGTTGTTCAAATGTTACGAAACTTGATATGTACAATCACCATGATGTGAACATCTGCCTTTTGTATGTTTCATACCCTCATTTGCATAATTTATGCAAATTTTCTCCGTTTTTCGACTCAGCCATTCACAGTTTTTGTTCCACTCACAACTCAAATACTAATTGTTCAAATTTTACGAAGCTTGATATGTACAATCACCATGTGTACATCTGCCTTTTGTATGTTTCATACCCTCATTTGCATAATTTATGCAAATTTTCTCCGTTTTTCAACTTTGCCATTCACTGTTTTTGTTCCACTCATAACTCAAATACTAATTGTTCAAATGTCTTATAACTTGATACATATAATCATCACGATATGTACATCTGCCTTTTGAATGTTTCATACCCTCATTTGCATAATTAATGCAAATTATCTCCGTTTTCGACATAACCATTCACACTTTTTGTTCCACTCATAACTCTGAAACCCGTTGTTCAAATGTTACGAAACTTGATATGTACAATCACCATGATGTGAACATCTGCCTTTTGTATGTTTCATACCCTCATTTGCATAATTTATGCAAATTTTCTCCGTTTTTCATCTTCGCCATTCACACTTTTTGTTCCACTCATTACTCAGACACTAATTGTTCAAATGTTACGAAACCACTGATGTGTACATCTGTCATTTTTATATTTCATACCCTCATTTGCATATTTAACGCCATTTTTCAATTTTTTCAACTTTTACTTCTAAAACATGCTTACAAGTGTAATACTTACTCTGCTATAATAATACTTATATGGGTCAATTTCAATAAATCTGTAAATTTCGTGTCTAGGCACGTTTTAAAAAAAAAACATAATTGTTCATATATATTTTGGTTAATTATAATTCCGACTTATCAACTCTACCCCATTCACACATTTGTTTCATTAAAATTACATTAGAATATTTTTTGTGGCACTTTGAAGTGTCAAAATTCATTAAAAATGACTGTCCCGTAGACAGGATTGACATTTTTCATGATCAATTTGGATGTGAAATAAACAAAAATTTCCGACTTAATAATGTTATGCGACCATATAATAGCAGTAACAAGGATAATACATAAACAAAATTAAAAAGAAATTGTAAAATTTGCATTTTAAGCAAATTTCCTCTTCATTTGTGCCTGTCCCAAGGATTT
Source organism: Gibbula magus (assembly GCA_936450465.1). Lineage (NCBI taxonomy): Eukaryota > Metazoa > Mollusca > Gastropoda > Trochida > Trochidae > Gibbula > Gibbula magus. The sequence goes on from OW388303.1 coordinate 67,495,675, forward strand.
GTGTCAGTTCTGTTACCATGAACAATTATTTGAAAAAAGGAATGCTCCCTTATTGGTCAAGATAATTCCACTTCCTGTTATGGACCTCCTCCTACCTGTCTTGCAAAGAGACGTCAGCATGGTTTTCCAGTGACAAATTTCACAAAGAACATCACCTTCAAGTAAGTGGTTCACCATATCTATGAATGTTTTAGTCAAATCAGTTACCAAGGTTCTTGATTTTATCAACTGCAAATTCACATATACTGGGGTTCCATAGAAAAGCTAATTGAAGTATCAGACCAGTGCAGCATGGTTTTGCAAAGGATAGGGGGCAGGCATTGTTTAGCAAGTGATAAAGTGGAAAATGTCAACTATGTTACTGTCAGTTCTGTTACTATTTCTACCAGTAACAGAATGGACAAAAGTGGTAACAGTTTTGACATTTTTTGACATTTTATCACTGATTTTTCTTGAAGTAAAGTGAGTCGGGTACTTTTATTCAAAATATGGAAGACATTCAGATTACTTATGAAATTATGTTATGAAAAGTCTTAAAATGTTGATGCATTATAATTTTTCATCGTTTTATTGAAATTTTGTAACAGATTTGACAAATTTGGTAACAGATTTGACATTTGTTTAGATTTTTTGTCTGTATTTTTTCAAAATTTAAATTATCTACTGAGCTTTTCAATTTAAAGCTTGTCCTTTTTTACACAAACTTTTATGATATGACAAATTTTTTAAATATTGATGGATTATCATTGTGCAAATGTTTTTTGAATTTTGGTAACAGATCGGACATATCTGGTAACAGTTATGACATTTTGGTAGCTTTTATCACTGAATATTTCTGAATTGAATTATTTAAAAACATTTTCTCTTTGAACATTTTAGATTGTTTAGTTTGATATCTGATTTTCTGCTTAATAACATCAAAATGATAACATCTTAATGTTTATGGAAATTAGGTAACAGTTTTGACATACTTGGTAACAGATTTGACCTTTTTAAAGTTAATTCGCAAGGTTGTTACTAATTTGACAGTTTTAAGACATCTTCAGTTTGAATTTATAAAAAAAGGTTTCGTTGTCATCTGATTTTGCTGGGACAATTCGGATTGCAAAATCATTTTCATTGTGCATAGTTTAACTGAAAACTGGTAAAAGATTGGACATATTTAGTAACAGTGTTTACTTTTTGAGAGATTTCATACCTCAATTTTGTACATTCTAGTTCATGTGATGTGGACAACTGCACGGCAAGATATGGTCAATAAGCACTTGGTTCCAAACAACTTTGTACCTGCAATCCAAGTGCATCAACCGACTGTAAGCGAGACTAGTACTGATGCACTTGATGGACACTCCATCAACTCCTGATGATACTCACCCACCACCTGAAGTGACACCAGGCACCTCAACTCCTGATGATACTCACCCACCAACTGAAGTGACACCAGTCATCTCAACTCCTGATGATACTCACCCACCAACTGAAGTGATACCAGGCACCTCAACTCCTGATGATACTCACCCACCAACTGAAGTGATATCAGACACCTCAACTCCTGATGATACTCACCCACCAACTGAAGTGATATCAGACACCTCAACTCCTGATGATACTCACCCACCACCTGAAGTGACACCAGCCACCTCAACTCTTGATGATACTCACCCACCAACTGAAGTGACACCAGGCACCTCAACTCTTGATGATACTCACCCACCAACTGAAGTGACACCAGGCACCTCAACTCCTGATGATACTCACCCACCAACTGAAGTGACACCAGGCACCTCAACTCCTGATGATACTCACCCACCAACTGAAGTGACACCAGGCACCTCAACTCCTGATGATACTCACCCACCAACTGAAGTGACACAAGGCACCTCAACTCCTGATGATACTCACCCACCAACTGAAGTGACACCAGGCACCTCAACTCCTGATGATACTCACCCACCACCTGAAGTGACACCAGCCACCTCAACTCTTGATGATACTCACCCACCAACTGAAGTGACACCAGGCACCTCAACTCTTGATGATACTCACCCACCAACTGAAGTGACACCAGGCACCTCAACTCCTGATGATACTCACCCACCAACTGAAGTGACACCAGGCACCTCAACTCTTGATGATACTCACCCACCAACTGAAGTGACACCAGGCACCTCAACTCTTGATGATACTCACCCACCAACTGAAGTGACACAAGGCACCTCAACTCCTGATGATACTCACCCACCAACTGAAGTGACACCAGGCACCTCAACTCCTGATGATACTCACCCACCAACTGAAGTGACACCAGTCATCTCAACTCTTGATGATACTCACCCAATCCTTGCTCAACCTTCTTCGTGGACAATGGATGATCTGAAAAGATCACTACCTACACCAGAGAAACTTATTGATAAGTATGTTCTTGTCCTCTATGGCAATAGAGCATATCCTGGGAGAGTCATTGACTTTGATGAAGAAAAAGACATTTATGTTGACTGTATGTCACATGTGTCCAGGAAGGAAAACTGTTTCTTTTGGCCTCATATGAAGGATAAATTCTGGTATTCATATGATACCCAGCTACTCGCTGTTATTCCTGAACCACATGGAAGCAAAACATCTCGACATAAGGAAGACCACATTATTTGGGACATTGTAGCCCGTTTTGTGAAAGATTTATAAAAGCTGAGCAAAGTTTATCAAAAGTGTTTCTTAGAGTACAATTTGTTTGTTCTATCATGTTCAATGTTACTATTTCATGATATCCTAGCTCATCAGGCTTGGAAGGCTAAGGACAGGAGCTGCCATATTTTGTCTGTCTGAATATTCATCTGTCACTTTGTCTTTGAAACCTGATGAGCTAAAAATCAAATTCACAAGTTTCATCACAATTTACAGCAGGATTTGCTTTATTTGTTTAACTTTTCATAGTATGTGGTAATTGCTCATTATAGATATTGTTTGAGAAAGGTTTTTTGGTTTAACGTCTTGATTCAAGACTTGGTGTTAAAGGGTTTGACATGTTACTAGTTTCTCAAATTGAATATATCTCCTATTCAGATAATTTCTAAATATCCATCAACTTCTAACAAATGTAACAGATCTGACTGAAAATAGATGTCAAAACTGTTACAATCATGTAATAATTGGCTAATGTTTTGTTTAGGAGTAAAGTTGGGAGAACACTTTCGAAGTATTGTTGTTTTGACACTGCAATAACTGTATTCTACTGTATAGTAACAATGATAATCGATGAAAAGTACCTTCTGTCTCATAATGTCAATACTGTTACCAGTTTTGTCAGTTCTGTTACCAACAGAACTTTGAGTTGCTTACAGTTAAAACTGTTACTTCCCTAAGTTTGTAAAAACATAGTTAATGGTGAGGTATTTTCACATAATATAGTCCCAAGGTACCAATAATCATGTCAGATATTATATATGCAGTAGTCAAGTGATTACAATTAAGATTGTCTATTCTGTTACCATTACTGTCAACTATGTTACCATCAATGGCTTTCACTGTTTTCTGAATAAGACTCGAAAAAACAAAGAAAAATATTTCAATTTGAATTTTTTTCTCAAATAATTGTAGAAATACTATGTTCATTTAGATACTTATAGGTAGCTTTTTTATTATAATGCAGATTATAATCAGATATAAAAAGGAATTTATCTCTGTTTATGTACTTTTTTGCCGTTCAGATGAACTCAAATGTTGAATGACATTTTGTTTTAAAAAATAAACTTGTTTGGATCAATTTTCTAATTCATTATATACATGCCTTTCCATAAAGCTGAAATTTTCCAAAAAATATCTTCATTTAAAAAAGAAATATGTCATATAATGTTGGTAACAGAACTGACACGATCACTGCCAATTATCACTTCAACTGTTAATTAAACATTAATTAAGCTAGATTAAGCTTGCATATTTCGCATTTGTGAGCCTGAAGATAAAATCGTTTGAATGTTGCAAATAAAATTCAGAATAAACAACTTCCTTAGTGTTGATTTTATCTCCTCGAAATTTACAGATTTATTGAAATTGACCCATATATAATGGTCTGTTCATACAAAAGTTTAAACATTGATGCCCTTTTGCTATTTTCAAACATTTCTCTTTGACCAATGTTAAAAGCGGGGGTATCATGAGTGAGCTGTGCTCACTAATTCTCTTGTTGCTAGGTTACTACCAGGTTTGCAGGGTACCAGCCTTTGATACTTCTGTAACACCAATGAATTGATTGTATGCAGATACTTGTTATATTAAACACAGATTGTGTTGTATTGCCCAGTGCTGGGGGCTAGGTACTAATGAACTGAGCAACAGTCTTGATATGTATCGCTTACCAATAAAGGGAATGGACTATAAAATGCACACCAAGAATATGCTGTATTCCCTCGGTGGAGGTATATGTTGCTCTGTAAAATCAAAAGCACCTCGTTTTATACCCAGGTTATGATGTATTGCCCCAACGCTGGCGGCACTGGGCACTGATGTGTCGATAACAATCTTTGATATGACAGCGAAAACAGTGACAGCTTGCTCAGCAAACTCAAATACCCCTTGTTTTATACCCAGGTTATGCTGTATTGCCCCAGTGCTGTCTGGCTCTGATGTGTTAGATAATAATCTTTGATATGACAGCGAAGACAGTGACAGCTTGCTCAGCAAACTCAAATACCCCTTGTTTTATACCCAGGTTATGCTGTATTGCCCCAGTGCTGTCTGGCTCTGATGTGTTAGATAATAATCTTTGATATGACAGCGAAGACAGTGACAGCTTGCTCAGCAAACTCAAATACCCCTTGTTTTATACCCAGGTTATGCTGTATTGCCCCAGTGCTGTCTGGCTCTGATGTGTTAGATAATAATCTTTGATATGACAGCGAAGACAGTGACAGCTTGCTCAGCAAACTCAAATACCCCTTGTTTTATACCCAGGTTATGCTGTATTGCCCCAGTGCTGTCTGGCTCTGATGTGTTAGATAATAATCTTTGATATGACAGCGAAGACAGTGACAGCTTGCTCAGCAAACTCAAATACCCCTTGTTTTATACCCAGGTTATGCTGTATTGCCCCAGTGCTGTCTGGCTCTGATGTGTTAGATAATAATCTTTGATATGACAGCGAAGACAGTGACAGCTTGCTCAGCAAACTCAAATACCCCTTGTTTTATACCCAGGTTATGCTGTATCGCCCCAGTGCTGGCGGCCAAGGTACTACCAGGCTGTGAGGTCACTGTTGGATCTGACCAGGAGGAAAACGGCAAATATCCACACGCAGGAACAGCTGGCGCCATTACTGCCATGGGTTCGAAACACGTCAATAAAAAAGTAACTGTATCCTTTTCCAGAATAGTATGGAATCTACTTTCTGATTGGCTGAAATTCACATATTTCATGCAAGGCGTCTTGTTTGGATGGACTTCAGTAGTAAAAATATGTTGATACTTGGCGGGGAAACGTCGAAGAAAGTTCTTTTCCATAAATATTCAAACTGTTGTTTTGAATTGAGAATTAAGATAATGGTTAATCTTGTGATAGTTTCTAGTTCATAAATCCTTTTAAATATAAAATCATGTCTGCCATCATTATGAATAGATACTGGTTAGCAATTGACCAAATCTTTTTCAATTAATTTTTCAATTAATTTTGAAGAATGTTTTATTGCACATGGGCGGAGGGCATATTTGTACAAGTTATAACATACAGTGACCTAAGTAAATATTTTCACATAAGATTTTTTCTCTTAGTAAAAATGACGATGAGGCTATTTCTTACAAATCTATTCATGCTCAAGATTTGTTTTCCCTCAATGATAGCAGGAATGTCTTGTTGACGAGAAAAACAAGATCGTAACAACAGCAGCGTACATGTGTAACACCCACGTACACGAGATCTTTGACGGGATCGGCGCCATGGTGCAGTCTGTTCTTCGACTGATCAAATAAGACGTGAATTCTACTGTGAGTGATGCTGGACTTGTGTTTTCTGTGAAGTGCTATGGATTGTGTAGAGGAATATTGTAATAACAAACTTCCAAGTAAACAAGTGACAATGTATGGCGGACAAATGGTTTCTTCATTAAGAGATGCTGATAAACAAACCCAGAGCAGCAAACTTCAGACAAGAACTTGAATTCATGGTTTTGATATGTGCATTTATTTACATATGATACATACATTATGAGATTGACAAAGATTCTACTGGAGAAGATGAATAAACCATATACTTAAGTGGTTCATTGTTCATTGTTTGAAGTCTTCGTACTCTTATCTCAATGTCCCAACACATACAGGATGGAGCAGTTATCACAGATTTTCTTTGTAGACCGACATGAACATTTACGTTTCAGCTACCCGATGAACTTTGTTTATTTTGGCAATAATCTGGTTTTCTTTCTCTCGAAGTTTTACTGCAACCTCGTTCTGAAACAGAAAATTTTATTGGTTGTATCTCTGTAAGGAGAAGTTTTTCTCACACTGGGGTTGGGTTTTTGTATTTTTCAAGGGAATACTGGTGATATGATGGATTTTAAATTTTTAATTCCTTCAGTCTGAATATATGAGATGATTTCTTCATTGTAACAGATATGGTCTGTTGTTAAAAAAAGGAGGCTATGATTTATACAACAGATCTGCCTCCCCTCCTTTTGGGTTGTGTAGAAATATTGCAATTTTGAGTATTTTCTAATGATTACTAGGTGTACAAAAATAACAATATGCTGTGGTTTGACAACAATAATCATTGTCTGATTTTGTTTACTGGAGTTTACTCTGGAACTATAGAAGTTATAATTTAACTCTGTACTAGTTCAGTACTCCATTACTCCATACAGATATTCATGAAATTAACAATTCTTATTTTTACAAAAGATTTGTACAATTTGCATCCAAAATGATACAAGTAGGCAGCCCTGATACAGACATTTGATAAAGTTTCAACAAGATCAAATAAATGGTTATGTAGAGATAAAGACAAGTATTGTATAATCTACTTAATCATTGCTTCTATAAAGAAAAAAATTGTGTACATTTATGAAACACTGGTTCTTACCTGAAGACCTCCAAGCATCGTCTTGGCAACGCCCTCTATGACCTCGCGGACATCGTCAGCACTGAGCTGAGAGAAGATATTTTCCTCCACCTTCTCATCTATCTCGAGCTCCGGCTGACCTTCTGTTGGCTCTGGCTCCACCGGCTGCGGGGAGAATAGTAATATGATATTTCAATACTTAGTCAAGCACCTGCTTCTTTGATTAGAGAGCCATTCCCTGAAGCAATTATATGGCTTCAATTAATCCTAAAGCATGAGATTACTTTGATCATAGCATATAAAGACTTTGTGGAACCACAACCTGTTCTTATGATAGAGGATGGTAATTTGGAATTTACCAAAAACCACTTTCCTCTGGTGGTATGTGAATGAAATAATTTTGATGAGACAAAATGTTTTGCACAGTCCAGTCCTTGCTAGATTCTGTGTGATCACGACAGTAAAGTCACAATGGATAATTTCCATTGAAAATGAATCCTTAACAGTCCTACCAGGTAGTGTTGGTCTGGCCCTGAACAAGCATTAGGGCTTTGTGTATTATTCCTCCACCAGCAGGTTAACAGTTAATTATCAAAGACTTGAAGCACTCATAGAATTATTCAAAAGCATTTGGATGTTGGTGTGATAACCCAAAACAAATCTTGTTTCTCGCAACATTTCTGGGCTACTTCTTGCCCCTACTTCAGGTCAATCAAATTGAATAAGTTTTGATCCATAAGATTTGTCTTGTGTTTTAAGTCATATTTCATGTTAACACGGTCTTCATATAAGCAGTGGAATAAACTTTTCTCCTTAATGGTACAATTTTTTTTTAAAAAGTTGACACCTCAGAGCAAGATTTCCTTGAGACTTGCATGTATATCATAAAGATGAGTATCAACTTACCTCCGGTGTGGGTGTGGGAGGGGGCGTGGCAATATAGCTGGTGAACTGTTCCTCCGACACACCCTCATCTAGTGGTGGTGGGAACGGAACATCAGCGGCTTGAGCTACCTCTACATCAAGCTGGAACAAGAGCAGGATTATTGATAAGAAGCTGTAGATGCATTGTTAACTCCAATAAGCATTTACAGTTGCGCTAGGAGTTTGATCCAGGATGGAAATGAGCACTCAAAGAAACTGCTGTTCAACATAGAAGAAACAGAAACCATATTTGGAGATTCCAAAGCCCAAACCCAAATATGCTGAAATGTTCTGAATCACATCCATGATCACAATTAGATAGTTGTATGTATATTGGAGGTTTAATGAGAACATTGCAACAACTTGGATAATACTGCATTGGTATTTGGTAAGCATATGAAATGGTATGATTACATATTATTAGTCAGAAAACGGCCCACTTCTCTTGCGACGGCAAGCAACAGTGACATCACGAACAATCGTTTTATGATGTCACAGACGACAAAATACAGGAAGCTGCGGTGAAACAATCGTTGCTAGGCAAACGTGATATGTGCACATGTGCTCATATCAATAATATTTACTCGGTTATTTTCAATCATATGGATAATAATATTAATTATTAAATATTCATAAGAAATCCTTCTGCACATGATAGATGATTCTCATGATTCTCATGACTGTACTGCATCATAGTTTGAGAGAGATTGAGGAACACAAGAGAAGAGATCCTGTACGCTACTTACATCTGTACCAATAATCTCCTCAGCCTGGTTGATGGAGAACATGTACTCGTACAGTTTGTAGTGCTGGAAAAAGCTGGAACACAGGAGAAATATTTAGCTAAAGTGTGTAAAAGACTTTGGTCTAATTCTAATATAAATCTTAATCTTTCCATGGGGCTATTAGGAGTGTACAAAAATGATGAAGGTTAGTATGATACCATAAATTGGAATCCAAGATATCATGCTCTGGTTTGACAACAATTATCATTGTCTGGGTTTGTTTACTGCTTCTCTTGCGAGTCATCCAAATTTAAATGAAAATTTTTCAAAGGGGGATTCAAACCCCCTCTCATGAGACATCCACCCACATGAAGTGAACAATCTTATATTGCTGACTACCTGGAGTACATGTAGTTGGTGATATCACGGGCCTGTTTGAGATCGAAGAACTCCAGTCCCCCATACTGCATCTCTTCCTTGTTCTCTGCTGCGATCCCAACCAGCATCTTCTTCATCTCCTTCAAGTTGTCAACCAGCGACAGGTGCTTCTCTGTAGGACATTGACCAGCATTAAGAATTGGTCATTTTATAAGGTCACAGTGAGATTCTTTTCGGCTTAATAGATTATTTCACTTCATCGTAGTATTAGTAGTATTATTGGAGGAAGAATTATCACTGCGTGTGGAAAACAGTTACAGTGAAAACCATTTTTCTACGCTTAATTATAATGTCGCACTGCACCAAGAACCACTAAACTCGGATGCTTGTCTGCCAGGTAAGATGAGTAATACTGCTTTTCAAGAGAATTTCACTTATATACCACGGCGGCAAGTATTAATGCAGGGGGGGCGCCTGCAACACCATGGTGGCTATGCATTATATTGAAACCTGTGAGCATCGTTTTGAAGTAGCGAACCATGGACGGCACTGCGCTATAACCTTCCTGCATCAAGAAAAGTTTTCTACAGCAAAGTTGACAAGCCCCTGGTGGGATTCAAATCTTGGATGTCTTGATCTGAGGCCTAATTTAACCACTGCACTATCCCAACTAGGGCTGAGTATCATGGGAAATCTCACGATACGATATGCATCACGATACAGACAGGCGATACAGAATGTATCACGATACATTGTTTAAAGTATAATTTCATGCATATTTTGTGAAATTTTCAAGATTGTGGAAATTTTGTGTAACGAGATGATCAAAAATCAAACATTAAAACAGTTTTTTTTTTCTAAAAACAGTTATTTATAAATCAGATTGCTTCATGCATACTGTAGTTACTGTTACTGCACAACACTAGCTGGTTTTATAGTGTTCACTTAGTTTTTCTTTTCATTTTTAAGTAAGTGAAATATATTTTTAGTGTATCACGATACAGGAATCTCACGATACAGGAATCACGATTTCCCAAGCTACAATTGTATCGTAGGTATCGATGAATCGTTACAGCCCTAATCCCAACCCAGACAGTTTCTATTACTGTGCTAATATTACTCTGTGTATGTAGTAGTCAACCTCATCTTTTAGTTAATGTTACCTTGCTCAACCTCATCTCTTAGTTAATGTTACCTTGCTCAACCTCATCTTTTAGTTAATGTTACCTTGCTCAACCTCATCTTTTAGTTAATGTTACCTTGCTCAACCTCATCTCTTAGTTAATGTTACCTTGCTCAACCTCATCTTTTAGTTAATGTTACCTTGCTCAACCTCATCTCTTAGTTAATGTTACCTTGCTCAACCTCATCTCTTAGTTAATGTTACCTTGCTCAACCTCATCTCTTAGTTAATGTTACCTTGCTCAACCTCATCTCTTAGTTAATGTTACCTTGCTATGTTTGACATGAAGTAAATCAAAGGAAATTCCAACTTAATACAGGATCTTAACCACAGATCATTTGGTCATTAGTTGGTTGTGCTACCTCACCCAATAGGTAGTTAGTTGGTTGTGCTATCCTGACCAATATAAGAGGAAAGACAGCTATCATGTCATATGTTGTTGACTCGAAAAATTTTCCTCATAACAAAAATACACAATTTCAGATTTATAATTACAAGCAAATTGAAGCAATGTACCTTTGACATTTTCAAAGAGTGTGTGTATGAGTGTGAAAAATCCAGAGAGTTGTTGAAGAGAGAAACTTCTTTCTTTCCCCCACCAAACAGCAGCTGTGTAGAAGTCCAGAATTGACGCTTCTCTGAGATCTGTGGGGTTGGTCTCCAGCTTGAAGATATCACAGAGTTTCCTGGATAAGAAAATATTTATCATAGCACACAATCTTTCATTTCTATCTTGATTGTGAACAATCTTGACATATGCTTGAATGATAATAATGGAATGAGATGATCATGATAGATAAACATTAGGTACTGTATTTCCTCGAATACAACCCTGGGGTTCTATTTCGCTCAGACCCTCCTTACCCCCTGGGTTTTATTTGAGGTCACGGTTGTGTTTGAAGAAATATGGTAGGCCTTAAATTCATATTTGAGAGCCGGGTTCTAGACACAACACTCCATGACCCCCGGGGTGTAATCGAGGCTCAGGTTGTATTTGTGGAGATATGGTACAAAGGTTTGTTACACAATGCATCGTGAATGACAGAAAGTAGTCTCATAATATATTACATAATAACATCACTTCTATGTCAGACAGACAATTATTTTATGTCAGTCTCACCATGTACGTTAAATGTTAAAAACATATAGGCCCAAACATTAGAATAAAAAACAGAGCAAGCAAATCATTTAGTGTTATGAGAGACTATAGAAGTTATTAAACATGTAAGTGGAAAATGTACCGCATTTCCTTAAATACACACCGGGCGTCTATTTTTTTCAAACGGTCTGCACCATAGGCGTCTATTTAGGCAGGCGTCTATTTCGCAATAAGGCTTGTAGAGACAGACGACTAAGGTAGGGAGCAGCAATAGAAGAAGTTAAATTCGGTTTACCCGGCGTTTAATTAAGGCAGGCTTTTATTTTTTTCAGAAAGCCCTGTGCATAGGCGTCTATTCGAGGCAGGCGTGTAATTAAGGAAATACGGTATGTCTGAATCTAGTTACTAGAAACTTACATCTGAATATGTTCAACGCTGAGTGCCTGTAGTTCTTTTGTTTGATCTGCTGTGAGTACTTTGAATGCCAAGGCACCTTCCCTCTCATCAACTTCATCCTAAATATGAAGTAAATCTTTTTAAATACATGATTGGAAATTAATTTGGGGAGCAATCAAAACGTATATATTGATCATGATGTCAACTATGTAGGCCTTGTATCAATCGGTCTTATATAATCTTATTGGGAAATTGGTTGATATATTTATATCAACTAGTACAGTAGGCTTGCAACATAATTAGCCTATATTATCTAATATCAGTAACCTGTAATTGATTGGATTTCGACAGATTATGTTACATTCACATTTAGTTCCATCTTTAAGATATATAAACACATTCTTTTACTTACAAAGTGGTATTTCTATTATACTAGTTCATTTTTATATCTGTCAAAATTATTTGTTTACATTTTTGTCGATGAACATGGGTAATAAAATTGAGGAAACTATTATTCAATCCAGAACAAATTACACAAAGTTTATACCACATTGACTTTTCTCTTTGAACCTTTCACGTCGACCTTCGTTGGTGATCCGGGGGCTAAAAGAGCCGCTTTACTAGACTTTGAAGATATTCGAGATTGGCTTCTAGCCGCCATATTTAGTCGCTATGACAATCACAGAACAAATGAACCATTAGGCAAACGAGAGTGCTCAAAGGGCGACAACTGCGACTTACCTTTTTGTTCCGTCTACGGCCAGCCTAAAACAAATTAAACCGTGCAATGTGTATTAGTTTTTAACTGCACACCATCCAATTTCAACCAAAACAAATGTTTATTTACCAAAAAAGTAAAACTTAGCTAACATTATTTATTTTATCACATTTGGCATATATATAGAATAATTAAATATTGACAAAACATCTTTATATGATTTTCTACAGAGAACCCCCCATATAAACACAATATGATAACACTTAACTTATATTTGGACTAAAATTATTGTTTTACATTTTACTCGCTCGTACAAATATTCGTCCAAGAAAAGGGAGATATAAGGGGTTTTTGTTACCGTTTCTTACTTTCCTATTTTGTTTAATAATATCGTACTTTCATTCATTAAGAAATATGTCAATTAAAATATTTCTATTTAAAATATTTACAACCATGTATCGTGTTTGAAAATGGTTCCCATAAGTTTGATATAATTGGGGGAAAGATCCGTAACCCTGAATATTAAATAGGATAGGCTTGACGGCCGTTCTCGTACAATTAGACTGTTTAGATTTTACATCGATTTTACTAATCAAATGGAGAATATGGGAGTTTTAGATATTTCCCATACACGTTCAACCACTGCGTCAATATCACGACTTTGATATAAGAGTTATTGCTGGTCACGTGATGTTAATTATCAACATGTCAATAACTGGTAATACCCTAGAGTGACATACAGGCACGGGCCGTGCATATTAGTCAATGACATTGCATTATCGGCTATCGCTAGAAATCTATATTGAATGAAAGGAAAATCCACTTTAAGAAACTAGAAAGGCGTGTTGGAAAGAAACCGTATTGAGTGTTTGATAGTATCGGTGCCAGATAGCCTGAAGATTTACGCCTGGTCGTTTGTTGGGTGGTAAACATAATATCAGTGTTTGATTTTATGAAACCAACACAGTTGTTCGCTTTTTGTAAAAAGTATTCTTATTTTTATTGCATTAAAGTTGATCACATTACTTCTGCAGAAATAGATCAATAAGACACACGACTATAAATACATGCATATATATTCGTTTATCAAGTTCTATGAATAACGATATGTGTAAATGCACCACCCCGTTGGTTAGGAGTAGGTATTATTTTACTATTATTTAAATAGGTCTTTGAAGGGCATTTAGTGTGATATACACGTGTATAGGAAGATTATTTTGGATAACAACTTCTTTAATGTGAATAAATGTGAATATTAAAATAGACTTACATCGGCTAGACTCTTCAAGTGAAGGATATATTTTATTCAATTATGATATACATTGAGTTTTCGTCTATGGTTTTCATAGAGTACTTCACCAATATTTCCCAAACACACCTCTGTTATTTTACCTTTCAATGTGAATGTCTGCACACACAGTGAGCCATGGTAATTGTTTCACAAGTAACCACTGTATCATCGGTCAGTATAAATATATATATGTATATTCGAATTGTGTTTTACTTGTTTTATTGAGTATTGTGTAAGTCCAAAATACTCTGTTGGTAAAATAAATGAGAAAGTGGTAATTAGTTTGGTGGCGAATAGTCTTTGTCAATCATAACGCCATTCATTCTGTAATAAACTTATAAGCTGGAAGACATTTAGCTTCAGTTAGCAACCTGTTTAGTTACCTCCTTCACTGCTAGTTTCTAAATACACGAGAACATATATTATTTCACTTCCTGACAAGTGCATGGAAACACTTTAATGTGAACTGTTGTTTAAAGCCAACACAGAGGGACAATATCAACTGTGACAATGGTTGTCCAAAATAGCGTTCAATAATAAACGCAAAACAGGTCAAAATGTTTAAAACTAGCCAGTCTAATCAGTATAAGCATTGGTCTCGGGCAGTTAATTGAAAACCAAAGTGGAATGTGTTTTTCAAGTTCGATGTAAAGTTTTCCAGAATGACGCATGCAATTTCTACGTGTGATAGTTGAAAGCCGAACAGGGATATATTTTCCAAGTTTAACACAAACTTTTCAAGAATAACGTATACCATTTCTCCTTACAGTTTTAAATGGGAAAGGAACATAATTGCCAGATACAATGGTGTGTTAAACCAGAAACATGTACATCCGAGATTGTGATGGTTTAAAACCAGCGTGAATTGTGTTTGACTACGGACTTAAATTACAATTTAAGTCCGTGGTTTGACAAAATAAAGTTATCAATAATAAACGTATAATTCTCATTTTGTAACAGTCTGAAACCGAAGTGATATAATTCAAAAGTGTTTGTCAAATCCAACACAAAGTGATCAACAAGTGTATTACAGTTTAACAGTGAAATGTGTCTGTATAACAACAGACTACATACGAGAAGTCAAACATGCAAGGAGGCTATTTACCATTACGTTGTCGGCCGAGTGCTCGTTTCCAAGTGGTAGGTCTTAAATGTACATGTCAGGATATTCAACTGGCGCTGTATAAGTCGATCCACTTACATAAAACTTATAATCTGCAGGTAATGGTTTAGAGTTTATGCACGAACAGTTTTCAGCCATTATCTTACTGGTGGCTCTTGTAACCAGATACAGATGTGAACGATAACATTAACACGTAGTCTTCCGCAAGGGTAGATCCACGAACAGTTTTACTCTTGTATATCAGCTTGTTGAAAAACATTTCTAACCAAAAGCCAACAAAAGGAAAGGTGCAATCTGACAATGACATATATTGCCGTAATGTTATAATTAATATAAATAATTCTATCTATTTGAAGTAGGTAAAAGTAATGAAAGAAATTTGACATACCTTTCCTCTTGGTCGAGACATTACCAGTGTTTTAGGTTGCCCGTACACTCCTCCCTAATTAAAGGGGAACACGGGGGGATTACTAGCGTTCCACTGACTGCACCGACTCGATATAGCCCTTGGTTTATCTCTGTGTGGCCACCTCATGGATTATCTAGATTCTGACTGCACGTCACGTGACACCATGGCGATCACTGGATATTAGAATGGTATACACATGATAGTCAACAGTGGACTATGAGTTATAATAGATGCCCCACTTTGATTGTATACATTCACGTGTATCTACTGCCTATCTGCCATATTTCAATACGCGGAGTGTGAATGGCAACATAAGGGAATTAGCATTGCTTTTGTGACCTCTCCGCTCAAATGAAACACTCTGCTTGGCACTAAATACGTACCAATGCATTACTGGAACTGACTTTGTTACTTTTGACGACGGTGTAGAATTTATTCTTACGGTCACAGTCACTGATCTGATAGATATCGCATTTTTACGGTTGTCAATAATCACATATCATATCGATGAGCTTATTGAACATGTCCTGTCGAAACCAACATTACTTATTTACAAAGGTTATATGAAAATAAAATAATATATGTCCAAATACAATTGTATTCATCATGATGAGAGTTAAGAGTTGAGGATAAAAATTAAAACTAAATGCTTTACATATAATAAATAAACAAGAAGATTATAAAATTGCAATATCGACTTGCTTGCCATCCTCTCTGCTTGAAACTTTTGTTAAAATTGAAATGAAAACAAGCAACGGAAACATTTACCTATTCAAACATGTTTCTACATTGAAGAAAATTTTGATTTCAACGCGCTCATAACATTATCATTCTTAATATATAAATGAAAGACATTAAGATTATTACAAATGTAAAATTATTTTATGCAGATATTAACATATGCTGTGAAATTGAAATTATATTTCAATTTAAACAGTGGACAAGAATGCCTGTATATTGAAAATGACCTCTTCTGTTCTGTTTTCGTGAATTGCAAACAAGCAGAAACTGAACAATATAAATGTACCTTATAGATTAACATTAAACTAAAACGTAATGCTAGTATTCAATAGTATCAGATCAACAAACAGAGCCCTGCCTACAATTTTTTAACCTACCCTGTCTGCAGACGACCCGGCGTTTGTGTGGACAATTGTGACGTCACAGAGAGAGCAAGTCGAGTTCGGTGACGTAAAACACATGTGGGTGTGAGCACCCGTAAATAATTCAGTTTGACTATTATAATAATTATTGTTAGGTTAGTTATTCTACATAATTGTCAACCATGTGAAATGCTTATCATGGCAGATGTTAATATTTTATTTACTACTGATCATCAAAATTACATAAAAATTAAGTCAAGCAATGAACTGTAAAGACAAGTGTAGCTATATTTCAAAATGGAAAATAATTTGAATAATTCATAATGGAGGCACAATTATGCAACAATTGTTCATACATTGACACCCAAAAAACATCAACAAAAACAATACTTGTGTCCACAAACTTGTACCTACCTCCGTATAATCGTTCATTTCAGACAGTCTTTTCAAGATCGTATCATATGGTTAACACAATCTCATTAAAATCAAATCGTTGATTCGTTCTGTTTTTTATCTGACTGCCGACTGGTCACTCATCTACGTAGATGAGTGATAATAAATGTAGCCAAATAAAATATAGAGAACGAATCAACGATTTGATTTTAATGAGATCGATGGTTAGAATTGGTTTCATTTCTGTATCACCCGGTACGAGGGACTTACAACGTTGTAAGTCCCTCCAGGAGGGTTTACAGAGACAATTGTAAACCCTGTTTCGAGGAATTACAATGATTGTACGCCCTGAAATGTTTCCTAAGAGGATGATGTGAAAAAATTTATCTGAAGAAACTATTTTAGACTGATTTTGAAAAAATTCTCAAATATATAGTACAATATGAACAGCACGTTTCAAACCGGTAACCAGTAAGACCTGTAATTCGTGAGCTAACGATTTAGTCTATTGCGCCACGAAGGCAGATGGAAGACAACGGTATTTAGTCACTTATATAGAATACGTTACCGTAACCAGGATTTCAGACGCCTTCAGGAATTTTACGAGCGACTCTTATATTTTCCAGGTATCTTCGATCTTCTTTTAAACTTAAAAATAGAGCCACTGGCTCTGAAGCTCAACAGGAATCATGTTATTAATTATCTCTAAGGAAAAGATTAAGATATCACATACTAAGTCATTGCCCAGTCATCAAATTTAAAAGTTATTATCAAAATTGGTTACACATTAATCCATATTCATTATAAATAATGTAGACCTTTGCAGTTTTTTGTTTTACTTCTTATTTTTATTCTGGAATTATCAACATTTATTACATAATGAAAAAGAGCCCCTATTTGTTTCTAAAAATCCTGTTTCTCATAGGCTCATAGTTTCATAGGCTCCTTTTCAATATTTAATTAATAAATTCTATTGAGCATCTGAGTGTAAGACTAAATCAGTAACACAGCAGAGAAGTAACCTGAAACCTCCGTGTATTAGCTGCTGTTTGCATCTCTGCCAGGGAGTGGTCACTTCCCAGGTCAACACCTGCAATTACACAACATGCAGACCCTGGACTCACAGCCAGTAAATTATATATTTTAAATTGTGTTTTCCCCATCTTTATTTATTTTTCTTTATTGGAAAAGAAGATATGGTATCACAATCTCATGTAGCTAGTTTAATAGTCTTATCTAACTTCATCACCAGTCATATTTAGTTCACATATCTAATGTAAAATAAAACATTTCTTAACCCTTTTTAAAAAAAATTCCTATGCATCCTGTCAAAATATTCAGTTCACAGGCTATTCAATAGTTCTAATTTCACATTGATTACATCAAACATGTCCATAATGTAGTATTACTCTTAAGCTGACATATGAAGTGCACATAAAATCTCATTATCTTCACAGCTCATTAAAACAGCTGTTTTAAGTGGTTACCCCTGTGATCCATATTTGGGGTCACAAGATCACCAAATCTACAATTTAGAATCCCCATTGGCCAAAGAGTCTGTACATAACATTTCAGCTTTCTAGAGCTTTTGGGACTGGAGAAAAAGATGAATAATGTTTTTTTTAGGTTGTGACCCCTGTGGCCCTTATTTGGGGTCACAGGGTTACCAACTCTACAATTTAGAATCCCTGTCAGTCAAGGAGTCTGTTCATAAAATTTCAGCTCTCTATGTTCATTGGGACTGGAGAAAAAGATGAAAATAGCTGTTTAGGTAATGACCCCTGTGGCCCTTATTTGGGGTCACAGTGTCACTAAATCTACAATTTAGAATCCCCATTGGCCAAGGAGTCTGTACATCAAATTTCAGCACTCTGGAGTCATTGGTTCCGGAGAAGATGAAAATAGCTTTTTAGGTTT
The DNA here is from genome assembly GCA_936450465.1 of Gibbula magus. NCBI lineage: Eukaryota > Metazoa > Mollusca > Gastropoda > Trochida > Trochidae > Gibbula > Gibbula magus. Next base: position 67,514,375 of record OW388303.1, read on the forward strand.
TGACCCCTGGGGCCCTTATTTGGGGTCACAGGGTCACCAAATCTACAATTTAGAATCCCCATTGGCCAAAGAGTCTGTACATAAAATTTCAGCTCTATGGAGTCATTGGTTCTGGAGAAGAAGTCGAAAAAGTTAAAAGTTTACGGATGGACGGACGCCATCCCATGCCATAAGCCCATCAGGCCTTTAATCCATCACTGTTGTTTCCTTTAAATGACCCCCCTTTGAAGAGCACATAAAATCTCAAGATAAAAATAGCTTTTCAGGTCATGACCTCTGTGACCTATATATGGGGCCGCAGGATCATGAAATATACAATTTAGAATCTTCTTTGGCCAAGGAGTCTGCACACAACTTTTTAGCTCTCTAGGTCTTTTGGAACTGGAGAAGATGAAAATAGATTTTAAGGTGGTGACCCCTGTGTCCCCTTTCAGGCCTGATGAGCTAAAATAGGTTTTTAAAGTTGTGACACCTGTGACCCTATTTGGGGTCACAGAGTCACCCAATTTTACAATTTAGAATCCCCATTGGCCAATGTGTCTGCACACAAAATTGTTGTTCTGGAGAAGAAGACGAAAATGCGAAAAGTTTACAGACGGACGGACGCCGGACACCATGCCATGCCATAAGCCTATCGGGCCTTTCAGGGCAGATGAGCTAAAAATGGTTGATAATATAGATAAACCATGATGCCGAGGATAAGGTTGTAGACCCTGATAGTGAGGAAAAACCCTTGGATGCTTCATATCTTTGCGTTTTTCTATCTTTATATGATTTGTAACTGTATGATAGTGGATTTTTTAAAACTCAGAAATGTTTTTTCTTCAAATGATTCATGTTTTTCAAACTCTTTAAAGAGAAAATTCTGTAAAGCAGCAGGTGCACGTGTGGTGTATTGTCAAATGTTACTGTTCAGGAACGATCGTAACTGAATCTATGGTGAAGCACCCATAAAATATGAGTAAAAGTAGAGTATATATATATGTATAAATGATATTTTTACCATATACAATGTATATAAATATGTTTTGGCTTGTAGAATGACATGTAATGGTATGAAGTCCATTTTTGAAGAGCGTTTAGTCGAGTATCCTGGGAAGTTTGTAATAGAAATTTTAAATCCTTTCTTTAATATGTCTTGAAAGACATGGATAAATACAGGGGGGTGTTTTTGGAGCTATTTAAACAAATTCTGTACTATTCGACTGTTCTAATGAAATAAACATTTTCCCATTATCATCCATCTCTTATTATGAGAGATCAGAGATTAATTATGAGAGATTTAATTGTAATTTTCACATTGTATCTTCACTTTTCAACTCTTTTACAACTGTGCTCAAACATGGGAGAATGGAATAAAATGTAAACAATTACCACATGAAGAAGAAGGACAAAATAAATGCAAAACATGTTTTATTCAAGGATAAGAAACTAAGAAAGTTTGGCACAGGCAAATCATTTGAAAACAAAGTACTCACTACATATAATTTTACTTATTTAATATAAAACACCTGCATTTCACAAGATGCATACATTCTTCTGTTTACACAACATGCCACAGTGATTCACATGTCAGGCAATAATCAAGCAGTCAACGAAATGTGAAGCATTAACCCTTGAGCTGTCATTAAGAGCACTATCATCCCTGGTGCAGGGCTTCAGGAGTCTTAGTTCAAGTAATGTTCTTTCACAAGAAAACCTCCATGGCAGTTGTTCCTCATTTGTCGTACACCAGCAAAAATCAGATATTATGGATAGACAACATCTTTATCTCCTCTAGTCAAGGAAAATCTCCATGAGAATAAAGAGAAATATAAGGGTAACAATTTCTCTATTCGTGATATACAATCTGACACAGCTTCTTGCATACCTGTAGTTTGCAAGCAGTTAATACAGACACAAAAATCCGCGTTGAAACATCGCATATCAAGAAAAAAGAAAATGTTAGAAAAAGAATAAGTTAGGGATATTTGAATTTTCACGATTGATATTTTATCAGTTTGTCTATGAATAAATATATTATTATTCACAATTTCAAAATGTGCATGTATCTCTAACTATTTTTGTCCAGTATATTTCTCTTCTCTATGTATTTTACTCGGTTATTTATGTTAAATATCCATAAAATCTTGTACATTCTCTACATCTCCTGCAAAACTCACGAGACTTCATCACTGGCTAATTTAAGCCTTGCTGCATTTCCTTAACTGTCCAGTGCTAGCATAAGGGAGCATGGTATGAAGTTTAGGTGTAGTCAGGCTACACTCACACAAAAAGTTATGGAAATGTGGCAAGGCTCAAATTAGCCTGTGATGTAGACTGGTGCGAGTTATGAGTGAGTGAGTGAGTGAGTGAGTGAGTTGGTATTTAACGCCGCTTTCAAGAGTATTTCACTTATATCACGGCTGCTAGTATTATGGCAGGGAGAAAGCCCGCATCGCCATGTGGCTATGCTTTGCGGTGAAACCTGCAGGCATCGGCTGGAACTAGCGAACCATGGTGCGAGTTATGACTAATAGAGTTGAGTTGGTACTTTATTCCAATGTAACTCTTATACCGCTCAAACAATGACTGCTTCAATTATATCAAGTCATGGATCTTCCGTATGCATGCCTTGTATCAACAGTATTACAACATCTTTAGCAGATAAACAAGCCTGAACCACTTTAAATTGATTTTGTTCATTGTAATCAAATTAATAAATATTTTCTGCAATTACATTATACAGTTATTGCTGGTACAATATATAGAATAGCATCCCATCTAGCAAGGTGTTATGACATAAGCAAGCTGTAAGCATATGTTATGGATACTTATGTTTCACTGTACAAATTAATAATAATATACAGGCAAAGGTATCTCACAAATCTAGCAGCATAACTTAATCAGAATTTTGTTATATAAGGAAAGAGCCTATAATATCATCATGAGTTTGAGATACTAGCAGATAGCTATATTGGTGATGCATATAGGGGGCATTGTACAATGTCTAGAATATCATTCAGTAAATGTGGTCATGACAAAAGCTGACAGGCAACCTGGCTTTGTGGTTCTTCTGAAAGGTAGAGTCAAGCAATAAAACAGCAAATGTTAGAGCTTGAAAGTAATCTAAATGTAATTAATATTTTTGATTGTCATTTTCATTTCTAATTATTACTCATAATGATCCTACTAAGCTATTAATTGACTCTATAGTCTATCATTTGAGTATTGTCCTTGTTATATCAACTTCATAAAACAACTCCCTCTATGATTCAGCCACCACTTCTGAATCAAGCATAAACATATTGAATTGTTATCTTTGGTTTTATGTAAAGGAAAGAAACCAAATCTTGATAAACATGCTTTGTTTGAATTTCCTTCTCACAACCTACTGAAATTACTAACTTAAGATAAACAAACCTCTTGAACACTCACTTACCATTCAGCCCTGATATTACATAAAATGTTAATAGAAACTCTCTAATTATTAGAAACCCTATGCAGTTCCCTGATTATCATTCTCTCTTCACAAGTGGACTATATTTCACTTCTCGCAAAATATCAATGCCGTGAAACATCGTAACACAGACACAGTCCTTATTTCTATCCAAACAAAAACACATCTTTCATCTCTGACTGAATTCTGAGAACTTGTGAGGATAAGTGAACGAACTCCAGTGTTATCAATGGTTACAGGAAAGACCAAATGTTCAGTTTGAAACATCTTGAAACATTACTGTTGCTGTTTGCACAACTAACCTTTATTTAAACCAATCAGGATTCTCTATTTCTAGTCTAAAAAACACTCCACTTGTAATAGAAGTTAGGTGGGGAGAAGTGACTTGAGTAATCTCTGTGGGGAGAGAATGACTGCATACATACAAACACTGAAGTCTTCGGAATCAAACTTTTGAGCCAGTATTCTACTTTTTAATGAGGTAAATGTCTTTTCCAGAGCTATCTACCATATTAGTATTGGACGAGTGGACAAGGTCAAGATCTGGAATAAGAATAAGTCACGATAAATAATTTTAAGAAAACATTTGTAAACATACATTATAAAATGTATAACCAAATCATAGCAACTGAATGTGACAATACAATGATCTGGTGCTAAATCTGCTAAACAGTTCATGTTTCATTTCAGAAATTTGGACTTTTATGATCTGTGATCTGGATGTTTGTAAACAAGTAACTGACTTGAATGCAGAAATGGATAGAGTTTGGTGGTTGCCGAGTCCAATTCACCTACCAGTTTTGATAGATTAAGAGTAATGATCAACTGTGTTTTAGTGTCAAACTTGGTCCATTGTTACAAACATTTAACCCGAGGCACACCTTTTGAGAAAATTGTTTTAAAAGTTTCAGCAAAAGAACTTTTTGTTCATTACAGATAGAAAGGTAGATAATTATGAGAAGGAAGTTTTATTTCTCATATCAAGTGTGAATCTGGTAGTTATACGGTTGTTCTAAAATAACTTTGCCCATTTGTTACCATAGTTGTTGCAAACTTTAGACAAGAAATAATATCAATATATCCATACATAACAGCTTAACTACACACTGGATGAACATGATTCTTCACATCTGCTGTCATTGAGACTAATTTGATTTCTAATCTACATCTCATAGAAAAAGACAATGTAAACTATTGAAAAGAATTTCTTTCATCAATATTTAGGGAAATTTTAAAATGTTAGAATTTTAGATGAAATTATCATTTTATAAGATTTGTTAGAAATAATTATTCTTGAAAGCTTAGAGCAATAACATTGAGTAATAATTGTTTCCAAGTATACATAACATATTTTAAGACATAAAGATATACAAAGACTTGCTACTAGCATGAAATACATTGTGAGATCTAATCATACAATAAATATAAGTAATACAGATGTACATCTACAGTTCATGTTAGCTTGAGTAACTCTCCTTCATGGAAACATAAAAAACACAAATGACCACACTAATGTAACAGTCGCATATAACATCTTGTGGTTCACAAGTTTAACAAAATAAGTGTTTCTTTGAAGTCCATTGCACACAGATGTCGTCCTTATTATGATACGTCGGTTTGACTATTTCCATCTTCTATTCTGGTTTTCGCCTCAGAAAAGACACACACTCATTTGTATTATGTCTGTCAGTACTCACAGTAAACTTAACAATAACTGAAAACAATGGAATGGACAAAGTCAAATACGGCAATGATAAACCTAGAACACAGGTGAAGACGAGAGTTTCGAATCATCAAGCATGGCCGACGCGTCGGTGCCATTCTCGCAAGGAACTTTACGCACTGGAGTCCGACAATTGCTTGGGCTGGCTGACTTAGTTCTATTAACACTATGAATACCACTCGTGAGTCTCTGACCTGCTGGCGGACTTTCTCGTGACCTTGACCTCATTGCTGGTCCTGGTCGTGATCTTACTCTCTGAGGACGTGACCTTTCACCTTTAAGCTCTGGCGATGCAGTAGGCTGGGTTGGTGCAGGCTGCCTTGTTCTAGTAGAAGGGGAGGGCACTCTTCCCGACTCACCGCTCGCTTCATTATGAGTTTTGCGAACTCTCGTTGTCTGAGCTTCAGCTTTAGAATGTAATCTTCTCGTAGTTGAAACATTTGAATTGTTTGTATTCACTTCGCGTTTAGCCGTCGTTCTTCCGACTTCAAGACTTGCACTAGCGGATGAGCTGGCTGATTGTTTACCTCCTTTCTCCTTCTCTAAAATGTTACTCACAAACGAAAATGCATCCCCGGGTTTATTTTTCTTGACCTCGTCACTTGGTTTCCTGATAACTCCGCCTTTAACTGGCATTGACTTACTTTCCTCTTTAGAGAGCTCTTTCACTGACGCCAGCTTGGCATTCTTCGTAGAAGTCCTATCTGCAGTAGGTTCGCTACTGTCTACGTCCATACTGGTAGTGACTGGTCGGAGGATCTCTCCGTTAGAAGGATTGTCTCTGAGCTCAAAGTCTATGATACTGCTTTCGGGGCTCCGTCTGATGGTCTCGTCCTTCTCCACTTCATCTTCTGTGGATAGAATCTGACAACGTTACTCACTGTATCTTCAAATAATAGACACATTTACAGGGATGAGAATGAATTTGTTGAAAAAGTTGAATTATTAACTAAAGCATTGGATCTGTAGGATAGCGATCAATCGAATGAAGTGTACTCAAGGCAGAACAAAAAGTGATGACATCAGCTGATACATCAAAAAGTTTCATCCATGTATATCTGTTTACAAATAATTCTAGATTTTATACGCGAAAATTCTCTTCCCTGTATCTCGGTTTTCAAATAGACTTCGAAACAAACATTTGTAGATGATTGACAATATTACCATCAATACTGATCTGTCTTGGCCGCCTCGTCGTTTCACCGACACTGACCCGAAGACGTTGCTCAGACCGACCCCCCGTTAGCTTCAGATTGTCCTGTAGTGTGTTGGAGAGAGTGCTTGATACAGGATGAGCCTCATTGTCGGCCAGGTTGCCATGGTTACTCGCTGCCTGATCTTGGAGTCTCTTCGTCTCTTTCAAACTTTCTTCCTGTTCCATGAGTCGGTACGACATCAACTTCACTTCCTCCTCAAGGGCAGACAACTCTTGCTCACTAACCTCAACCTCGCTGCTCAGGCTCTGTGGTTAGCAAATCAGATATCAATTGGAAGGGGTTAGCAAACGTTTAACCACCAACACTTGCCCGTGTGCAGTCATATTCAAGGTATGACTATCATGTGCTGGATTATATCCTTAGCTTACATGTTACGATTTACCTGCATAACTAATAAATTTATCAAACAGTTAAGTGTCACCCAAATATTACATGTAGAACTTAACAAGAACACATAGTCATCAACATCCCCCGCCAGACCCAAGAAATTGGAACAAGGGCAATAATTTGAGAAGAGATAATTGTGCACTTCACATTTTCATTCCATCAAGATATCGATACCCTCAAGCCACACTTCGTGGCAGGGGATAATTACTGGACTTAACCTTCTGCTAGAGTCATATAGTTATGTCATTTTAATCATGTTTTATGGACAGAATTCTTATTTCCTTTAAAAAACTTGTAATTTTGAATAAGTACCAACATTAACCTAAGCTTTGCAAAAAATGAGCTTCTTTGTTTTTATGGCATTGCTGGTATTATACAAAGTAAGGGTGTCACAATATATACATGAATTCAGCAGCATTAATTCAACATTAAACAAGATAATGAACAAATGAGAGCAGACCTGCAGCTTGTGGTGAAGTGTCTGGGATATCCCTCGGATCTTTCCAATCTGATGCATATCTCCTGAGTCTCCTATAAAGTCTGGTCTGAAAATATCACATTCATAATAAATGTCGGGAATGAAGGTTTTAAAGTATAATCCATTATTGAGACCATCCATTCATTATTTAAGAAATAGAAGACGAGTTGGCGTGCTTTATTGTTGAATATAACATAGCAGGGAGCATAAAACATGAATGGCGCAGCCCTGAGTGTTTTATGCTCTCTGCTATGTTTTATTCTACGATAAAGCACAACGAGTCTTCTGTTTCTTATATGAGATGCCCTTAAACATCTACTCACTTTAAAAAAACGTGGAGATATTTTGTTTCTAAAAACTATTAAAAAAAATTTATTAATGTCTCCCGTCGTAGAACACATTCGCTAGCATTGAACAATCAACTTGACGTAAAATATGACGTCATTTGCTAAGCGACGCTCTAACTGACGTCTGAAATCACAAGCATGTTTTATCGTCTTATAAAGCATGCTGTCTGTCCCAATGACCACCTGTGTTTGATTGCCATGGGTATCTTACAGGGATGCAGAAATCGGTCTATTTGCCGGACATGTCCGATTGTAAATCCAGTTTGACCGAATGGAAAATTGACCTATCGGACATCAGTTGACCGATTGCAGAAAATAAAAGGAAAAACTAAATTTACAAGATAAGATTACTAAATAAAGGCAAACGGCCCTGCTTGTGTCGGTCATAATTGTTTATGAAATTGAAATATGTTGATCCAGTCAAGAAGTCACATTTATTCTTCACAGCACGAGGCACAACGTCAATCATCATTATCTTCAGTAAATTAGAATTGTCGGCAGAAAAAAGACTTACCGTTTGTTATTTAATTGAAATTTCCAGTGTCATTTAGTGACTGAAAGATGTGACCCATTTCACAACATTATTTACGAAAAAGATTTCATTAAAATCGCATTGTAAACAAATTTTGTCAAAGATAAACTTTGCATGAACGTGTGGCTTCACCGTACCGGTGATTCATGAATTTGTTACAGATTGAGATTTTGCTATTTGAATCTCGATAAATTTAATAATATCTCGGTCATAAAACAAAGGTAACATATTTCAACAAATATGATAGATCAATATCGATGTATGGTAAAGCTATTATTCAAATTCAAAATAAATAAACCTATCAAAAACGAATAATTAGCAATAATATTTCACGAGACGTTATGTAGTCAAACACCGTTTGTATTACGCTACGAAGACGCGATCGCATTGCCCATCGCATTTACATGATGACACACGTTATAAAGAGGTATGCTAATTTAAAATCTCCAATTTCTCTTGCGTTTACATTACTTCTTTTTAGTTTATAATTATTCATTTACAATTGCGAAATATGTCTCCAAATAAAATATAAAAGTAATCTTATTAGAATAAGTTCAAATTCGTAACTACATCTTGAATAGGAAAATAGTCGTATGGAATATAGTTGGACCACGTGCTCTGCCGAGTTGTGAGTTTACGTAAATTATATCGCTATTGAAAACGAGTTCCTTTGAATTTAAAATGATTATTTAGAAGGTACATATCATTTGGTCCATGATTTGAACTTTTGATGAACTATGTGCAATTAAATTATTAGAATTTTCTCGTCTATCTTGACGCAAATTCGCTTGTAAACTCACTTGTGTAAACTCGCTCAAACTAGCACTGTCGGTAAATCGTAGTTGGTAAACATTGATTTTGAATTATGAACCATTTTATGCATGTTAATGATAAATAAATAGTTATCGTTAATTGCTCTCGTGTTATGTTTAATATTATGCAATGAATTGAAGAACCAACAAATAGTAATACTTTCTGATACGTTATTCATAAAAAAAATTTACTTCCGGGTTCGTCTTTTTGGGTCAAAGATGAAATGTCCGACTGGCAAAAATTTGAATCTGCATCCCTGGTATCTTATATTGGTAATTAATTGGTAAGTTACAACCCGACTTAAGTATGACTTATTAACCCTTAACATGCGGGCGACGGAATTATCCGGGCGGGCTATAAGCGATTCCTAGATGTCTGTATACGGATCCCGGATACAAGACTTAGAATAATTCACGGCTGTCTAAGTATACTCTATCACCCATACCGGGTCACGAGTCGATTGTGTCCGCGACCCGACCCATGAGAATGGCTGTATTTACGCATCGCGACCCGACATGAGAATAAAGCTTTGTTCAGTGTGTGGTCGGAATATCAAGCAAAATTCACACCAATTTGCGTGTGCATTGTTGACCCGTAACGCATCGATAATTAGCTTTACAAAAGGCCAATTATGTCGGGCTTAGCCCCCGAAGCATTAATTCGCTTGAGGCTATTTTCACCCACGTGTTTGTATTGCCTCGGGTTTGCCTCGCCCGAGACTGCTATCTGCTTCGCATCTCGCGAGACGGGGAAAAAAATCGCTAACTCGCCTTACTCCCGCACTTCATATCATGTGAGCGAATTGTTTGTTTTCAAAAAAAAATACGGCAAAATAAAGGGGAAACAATGGACTACATTCCCATATAAAATTAGAAAATCTCAAAAAAATAATAAAGACACAGCAAGCGCCGTGAAAAAGGTCATGTTTACACTTCATAAATTTTGAAACAATCGGCGATTTTCACAACTTCTAAAACATTTATCAAGGCTAAAATACTGAATGCATTTTCATAATTTTTATATCACAATAAACCGAAAAGAATAATCTTTTATTCTATATAAAATGCGCAGATTTATTCACAGAAATAAAGATACAATTTTACCTTTCTGAGAGGCATGTGAAACCAAACGGCACACAAACTAATCAACATATTTTCATCAGTTATGGTTCGAGGTTAGCGTTTATTTGAAAAGTCAAACAACATAACCATATTTGGGTTGACATGTGCTTATTTGTCAACTGGTTCGAGATTATGATTTCTTGGAAAAGTGCGATGAACGACCGTTTGCAATGCCGCATACATGTTGTAAGTATTGACGATTTTATAGGTGGGAATAAAGACAAACTTTACATAGCTATAGAATTATAACCAAAGGTCGCATTCTAATAATTTTTATATCATTGTGAAGCTAGACATCTTGTCTTCAATTCCGTATATAAATGGAATTTTTTTCGTTTCGTATTTATGATGTTACGAGGCCCGAATAAAAGACAATCTTTCGAAAGTAATAGAATAAAATCGAAAAAACATAGAAAATTCATTCAAAGTTTCGAGTGTGAATTAGCCATTTGTGTACGGGTTTCGCTACTTGAATTTGTATTGAACGCCCGTATATAGTCCTTATTCGCCATGTAGATGCGGTATATTTGGTAAAAACGATACCGGAATCGCCGCCTGGAAATTCCGCCAGCAGAGCTAGTTAGTGCCAAAGCCCAAACTACTGCTGCGAGCTGCGAGCCTGTAAATTCCGCCACAGGGGCTAAAAATGGTAAAATATATATACGCAACGTAAGGGTTAATAAAATAGCATTTAAATTCAATCCTTATTCTCACATTTTCACCTGTTTCATCTCATCTTGTCCTTTTATCTCATTATCAAACCAACATGTATCATGTATATAACCTTCAGTTTTCTCATCTCTCCCATAACTCTATAAGGATCAATACCGAAATGTCGCCATTGTTAAATAAAGAAGTTGATCATCCATAAGTTCCTTGTCTTCTTCAGCATTTAAATTATTACTTTGATCATATTGTCTTGAAATTGTAAATATTTTACTATTGGAATAGTGATAAGTCTGTGTAATTGTGCCATGTAGAGCTGATAGTGTCAGACATGGTCTTGTGATCGCTCTCTCATAAAATATCCACAGGAATATGGGGTGACCAAAACTTTATTCTATTGTGATCGCTCTCTTATAAAATATACACAGGAACATGGGGTGACCAAAACGTTATTCTAACGTCATCTCTCTGAGCCATTCAACAGCGATATTAGAGCTTATGCAAAAGAAGTATTATAACTTGAAAATGAGTGAAAGTGGAACAAGAAGTCTTACTGGTAATGGTCGATGACGGCTCGGAGAGATCCGCCGCTAGGATTGACAGTGAGATTTCTTCTGCTCTTGTACTCGGTGTGAGTAGTGTCTCCCAGGTTAGTCACCGACAACCTCACCTTCTGGAACCTCCTGAAAAGAGACACATAGTGGTTAATGGTGTCATTCAATAAGCTTATATCTATTCTTCCAATTCTTTGAATTGAGAACCCTCATGCAGTTACAAGAATCGGAACAGAGTACCCAGTAATGTAATGGCTACAAAATTTCAGAACATTCAAGAGTAAGATTTGATAGTGATAGAAAACTGAGGGGAGCGAAATTGAAAAATCATTGAAGCAAGTTTTCAGAGTTACAACCTTGTTACACTTAGTGATGGACCATCTTGCCTCTTTTTCAACTGTAAACTTTAACATGTACTAATTTTCCCATACGTTTGTTAAATTAGGGTTCATGACTCCTTAAATGAGGACTCAATGCTAGCTGAATCTGACCTTGACTCGGGTGTCTGAGTATCTGTCACAGCCCAAGCTTAACAATGTTCATGCAGATCAATAATAATAACAATGTTAAAACTATTTCAAGGTAATAAAGTAGTAGTATTTCCCATTAACCTCTTTGTTTAGATAAGTTCTATTGCATCATTTGATATGGATGGACTTGCCAATTTTTCTTGTTATCACATTTTTATAGTTGTATAAAATTAAAAAATTTGTTCTAACTTGGTTACAAGTTTTTTCTTTTGCCTTCGCTGTTACAAAAACGTTCAAAACATCAAAGTTTAATATGACATCCTTTCCAATTTAATTGAATTTCAATGTTGATTATAATTACTAAGAGAGATTTGTTACTTGCCCATTGTGGTTACGGAGAAGGGCATGGTCGAAAGTGTGAGTGGACTTGTTGAAGGAGAGTCCAGCAGAACAGAGGAAGAAGAGGAAGTTGTCGTGTTGTTCCACGGGGAGACTCTCCAGCAAGCTGTGATGTAGGTTGCTCTCTCGCAGCGAGGGACGCAGAGTTGAGTTGCGACGAGACCTGTACCATCCAATAAGTTCCTGGTGTCTCCCTTTCAATAACGTAATAGCTTTTGTTGGATCCACTCGACCAGAGGCGTTATAGAATTTGTCTTCACTTGGCCATGGTATATAAGAATATATATCTGCAATGACAGTCATGTGAATCTTTGACCATATTGGCAAGTATTCAGAACACTTCACCATTTGTTGTTTTAAACGATGTCTTTAAGCAATTACACTGCTCTATTTAGTCAAGCATATTTGAACCGTTAACTGTTTACAAAGTATAAGTTACATCAACAATAGTCTAGTTGAAATGTCTCTTTTCAGTATGTATATGTGATAATTTCACTTACAAGATCTAAAGGTATATTTATGTCATATAAGGTTTAATTGTATCAGGCACAAGTAACAAAGCAACGATTCTGAATGCTCACAAAAACTCATGTTTAATTATGGGTTTTTGCCAAATAAAAATGTCTGAATACTATAAAGACTTAGTGACAAATACTTACAAATGACAGTTTCTACTTTACAATTGCTGATCTGAGAGTCACTGATGTTATCCTGGACATTACTGACGATCTTCCCCAACAGATAACCTTCCTGCAAAACAAAATGATATCAGACATATTGGCTGCATTTGATTTAACAACACCATGGTTGAGTGGACAAATACGCTTTGACATAGTATCAAAAGTCACCTAAGCAAAACAACAAAAGCAAGAAATTTTCTGTTAAAACTTTTTAAACTAATCTTAATAAACACCTTTCTATGTAATAAATATAATATATCATTCATATTGCGATATGTTGACTCGTTTGCCACTACCCACTTGATGGGTCATATACGATAAGTATCAAGGCAAGTCAATCGGCATTGTCTACGTTGAACTCCACAAGTCAATTTATTCACCACAGAAGAACGTTCTCATTGGTCAATAACTAAAGGGATTCATTAGTAACTTTAGTCTTAAAAAACAAATTAGAGATACCACTCCTTGACTATTGGCCAGTGAGAACGCACTTCCGGGAAGAACAAATTAACTTGTTGAGTTCAACATCAACAATGCCTGCTGATATGACACTTAAGTTGTTTATGACCCATCCATTTGCTACAGGAGCTTGTGACTATAGTACCCCCTTCTGCAAAACATGACAAGTTTTATAATGATAGATAACCACTTGAAATATTGTGAATACTGATTACGTTTAAACAGGAGACTGTCAATAATACATTATACATGACACTGTGAATCAGAAACTAGACTGATGTCTGTGAAATTGTGATTGAAAATCTCCGAGCATCTTATCGTCGTATAATTCATGTCTTTAACATTTAACTGACTACGTATTTTCCTTAAATACTTTTGTATGATGTATTTTATATAATGGTAGATAAATAAAGCTTGTACTTGATCTCCAGGGCAGCTGGTTTGATCGTAGAAGAGAGACGAAAGTACTGCCCCACTGACATTCGCCGCCATTTTCCCCCTTCTGAAATCACTTCCGGTTTGAGGTTTGTTTTTTAGCCGACGTTTTTATTCACCTCGAACTATGCACGCCGAATTATTCCAAATGTCACACGGACTGTGGTGGTTGTCGTGATGACCGCATGTTTTAATAACGATAGATATTATTGTTAGACACATTAATTCATGTCCAAATATGCTTAATATGATTAATTATTCCTACCAGCACTTTGTAGAAAACAAAATCGATGTACATCGATGGTATTTTCGACAATCATAAAGCAGTTTTGTCTGATACTACTATCGTGAAAACGACTATTCTTGTAACTGAATGTCAAATGTATTTGAGAGGATCGATATATTTTATCCACTAAGAAACGAATGCTTGTTCTTTCAAAATTATGCACGTGCTTGATTTTTTTTTTAATTACTACCCCACGTTTCTTACATATCGCTACAAATGAATTGCTAATACCATACTCAGTAATAAAGATATTTAGATATTTCTGAAAATTAGCATATATGTAGATAAATATAAACAATAATATTGTTTGAAATATTAGATTAAAATGTATTTATTTCAGCTAATATTCCCAAAAAATAACTTATTTTTAACCCACATTTCAATTACTTTTCTGTAGAACTGCAGAAAATTGTTATCATTTCAAATTATGAACCTGACAATATATGAAACTCAAATTCACATAATAAAATGGGAGTCATGGACGAATGTATTATTATATTGGCATCACCCAGAACACAACTAACAATGCAATGACGTCTTGAACTTGATGATAACACGTACAGTGGGAATGGGGTATTTTAAGGTTGAAACTACATGTACTAGTCTCCCCAAAACACAACATAGGCCTACTAATCACAACAACGTGGATGTATGTAATGTTTCAATAAGTCAACATTAAAATTATACATATCACCATACCAAGTCTATATTGATAGTATTTCAATGTCTACGAACGTCTAGGAATCCAACATAAATTTTGTCTCTGAAGTCACCTAGAGCCTCACAATGCTTGGATGTAAATATTTCTGATCAATTCCACAATATCCACTGACAATTACTGTTGAAGATTCCACACATACAGATTTGAATTATCCTCGCCAAACCTCGAATGCGTATTTCAAACAATCAACTAATGTTGGTCAATATATAGACTCTTTGATGCGATTATCTATATAAAGGTATATGTGATAAGTCTCATATCATGTGTTCAGACATCTACTGTACTCTCAGTACGGGTACTAAACCTATATATTTATTAATGCAATACGCCGTTCCTATATTGGAGCGTTAATTAACAAGAAACACAGTTTGATAAAACTTTAAATGTTTGAGAATTCGTTAATGTATTCGCTTCCCCCCATGCATCTATGACGATAATATGAAGAATTGACCACGCAACTCTAGGAAGCTTATTATATAGCTTAAAGGGGCAGAAGTACGTTTTTTGCAACAATTATTTTTTCAAATTTTCATTTATAATGATAGTTTATGTCATTTAAATTAATCTTAGAGGGTAAAACATCTTATTATACAAACCAATTATCTGTAGTGGTAAAAACTATGTTGCGTATAAAGCAAAAATTGCATGGCGGCCATTTTATTGTGAACACAATTTATTATTTTGTATTACAAAAACAATTCCCATAGCGTTACCGAAACATGTACACTCATTTTAAACTTTATTTTCCGAAGAGAGACGGATGTCCCACTATCGGTAAAATTATTATTCAATTACATTGCATCAACTTATTTGAGCGAAAAAAAGTGCTACTGCTCCTTTAATAGGTTGTTTTTATGTTACAACTTAATGAAAGAAACGCTATGTTAAAGCGTCTGACTCTATTACTTTTCCTTTTTGATATTTATATACGAGAGTTCCAAATACCCGTAGTTCTGAATAGAAGCGCATGTAAAATATCCAATAAACAACGAACTTTGTCACAATGCTTACGGGTTTATCCATATAATACAAACTAGATGTAATGTTATACGAATTGCCGGACTTAGGGGACGTATAACATTAAATTGCATTATTGAAGAAGAACAATCCTTGAAACATCTAAATGGATTAGTACGGTATCACTTAAATAATTCGCAATATTTAGGAGAATCCTGTACAGATATGTCTATTGGTAATAATACGGGGTGGATTGGCCCTGATGGAAATAAAATTGCGATATATATATATAGACTATCATGTCTTACTATATTGCAATATTGAAACACTTGCATCAACCGTAGTTCTCAAAGATGTCAAGAAAATAATCTAAATTATGAACGTAGAATGTCATCACTGTTTCAAAATAAAACAACGAACACTTTCCTATTTTGTTATTTTGCACCAAACTGATAAGGGCGCAAAACTGCTAAACCCTTTCTCGTCTTAGGCCAGTCATTAAAGTGAAACAATTTCACATAAAACATACATATGATCTATCAAATATATGTACTATTGCAAAGCTTTATTTGTGATCCATCGATACTAGCTTATATAGCTGTCAGCGTGTCCATCTGTTGGTCTGTCCAATGTGTTGTTCCACTCATTACTCAATCACAATTGTTCAATTGTTACGAAACTTGATACATTTAATGACTACTGATATGTATATCTATTTTATGCCAATTTTCTCGACTTTTTCTTCTAAAACACTCCTACAAGTGAATATATCTAAGAAAACATACTCACTATGAAGACATACTCACTATTAAGACATACATTATATTCTGATATCATAATACTGCTGTGGTATGTTCATACACAAGACTAAACACTGGTGTCCTTTAGCTATTTTGAAGCTTTTTTCTTTTACCAAATTGAATGTTAACAGCGGGGGTATATGAGTGAGCTCTGCTCACTTATTTTCCTGCACGAAAAATCGTTACATCTAGAAATATTTCAATCGCGTACCATTATCACTTCTTGAGCCATCTCAATCCAATCTGAAATCAGATCATACGTAACACTCGGATCGTACCCGCTGTGTTCTATCTCAGTACTGCTCGGCAGGGGTCATGTCAGGTGACCTTTAACTCCAGCCTATCAGCGACGAGACTAGGAAATCGTTTGACCTATTCTTTACCTGGATGGAACTGTGATTGGTTGTATGTAAGGAAAATGAAAAGTCACAGACAAGGTCACACGGCTTACGAGCTGTCGAGTGGCTCTCGTATCAAGAACGCCGCGATGTACGGGTGTTACGTTCGATCTGATTTTAATGAGATTGTGAACATCTATTTAAAAATCACTGACTTATATATATAAGACTGAACTGCGCAATGTTTGACGAACTATTTTGCCTACACATACAGGGAATGTATTTCAAGGATCGACTGTGAATTTGGATCTGTATACTTAGTCTTACGCTCAAACTCTGAAAACAATATCTATTCTGAAAATATCATCATTCTATTAAATGTTGAAAATGAGACTGTAAAAAGGGAGATTTTCAGAATTTCAATACTCATTATTTTTTAAAGAGCCTCCTTTTAAATATGTTTCCATTTCATTTTTCAGAGTCCAAGTATTAGTCTAATCTGCAGATTGAATGGGAATTGAGGGCATGTATATCACGTGTTGATATTCTGGCGTCCCCCCTCCCCTTTTAACATGTTCAATTGCTTTCTAGCTGCTTGTTTTCTATAGTATGTATCTCTTTGTCAAGAAGTACAATGTTTAGTTAGTTGATCGCATTTTAATTCTTATCTGATATATCGGTTGGTAATCACTCAGCTTTGCAACAACATGTACTGTCACGCTGTCCTACGATTATATCGATATAGGTAAAACTAGATGTACTGTTATACGTCCCCTGGTAAGTCTGTCATTACAGGACGCATAACATTACATCTACATTGGTTTTAAAATGACTAGATTGACGAATATATATATACACATCTGTTTTAATCAGTTTACAGCGACTTAACCATGGCAGTCGTTAAGTTAATTTATACATGTGCAGACTCTTTACATGGAGTACACATGGAGTATATCATAGATGTCTCTCACTAAAGTGCTCGATACGCCGTTTTTGGGAGAGCTTTAAAACATATTTGTGGTTAATGATATTCCTTTCTAACAGTAATTATAACTGCTGATATATATATTGGGCTGAAACAATATATACAATACATTGCAACTGAATCGCTATTGATATTAACGCAGCTTATTTGTAAATTATTCGAATAATGAAAAAATAAAGAAACGAACATCTGCGATCTATAATGTGACATATATCGGTCAATTGAGTTACATAACTAGGATCTGACGTCTGCGCATGTTGTAGGATTCGGGCCCGATAACTCGAGTACTCGCTAGAGTCCTACAACAATTTCATTGACGTACGCTTTCTTCCTCTTTTGAGATATATAAAACATCATCTTTCAACCTTCGATATAGAGTCTACCTCGACATCAGTGCTGATGTGTAGATGAAATTCCTCACTGTTTTCTGCGCCTCGAGGTGCAAATGTTTGACATTTAAATACGTTATTGAGAACGTACTTGACGTCACAGCACGTGCAATAACAAAAACATTTTGCCTCGCTCTCAACTTATGTGGATAGTTTGCCTCGCTCTCAACTCGTATGCGTGTGAGACAGCCGGGGCTTCAAAACGCGCTAAATGTCAATATTATGTTGTACAATGCGGAACTGGAACTGAAACAACCGTACCATAAGGAGTCTAATAAAAATCAACCTTGTTCCGAGGAATATAATTTTCCTTGCAAAATAATGCAGCTATATATACACCGGGATACGAACAGGTTCTGTAGATTCCTCTCCGAACGATACATTATGTGTTCCTATCCTGGTAGATGCTCTACTTTGAAACTTTAATTCCTCGGAAAAAAAACGGTCGATTTTAATCAGACTGCATAATGGTCATCCCAATAACCACTTCGATCAGACACACGTTTGGGCATGTGAATGGTGTATGACTTAAAGGTTAGATGAAATGACATATGGTCACTTTCGGATTCGTTGAAAAGGGGTTTCAATTTGACAATTGCTAGATTTTAAATTTTTTAAATCGACCCATAAATAACTTATATACGGCTTTTTTTTAAAAGTGCCCAATTAAGCCCCGGCGACCAGAATGAAAATGGGCGGGGGTGGTCACTGAAGCGTATCGGGCTGTGACGTACGTGAAGGAGCCTCTACATGGCCGCTAATCATAATTTAACGCGTTTTCCCCACTTTTAAACTGCTCATATAAGACAGAAAACTTCATCAAAACAACCCAAATTTTCGATAAACGGATTACTAAACTATTCAACTAGCGATTTTATATGGTTACAACAACCGGGGCGTGCTTTATTAGAGTGCATTCTGCGCTTTTGTATAGTATGTTTGTACCAATTAATCCCGGAACTAGAAGGGAAGGTATGACAGTTCAAGTGACACTGAAACAAGGGAAGAAGATTATCGCGGGAATCGGGTGAACAGAGATTAAGTAGCATCAATTGATCAAAGTATGTTGAATAATCGGCATGTTAATTTTGTTTTGTATGTATTAATAAATAAATATATATGGTAGGTATAACTTCATATACACTGAACGATTGACTGTTCAAACAAGCGAGACAACGTTGCAGATTTATAAATAACATTCTGTATTTAATATAAAAGATTACTGTATTTTAAGTTTGTCAATTAAAATATTCTATATATGATGTAACGGAATGCAAACCATTTTCACTTCACTTTCATGAATAAATAAATGAACTGTTTTGGTCAACAAGCTCAATGAAATTTACATGAAGATTGCTCTATTGTGCGCGCTAAACATATACACAGATTGATATAGACAACGAACATTATCGAATAAAAGAATTATGTTACCAGAAGCATTTTAATGAACATATCGTTAATGAAAACGAAATGGTTTAATTAATAGTCTGATAGCTTTTATGTGTCACTTCTGCACATCAACACACAATTCTCAGTTTAGCGGACCATATAGATGTTTCTTCCAGATCAAAGGGGAGAAGTGTTGTTACAGCACATTAGTTTACGCAATTAAGAAGCTGAGTATGTGAGAAGGAAGGAGTGTAATTATGTTTGTACAGATAACAAGTTTACTGGACCGACTTAATTATATAACACAAGTCGGTGACCAGCATGTCATGTTTATTGCCAACGTCCTGTCTTGGTGACACACAATACACTTAACGCGACATTCAGTCTAGAAATTTCAGCCAATGAACATATCTCTATCAAGTTATCCAATAAAAACTCTTGTTTAAATCTAATGTACCAATGAAATTATTTTTAGTGTAAAATCATCATAACTATTTGGTTTTCTATCTTGCCATTTGCGAAAAGACTTTTGCTGAAAGAGGGTTATTATTTGACCATCTTCTGTTTCCAAGTACTGTCATTGATGAAATTATAGGTTAACATTTTGTGTCTAATGTGCATTTGGATATTCATATTGTCCTTTTGGATACGGTTATAAGGTAAGTTTCTTACATTAATTGACACTCTTGATGAATTGTCAATTTAATACGATGTTTATTTGATTATATTTGATTAACCACACATTTTATTGAAACCATTATCTTATAAACTATGAAATTCTGAATGTTTTAATGTGTAATAAGTGATAACTAAATCGTAAAAGGTAACATTGGGATGCGATGTTTTCGGAGGTGGATTCGTAGACGTATTATTCTTTTGATGTTTTAAAATATGTGGTGAGTTATTTTGATTTTTGTAATGTACAGTTAGTAAATTAGGTTGTCGGTTGATTAACGATGTTTAAAAACAGGATGTTGTGAAGTGTTTTTATTGTCGATGGCTCACAATAGGGTCTACTTCGCCGGCGTGCTTATCTCACGTTTGTTTTTTTATTTTAAACACAAACAATCTCTAACAAAAAATAACAACAACACCGACTATCTGATTTCGTTGTCTAAACTGTACTTCGTTCATATTATCATATCATGGTTTCATTTTGTCATCTTATATATCATTAGCATTGATTTATCCTATGTCTACGAACGTCTATGAATCCACCGTCTCTCACTAGTTATACCAATTATATTTGATTTGATATATATAACGATATTTTGGTGCATTTGTAAAGTGAAACTTGATAACTAACATTACTCGAACAGATTACACAGCAGAACAGCGATGTGGCATCATTGCAAAGCGTAGATATAACAGATTAACTGACCGATTCCCCAGTGTTTGCCATTGTAAATAGTAAGCGAATGTTTACACCCCGTCCCTTCACGTACGTCACTTCCGGTATCTTCCAACTCTCTAAGCCCCGCCCCATTTTTGGTTTGTTGGTCACGGGTGAAAAGCAGACGATGTTTTTGGGTGTTTTTAAGCCGCTCTAGTTTAATATAGGAACAACATATGGATTTATTTTTGGTTTCTTCTTGCACAAAATAGTCTGATGAACCAATTGCAGTTAAGAATTCAATAGAAAATAATTCATTTCAGCCTTCCTTTAAAGGGACAGTAGCAAGTTTTTCGCTCAAATAAGTTGTTGGAAGTGTTTATTTGAAAAATAATGTCACCAATAGTAAAACACCCTTCTCTCTTCGGAAAGTTAAAAAATGAGTGTACTTGGTTCCGCAAAGCCAAGGGAATCGTTTTTGTCATTCGAAATACTAAAATATGTTCACAATAAAATGGCTGCCATGTAATTTTTGCTTTATACGCAACACCGTTTATTACCACTACGGATAATTGGTTTATATATAATAAGATGTTTTACCCTCTTAAGTAAATATGTATAACATAAATTATCATTGTAAATGGGAAATTTAAAAAAAAATTGTTTTGCAAAAAACGTGTTACTGCCCCTTTAACCTACATCACCTCTTACTATTGCAACAATTCATTGACTTATGCACAATGAATCCCCCAATGAACAACGAACATATCGGACGCTACCCAGCGCGTGTTTAATTTTATCAGAAAGAAAAAGTGGATACAAAGCGAAAGCGTCCATTCACTGAATAGGCCTACATAGTGTTAAAGTATAGGCGGCGCTGTTACTACACTCAACCGCAAAAGAAACGTTACCTCATATTCAACATAGAGAATACTAAACGACGTCCCGTTTAATAACATATTTATGAAACGAGCGGATGGTTTTGGTATCTAACGAGCGAAAGCGAGTTAGATACCAATACCATCCACGAGTTTCATAAATATGTTATTAAACGGGACGGAGTTCAGTATTTTATTTATTACACGCTCTAAATTAATGAAATATGTAATTAAAGTTCACTCTTCATTCATGTAGATATGCGTAGGGATACATCTCTTGCCATGGACACATAACGCCATCTCACTAAACACCAACAATAGACCAAGCAAATATCTGTTAATAACAGTTTCAATTTTGAACAATACAATTTCAAAACACTCATTACATTGTCTTTATGTTGAAACGATAAGAAGCGTAAATTGGCGAGTAGACAAAAACATCGTATTAATCTCACTAGATCTTATGAATGATGTCAGGTGATTGTGACGTCATCGGAATGCGACTGTTTTCAAGCGCGATTCAGTTAGGCTAGTTACTTTGCCCAAATAGACTCTGTAACACCCAGATGACAATGTTGAATTTTTAAAATTTGAAATCATTCGTCGATACATACTTTGTTAAAGGATATTGAATATGCTATAACGTTAACGTGAACATGAACAATATTGTTTTATGTTTTAAAATATAACTTAAAGGTACATCCAGTGTGTTGTTGTGGGTCACATATGCCACACGTTATAAATGAAGTTAATCTTTCGAGAAGTACTGACTGTTACCGAAAATTGTCAATTTAATGATAGTCAATTTAGTATATTGATGATATAAAGGTAAAAGTGTCGATTTTTTATCGAAAACCGGACAATGCACCCAGTGTGGCGCGCGTCAATTTGTCAAAAGTAATTTTGGAAACTTATTTTCAACATACATACAGATAACTTTAGGTTGATAGTGTTAAATAGGTCTTATAACTACTGTGCGTGTAAATGGGAGGTGTAGTTTCGGTTTCTGTACATGTACATGTTGCTCAATTTTAATTAAAAACCAGATATTATGATATAATTGGCTATTGCGGATGAATATGCAAGTTGAGTGAAATTATTTGATCTGAAATCGGCACATATTGTATGTTGCACGTATTTCAGCCAAATAAAATTTTATGAAACACAATGGACGTACCTTAAATTGAATGTTCTATTGTTCAGTGTCTCATAAGCCGATTTGTGGCTGGGTGTCGGTTTTTAAGTTTATTCGTGGATGTTTATTATGAATATATTATCAAATACTTTAGATAGCATGTTAAGGTCTATCTGTATACAGTCAGGCCTCGATAATCCGAACGCTTCCGTTTTTCATCAAAAACGTTCGGATAGTGAAATGTTCGGATAACTGAGTACTGAGGACTACTTAAGATATTAGTTTGGTAACATCTTCCTACCGTTCGGAAACTGCGAGATTCGGATTATTGGTGTATACTTCTAGCAGGTTCAATATCGTAGAGACACCGCCATTCTCCTAAACCATGTGTGATGTGGCGCCACTTTTCTCCAACTGTTAACGCCAGTCTGGTATCTGAACGTCGCTGAAGTTGTCTACGTTTCACAAGATGACCCTATGTAGGCCTATTCTATCAGACTCACGTGGAAGGTTTTGTCTTATCAGAGGAATACTTGTATGCTTTTAACATTCAGTTGAAGAGTAGCCTGTCAGAACTACGTTATAGCTTACGTTGCAGGAAGGGAAGCACGTCATGGCATATAGTTGTACCATTTAAAACCAGCTTCACGGACTTTGTGATACCAAAACGTCCCAGCTCCTCATTCCACTTTGGGTGCACTGCAACTGACGTTCCGTTAACCTCTACTATAAACTCAGCCATATCGGAACCTGCTTTTATCCAATATAAAAAATAACATCAGAACAACGTTGATGCACCGTCTTTTATTTGGGTAACGTTGTATCAACTTATAAGCACCGTCGTTTCAACTTCAAGGCAACGTCGTATCAAAGTTGGATCAACGTGATGTAACGTTGAATCAACGTTCATGCAATGTTTATCAACGTAATTGTAACGGCGAATCAACTTTGATGTAACGTCGTTTCGACGTCGATTCCATGTCGATATATCGACGTCAACGCAAATTTCATATGCAACCATAATACCGTCGGACGTCATTTCAACGTCGATTAAAGACGCCGTTTCAACGTCGATTCGCATGCTTGGAGGACGCATGTCCCATTGTCATCTTACAAAATGTGCGTTCCCCCGAGCTCAGTTTTAATGGTGATTTTGAGGGACCATGGTCATTCTTTTAAGGTGTAGATAATCTCTCAAACCAAAATGGCAGATATGGGCTATATTTCTCCTGCTAGCTCCAAACAGCGATGTAAGTACACAATTGCAAACACGAAATATGAAAAGATCGAAGGTTGGAATGAGCGGTTGTAACCTGCATGGAGCAATGATCACGTACATGGACATCAAATTTATACTTAACACATTTAACCTCGACTTTTTGTTCTTATTGTCGAAATATAGCCATTTTATAGTTATTACATATTTAATGATGGTAATAGAAATACACATGATGTGAAATGTTCCAATAGTAGTCATCGTAAATCAAAATAATGTGTACATATATAGACATTTAATATACGAATTAATGTGCTTAACATCGTCTGCACTTGTGGGTTACATTTTAATTGGACACGAAGCTGGTTCGATTATTTTTTCGTTATAATTCTTGTATTCTACGTTATGATAAACATTATGGTCGTGAAAGAAACACATTACAAGAGACAACTATTAACATTCAAATTCACTCATCACAAATCTGAACGACAACATACATGAATTATCAGTCACGGCAAACTGTGATCGTAAAATGATTGCATATTTAAAGATTCTCTCGAATTGAGAGCTACAGATGACAATATATGATGATCCAAAACAGAAATGTCACATTTTATGGTATCTTAAGCATGATCTCTGCATGATCAATCGCTTGCCTATATATCAGAGTTGATATCAACTTATGTCCCAGCACGGGAACTTAGATCACTATATCAGAATCTATATACTGACAGTGCCAAATATAACGGTCAGAGATTTTTTGAACATTTTGCTCCTAACATGTGGAACTCTCTTCCCAAAACTCTGAAACTATCTCCAAAAGCCTATCTTTTTGTCCAGTCCTATGGTTTTTAAGGACTTTCATTTTCGCAGCAATTCTATACGTGGACTTGTTTTGCTGCTTGTGTGAACTGAGCAGATTCGAGTGTGCCTGACTATTATTATTATTTATTAGCATTTTGATGTTTAACGCCTTGACCATGCTTTCGAGCGTGGATATGTGCGATTTATAAATATTCACTATTATTATAAAGCACCTCATCAACGATTAGCATGACTTGTTGCATTTGTAATTTTCTCATTTCGACCAGAAAATCCATAACGTATATAACCATATACCAAACAACTTCAAGAAACGTTACACTTTTCATATCTCAGCCAAATTGAAAAAAAATGACAACGTAGAAATACAGATATTAGCTGAAAATAATATTTCAACTATACAGCTCAAATTTAGAACATAACATAAAATACATAAAAAACGACAACTTCCCAATGCAAGGCATAACTCTTGCCAGTCTCCATTACTGGCTGATTTAGGCCTTGCAGTATTTCCTTAAGAAATCTGTGTTTAGAAATCCAGGCCCGCTATGCATTTCCAGTGCAGCGATTCACTGCCTCGACACAAGAAAGCGAGGGAAATACCGCAAGGGTTAAATCAGCCAGTAATGCAGACTGGCAAGAGTTGTGCCTTGCGTTTGGAAGTTGAAAAAACGACGACATTGAACTTTTTCATCTTTCATGAACATTTTGAAAAATGTTAAAATTGGTTCTGCTTAAAATGTGTATGAGATGATATTGTGCTATCGTAAGATAATTGTTTAAAACTTTGAAATAAAGCATGTCATCTCATTCTCGTTTAAAACACATAATCTTCAATCAACGGCATGCATATTGTAACATGATTTTTTACGAGCTGGATAAATTTTCATAAATAGTATACGGAGAGTATCATATTTTAGTGTAATATATAATGTGATATTTGAATAAAAAATTTCCCGAGAATTACATTTAGATAGCAACGATGTCATTTTTAGTACGATACAACGTCACTATTAATTCAACGTAGAGGTGGTGATAGAGGTGGTGATAGAGGTGGTGATAGAGGTGGTGATAGAGGTGGTGATAGAGGTGGTGATAGAGGTGGTGATAGAGGTGGTGATAGAGGTGGTGATAGAGGTGGTGATAGAGGTGGTGATAGAGGTGGTGATAGAGGTGGTGATAGAGGTGTAGGCGATATGAGGTGTAGACGTCACAGTTAAAAACCTCTTACTGATGTGCAGCAGAAAAAGATGGTGGTCTTAGTAGACCGTGGTTTCTTGGATACGACCTCATCTCGCCTACATATCATTTCGCCTACACAGTCATCAAGACTTTGGTCTACAAGTTTGTGGCATCTGTGGAATTGAGCGATTATACAATTACAAATATCATTTAAATCGCACTTTTTAAATTGATAAGAAATAAATTTAATTATGCGTCACTGGCTAAAGTTTACACTGCATATGGACCCCTGAATAGATCATGAACATACAAATGTTCAATTAATGAGTAGTCGACATGGTCATCTGTAGATTGTAGCCTATGCTGCAAGGTACTGTAGAATAAATTAATTTGGAAAAAACCCTCTTTGCATACTTCCCAAAAGATGGTAAATATAATATGAGTATAGACCACAGGAACTCGATATCGTAAGTAAAACACAAGTAAAACGTAGGTAAAACAAACCTACCCCCTATATAATATAGAGTATATTATATATAGGGGTAGGTTTGTTTTACCTAAGTTTTACTTATGTTTTACTTACGTTATCGAGTTCCTGTTGTATAGACATACGAGAAGTGAATCATATCAGTCACACTCAAGCGTTAAATGTCCGCAAAGTGTTAACACTAATCTCCTTCCTGGACAGCATGTTCAACTAATGGAAACGTAACTAATATAATTACAAGTTTGACAAATCAATATTCCTTTGGAATTAATTGATTAATATAAACATGTAGTTCTACATCTCAACTTATTAAACAGTTATATATTGGAGTTTTTCTTTGTTATTTCTTTATTTGTTTTAATTGTTTTGATATATATATATATAGTATATGTGTGTGTGTGTGTGTGTGTGTGTGTGTGTGTGTGTGTGTGTATATATATATATATATATATATATATATATATATATATCAATCATTTCCTATTGACAAAACAAACAGTGCTCAAGTGATCGAAATGGTCATGATCGACGTTATCAGCGGTGGATCTGAATTATTGTTTCTGATCCATCGCTGACAACATCGATCATGACCATTTCGATCACACGAGCAATGTTTGTTTTGTAAATAGGAAATGTCGATATAATTATCCCAACTGTTCATCTTCAAGTGAAAATACCACGTATTATTCATGAGAATGTTTAAGTAAGCGTTTAACTAAGTGTGGTGAAATAAACGTGCAGTGACAGATCCAACGTTGGAGTGGGGGAGTCAGTGGACTAGTGGAGCCAGCTCAGCTGAAAATGTTACGCATGTTAATTTGATTGATGCCCAAGGTGAACATGTCTGGATCCGCCACTTTATCGTTTAAGATTTAATATGAGTTAAATAATGTAAATTGATGTTAAACGATATTAAAATACAAGTTTATGGATATAAGACCCATGGCTTGTTTCATATATCCATGATCTTGTATTTCTTAATGTGACATGTACAAGATATCTACGCCGAAACGTCTCATCTCACTGCGATAGAGAAATTTTATTTCTTTTTCTTACCAAATTCTATAAATGCTTTTTAAACAATATTTCCTTCAATTTAAATGGATACAATAGACATGTCCTGTACCTCAATATCTTCTACGTAATAATTTATTACATTTTTTTATTTAACTTTTGCTTATCATCTTTCTAGCGATGAAACCATGCAAAGCTTCTTCAGTGAGGATGACCTTGACCTCAGTCAGGTCATGCTGACACTTTGCTTCAACATTGAGATGAGTTGTACGAATGGTAGCATCTCCTAGTTGACCGACTGACCTTGGTAGTCTGAGGCGGTAAAAACTATGTCTCTTGCAAGTCAAGATCAGAGGCGAATTAGAAGGAGGAATCCATTTATCGAACCGGTAGACAGAGCAGCAGTGAGTAAATTTACCTCAACACTAAAATTCTATCTCAAAATCGTTTCCTGTCTGTTATAAAATAGGCAATGTTTTCATCGTGAATGTAAATATTTGCACCTGTCGAACTCGGAACATGTGGATTTAATTTGACTTTAGAATGTATATTTAGTTATTTTAAGCATAATCATATAAGTATTAGGTCACAACATCTTCAGAACTGTTGATCCGAGGATTGACTATCGGGGAAAGGAAATAATAAACATAATCTGACTTGAAGGTCGATCCGCTTTGAAACCGGAAGTGGAGGTCTGCTAGAAATAAATAAACGACTGGAACGATGATAACAATATCGTTATATTCGTGACACGTTCCGTTTGATAAATAGAAATAACCTAGCCTAGATATGACTATATTTATTTATCATGTTTTATTACGTTTTTCATATAACAAACATTGTTGAAGATAGATGTTACATATGTAAACGACACGGACAGTGACTAGGCCAGTTACAGGATCTTTTCATTCTACATTGACTCATACCCCTGTGACTCTTCACTAATGTCTACCTTATTTTGAAAGGTATTTTCACATTATTCACCCTTGAAACTGATGAAATAGCTTACATGAAGCACTATTGTAAGATTACCTTCCAATAATCAACATATAATTTATAAATGTCATAAACATTTAGGCCTACTTTCTATTGCTTGCTGAAATAACCTCTCTTTAGGCCATTAGTGACATTCATAATGTGTGAGTCTCGGGGATAAGTTGTTGCTACAACGCTGACAGTTGGTAACTTACTCAGGGAGTGAGTTCAAATCCAAAGTCCAGGGAAAATGTTTACTTATAGCAGATAACAATTACATTAAAGTGTTTTCAATCTAAACATGGATATTTGCAACGACAAATCAGTTCAAAGTTAGCTGTAATATTCAGCCCTGTGTGCTTAACACTACATCTAGGGAAATTGTCATCATGGTAGCAACTTGCTTCACTAAATTAGGCTCTTTAATACTCTGACAACGCCTTTTATGTGACGTAGCTTAAATTCTGCAACTACAATCAAAACATGTCCAGTTGACAAATACTCGACTTGGGTGTTTTACAAATTTTGTATGTAAGTAATTTATCGGGTGATTTAATAAATTCAAAGTCGAGTAATTGTCAAATTTTAACAAATCCTTTTAATGAATGAAAGTGACAATCAAACATCACAGCCAACCTTTAACATCTAAAGATTTTTATCATATCTTCAGAGTTATGTGACGTACAATTTACATTAGAATTGAAAAAACTCATAAGAACAACTTTCAATTTATATTAAGTTATCAATTTGATCAGTTAAGAAACATATTTTAAATATATGATTATTAATTTGTGTTTTCTTAAATCAGATGACTTTAAGAGGATACTTCAGATGACTGGTTAATTTGTGATAGTTGTAAATTACAAAGAATTTGTTCACTGTATTTTGCTTGTTGCAACAAGGGACATAACTCTGTCGATCTTTCAAACAATACATCTATAAACATTATATTCTGTTTATTAATACTGGAAGTCTTTCACTTTGTCTTTGTACACTGGATTTCAGTTCAGATACAGTTATTTGATGTTAATGAATGTATCTTATTTTCAGAAATAAATTATTTAAAAAATAATATTTATGACCTATCATAACTACCCGGTATCTAAGTTATGTACCGTAAGTTAGACATGTATGTTACTTTCAAAATGAACTTAATTACTTAATTAAATATGTGAGGATAAGAGTTTTCAAAATGACCTTTCTATTTCTCAACATTGTCCTGTAGGACAATAATGACGCTTTTTAGGTCAGCAGACGGAGAACTGAAGGACAGACAGACAGTCAAACAGACAGACAAAATGTCAGCCAGGACATCAGACAATAGGGTAGTAGTACCAGGAAAACAGCCGTATGTGATGGCTTGAAGTTGAGATAAAAATTTGGGATGGGTTTGAACGAGTTGAGGATCCTTGTGAGGTTTAACACATATTACCACAAAATGACTTGGCTTTGAGTACCAGCAGGAGTATCACATCTGTAAGTCCCAGGTCACTGACTTACCAAATTTTACCTCTAATTTATTAAAAAATCACTGAAAAGTCACAGACTTGCCTTTTAGAAAACTCAAAAAACAGATGTAAGTCTATGACTTATTGACTTCAAAAAGATTTTGTAACCCCTGATAAGTGAATGTTTTGTGCCATTACTTTTAATCCGTTACCTGCTTTTTAGCTCTTTCTTGTGGACTGAATTGCAGGTATCAAAACTCACAACCAAATCATATCACATCACATATGCATGCATAAAATCACTTCATCAGCTGGTCGGGGGTTAAACTTGGCAATCTGGGAAAAATGACTCAGACTCTATTCGTACATCCACGATCAATCACACGTGTTGTTGTATCTTTAAAAAATCCTCCATCAATATACAATAATAAGCTTACTTCCAGTGTAAACCTGTTGAGAATATTGACCGTTTTCGTGCCTTTACATTCCTATCATGTTTTTGCAATGTTATTTTTATTACCAGCTTGTTTTGAAGACTTCTATTGAAATTTACATCACATTCACCCTTAGCTGTTGAATGAGTCATTGTCACGCCATTCTGAGTGGCCTACTTACTGGAATCACAACTCTTAACATGCAGATCTCCCATGAACTCTTAAATAAAATACTTCAAAAGTTTTCCTGAGATCAAGTTAAATTTTGGACAGGATTTTCTTTACTTTAGAGGGGTAAAATGTATAATTCACTGACATGAATTGTATTATTTAGTACATTATATCGTATAACAAAGTATATATATGTAGTATTATAACGAATAATAGTATTCTCAAATTCCACTAGCAAATGCTAGTAATTCACCAGTTATCCTGAGTCCTGTTTCTATTTCTATGTACACGATTTGTTAGCATGTTAATGATCTTGATCAACGTGATGAAACTAATTTTTTGTGTCTGACCCAGTGCTTGTGTCATTGTTTGGGTGAGCTATCTGGAAGAGAGCCAATGGTGTGGAATACCAGACACTCAGCCATGAGCTGGCATTTGATAAGCTGGGCAATATCAGGCGTATAACACACATGCTGCAGTCATGGCTGGATGATTAATCTTAGTAATGTACAGTATTAACTACAGCATTGATACTTTATAACTTTGTAATACATATTGCATCTTTGTTGGGCAATACAAGCCTTTATGGGTGAATATCATGAGAGAAGTCTTACCTCAAAGGTGGAACCCAAAATAACCTCTAGATGAGAAGAAAGAGCTGATACCTGTATATTTGACATTTAGATACCTGGCTTCCATCAACCTGGCTTCCATCACCTGCAGTAATGTCAGTTACCTAACCAGTACCCAGTACTCATGCACTCTCATCTATGATTTGATCTGAAATTTGAATATGTGATGAGATATTATTGTAATAAGGGTAGTAGTATGTTTAGTCTACAGTGGCATCAGTTCTTGTGGTATGAAAAGTCAACCAACTCTTAACAGAATTGACAATCCTTCAAATTATATCTAAAGATCTAAAGAAAAAACAACATCTAATGAAACTCTTTTCTCGGGGTGAATTTCTTGTTTTTGCTATAATATCTGTATTCAGTTGACATGCTGAACGAGTACTAGACTTAGCTCTTACAATTACATTCTTAGTTACAGGAACATCCCAGAGAATTTTGTTTCCAAAATAAATACCCTGATAGAACCCTTCCTTGAACCAATCCTTGGTTATTATCCCCCGCCAACATAGTTGGGGGGGGATATTGAAATGGGCTCCGTCCGTCCGTCCGTTCGTCCGTCCGTCCGTCCCGATTTTGTTTCCGGAACAGAACTCGAAAACTATAAGACATATCTCAACGAAACTTGGTGTGTGGAACAATCATCATGTGTAGATGTGCCTTTTGGGGTTTTCAACTTCTTCGAGTTATTTTTTTTTACCGTTTCCTTGAAATGTAACTTAGAATTTCGTTTCCGGAACAGAACTCTAAAACTATAAGACATATCTCAACGAAACTTGGTGTGTGGAACAATTATCATGTGTAGATGTGCCTTTTAGGGTTTTCAACTTCTTCAAGTTATATTTTTTACCGTTTCCATAGAAATATAACCTAGAATTTTGTTTCCGGAACAGAACTCGAAAACTATAGGACATATCTCTTGGTGTGTGGAACAATCATCATGTGTAGATGTGCCTGAAAGGCCCGATGGGCTTATGGCATTGCACGGTGTCCAGCTGTCCGTAAACTTTTCGCATTTTGTCTTCTTCTCCAGAACCACTTTGTCTAAGGAGCTGAAATTTTGTGTGTTGTGTTTAGTTGAAAAAAGGTTCATAGTCACTGTTATTCAACAACTATTCTTCAATAAATTTTCCCAAAGGCGGGGGATATGGCCGACTCTGTCTGCTTGTTATCCCTGCCTTCAAGTGGAATGAGGCCATCCATCTTTCCATCTGTACTATCCATCCATCCATCCATCCATCCATCCATCCATCTGTCCATTCACTAACCCACTCATCCATCCATCCATCCATCCATCCATCTGTCCATTCACTAACCCACTCATCCATCCATCTATCCTATTAATCCATCAATTCACCAATCCATCCATTCATCCGGCCATCATTCCTTCCATTTATCCATCCATCCATCTATCCATCCATCAATCCTTCTATTAAATTAATTCGCCCATCCATCAATCCATATGTCCATCTATCCGCCCGTCAACCATCCGTCACCCAGTATTTTTTTAAATGTTCTGTGTTTGTTTGCTGAAGGTAAGTTATCTATTAAATGTAAGGCTGCAACGATACACTGAAATATCGATGCATCTCGATGCGACAGTCACGATACGATACACGATACAATTACATTTGAATATCGGATAAAAACAATACACATAGTTATTTCAATCTAAATAAACACTAGATAAATCAAGCACTGTACCAGTATTAATTCCATTGATATACGACAATAAATTTTTCCCACGTATTAAAATAATCGTTTTTACTCGACTGCTTTCTAGCTTGAAAACGAAACTAACAAGAGTAACTTCCCTTTAGTAATCGCTTCACAACCGAAGGATAATTTATTCAAATTTGCGACTGCCCTGATAGCTCATTGGTCCGAGAGATATAGGTCAGTTCTTTCGAGCTATCGCATTGGTTGATTTTTCCGATCTTTATCTTCGGGTAACTTCGACTATGCTTGACAACTGCTAAGTTTAATACGCAACCAATCTAATCGTGTGAACAAGTAGCAGCAACCAATCAAATTGTGCGAACAAGTAGCGTAGTATTTTAGCGTAGTATTTGACAGTCATGGCAGCCAACAACGAAGATTATCGTTTTCTATTCAATCCCTAGACTTTCCCATTTAGCGTATCTAGATACGTATCGTATCGTGAGCTAAGTATCGAGATACGTATCGTATCGTATCGTTTGCTTTGTGTATCGTTGCAGCCTTAATTAAATGTATTTCAAATGTATTTGGATTTCAACAGTTTACTAACATATTTGAAAACCCATTTATATAAATATTAAAGTTTTTGTTTATTGGCTTAGAAAATCCATGAAGATATCGCAACATATTCCATGCACTATGAGTGCAGCTATTGATTCTGTGCTGTCTGAAAGGAACATGCTATAGATAGATCACAGATAAATGATGTAGCTCAGATATCTGTCTTGTCTAAACGTCGACAAATCATTTTCCAAAAATAATCTTTTTGGGGGTCATTGTCTCACTTCTTTCAGAAAGGATTAAATTTTGATGTCCTCGAATGACCCCTAACTTTAATTTAATTAAGCAATATAATCTATGATAAAACTTGTTGAGAGTTGTATAGCGTTTCTCCAGACAGATCTTATCGTGATGAATGTTTAGTACTGGGCTGAGCAAGCATTTAATCTTATTTGTCAATAACTCATGGACTTACAGCAGTATTTTTAAAAACAATGTCACAGAGATATGTCTGGTTTTTGTTCAATTTAAAAAAGATTGGTCTGAAAATGAAACAAACATTGATAGTTGATTGTTTTTTTAAAAAAGGAGGCAAGTCATTGATGTTTTGGTTAGTTTTTGTAAGTCAAAGAGTTTTTAAGTCAATGACCTCAGACTTACAGATTTGTCAACCACTGAGTACTGGGGTCTTTAACCTCTATATCAGACTTGAGGCGGACAAAAGATCAGCCTGAAAAAAGTTCAATAACACACTGCACAGTGATGCATGTCGAGACCTTGATAGTGATTCATACATGTAATTGTTTTGTTGAACTCTATTTGAAGGACACAAAAGACTTGACTGAGATCCTTGTCAATAATATGAAAAATAATTATACAATAAGTAGAAGAAACAAAATTAGATATCCAAAATTGAGTTATTGATGTGTGTAGATAAGATATAAGAAATAAAGGAGCAGCATTTATTGATATGTTAATTAGGTTCTGTAACTGATACGTATTACACCTCCATGTTTGGATATTAATCTCCGATACACTAAAAGAAACGTGATACGTATCTCCATGTATTTATTATTGGAATAAAGAGGCTATTGATTAAGAAGACTGCAAGAGCTGTGCTGTGTAACATTGCAGTGTGCTGCTTACTGTAGGTAGATATACAGTCCACATACATCTGTGACAGCTGTCCCACGTCACATCAAGTATTGTCGCTCTGTGCTGTGTCCTCTTGTCACGAGTCTGCAGTACCTTCTCAACCAGCCACTGCACAGGTGATGGCTTCTCTCTCGGTCACTAAGCGTCCCTCAAAGGCTCGACTTGTCCTTGATGAGGCGGTCAAGCCCCTGGTCAGTGTCCTGGTGGCCCATCTGGCCGAGCTTCTTCCTCAACAGGTCTTTGCGCTGCTTGTGCAGTTTGTCGACTTTCTGGTGTTTCTGATTTTGCCGCTGTATAATCTTGTTCCTCAGACTCATGAAGAAAAGGTAGGTTGGTGGAATCTGTCTGTTTAACCCTTGCCCTGCTAAATTAGTGCTAATGCAGTAATAATCGTGGATTTGACAATCATTACACCTGGCTCCAGCATCAGGATAAAATCTTAGCTCAGCACATTTATTTTATTGTCAGCATTTTGCTAAATGTGATTTTGATATACATAACATAGACAGATCCAGAAATTTTGAAAAATAATAATACATTATTATTACCCCGAAAAGAATTCATTTTGTATCATAGCAGAGCTTGTGTACATTAAAGACAAACAGTATAATATAATACAAGTATATACATGGAACAATCAAAGTTGATTAACTTAAATGTCATTTAAAAGACAAATGCTACAAGGAATAAATGTATTTTGACCTCTGTTGGTTTTAAAACGGGGTAGTAAATATCTCCTTCCAGAAGGAAGCTTGACATATTCACCAAAGAGGGGGTTACTCATTGAAAGGGAGAGGGGGACCTAATCGTTATTCCTAATGATTCTTATTTTGACGATTTTCAATTTTAGCTAGTGTAACTATTTTTAACA
The DNA here is from genome assembly GCA_936450465.1 of Gibbula magus. Taxonomy (NCBI): domain Eukaryota; kingdom Metazoa; phylum Mollusca; class Gastropoda; order Trochida; family Trochidae; genus Gibbula; species Gibbula magus. Next base: position 67,549,933 of record OW388303.1, read on the forward strand.
CAAGATATTTTCCAAATGTTTTTCTTTGTCATTTTTAGCTCATCAGGCCTGAAAGGCCCGATGGGCTTATGGCATGGCATGGCGTCCGGCGTCCGTCCGTCCATCCGTCCATCCGTCCGTCCATCCGTCCGTCCATCCGTCCGTAAACTTTTCACTTTTTCGACTTCTTCTCCAGAACCAATGACTCCACAGAGCTGAAATTTTATGTGCAGACTCCTTGGCCCATGGGGATTCTAAATTGTAGATTTCGTGACCCCATGACCCCAAATGGGGTCACAGGGGTCACATCCTTAAAAACCTATTTTCATCTTCTTCTCCAGTTCCAAAAGGTCTAGAGAGCTGAAAAGTTGTGTGTAGACTCCTTGGCCCATGGGGATTCTAAATTGTAGATTTTGTGACCCCGTGACCCCAAATGGGGTGACTGGGGTCACATCCTTAAAAACCTATTTTCATCTTCTTCTCCAGTTCCAAAAGGTCTAGAGAGCTGAAAAGTTGTGTGCAGACTCCTTTGCCCATGGGGATTCTAAATTGTAGATTTCGTGACCCCATGACCCCAAATGGGGTCACAGGGGTCACATCGTTAAAAACCTATTTTCATCTTCTTCTCCAGTTCCAAAAGGTCTAGAGAGCTGAAAAGTTGTGTGAAGACTCCTTGGCCAATGGGGATTCTAAATTGTAGATTTTGTGACCCTGTGACCCCAAATGGGGTCACTGGGGTCACATCGTTAAAAACCTATTTTCATCTTCTTCTCCAGTTCCAAAAGGTCTAGAGAGCTGAAACGTTGTGTGAAGACTCCTTGGCCAATGGGGATTCTAAATTGTAGATTTCGTGACCCTGTGACCCCAAATGGGGTCACAGGGGTCACATCCTTAAAAACCTTTTTTCATCTTCTTCTCCAGTTCCAAAAGGTCTAGAGAGCTGAAAAGTTGTGTGCAGACTCCTTTGCCCATGGGGATTCAAAATTGTAGATTTCGTGACCTCATGACCCCAAATGGGGTCACTGGGGTCACATCGTTAAAAACCTATTTTCATCTTCTCCAGTTCCAAAAAGTCTAGAAAAATGAAAAGTTGTATGCAGACTCCTTGACCAATGGGATTCTAAATTGTAGATCTTGTGACCCCATGACCCCAAATGGGGTCACAGGGGTCACATCCTTAAAAACCTATTTTCATCTTCTTCTCCAGTTCCAAAAGGTCTAGAGACATGAACAGTTGTATGCAGACTCCTTGGCCAATGGGGATTCTAAATTGTAGATCTTGTGACCCCATGACCCCAAATGGGGTCACAGGGGTCACATCCTTAAAAACCTATTTTCATCTTCTTCTCCAGTTCCAAAAGGTCTAGAGAGCTGAAAAATTGTGTGCAGACTCCTTAGCCAATGGGGATTCGAAATTGTAGATTCTGTGACCCTGTGACCCCATTTGGGGTCACGGGGGTCACATCCTTAAAAACCTATTTTCATCTACTCCAGAACAAATGTACCTAGAAGACTGTAATATTGTGTACAGACTCTTTAGCCAATGGGGATTCTAAATTTTAGATTTGGAGACCCTGTGATGCCTCAAATAAGGGCCTCAAGCCATGACCTAAAAATCTATTTCAGTCTTCATCATTAAACAATATAAACCCTGATGAGCTACAGAGCCCATGGCTCTATTTTTTTGTCCTTGGGCTTGTCTCTAAGACTGTAAATGTTTCTTCAGTGAGCTGTTGGTCAATTGCCATATGTGCTATTTTGTTGTTTTTCTACGTGTGTTGTTGGTTTGATCTATTGGTAAGTAATGTATTTACAAAAATATGAAAGATATTCACATTTGTTTTAACTGTAAAAATTGTGTGAACCCTATTTGAGAAAAGCATGTTTTAAGATGACATTTTGAAAGCTAATGTTGTTTTATTTTGAAGATAATATCTTCTTTGTTTATTAAGTTTTCATTCCTCATAAAATATGAATTAATTTTTGTATGCCACCATTTTTGACATCTTGTCATTTTTCACACAGGTTACTGGCTTGTTATGACACAGAACAAGAATAAATTTGTGTCAGTGTTGACAGGTTAGGAAGAAACTTCATGACGTTTTGTTAAGGGCATTAAATCTTCATTCTTTGTTGAATCTTCATTCTTCATTAAATTTTCATTCTCGATGAATTTTCATTCTTAATTGAATCTTCATTCTTAATTGAATCTTCATTCTTAATTGAATCTTCATTCTTCATTGAATCTTCATTCTTCTTTGAATTTGACATGGAAACAGCTACATATAGTATCTTTCTGTGATACATGATTTCCAAAGACTTTATTTTGTGAACCAGTTTTATTGCAGAAATGTGAACAGAAAACCCTCTAAAGTTTGTAGTGTTTATAAAATAAGTCGTTTCTCTTTAATTTCATTGATTATTTGAGAGAACGCAAGATAACACTGTGAAAGAATGATGCATCTTAAAAAGATAAAAACTTTCAACAACAAATTTGATTGTTTTCTGTCTGCATTTTAGTTAAAACAACTTGTTTGATGACAGATACAGAATGGCGATTATGTACAACATTTAAGTAACCGAAAACAAATGTTTTTTTAAATTTTTGTGAGAGGGATAGAGCAGTGGTTATTGAGTTCGGCTTCTGATCTAGAGGTCTGAAGTCTAAATCCTGCCAGGAGCTCGGCAACATTGTTTTCTATGTAGAACAGTTGTGTGAACAGGGTGTTTATTATGGCTAATACAGTAATTTTAACTAACTTCTCTGTTTGAATTGTTGTCTGAGGTCTAGTTTGGTATGAACACGACATGGGGGTTGATTTTAATTAAGTTAGATTCTGATTTCTATTTAGATTGTGATGAACATAAGCCGAACATATGTAGGTTTAATGCAGTTAGTCAACTGCAAACTTAGGAATTGTTTTCACAGTAGATTTGATTTTAGTTTCTTTAGATTTTCATGAAACTCTTAAACCCTGCATTAAATAGATGCACTCTGCTTGTAAGGATTTGGGCTCAGTCTCACAAAGACCCCTTATTGGTAACGCACCCTGAGCAGGCCTGCCAAAGAAAACATCAAATTGCTCCAAAAAGCATCGAAACGTATTCATTTAGAGAAGAATTCGCATCACAATTTATTGATATGGAATAAAATGAAGCAAATCTGCATACAAATGTGACGATCAGCAATTTAAAACAAATGAAACACACGAGGTGCAACTCTGGGCTGTGCATGCTCAGTAACAAAAGTGGAGTAAAATTATTTGGTTTATTAATATTTTAGTATATCATCCTCTTATAATTCATTAAACCTAATGAAGTAAGAATTAAGATGCAGAAATGTTTTTTTTAAGCTTCCCAGCTGAAGGAATCAAACTTTCATCCAACATTTTGGATTACCACTGCAGCAATTTGACATTGTTTAATAACATTGTAGTATATATTGACATTGTTTAACATTGTAACTATTTGATTTTGTTAAATAACATTGTAGCAGTTTGACACCTTTCAACAATTTAACAATTTGACATTGTTTAACATTGTAGCTATTTGATATTGTTTAACATTGTTGTAATAAGACCTTGATTAGCTTGGTCACTATTTTACTTTGTTTAACATTGTATTTATTTGATACTGTTTAACATTGTATTTATTTGATACTGTTTAACATTGTAGCTATTTGCCAATGTATAAGTACCAGTCTGATTAAAATCGACGGTTTTCCGTGGAATAAAAAATGCAAAATAGTCCATCTACCGGGATACGAACTCGTTCGTGGGTTTCCACGCCAAACCGTCTGAAAGCACCCCGTACACTAGCGTGTTCGGGCGCAATTCAGCTAGCCAATCAAAAGATGCCCAACAAATGCTTTCGGTGCGAGAAACTAGGGGCAGATAACTCCAAACAGCTATCCTTTTGTCTGTTCCGAATGCTTTCAAAACCGCAACCGTTTAAATACTATGATGTGATTGGTCAGCTATTTGACTGGGTTTTGGCTGCGCTAAACTGGTTCTGATCACACGTCTATACGGGGTGTTCTCAGACCTTGTGGCGAGGAATCTACAGAACCTGTTCGTATCCCGGCAGATGCAAAATTTTGCAAATTTTATTCCTCGGAACAAGGTCGATTTTAATCAGACTGTATAAGTACAAGCTTTCCCTTTAAAATGATAATTCATGTGATTTAATATTTTTTCATCAATATTAGGGTGTAGATTTTATTAATACTTCAATATTGTGTATACAAAAAAATTATTTAGTGAAAATAACGTATTTTAACAATATAATTATTCAATCATTTTTAAAAACAACAGTTGCAGCTGCATGTTTGAATTATCAAAATGCATCCTGGTTTAAATTCTTTCATTTTGCATCTTTAAACAATTAAGGAGAAATTTCACATTATAGATGTAAAACTTTTAACTTTTTTAAATTTGATAATGCATTATTCAGAAATTTTGAAAGATTTTAACTCTATACCTGAATATTTCAGGTCAGCTTATAAATTAAACTTTTAAACAACTCACAGATATTTCCTTTGTTATTGAGTTTTTATTCCTGCCATTTGGCCATACAGAATGGTTTGACACTAAATTCACCAACTGAAATGTAAAGAAAATAATGTGGTTAAGGCTAACAAATGCTTCTATGTTAATATTGCTATTTTCAAATTCTGTCAGCTCGTAATGATTACTTTTTCGCTTTGATTAATTATTTTCTCTGTTACTATGGTAACTTTAATTAACTCATGGTGAACATCAATATTCAATAATACTATACTCAGTGTATGAAGTTATTAAAGATTCGTCAGCCAGTCCTGAAGTTTTTGTTGAGGCTGGTAACTTTTTGAGGTTTTTCTTTAATTGTTCCGTACGTACGTCCGTACATACGTACGTCACATTTCTTGTTTACCCGATATCTCATGAAGCGGTGTATCCAAAGTCTTTAAATTTGGTGTAAGCCTACATTGTGGTAGGACGCAGACACCAGTCGATTTGTGTGACCTTGACCTTATTTTCAAGGTCACCACAACACTTTGACCACTTTTTGAACTCTTGTTTACGCGATATCTCATGAAGCGTTGCATCCAAAGTCTTCAAATTAGGTGTCAGCCTTCACTGGGGGAAGACGCAGACACCAGTCGATTTTGGTGTCCTTGACCTTATTTTCCAGGTCACCACGACACTTTGGCCGCTTTTCGAACTCTTCTTAACCAATATCTCATGAACCCGAGCACCCATAGTCTTCAAATTTGATGATCATCATCACACTTTTTACCAGTAATGCAATATATGAAATCGCTCATTCTGACCAAATGATGTGTCTTTTAAACTCAATGTTACCGGCGGGGGACATTGCCATGTTAGGGGCAAACACTTGTTTTGTCATTTAAATTAAAAATATAACCCTTTTGGGCTGACTCCTTTTCAAGCTTGTTTCATAAACTGTTATACATGTACTTAAAATTGATGGGCTTATAACATAGTGTCTTTCGTCCGTAAACTTTTTGCATTTTCATCTTCTACTTCTACTAATGGCTCCAGAGAACTGACATCTCGTGGACAAGTGCCTCGGTCAATCAGGATTCAAATGGTAGATTTGTTGACTCTGTGAAATAGAATTAAGGCCATAGGAGCCTTCATCTGAAAGCCCTAGCCATCTTGTGTAAAGACTTTTAGGGCAAACTATGGGATTATGAATTATATTTGGTCATTTTGGTGACCCTGTGACCCCTAAATAAGGGTGACATGACACACCCAAGACACTTATTTTCATCTTCTTCTCAAGGACTAAAAGCTCCAGAACGATGAAATCTGTGTTGTGTACCTACAACATTGAGGATTATAAATTTGTTGATTCTGTGATAGTAACCATAGAGGTCTCTGCATTAACCCATTTAAAATCCTTCTAAATTTAATACCCTAAGCTGAAGCCTTGTACCCTTGTCTGATGGAGATTTGATGACCCTATGGCCCCAAATAAAACCTTAATGTGATGATATCATCTTCCAACTTCAATCTTCAACTTGTGCCTAACGAGCTACAGCGCCCATGGCCAAGTTTAGTAGAAATATATAGATGAAACAGTGGAGGTGGTGACTTGTTTTTGTGTTCTTTTACCCCCATTCGTTGGTTTGATAAGAGCTTTATGATTAGTTTTAATATACATATTTTTCATCAATTCACTTATTCTTATTCAAAACATGAACAGCATAATGAAATATGATCTCATATCTAAATATCTCATTAAAGTTTCATGTGTTGCTTTGATGTGAATTTCTTATTTTCCATTACATAACTGTTCTCCTATTTCTACTATTTAGAGATCTGTATAATCCAAACCATGTTATCATCTCTCATTAACTGATTCTTAGGGTAAAGATACAGTTTTTTTCTGCTGAATCATGATATATTCACAATTCATGAAAAATATTCCCATCCCAAATTTATGATAATATATTCAAAGCGTGTTCAGTATACATGGAGGCCCAACCATCGTTATGTATGTAACTGATGTGAAATCAGAAGAGAATTAGAGCATTGATTAATTAATTTGGCTCCCACTTGTTCTAATGAATCTGCGATCTCGGCAGTGTGAGATAGCTGTAGAGATCTGTATGCAGAGTAATGTATCGATGGAGTGCTGACTGTCCGAACATCCAGAATCAATAACCTAGCAGGGATTCAGTCCACCGAGAACATCCAACCTTGTTTAGACTCTGCCCTTCAGCCTAGCAGAGTCTAATGGCTGATGTTGTCCCCTCGGTAGAAGGATAGGAACAGACTTTAATTCAGGACATGCTTGCTTCCCTCCCGTTCTTGCATCATAATTCGGAGTACTTGATCCAGTTGGGCGCACGTTACGCCAGGATTATGTGTTGATAGCAAGCTTGCCTGCTAACTGAGTGTGTGGGTTGGCCACCAAAAATAGATCAATGAATGAATGAATGGTCACCTTCAATGAGTGTATGTTGAGCTTGTATTGAACTGGTCTTCTGTGTCAACTTCTGTGCTACAGAACTGCCATTTTCTCTCAAGGAGAAGCTTACTTTCTGGTGTGGATTTACTCAGCAGTTGGAGGTGATTTTTGGATATTGATAAGGTCAAGGAGATGCCGACTGACTCCTCTACTGTGGGTCCAACTGATCGCAGAATTCACTCCACCAAAGCAAGACGGATTGTCAAACACGATGAAAAGACCAAGAAAGCTCTGGTATGTAGTTTATGCCGTGAGGAGACGTCACTGAACCGTGACACCTGGTGCAAGTTATTGCCTTTATGAATATACTTTGAAGTGCTTTGGCTGTTAGGAGGCTGTCGGCAATGCTTGTATTATAGGGTGAATTTTCTTATGTAAGGGTATAGGTTTACTAAAGTTTATAATGTTATTTTACAAATTGTTTTATGTTTGTGATTTCTTTTCCATGTCAAGATTAAAAAATAATAGAATTTAGTCCCATTATTGGAAGTAGTTGTTTATAGATAAGAGTCACTGATAGAATAAAGGGAGAGGTTGCCAAAGAGTTTGAAATTGAGTAAATGTTTTGTTATTAAAAAGAGGGTTCTGTTGGGGTATATTTGCGGAACCAAAATTTGATTTGTTTCCTTGTGGATATGCGATAAACATATATGTTTTGTTATCCAAAAGTTGTAAAATTTGTAAAAATACAATGTTTCTCTCATTTCACATTATGCACAAAAATAAAATGTCAGATAATCTCAAATTCAATAGAACCCTGTTCTTAACCCCTGTTTTATAGTGTGGTGACACATCGAAGCTTCAATCATCTCTCTTCAAACAAAAATACAGATGTATGCAGATGCTAAATGACTTGTCATAGTGATAGACTGGTGTCAAACACAATTGTAATAATCCATTGTAGTCAACCATTGCAACTACTATTGCAATATTCATTATTTATTAATGAAGTTGTTTCAGGTGGCATGAGTTAGCTGAAATAATACAGGATCTCGTTTAGGTTTCCATCAAAATGTTTGTGTTGAGACTGACTGTACATATTAGTAATCAGTGCTGGAGGGAAGTATTTATTTTCAGTGGCGCTCCTCACCCCCCTTTTCAAAATTTCATCTGCCTATGATTTTCAAGCGTGTAAAAGAATTTGATTAACATTGATATCCAAATGGTGAAATTCTATTCTAATCATCTAATCATCTAGGCTGTTGACATTGACAGTTTGAATCTCCCTGTCTCTTGACAATAAAACTTCCTTGAATTGCATTCTGCATGTATGAATGACGATTATCATTGACTGCAAGGAACACAACTCTCGTCTATTTGATTTCTTGTGAACAATAGCAGATGCCAGAAGTATCTCTATTATGGCTTCAGTGAAATTCTTCCTTGTCTCTATCACTTGCATAACATCTGATACGTACCTCTACGTTAACATTCAGCAGAGCCCTACTCTGTATATATTCTCCTGATCAATATTCTAATTGCTACGGCAACGTGTCTGTTGGACATTACCAGAATAATGGCCATCAGCTGACGTTAGTTTCATTCCTACTACAGTTGTATTTTGTTCTCTCAAAAAACAAATAGACTACTTGTTTAACTGGTTAACATCTTTCATTCAAAACATTCATCAAAGCAGTTATATTTGAATATTTTATTTTACTACAGTTTGTTTCTGAATGTATACATATGACATGATAAACTGAACATGATACAATGAACTTGTCATGTAAACAAATATTACCGGTAAGTAGATATGTGTACTCATGCTTATCATGTCGGGCTATCTATAATATTATAATGTATTTTACCTTCCTAGTTTTATCAAGATTTATAGGGGATACTAAAGGAGCTTACGTGTAATATAATTCTTATACAATGAGCCATTATGATATAACTTATAATATGTATAAGCCCTCTTTGAAATAGATAATCGACTGCCTTGATTCCTTGAATAATTGCTGGGTTAAATTTAGCAAATGTAAACAATCTAGTGGGTATCTCCTTATATAGATAACTTCAACATGTAGTCATATGTATGCTACATTTTACTTCATGGTGAGAACTTCATTTATGATATTCTCAACTTAAACTATACAGTAATGAAGTTTTTGTTCAATTTAAAAAAATGTTTTAATATGGCTTCCAAATAATCAAATAATCGCCTGCCTTGAATAATTGCCTGGTCAAATGGGTATTTGAATTCAATCATTGCTGGGCGATAAAACAAGGATTTACAGTACATACTATTTAGATAGTGAGCAGATGTTACCTTGCTATATTTACTATCCCTTTGGAGTTGGAACCCACAACCTCAGTTTGGTAACTATCGCCAACAATGACTGTACACATAGCTTATCCACTCGGCCACTGAAACTATGTCAAGGTACCGATACCCCCGAAAATACATGAATTTGTACCTTTATAGTGTGATTCCAAATTTAACTATGTAACATTTACATACATTGTTTGAACTAAAGTAAAGTAAAGTAAAGTTGTAAATTCAGAATATACAGTGTTATCAATAAGCTGAAAGAGACACTAATACGTATATTTTTTTTAATCAATAGCTCATCAGACCATGATAGATTAGATGCATAATTCTAATGAGTGTAGATTTTTATTTAACCTGCGTGTTCCAGGTTAGTCCAGGATAGAAATAGTGAATTCATATGTCCCCGAAGATGAGCCCCAGAAGTGTACTTAACTTGTCTCACAGCCGACCATTGTTGAGATACTGGTCAGCGGTCGGTTAGCCGATACCAGATTTCTTGCCTAGGAAAATTCAGCAGCAAAGTATTGGTGGTCCAAATATTCAACCTAGTTGGCTGGAAAGGGGCAATACAGAATATATAGCAACTTAAAGAGTCATCAAGGATGTTAGTGTTTCAAATACAAAATTATTTGTCGAACATATACTAAAAAGGTCAATTGCTAGAGAAATCTTTTATCTACAGCATGACATGTGATAAATAATTTTCATATCACGACAATATAATGAAATTTGGTTTCAAAGAGATGTACCCCCTTCGACTAGCGCGCGCTAAGGGTATCTGACGTCATATAAACAGAATTTCTTTTATTGCATAAAACGTACTACACAACATTCGTTTCCGAAGCGTGAAGGCTCGTCTTTATAGCTCATGTCGCCATAGCAACGTACGTGATGCACGTGATGCACGTGCTTCTCTTGCAAGTTAGGCTACCCTTGTCATACATTACTGAATGTGCTTTGTAAACAATGTTTCTAAATGTCCTAAGAATATACCAATTATAGCCTCTTTTATGTACTTTTTATTGAGATAAGACCAAATTATGACAAAAATATATTTTCATTGATTCAAAAAATTCGAAAAAATACCTAGTTGGTTAATTTTTTTTACTAATATCTGTAGAAAATACATAATTAAATGAAATGGTAGATAAATAATCGCCAATATTTATATATTTCGGTTTCTTCCATTGCTCATAAACTTTGTTATTCTTTCGTGTCTGTGTATACAGAGTGTGAGCTAGACGACAATGCTTTCTGCTTGAAAATGATAGACTTGATCTATATTTGGACTGGAAAACACCTTTACTAATTAGTGCAATTTCTCGGCTTATTTTGGGTCGAAAAAATCGGTGAAAAATTAAGTGTATATATTTCACGGAGACAGACTTTTTTCAATATTCCGATATGTTCATCAACATCCTTGATGGCTCTTTAAGGGTTAAGATTGGGTCATCAGTACTCATCATATTGTAGGCTTACTAGAGATTGTATGTTGGAGAGTAATGAACAGAAGCACGGTGGTACATGAAGTTCAGCAACAGTGAGCACGGTTCATCTATGGTTTGCCGTATGGGTAACCCGCTTCATGGCTGGATAATCTGAGGGTTTGAAGGGTTGGTTACTTGGTTACCTGTCCCACACAGAGAGACTTGAGATGTGAAACTTGTGGTGTTACCTTCGCCAAGTGAATTTATTCAGTATGTGCCTCTGTTCACTCAGCAGTACAGTTGGGTACCTGCCGTGGAAGTGAAGGAAAGCAGTGTGACGGAGAACCTTAGTTGGCAGCAAGGTTGCATACTCCCAGTGAGTTGAGAATGAATAAGGAACGATGTTGGTCCTTACACCAGGGGATTAAAGGAGAATATTTGTAAAAATTTATATACTGTTATAGTAAAATATACTTTAAAAAACATATTCCCCCAAAAATAATATGGAAAGCCGTGTTTAATTACTAATTACGCGATATAACAACCGCGCCTACTGTTGCCTGTGCGCGTATGCATATTTGCCGGTAGCCTACGGCAGGTTTAGGCTGTGACGTCAGAGATGCTCTACGGCCCGCTTTGGGTCCTTAGCGCAGTGAAAGGGAAGGCATTAGAGTAGATGAAGAATCGGTTGAATACGTAGAATTCGGGTAGTTTCGGACTTGATATGGTATATTGTGCAGCGTTGGTGTGCAGTAATTCATCAAAGTCTGGACAGAAGTTTACATATTTTTAATTTTCAAGTGAAAAGACGGATGCAGCGCGGCGAAAGGTTTGGATAGTGTCAAAGAGGAAAGAAGGACCGAAAACCGTCGGAATCTGTCTCACTATGTTCAGAGCATTTTGATCCATTATATTAAAACAGTTTTATAAATAAGTGATAGTTAGTCTTAGAGTACTCGTAACAGTCCTTTAGGATATAACTTGTAATGCCTTCTTATGGGATGTGCCACCTCGGTTACCCAGAGTTTTATATATGCTCCTGCTGAGAGTAACAGAGCATATATAAAACCCTGGGTACCACCGATGATGGGGACGTGTATGCCTTAAAACTTAGTACACAGTTGTATAATTATTTGTCATTGGCTAATAACTGTATTAGATTAATTTCAATTTAATATGGCCAACGTGGCAGCTCAAATGGCATTATCAGACACACAAACAATATTTCCTGGTTATAAATCATTTGAAAACTATAGTGATATTCAACGCTAAAATGATATCTGTCGCCTATATTACACCCCACCTACCCCACTAACTAAATTCTAAATCTTGCCCCAACTTTTGAACCCTTCCTACGTCTATGTTGGATCCTGTGTTTTTAATATATTTACTAAAAATGCATTTCCACTGATTGTATATGTTCACAATATCATAACAAATGATTATTGCAAAAATAATAAGTGTCAGTGTTCAATCCTTGTGGGTGCTTGGTTTGTGTACTTGTGATAGGAGAACACGTAACTGTCTAGCAACTCAAGTTCAAATAATTACTGAAAGCCCACGTAGAAAGTGGCTCAAAGTCATATGGTATTTAACTATTCTAGTAACAGTTCATCGTTTACAGGAATAGTGATTTCACATCGGTTGAGAAAATATATTAGAGAACTTTAGAAATTCTTAATATTGTTCTTCAAATTCTCTTTATAGGATAATCTCCTTCTTGCACGAGATGAACTTCGCAATCTATCTGACTTTTCGATTTTCATTATATAATTATGGCGACAAAGTCAAACCAATGTTGACAGATTTAAATTAATGTCATTTATTTAGTTTACATCTAATACATATTAATTGACATATTTTAGAAGTTCTCTATTCATATATTTAAAGAGTTGGAATCCCATTTTCTTAGGCAGAAATTAAACACGCATGAACGCATAGTAAATTTACTTTTACTAACATGCGTAGACCTATATTACTACCAAATACACTGGCTCAGCGCGCGGGAGAGCATCTTTGACATCATATCACGTGACTGCTGCCAGCCTGATTAACTCTCGGGGATTTCCGGAAAACGACTCGCACCGAAAACGTTTTTTCAACGTTTCTACATAAAATGTCACATTTTAATAATTTTTTTGACACACTTTGTCTTTAAACAATACTGTTAAACATGTTAAAACAAAGTTTTTCTCTAATATTCTCCTTTAATGTATTATTACTAAACTCCTTTTCTTGAAATATATTTTTATTTAACTCATGAAAGATTAAATTTCAAACACCTTTTGCTCATTTGATACCAAACCCTTATCTCATTGTACAAGAGTTATATTACACGTAAGCTCCTTTAGTATCCCCTATAAATCTTGATAAAACTAGGAAGGTAAAATACACTGTAAGTAATTTTCATTGTTCCATGCTATTATTTATAGACATGACTGTTTTTATCAAGGTCCTATCGTTAGATGGTGTAAGAGATTTGTGTACACCACTGAAGAAACCTGACACCAAGGATATACTCGAACATTAACATAGGTACTTCACCTGCTGTGATTAGAGCGTGTCAATTGGAATTTGGAGCTAGTATTGACTAATGGCTAATTTCGAACCAAATGTAGAACCCTTTGATGTCAAAGCACGTTTGCTTTCCAAGTTGGATACGTGGCAGAGGCATTTCTAATATTAGGAAGTTAGGAACACACAGCTTCGATCCAACTCACGATTAGAGTTTTTATTGTAGGGAAGGCAGTGGGAACAATTGATTATTTATGGAAAATTTGCTATTTGAAATAAGAGTTTCAATTTTAAGAGAATTAAGGCAGTGAGAACATCAACGCATGTTTTAAAAAACATTGAAGCTATATTTTCATTATTTTGAAACCCTGTTGTCACTCTGATAGTACAAGCTAAACTTAGGTCTACCATATTATCAGGTTGCATATTGGTAGCAGGATCCAACACAGCTTTAACCTTTAGCCTGCTGGATTGTTTTCAGATTGTTGCAGAGAGCATCAGATTTGTAAATTTGTAACAATTACGTCACATGGGTATCTATCCTTCATTTAACCCACAGGGGTCGAAATTCAAAACCTTATCAGAGCACTGGAATGCAGATTAGCTGATTTTTTCTAAAGTACAAGTCCAAAGTTATTTCAGCTAGCAAAAATCATCTGCATGATCATCCTCTCAGCTTTCAGTAAATGCATTTTATTAGCCCAGTATCTAATTTTCCTGGATCTGCCACTGCTGATGTCCAGGTTGAATCCCGGTGGAGACACCAAACATTTGTGATCTGGGTTGTCTCCCTGGGCAAGGCACTTCGTCCTCATTGCACTCCGTCCACCCAGCTGTTTAAATGGGTACCTGGACACAGGAAGTACAGACCTCCATGGTCATGGGGAAATCGTTGCATGGAAAGTACAATTCCTTCATGTAAATATGTGAGCAATGCCTTTAGCATACATTGAATTGGAAAAGTGCTGTGTAAACAATCCATATCAACACATGAATTATATCTAAATAGAAACAATCTAAAAAATGTAAAAGGAAAGAGATATAAGATCGATTGTGGTAATGCAGGATATATTTGTATTGAAGTATGACCAATGCATATTTATGAAGCATGAGCAACCCATTATGTCAAGAGTTTAGAATAGATCTTAGAATATTCTTATTTTATTTAGTGAGCGGGCAGAAGTCAGTAAACCATGGCAGTGTACATGAGTGTGTTTATGCTGGCTGTGCATGTGTGCAGCTAGTTAGCTATTACATCATCAGTAACACTGTACATTTCACATCAGTCTTAGGTCATGTGACCTGGATCATGTGACCAGCGTGTTTAACAACACCTGTTTCCCTGACGTATGATGAAACATTTACGTTCGATTCCCATATTCACTTAGCGCCAGTTTTGTCTGAGTGCCAAACTCTGCATTTTTAGAACATGTTTGTTTTGTTCTTGGAAAATCTGTTCCAGATTTCAGTAGAAAATAGGTTTTGCCTCGTTAGGCTGTCATTGGAACGTTTACAAGATCATTTAGGATTATTTTTTTACTTACATTTTTAACTCTTGTTTTGTAAACCAATATTTGTGATGTAATTGACAGGGGTAGTTTGCATACTTTTATTGGCTTTCCTTAGAAAAACATTAATGATTAGTAAAACTTTAATCCTCTTGTATTAAACATTACGTCATTGTGCACACGGCTTATTTTGTGCAGTTTTATTTTTATCCATATGCTTCTGTACATATTTTCACCTGTGATATTTTGAGATTGTTATGTCAAGATAATGTTTTTTAGAAGTTAAGCCAAGGTAAGGTAAGTGAATTGTACTCGGAAGTCAGTTGTATACGTGCACTTGTACTTGTAGCTTTATAACCATATCATTCTTAGTTTGTAAGGCATGTCCACACAAAGACTTCCGTGTCCATTTATAGAAGATTGAAGGGAATTTAAAAGCTCGTGATATTATCAAGTCCTTGTACCAATGGAATTTCTTCAAGTCCATGGAGTAAAAAATGAACTCAAGATTGGCACTATAAAAGACCATACATATTGTAGTATCGATACTTAATATTATATTTAATCTGACAATAAGATATATCAATATTTTTTTCTGTATCATGATGATATATCGTTAACTTAAACATTTAGGTTAATTTTCACTGGGAATGAAAGGTATAATTACTGCTAACGTATGTTCAAATGTACATTTACAAGATAAATAGTTGTGCTTGTTAAACTTTTTGGATTCATTGTTATTCAGCACCCCCGAATTCATTTTTAATAACAATGACAGCCGTCAAATTTGAGTAAGGTACTAATAATATTTTTAGTTGGGCTTAATCTAGTAAAAATGGTGTATTACGGTAGTTCACTGTATTTTGCAGGTATTCACTGTCAATGAACATAGGGAAATTTTTCAAATCAACCCAATCACAATCAAGGATACACCGAACTCATGTTACAACGGTCCATACAATCAAAATCAGTTATTTTTAACGAAAATAGAAAAAAAAATAGCATTGCATGATGTATTTGGAAAGGTATCTTTCTGGGATATGATGCAAATCGTATCATGAAATTTCTTAAAGAGCCATCACGGATGTTGATGAAAATATCAAAAAAATTCCAAAAATCTATCTCCGTGAAATACATACACTTAATTTTTCCCTAATTTTTCCAACTTAAAATAAGCCGAGAAATTGCATTAATTAGTAAAGGTGTTTTCCATTCTAAATATAGATCCAATCTATTATTTTCAAGCGCAAAGCATTATGGTCTAGCTCACACGCAGTAAACAAAGACACGAAAGAATAACAAAAATTATGAGCAATGAAAGTAATCGAAATATATATATATATTTACGGTTATTTATTTACCATTTCATTTTATTATGTATTTGCTACAGATATTGGAATAATTGTTTTACCCAACTAGGTATTTTGCTTGAATTTTATAATTAATGAGAGTAAAAACTGGTCTTATCTCAATAAAAAGAACATTAAACAGGAAATAATTTGTATATTCTCAGGACATTTAGAAACATAGTTTGTAAAGCAATCGTCACATTCAGTAATGTGTGACAAGGGTATTTTGCAAGAGAGACACGTGCAGCACGTGCAGCAAATGGGTTGTTATGGCGACTTGCGCTAGAGACGAGCCTTCACGCTTCGGAAGCGCTTGCTGTTTGTGTAGTACGTATTACGCAAAAAAGGGGACTCTGTTTATATACGTCAGATACCCGTAGCGCGCGCTAGTCGAAGTGATACTTCTCTTTGAAACCAAATTGCAATACATTGTCGTGATATGAAAATTATTTAACATATGCCATGTTGTAGATAAAAGATTTCTCTGGCGAATGACGTTATAAGTATATTTTCCAAAAATTTGAAACACCAACATCCGTGATGGCTCTTTAATCATCGCACATAATGAAATGAAACCTTAGATTACTCAAGGATATATCGCTTTGATTAATGAATAGAAGTTGTTAAATATGGAATTAGTCTTGCCAATATATTTTAGACTTTAGTAGATATTCTAAAGACTTATACACAGTCTACCAAATCAATGGAGACATTGTTTACATAACAACAAGTACAGTTTCATACCATAGATATGTCATTGTACAAACACATTTCAATTGTTATTCAAGTTAATGAATTTGTTTTGATCACCTGACCTATATCATCCTGTTAATCTAATCAATAACAGCCTGGAGTCACCAAGTTCAGACAATCCACTAATAATTTCACACCTTAATTATTAATTCCAGGTGTGTTTATTATTAGACTGTCCAGTCATGTACATGTGATACAGATATGGATATGAACAAGATGATGAAATACGTAGCATGACATTTCATCACCAGACTGGAAGAGGGCCCAACACGTTGTTGACATGTGGTATAGTGAGGTGTATACGTTCTCTCCCCACTATAACACTGTATGGACAATCCCTTGCACCAGTATAGACAGTCTAGCTGGCAAGCTTCCCACTGAATCAAGCTTGGCCCAGTGCCAGTTAGCCTATAGGTATCGATTGATCTGCACACAATTTGCAGAGGTATTCAAGGTCTGGGAATCGACCAATCAGATTGCTGACGTCTGCACCCGCCTCGCCACACCCCCAGGTCACCGTGGCTGTCTCTGTCTGGCCGATAAGCACACAGTCACCTCCACCAGACGCAAGATAAATACCGTTCCTGCGTGCTGAATTTGTGGGCTTCCTTCTTTATTTTTAACATAATATTTTTTTTAACAAATGTTTAGGTGAAAAAATAGGGATTAACCCCATTTTTTGGTCAGACGTACAAACTACGTACCTGTGAGAAGTTGTCAACTTTCACACTGGTCAGTTCTCAACACTATTTAGTTTTTGTTTATTCTTTAAATATCTGAGTTTAAAAATAGCCCTTGTAAAGTATGGATGACCATATATTTTAGAACGTGGACCAACTCTTGATATTTAACTTGTTGTTGTTTGTTTATCAGAATTTTTCAGGTTTGAAATATAATATGGATTAACTGTATTCTTTTGTATCCCTTATCTTTAATTTGTACTGA
Organism: Gibbula magus; assembly: GCA_936450465.1. Taxonomy (NCBI): domain Eukaryota; kingdom Metazoa; phylum Mollusca; class Gastropoda; order Trochida; family Trochidae; genus Gibbula; species Gibbula magus. The sequence continues at coordinate 67,567,658 of OW388303.1, forward strand.
AAAGGTCAAAACACTATAGGATAAATATGTGAATAAATATAATTTACAATAGCGCGTTTGACTTCGGATCAAGAGATCCAGTGGCATGGCAACTTTGTCTGCAGTAGAGAACTGTTCTACCCACAGAAAGGTTTGGGTGTAATGCTTCACTGAATTTCAGCATAGTACCACCCATGGTTCGCTAGTTCCAGCTGCTGTTTAAAGGTTTCACTGTAATACATAGCCAATAATACATGGCGTTGTGGGATTTCTACCTTTACTAATAGGAACAATTGTACTATAATTGAATTGATACCATACTATGAGAGTGTGTTTATAGTAACCGTTCATAAGACTTGTCCTAAACAAGAAAGTGTATTATACAATTTATCAATTACAAGTTATAAGATATTTTATATTCCCTGTAGGTGAAAGTTTGCTCCACTGGTAATGTCCTTGTTTTTGTCCAATCAAATATTGTTTTACATCTGTGACCGAATTCGGTCTCGTAAACAACATGTGCCCATCTACTGTAGTTATTTCAGTATTGACGGAATGCTCAGTTTGAAACAACGTCAGTGATTGCACAACTAGCTTCTGAAGCAACCAAACACTAAGGATTCTCTATTTCTAGGCTAGAATATCACCTATGTATAACAGAGGTTACGATAGAAATTCTGAAAGGAGTAACCTCTGGGAAGAGAATGGCCTTTTTCAGTTGTAGGGAAATGTGGAACAGGTTGATTGTAAAATGGGTTTGGGTGAGTTTAGTCATTTTCTCAATCATAGAAAGCTTTAATCAAACATGTGAAGTCAACATTGTAATTACCTTCTTTTAGAGGCATTTAGAAGTTGGTAATATGATTATTTGCTTGATAACGGTGTCAGTATCTATACCGAAACGTCGCATATCATTGCAATAAAGAAGTTGTAAATCCCTAAATGTGTTAATTCTTCATAGTTATTACCCCTTTAAAAAACCTGTGACTGAATATTCAGTTACAGTGTTTAGTCAAGGGCCAATCCCAGGTTTTTGACTCCTGTAAATTGGGTGGTTGGGAAGTCAGCATATCGGTCATTAAAGGCGCTGTAGCACGTTTTTTCGCTCAAATAAGTCGATGAAATGTATTTGAAAAATAATGTCACCAATAGTAAAACACCCTTCTCTCTTCGGAAAGACAAGTTACAAATGAGTGTACATGGTTCCGTAAAGCCACGGCTATCGTTTTTGTCATTCGAAATAATAAAATGTGTTCACAATAAAATGGCCGCCATGTATTTTGTGCATTATACAAAACACCGTTATTACCACTACGGATAATTGGTTTGTGTAATAAGATGTTTTACCCTCTAAAGTAAATATAAATGACATAAACTATCATTATAAATGGGAAATTTGAAAAAATAAAATTTGCAAAAAACGTGCTACAGCGCCTTTAAAGAGTTAATACAAAACCACTGGGTGCATGTGCAATAGATAACTCTCTTCCTCTGTGAAGCCTGCCTGTCACGACATAAGTTTACCCACTTCATTATTTACAAACTCCAGGAAATCCTTGTATGAGGCGTCTGTCAACTAGCATAGCTTAGCATCCTTCTTTCATTCATGCAATGCATCCTGGGTACTCATCTGACGATACAAGACTGTTTCGTAAAACGATATTGATTTTTGGAGTAACTGTGGCTGTAGCTGACGAGACGAATCATTGACGTGGTTGTCGTAGGAGTGGCCGGTTGCATTTCCACCATCTCACGCCAAACGTCTTATTTGTGAATTTTAATTTGGATAATTGGAACAATTCTCAAAACCTTTGGTTATGGGAGCGTGTCAAAGCAGTGAATCGTTCAAGCTCCGAGCAAGAAGATGGAAATACACAGTATCAGATAAGGCTGCCCTGAAAAAGGCAAGTGGCGTGATTGCATGATGCATGTCCATGTCTGAAGCAGCTTTTGAATTGATTTAGATTTGTGAATTTTACTTTAGGTTTGTCGAAATATTGATTTTAGGACAAAATTATGGTACCTCGTTAATTATTGATGAGTTTAGATGCTACCTGAATACGTGGACCAATATTGTGTATCGTGGTTATTAGGTGTATGTTTCTAGACAGGCATGTGATCATCTGTCTCGAGGACTAATCATTAGCCTCTTTTCAATTTGTTGTAAGGTTACTCGCTGAATAATTTAGTACAAAAACATTCCTCAGTGGTTAAATTACAGGAATTATATTTCATTAACAAAGGAACTGTTCTGACATTGACCAAGGACTGTTTATGAACATCCTCAAATATTACAGAACTAGTAAAGGGCTTTATGTACAATCTATAAACTAGTATTCTGAATACAGTTCTCTATTTTCTTCAATTAGGATATTTTATTATATTTGATTTGAAAAAAATATTCTACTTGATCAATTAATTAATAAATCAGGGACTGAGTCTATTGTTTCAGTTGTTGTTTTCATATACAGTTAGGTCCTTTTTATTTTGGTTTCTGTGAATGCGCATGACTATGGACCTGGCATGTTTTCATTTAGCTTCTGAGCTTAGATGAATGATGAAATTCAGTCCGTATATGCAGGTGTGTTTACACATAAAATTTGTCATTCCTCCAGTGATATGGAAATGATTTCAGAATTAGTTACACGGTTGGTGTTGAACATACTTGAGTCTTCGTTTTGTTTATCTTTCAGGCCTCAAAGTAAACATTTTTTTCAAGGAGCGGACACGCTCCTAACATATTAATTTTGGGAGCAAAAGAAAATTTCAAGGAGCACATTTTAATTTTAGATTGCTTATGGGAATATATTAATGAATATAAGTAGAAAACTGTAAGTGAGCTAATATTCAATGCCATCTTGTGATGGATAAGAGTATTCTTTTGTGAAGAAACAATCCTTTTTTTAGTTGACCCCAAATTTTATCAAGGAGCATGTGTGCTCCTTACTCAAAATTACAGGGAGCAAATTGAAAAAATAGGGAGCAAATGCTCCCAAATTGGTAGCAACATTGAGGGCTGATCTTTAGAAACCATTGTCAAATCATAGATATTGTGAGTTTATAGATATTCCTTTTGAAATGTGGAATTATCTGAAAGGCATACTTAAAGAGAGGGTTCTATCGGGATATTTTTTTGTGGAAACTGAATCCGAGGGGGCATTCCTGTAGCATACATCTGTATGTTATTAATATATGATTATTTATCATCCAAAACTGGCTCCCACAGTAGATATCGCTTGTGTGAGATCAAGCGATATCTACATTGTAGATATCGCTACAATGAAATCGTCATAATCCAATTACATCATCAGTTAATGACATCACAAAGCTTTGGCATCACTGAGAACACTGCTGACAATGCTATGAAGTCGCAATGGTGATGACGTAACAATGCTATGATGTCATAATGCTTATGACGTCACAATGCTGTGACCTCACTCAGATCACTGCTGAAGTAGCAAAATGGCAATTTTGTGTTTCAACTATGTCATTCTTCGGCTAATAATTGTTGAAAAATGATTTTGAATGATAAAAGCCTCGGATATTTGTAACTTTAATCAACTCGTCTTGATATATTTGATATCAGAAGACACTTGGGTGAGATTCTCTATATCTCAATCCAGTTCAAACATAACTACGGGTATAACTTTGATGGCATTATATTTGACAGTTTTATAAAGACTAGCGCACATTCATTGACAAATATTGATGAAAATTGTCATTCATTGGTGGAAAGCTTTGCTACAGGTAAACATGACATTGTTTATCAGTTCAATGATAAACTATTAGTTGATATATTCTATCAATATAAACTAAAGCATTTATTATTAAAAAAATGTAAAATTAATAACAGTGTTTTGCTCATTTCACTTCAGCCAGAAAACAGTATGTCGGATATTCCTTATAGAACCTGCAACTAATCAGAGCATTCCAGCACATGTATACCTACATTGCTGTGAGACATTTCTTGGTTCTCTATGTAATTGGATAGTATTCTATGATATTTTACGGTAACTTTGTCTGCAGTAGAGAACTGTTCTACGCGCAGTAAGGTTTGGGTGCAATGCTAAACTGAATTTCAGCGTAGTATCACCCATGATTCGCTAGTTCCAGCCGTTGCTCGCAGTTTTCACCGCAATGCATAGCCACATGGCGTTGCCGGCCTTCTCCCTGCCATAATACTAGCAGCCGCGATATAAGTGAAATACTTTTGAAAGCGGGGTTTAAGCCCAACTCACCTCACCTATAATATTTTACTGTCAGCCAGATGTTATTTTATACCAATTAACTGATGAAGCTTTAGGATTTTTAAAATTTCCAATCTCGAGTGACAATGTTTTTTAGTATGCTTGATCACCGCTATGCTCTCCCAGTACTCATATATTGATCACAGACTGAAGTGATCGTTTGACATACGTCAAAATTATGATCCAATTAGAACGCAGCTTTATAAAATAATTTCATTGAATGTGAAGCACCTGTGCCAAGGGAATCAATTTACAGAGAATAGTCTGACATTTATTGACTCTTTGATGTTTGATTAGTTTGGGGACTTATAGTGAAGTCTTTACAAAGTATGAAAGAAAATAAAATCATAATAAAAACGTTATACAATATGATTTGAAAATAAATCATATTATTTGTACTTATTTTGTGTACCAATATTGATGTGTTGAGAGTGATTTTTTTATTTTTTTATAAAGAAAATATATGATGATAAATAGTCAATATGATGATATTGTGACTGTAAATATTTACATTGTCTGATATCTAGACACAAACAACACTTATAATGAAACTAACATCTGAATCAACACCACCAAACAATTGACACTTTCAAGTTTAGATTAAGGATGCATCTCTTTGAAAAACACATTTCTCTAGAAACTTAGTTGTTAGTGCTCTGAACATATTTGTTACAAGTTGACTTATTATCACCAAGCGTAAAGCAGCCCAATCAGAGTGGAAGTATTTCAAACTTGTGACAGCCTCCTAGACTTCATTCAGTTTCTCACTATTTTGTTTGCTTTATTCAAAGTAGGAATTGACGTCAATGATACATTACTTGTCGAAAAATAAACTCATAAAATGTCGTGAAGCCTAAAAATGAAAGAATTTTGATGTCTCTATGTGCTTGTTGGTTGGTCATGCATGAAGGACTATGTTTATAGATACCTATAAAGAGGTACTTTGTAAATGGGGGTCGGCGACCTCTCTCAAACATTTGTATTTTGTTCATTCAAGACGGGTTCGAAGAGTTTGAGTATGTTGTGTCACCAGCTCAAGTGAGTTTGAACAAGTTCGTGTTGACAGTAGTATGGTGGTTGGCAGAATCTATGTGACAATATGAGGCCCCTCTCAAGACCTATGGTGGGTAATATTTGTTACGTTTTATGTTATGTTAACATTTTTATCTTCCGCTAAAATACAGTATTTGAAATAGTTGCCTCTCCGTCAGGCAATTGCCAGTTTGTTGACAGTCAAAGGGCCAGTTTATTGACAGTCAAAGGGCCAGTTTATTGACAGTCAAAGGGCCAGTTTATTGACAGTCAAAGGGTCAGTTTATTGACAGTCAAAGGGCCAGTTTATTGACAGTCAAAGGGCCAGTTTATTGACAGTCAAAGGGCCAGTTTGTTGACAGTCAAAGGGCCAGTTTGTTGACAGTCAAAGGGCCAGTTTTGTTGACAGTCAAAGGGCCATTTTGTTAACAGTCAAAGGACCAGTTTGTTGACAGTCAAAGGGCCAGTTTTGTTGACAGTCAAAGGGCCAGTTTATTGACAGTCAAAGGGCCAGTTTGTTGACAGTCAAAGGGCCAGTTTTGTTGACAGTCAAAGGGCCAGTTTTGTTGACAGTCAAAGGGCCATTTTGTTAACAGTCAAAGGGCCAGTTTGTTGACAGTCAAAGGGCGAGTTTGTTGACAAAGGACCAGTTTGTTGACAGTCAAAGGGCCAGTTTGTTGACAGTCAAAGGACCAGTTTGTTGACAGTCAAAGGGCCAGTTTGTTGACAGTCAAAGGGCCAGTTTTGTTGACAGTCAAAGGGCCATTTTGTTGACAGTCAAATGACCAGTTTGTTGACAGTCAAAGGGTCAGTTTTGTTGACAGTCAAAGGGCCATTTTGTTGACAGTCAAAGGGCCATTTTGTTGACAGTCAAAGGGCCAGTTTTGTTGACAGTCAAAGGGCCAGTTTTGTTGACAGTCAAAGGGCCAGTTTGTTGACAGTCAAAGGGCCAGTTTGTTGACAGTCAAAGGGCCAGTTTGTTGACAGTCAAAGGGTCAGTTTGTTGATTTTTCAACCCACAAGCCTGGTTGCCAGTAGAGAGTCAGTATACAACATTTTTACACTGCTAAGATGGCATGACGTGTATTTCATTAACCAGTCTCCTATGATGTCACAAGATGTTTTGACAACATTTATGTATCCTGACACTTATAGTTATATGTAAGATAATAACACGTATAGAGGCTTATACTGTGGACTCCAGTGACTCACTCCACAGTATAAGCCTCTATACGTGTTATTATCACAGTGTGGAGATAACATGCTTGGTTTAGACATTTATCAGACAAATAATAATGAAAGAATCTGATTATATTATCTCTACAGAGTAAACTATAATTAATCTTAAACTGAACTGTTTTGTCAGGCCTTTGAGGAAACATATAAGTAATGATAAGATTACTTTATCATTGAAAAGACAATGTTATTGTATTAGTATTTTAAATCTGGGAACAGTTATATAAAAGAGAATAAGTTCTATTGATAATCAACTTTATTACAATAAAACAGTTGACTATCCATAGAGCTTCTTATCCCATCGCAGGGGGCGTTATAGCGCAGTGGTTAGCACGTTCGGCTTCGGATCAAGAGGCCCGGGGTTTAAATCCCCCCAGGGGGTCCGGGCACGGCAACTATGTCTGCAGTAGAGAACTGTTCACACAGGTAGTAAGATTTGGGTGCAATGCTACATTGAATTTCAGTGAAGTACAGTCAATGGTTCGTTAGTTCCAGCCGATGCTTGCAGGTTTCACTGCAATACATAGCCACATGGTGTTGCGGGCTTTCTCCCTGCAATATACTAGGAACCCTGGTATAATTGAAATACTCTTGAAAGCGACGTTAAAGGGACACTGCTTCGAGGATAAAAATGAGATCACTTTTATCTCCCTATGCTGATGTCAACATGTCTGCTAATGAATTAGCCTCGCTTCACTGTCTACATGCAGTAGTTTTTATTACTTATTACTTCAATTGTCTGAAATTTAGGTGACTCTTTATCCGACAAGTTAATCAGCATAGGTATAAACATCTGATCTCAAATTTATCATTGACGCAGTGTCCCTTTAAACCCTAACTGTCCTCACCTCAACTCTCTTTCTGAAATGCCTGTCCAAAAAGTTTAGAGGGATTATTGTTATCAATGACATGATCGGATACTCAACATGAGTGAAGTATTTCATCATCCTCGCGTGATACCATAAAATCCAATGATAAGGCTAAATACAGCAGACTTTATTACTTGCTCTGATATTAAGTAGACATGAAGATAAGAAGTGGTGAAATATTGAAGGGTGCTGACATTAGAATATTTATTGTGTCATCCTGCATGTAGATTATTTAAAGTGTTGTTTAATCAAAAATTAAAAAATGTCTCTATGTTTAATATTTTTTGGTATCTCAGAAATTTGAGGTTTCTACGGTTGAATTGGTTAAGTCTAGATTTGCTTAATAGGTAACTAGATTGTATTTAATAATCTTCTTTTATACACAGTCATGGAGCAAGGCTATTCTACGTGACACAATGCCTAATTTAAACTGTAAACATTGACTTCATATTGTTTACATCATTGCACAATGACATATAAACATTCTTCCGGGGAATAATTAACACTCACGTCTGTGATATGCGACAACAGCAATACAACACTCCCCAGGAACTCCTAACAGTGTTGTAATGTTGTCGTTGAGCTGCGGAGCTATCATTTCTCCTGTGTTGTGATTTACTGCACGGCGTCTGCTGATACTGATAGACAGGACAAGTAGAAGCCATACCGATATGAAGGCCGATAAATTCCTCTGAGTTGCGAGAATGACTTGCAAACTTTTACCTCTTCATCTAATCTGATATGAAATAATTGGAATAATATACATGAAATAATCACTTGAGTGAACAAATATTTAATCATTATTCAATTTGAACTATTTACTTATTAAATGTCAATATTTAGCAATATATAAATAATTTGAAAAATAGAGATCACTTTATTGATGTAATTTCAAAATAGTAACTTCAAATTAATACAAATACAAACTTCCCTGACCATGTATACATTGCAAATCATTCAAATTTACACCATGGGGGTCCATCCAAATTACATGGAAAAAAATTCAGGAGGTCCAACAAAATAACATCGACTTAGAGTATCTCTCAATATTAAATCTAATGAGCATTTCTAAATAGAAAGGAAGTTAACATTGTGGTGAGTGAACTAAAACAGGATGACAGAGGGAGAGGGAAGGAATGAGGTTGATGTAGGGGGTGGGGGAGGGGAGGGGAGGCGGGAGGGGGGGATGATGCAGAGCTACCACTGGGAACAGGAGGTTTATAGATGCAGTCCGGTCCTGTCTCACAGCACGTAACATTGAGGATCAGGATTTCAGGACAGGACCTCACATCAACAGGATATCCACAATTCCGACATAAGTCCATATTTGGGTCAGTTAGGAAAGGTCAGGAATCGCTGAGGTCAGAGGTCAGGGGTTGACCTGGCTGTTTGTGAATGAGTGGCTTGACACTGTACCTGTAAGAAGCTTGTTTGTCTATGTAAGGAGTGGTGGTAGTGACACTGCGTACTTCACGTTTCATCCGATTTATTTAAACTGCTGTCACTGTGATGAGAAGTGTCGATATGCCTGCTAGGGTTTGTCTCAGGACTCCACGTTATGCTGAGAACAATGGATTACTAGGGAAGGTAACTACTTTAGTTTCTTGTTTAACAATAGTTACAAATAACGTAAATAGTTAAATGAAACAGACAGATATAATGGACAAAATTTATGTTAGTTAAGTTGACAATATTGTTTTCTGAGATTTTGTTTGCTAGTGTTTTATGGAGGCAAATTTATTTTACAATACAATTTGGCAATTTCCACCCAATGACACTCAAACTGTTGACTGCTGTATTTCAAATTCCAGCAGGGATGGTATGAGGAGTTGGAACAGGAAATTGAGGGGAGGGGTAGGAGGAGGAGGGGGGGGGGGGGGATGAGATTCATGCTTAGACTCATGCTTACACATGAGTTAGCCTGAGTAGAATATATGAACTACATTGAATATGTACAAAATTAATGATTTTAGAAATAGCCCTCTTCTACTAAATTTATGTTTATCATGAGTCACGTTATAAAGAGGTATGCTAATTTGAAAATTTGAGTTCTTTTTATGTTATAATTATTCATTTAAAATTGCGAAATATGTCTCCAAATAAAATATAAAAGTAATCTTATTAGAATAAGTTCAAATTCGTAACTACATCTTGAATAGGAAATAGTCGTATGGAAAATAGTTGGACCACGTGCTCTGCCGAGTTGTGAGTTTACGTAAATTATATCGCTATTGAAAACGAGTTCCTTTGAATTTAAAATGATTATTTAGAAGGTACATATCATTTGGTCCATGATTTGAACTTTTGATGAACTATGTGCAATTAAATTATTTGAATTTCTCGTCTATCTTGACGCAAATTCGCTTGTAAACTTGCTTGTGTAAACTCGCTCAAACTAGCACTGTCGGCAAATCGTAGTTGGTAAACATTGATTTAAAATTATGAACCATTTTATGCATGTTAATGATAAATTAATAGTTATCGTTAATTGCTTTCGTGTCATGTTTAAAAGTATGCAATGAATGAAGCACCAACAAATAGTAATACTTTCTTATACTTTATTCCTCAAAAACTTTTACTTCCGGGTTCGTCTTTTTGGGTCAAAAATTAAATGTCCGACTGGCAAAAATTTTAATCTGCATCCCTGATCATGACATTCTTTCAAAAAGCTGTAAAATTTTTTTTTTTTTGGGTATAGGGAAAGGAATAATGTATGAATAAATGAAAGGTAAACCTTGAGATGGGCAAGTCTAATAGGTATACTCTTTTGCTACATTGGGTAGGCATATTGAGGGGGGTCGGGGGAAGAGAAAGAATTACTGTATATGACTGTTTGTAAATATCAAGTCTTTGAGGGACATTTAGAATTGGAATATATTAAAAAAACATGATTTTCAGGATAAAAACTTCTCTACTGGGTAGATACACAAAGTTTCGGAGTATATGCTCACTCCTTCATCAGGTGGAATGTGCGTATAAAAGATAGGATACATTTATACAGGAGATTAACTATTGCGAGAAAACTGAGTATATTGGTTGACAAGTAGTTGACCAGTAGACAATTTGATACCAAAGCACTGTACCTCAATGCGGATTGAGGGTTAGGGTTTGAGGGTCAGGATGGGTTAGTTATGTATGACCTGGTGTATTTGTACACACTGTAATGACAGACTTACACAAAGCAACTATTACATGCAAGGTATAATGTGAAATATGTCTATTGCATTAGATTTTGTGAGTTTGAGGGATATAGTCTCAGTGAAGGTTTGGGTCAATGTATATCCTAGTGTGAGTACCGGTAAGCATAGGGCAGAGTTGACACACCTGCACTTGATAACACTGGCCCACTGTACGATAGCAGGTCCATTCATGGACAAATCCTGCTTTGTAACTCTTCAATATCCTGTTTATATGACTACATCCAACACTTGAAATAATTCTATATATACATTCATAATGATTATTTACTTACCCAATAAGTAAAAAAATTACATTTATATAAGATGATAAAAAAAAGTGAAATTTTACATATATATATATATTTATTATAATTATTTACTTACCTTATCAGTAAAACTTTTACATTTAATTATATAAGATGATAAAAACAATGTGGATTTCTAATATGTTAAACTCCAATTTTGCATTCGTTGTTTACAGACCTGTACTTGATGACGCTGGTTGATAGCGAATCCATTTATGGACAGTTTCTGCTATGTAACTCTTCAATATCCTTCTTAAACGACTTGTTTCAATTCATTTGAAATACTTATGCCCATACATTTATAATAATCGTTTACTTATCTTATAATGAAAGTTAAAAACTTTACATAATAATAACAAAAACTTGGTTTCGAATGAGCTAAACTTTCTATTTATTATGAAGTTCATCATTAAACAATTCATTGGTAATTTTGATTATTGTGTTTATTTGCAGGATTAGCTGTGTCAGCAAAATGTTTTAATGTATTCATTTAATATATTTACTTTCCGACATGTCACCTTTATCTTGAAAAATGGAAATTTTTGGGTAAAACTTAAAAGTCAAATTTGAAATAGAAATTTCATACTAGTTATTTCATCATTGACTTCCTTCAGACTTGATCATTGTTGATAATTTGGGAATGAACGATTGTTGTTTTCATGTCAGTTGATGTCATGGTGGTAAGACAACTTTATTTGTTCGAGTCATACATTCCAATATTATATTCATGTGATGAACATTGTTTAGCTCATTTCCATATTTCAAGTTAAAACAGTTTGCGTCCATCAAACCCAGCAACTTGAAAGTTTGCAGGTTGTTCACACACTGTGACACTCACAAACTTTCAATGTCAACGACAGGCTACCTGAGATGAACAATGAGTTACTGAACATAGGGCAACCAGAGGTATCTCAAGTTGCATATATTTGAGATATGAATCAGCCGATGCAGATATTGTTTGTTATGAACTCTATTGCCATCTCTGTCCAAATAATAAACTAGATTCAATATGTCATATGATGAACATTGTGCAACGTCAAGAGAGATGTGCAGAGAAGACAGAAAAAATAATCCCAAATCGGTGTAGTAATCATGTTTTCAGTCGATTTGCGTCCATACAGGTTTATCTGGTCTTATTTACATGAGAAAGAGAAGAGAAGCCAAGCTAAAGAGAGAATGTTGGTTTCAGATCGAGAACATTGTACGGCCGCTGATCCTGAAAGATGAAGACTACAAGAAGTGTATGGACCTCATGCTGGACAACTTCAACCGCGGACTGGGCAAGGACACGCACGACGAGGCCTGCGTCAAGATGTTCCAGACATACGTCAGATCCGTCCCAGATGGAACAGGCAAGTTTATGGGAACAACACACCGACCTGCCGATATATTTTCATAACCTGCTTCAACAATGGAAATGTTGCTACTGCAATTAACCCTAAACCTTGTGATATTTATCTGATAATGTTTTATGAAAGTACTTCTTGTGGTAATATAAGGCTTGTGATACATTTCTGATGATGTTTTATAAAAATACTTCTTTTGGTACTAAATTAAGCCTTTTGGTGTATATCTGATCATGGTTGATAAAATGCTTCTTTTTGGTAATATAATAAGCCTTGTGAAATATTTATGATGATGCTTTTTAAATACTCTTATTTTTGGTGATACCAAAATTATTAGAATACAGGAGAGAATACACTGTTGTAACAAGAAATGTACTGTTATCTACATAACTCAGTTGAATCATTAATTATGAAATATCAATCATTATTAAATATCAACTGAACAGAAATTTTCTTAGCACATTGATGCCATGTCATTCAAGCTTTAGGGGGAAATATCTCTATTCTGTATAATATATTCACAGTCAAGTATACAAGTTACTGTTTGATGAAAGCACTTGTCAGCACCCCCATCTATAAACCATGTGCTGGATTTATCAACACATGTGTTGCTGACATTGTGGTTTACATGCATTTCCATATTAGTTCAGCTGGAACCTTTGTGTCAAGGGAATGAGTGCTTGGTCTTGAAATGATTATCAAATGGATAGCCATTATGCCGTAGACGCTGATTTTAGTTGCAACTTCTGATCACAGCCTGAAACTTGTTAGTCATCAGGATTACTAAAATACAATATAAAATGAAGACCAGCAAGTGCTTATAATTGCTCATCGATCGCTCAATGTAGCGCTCATTCTCTCTTGAACGACACAGTGCGAATTCCTTGAAGTTTGCTCCCCTTGCTACGTAGCGCTACATTGAGCAATCGCATTCAAGAGAGGTTTCAAAGTAATCGCTCATTGAGAAACCTCTCTTGAACATTGCCCTGTTAGTGTCCTGGGGTAGATTTTCGAATTCCTCTTAGTGCAAAGATAGCCGTAATTACCATACAATAACATTGGCTTAAGACTATCTAAGGGCTAAGAGTGCTTCGAACATCTTGGCCCTGAGTTCTTAGTCTTATACTTAAGATGTCTTAAGAATTCTTCAATCTTTGAAAAATCTTAGTTTGCTATCGTAAGTCAGTTAAGGGCGGCTGACTGTACAATTTGTTGTTTCAACTTTTAATCTTCAACCATGTTCCCACCTTTTGGGCTTGTTGTCCCTAAATTTGTTGAATACTGTAACAACATTAAAGGAAGCAATGTGTTCGAAATTGTCCAAAATAACCTCATCAGTTGGTCGGTCACCTAGCAACCAGGATGTATGATAACACTGTCTTTGAGAAATAGCTAGAACTTCAGATTGCATATAGAATTGTTGTAACTAGAAATCACGCTGTGATAATAGGCCTTCATTCTCATAAAGTTAAATTAAGCAGGTCCAAGCTGAAGTTTAAATTGAAGGATAAATGCCACAACGGTTATCATTGATCTCATTCGGTCAACTTACATAAACCAGCAAGGTATTCCTATATATGTATTAAATTATTTAAAAAATCGATTGTTTCATAGGAGTGTAAGCCAAATAATTACCCGATTTCATCGTGTTATGGCAATAAACTCTGCAAGGGCTACACCAACGCAAGTTTCTTTGCCACAACTGCTCGGCACAGGGTCATAATTTACTAAATATCCCCGAAGACCTCATTATTGGTTGATATATATATATGGCCACATCTTGAATGATTTCAACAATTTGTCAAGGTTTGTCAAGACTTATGATATCAGTAGTTTGACTAATACCTTTCAAGCAAACCACTGTTGTTATATTGTTCAAATTGTGGGAGATAATGACGGCATATCAATTTATTGATCTTCATGAAGAAGAATAAGTTGTAACACTTACTGTCTTTGTTCCAACAGAGGAGGGAGATTTCCTGGCGCTAGACCTGGGTGGAACCAACTTCCGAGTCCTCCTCGTCTCTCTGAAAGGTCAAGAGGTCACAATGGAGAGCAAGATCTATCTGATTCCGCAGCAAATCATGTTGGGCACAGGCGTCGCAGTAAGAACCTTGTCATTAACAAATTAGGGGATGTGATAGCGTAGTGGTTAGCGTGTTCGGCTTTTGATCAAGAGGGACAGAGTTTGAATCTCACCAGGTGCCAGCAACTTTGCTGTAGAGAACTGTTCTAAGTTCAGCAAAGTTTGAGTTAATGTCATTGTAATATCACCTATGGTTCGCTATTTCCAGCCGATGCTCGCGAGCTTAACCGCAATGCATGTTGCAGACTTTCTCTCTGCAATAACACTAGCAGCCATGATATAATTGAAATAAGTGACCTCAGTTGACCTCTAATTCAATACTGGTGAAAGTTATTGGTGCACACTTAATAAAGTCCACCAAAAACTTTGTGAAATACTTAATTTGTTAAAATGTATGTTCATATGGAACCCATTTTAGATGAGGCTGTTGTGATTTAAAGTAAAATCAAAATAATCTTGTAAAGAAAAACATGACAAAAACTGCATTTAATTCCATGATATGATTGGTTTGAGAGTTGTTTCACAACAGAAGTTTTAACTGGTATTATTTTCAATTAAAAACACTTATTACACTGTTTGTATTTCAGCTGTTTGACCACATAGCAGAGTGTATATTCAAGTTCATGAAGGAGCACGAACTGATGGAGAAGATCCTACCCCTCGGGTTCACCTTCTCCTTCCCCTGCCGTCAGGTGGGTCTCGCTCACGCCGTCCTCACCACCTGGACCAAGGGCTTCAAATGTGAGGGGGTCGAGGGAGAGGACATCGTCAGGCTGCTGCACGAGGCCATCGTCCGTAGGGGGGTGAGTTCACCGGAAAAAATAATAAGGCAATAAGAGCACATTCTATAGCACTTTCCTGTGCTAGAGCATTCTCAGAGCACATGATTTGTATTATTATATGATGGACAATTGTTCTGTTTTCTGATTGGTCGGACGGATGGTTATCGACAATGACCAAACGTTATGTTGACCGCGGGAAGGGTCACGCGAGGTCAACATAACAATCCAATGATCTGGAGCTAAAAATAGATCACCACTGCAATGAGCTTAGCTGTTTAGAGTTGCTTATATTAGTTTTATCCCCAAAATGCGCCAATTTATGTTTCATGTTCGTGTTAAATTATTTCAGAATAAACTTTTTGTTGTTCAATCAAAGTATATATTGTCATTAATTGTAGGTTTATAAGTAAAATAAGAACAATTAAAACCTCTTTTGTTAAAAAATGAATATTTGAAAAAATACATAATAAAATTTCTCACTTTCATGAGTCATATAATAAAACAGTTATTGACTTCAGTTATCGGTGAATTAAATGGTTTATCGACCTCTTAAAGTCGATAAACCATTTGATTCACCTCAGCTGAAGTCTATAATTGTGACCGAGTGCAATATGGACGAAGAGCAGGGAAACAATACAGGGGACCCAGTTCATAAAATGTTGGTGTCTCGATTGGGATTAAAACCCAAATCTTTGGCGTGAGCAACCCGCAAACTAACCACTTCACCACTGTGCTCCACGTCATGTTCAATAAATGTTCAATGTTGTTCCTAGTTGTAAGACGAGCTTATAAAATAGGAACTTTTGCAATGATAGAGCTTTTTTGCTTCATCAGTGTGTGAGTACTAAGCCTAAAGGGTGGGTACATCCCACAGGACCCAACTTTAACATTACTTATGTGATGCCTGTAATTTGGCCCCTCAGAATGGAGTGTTAAAGTGATATCTTGTTTGTTGTGCAGGATATCAAGGTGGAGTGTCTGGCTGTGATTAACGACACCGTGGGAGCTCTCATGTCCTGCGCACACCACGACCGTGACTGTGCCATCGGACTCATCCTCGGTATGTGATTTCTGAGATAATTATCTCTTCGCATTTTCTCTGTTTAACAATTATTCTATTTTTGCAATATGTTCCAGAATAGTGTATCTTTTCTCAGATTATTCCTGTAGACATTGATTTTTTGGTTCCTGAAAATTGGCTATTCTGAATGATTTGAAACTCCACGAGCTAAAGATTATTCCATACCTGATATGGTCAGTTTCATGACTTACCAGTTGATGATGGGTTTTATATTAGGACAGTGTCTCTGACTAAAGGTTCAATCAAGAGATGTGAGATAACTTAAATACTTTAATACTTGAGTCGACCTATATGACATATATGACATTTGTCTACTCTGTACCAAACAATTGTTAATGAGTACTGAGTGTTTTGCCTACATGATGATACACATGAAACTCATTTTCTTTCTTGCACATTTTTATGTTTTTATAACTCATTTGCAGTAAAATTACAATTCAAATTGCATTTTAATTTGTTTTCCATTTATGATAAAATGATTAGTTTCAAAGGCCATACACCATCATAAAAACCTTTGTCTACTTTCAAGCTTGTCTCATTGACTTCTTGTTATGAATTGAACCAATATAAATATGTACAGCTGGTGACCTATATACGCCTACGGCTGATGTAAACACAATCAATACCAACATATGTTGTGACGATGTGCGCACATGATTGAAGCAAGTCGATAGTTGGAATGTAGGTGTTGCAGCTATATAATCAGAAAGTCACGTAGTGCACATCAAACAATGCATACCTGCTCGAATAACTGCAGTCTGTTGAACATTCTCTTGTACCTCTCTAAAAAAAAATATTAACTGCTTTGTAAACAGCAAAGCAGTGTATAATACTTGATTTGGATTTAACAAATCTCTGAAGATTTACAAATTATTTGAACAATGTTTTTTTAATAATAAATATCATTCAATGATTGACATAACCACAACATACCTCACTCTCCAATCTCCTAAGGAGGTCTGCAGAATTTTGCATCAAAATGCTTTCTGCTACATTTAGGATCTCCACAATTCACCCCATAATATAATATTAATATGTAATAATAAAATGCAACGTTGTATATCATTATCTTTATAAAACTAAATAATTTCACTGAAGTCACGTTGCATGTGTAATATTACAGGTACAGGAACTAATGCTTGTTACATCGAGCGACTCGAGAACTGCGGCCTGTGGGACAGTGACTACGAAGAACCAAAGCAAGTGATCGTCAACACGGAGTGGGGCGCGTTTGGGAACGACGGAGCGCTCGAGTACCTAATGACCGACTTCGACCGACAAGTAGATAAACACTCCATCAATGCTGGGAAACAAATGTAAGATCTTTTGTTTTAATCTTCCAGTTTGCATCTTGATCTGTACAGCCCATTTGAACCTCAACCCCCTTTTGAAATGTTTGCATGTAAGTTGTATGGACCTCCTATACTCCTAATCAATATGAACCCTCCCTTTGAACATTCTTGGATCCGCCAAATGACCTATAACAATGCATCTGGATAAGGAATGTTGATATCATTTGCAAGATTGATCTAACTGCTGAAATATTGCTGAGTGTGAAGTTTCACCAACAATGAGTGCTTGGGTTAGACCAGGTGATAATAGAGTTCATAGAGCCTTCAGCATGCATTAGTGGATGGGAAAACTTGCAACATAAACACCCTTCTTATACGTCTCTCAGTCACTTACCAAGTTCTAGCTCTATTAAGTGTATCAACTTAAGCTCCTTCCTTGACATATTCATATTTCTGCACTTTATGATAGTGTTATCCATGTATATATATATATAGAGAGAGGATATCTGTCTTTTCTTGACTAATACCATGTTTATCTCATCGAGTGAGGTAGAAAGGTTATATTTTCACGAGTGGCGCAGCCACGAGTGAAAATATATAACTTTTCTACCTCACGAGATGAGATAAACATGTTATTTGTCAAGAATTGGCGGATATTCTATTTATTATATGATATTATCCATGTAATTAAGTCCGAAAAGGGTCATTTTCACGCCGAGCAGCCGCTAGGAACAGCCCGTCACCTCAGTAACACTGTGACGTCATAAGCCAATACGCCGCGCGAGACCATTGTTTTATGACGTCAAATGATATCAGTCACTGTTCGCAGTGAAAATATAAGTTATTTTCACTGTAGCTTGATAGACATTTTATTTCACTGATAAATCGCAGTATTTCATCGCTCGCCATATAATAAATAGTGTTATTGATGAAGCTTGATATTCATAACAATTGATGCATGCTGAGCCAAATCATACTTACTTGTAAAAAATACTACAATTTGTCATCCATTTATAGTTCTACTTTTCCCATCCTGCTCAGGGAATCAGGGTAATGTAGAAGGGTAGCTGAGACAAGTTTACTGATGGAGCAGAATGTATTGTTTCATCCAATAAAATATTGACAGTAATAACTAGTAAACTCTTTGTTCCATAGCTATGAGAAGATGATCTCGGGTATGTACATGGGAGAGATTGTTCGACTATGTCTAGAGAAGCTACGCAAGAACGGCCTGTTGTTCGGAGGTAAAGGATCCATCGAGATGGCAACGAGAGGCCGATTTTACACCAAATATGTGTCTGAAATTGAAAGGTGAGATATTTGCACTATTTGTTGTCAAAAAGAAGTATTTTTTTTGATAAAATAAACATACATCAGACTAACGACAATGCTGAAAAATTGAAGGAAGCTCTGTTTTAGATTTCATTCCGCGAGGGGTTCACAAAGACTTCCTCGTCGGTCAAAACTGGTCGAAATTCGAAATGTGACCTTAAAAACTGTTGGCCCACCACTGTAACCTTGAGTTCACGCTCTGACCTAAAGCCCAATTCTATCTACAATATATTGTGCAGAATTCACAACTTTATGTTGTTTTCAGTGACGTTGACGATGGTTTCAAGAACACGCGGCAAGTATTTGACGAGTTGAACATTGAAGAGTTCCACGAGGAGGACTGTAGGATAGCCCAGTACGTGTGTCAGGCCGTGTCAACCAGAGCAGCATACCTTGCTTCTGCAGGTACGTCTTGTATTATACTGTGTCAGCAGGGAGATGCACTTTCTTCTGCTTTCTTCATAGCACTCGTTGATAGGAGTCTTTTACTCTAGTAGAGGTCACTATGAATCTAATTGATTTAGACTGCATTTTGGATTGAGGAGAAAGTTATCAGTCGAACAGTACCTATTCCAGAAATATGTGTTCCAAACATTTTTTAAATAGATTACATAGACATCTTTATGTTGTCATTGAGTTGTTTTTCCTGTCATTTGTATCAATAGTTTACAATAATAAACTTCCAAACAAAGGAATGTCTCTTGTTACTTTCAAAGTTTTTATGTCTTCATATATTATTGTTTCCCAGGTATCGCATGTCTCCTGAATAAGATGGAGCGGCCAGAGGTAGCTGTGGCTGTCGACGGATCTCTCTACCGCTTCCACCCACACTTCCACGATCTCATGATGGAGAAGACACAACAACTCGCTCCAGACATCAGGGTAATAACCTTCGTTGTTTCACACAAGTGTTACCTCCCTTCCTATCTTGTGAACCAGCTTCGATGCAGTTTCACCCTCTTTTATTTATTAAAACTTATATGCCTGTTACCCACAGCTTTCCGAATACCAAAATACTTTTTTTCTTGTTGACGGGGAGGTTATAACTAATTAAATAAAACTTTTGGAACAAATTAAGGTAAATTTATTATGGAATACAAATTGCTGTTCAACTATTTACATTGTTAGCTTCAGTAAAAATCATTTTCTTGGTTTCAATGAACTTTTCAATAAATTATGTTTTATTCAATTTTAGTTCAAGCTGATGCTGTCTCATGACGGAAGTGGGAAGGGAGCTGCTCTTGTAGCCGCAGTTGCCGACAGAATCAAGAAAGAGAAACTCAACTCTCCGACCGCTGACGCAGCGAACAAGATGGCTAATCTCAGTGTTAAAGAATAACGAACGTACAGCTTAGTTCTCCAATTGTCATCCTGTATTCTCAAACTGTGAATCTCACTGCGGGAAGTATTCAAACATGGACTGCCTGCCTGCCACTCGTCTCCAAGCTTCAGCTACAGCTACAGCAAACTACTTTGCTTCTATTGATCAAGGGAGGTAACCCCGGCAAGGATCCTGTTGATGAATGCACTGAGATTGGTCCAGTCTCCCAACAAAGACGTGAAGTCAGCCTAGACTCCTACCTGATTTGTGGACCTGCCTGTTTAAAACAGAGCAGTAGCTAGTGTTATCTGAGCTCAGTCTGCCGAGCCCTTCTATCACTGTGGTTTGCTTACGGGTTGGTTTGATAGTTTATATATATATATGTAAGTAAATATTTGTACAGCACTCTGCCCATCTGATGTGTAGAGAAATTGATTAGCGTCACTTACAGTGGAGTTAATGTATGTATGTCTTTCATGGCCGGTCTGCATGTAGATAGATAGATCTGAACACCTGCTTTTATAGTATCATTGCGGGAGGGTTAGTTGAAGCGCTGAGGGAAGGGAGGCAACTCTTCATGTGATCAAGTGGAGTTAAGGGTATATGACAGTGAGGGTATGTTTCTATATGTAAATATCATGTTTGAAGTGGGATGTTTTTATAGGAACAATGGTGATGAATTGACTTTGTAGCAGTATTGACGGTTTATCATTGATAAAGATCATGTGATACATTTGTGATGATAATTGATAATTATCCGAATCAGTCGCTATTTGAAACTGTTTTCAGTATAAAGAAAATTCAGAAGAAAAAACATACCTCTATATAAGAAAGAATCAAAAACATGATTTTAAATAAATATTTGATTTCTTTAATTAATTTTAATGTAAGAATTCTAAATTCTTGCTAATTATACATGTATAACTCATGAGTTCTATGAATATACCTTGTCTAATTGTTTCCCCTGTGTGTACTTGCTTCTGAACAAATCTCATCCATACTATCGTTACAAATAGTTCAATGAACAACAAGTAGAAATTGAACAACACAGAATTCGACAAACAATATTGAATAAACCCTATGTGACTTTTTAAAGAACCCTACTAATTCCTTCATTTTCAAGGAGTTTAAATGAAAGGGTTTTTTTCAACTTCTCCTACCAGTCTTTGTATGGACTCAACTCAATAAATCATATCTGATTTTTGTGTAGTCACCTCAGTTCCTTTGATAAACATGTAATGTAGATAGTGGATACAACATGGTACGTGTCATCTGCATCCCTTGATAACGCTGTCACCAAGATGCGACTAAGTACCCTTTGTTGTCTCTTTATGCTTCTTGATAGGTGTCAACACCCAAACAACTTACAACTTTTAGAATTGTTTATCTCCTTTTACCTACAAATTTGTGTTTACGAAATGATGGTACCAATTTTCATTGTTCATAGATAATAAGTGTGATGAGATGTCTCTGTTATTATGCCTATCTCCATCATGCTTTGCTATCCAGTCATTTAGAATAGAATATCTTGCATGAGAATCACACAACAGGAAGTGATCGCGAGTTCCACTATGCACCAGACTTGTTGTTGTGATAGCCGGGTGAACGAGATGTGAGTTTGTGTGAATGTGTTTCTGTCGGAAATCTTTTCCAGAAAGATCCGGAACAGACTCTTGTCTTTACCTAGCTGCTTCCTCCATCAGAACTATGTCAATCATGCTTTCTCTTTTGTAATGTATGCCATCGGAGTTATCTGTCATGACGTTATGTATACTCAGCAATTAAAGTTATGGACCGGTATTCTAATATGAACATTATGTGAACCAACTTCCCTCCACAAGAAATAACTTGTGCCAGTCTCCTTCACTGGTTGATTTAAGCCTTGAAGCATATGCTGCACTTTTCCATGCTAAGATAGTGGAGCACTGCTACTGAAATGCAAAGTTGGCTCTGGTTCGCTAGCACAGAAAAATAAAGAAATGCTGTAATGCTTAAAGTATATCCAGTTCTGCCTTGCGTAGGGAAGTTGAATGTAAATTATCAAATATCTGATTATTGAACATGTGGATATTCCATAACATTTTGCTGAGTATATTATGTGATATTTGGCATTAAATATTATGAACTGTCATATCTAGACATCAGTCACGTGATCTGTCAACTAAGTATACATACGACACGTTTCAGTTGACATACTGATTGGATTTTCTCTGATACTTTTTACGAACGATCATGTCTAAAGTCAAATTTATGTTGCGAGGTCACCTCTGAAAGATATGACAAATTCAAAGTGATGTTTAAATCATTTGATTTGTCCTGTGTTTCATTGGAGTTCTCACACTGGTTTTGTCAGTCGCATGAAGAATGATAAATCCTGTGAAATCGTCATGGATGTCATTCACATTGAATGTGTCCTTCATGACACTTCTCCTATTTCACGTTATTTGTGACAGTGAACTGAATAAACTCAGTCTTACGGTTTTTCACTACACTCACAATATTTATGTCGAATTTGTTATTGTCGGTACTATCCATATGTTATATCAATTGTAAATAAATCATTTGAATTTCAAGAGTTTATCTAAGTTTTTAAGTTTTTTTGTTATTTAATAGCTGTATGCAAAGAGAATATTTAAATTTTCACCAAGCTATTGACAACTTTCCAAAATAGATCAGGGTTTTTGTCATTCCATGTTATTTAAGTCTCCTGGTATTTGCATGTGAATTCCTTGGATTGTCCATATTTCTATTTCTACACAAAGCTCTGCTACAGGGTCACAACAATTCACAGACACAAAATAATGTGTTTCAAAATACTTCAAACTCCTTACTCTGGTGGGGGAATCCCTTAATTGTACAAACCCAAGACTTTCAACATTCACACACATGTATGTAGAGAAACGATACAGTTACACTTTTAGTCTCAATGAATTATAAATTTTATAGATTTTACAAATGTAAATTTCTGAACAACTTGAACTTTGAAAATTTGAATGAATATATAATAAAATCAAGGGTTGGCAGGGTAAATTAAACAGATGATTATGTAAACATTTTGTTTTAGCTTTTGTTTAATATATTCAATGAATGAATTTACACTTGTACAGATATATAACTGGTCCATTTGTCTCCTGACAGTAATGATACTCCATTTATAGAATTGTGTTGAGTGATATAAGATAAGTGCATTATGTCTCTACTTGCCTGGTAACTGGTACTTTTGTTTGGTTGGCAATATCTGTTACTTTTAACATCATAGCTGTACAGAATTTGGATCGCCACTAATGGTTGCAATATTGCCAAAGTGGCGTTAAACAATAACTCACTCAGATTTTGGAAATAAATATTTGGTTCATAACGACAATATATTCACTCTCGACAACTTGCTAAGGATCAACAAAATACAATACAACTTATCCTTGCTTTGTTACAACTGCTTCAATGGTGATACGGACACTTCTCATTCAACACAGCCACTTCATCCTTCTCATACAGGGCAGTGATTACAATAAATTTGAGTTTATCGTACCAATCTACTAATTTCCTAAGCTTGAAATGATCCACAGGTCCCAGATGTAGGACTACAGTTCAAGCAGGGTGTCATGGTCTGATCCAGAAATGTTCAAAGGTGGTAATCACATATTAATTGATAAGAAGTAGGGGTGTATCAAATTTATAGCAAATTTTAGTTTGAAATCCCTGAAACCCCCATTGGATCCGCCATAGGATATTACTGGATTAGTATCAAAGCATCTGAAATTGCTACTGTTGAATGGTTGTAATATGATAGCAATATCCTGACTTATAAAATGGATGGCAGCTAGATTATGTGTAGGATATAGGTAATTTCAATATTGATATTAAACACCTGTGTAGAGGAAAACATAAATAAGTGTAAAGAAAAAAAACACTAGTATTAATTAATTATTAATTTAATATAATGATACAGTATATTTAATTATATGTCTGGTAATCAAGTCCTACCAGTTGTACTCAAGTCCTGATTTACCTTACTCGGACTAGAATTCTCAATGACCCTCATTCGCTGACCTTTACAAAATAATTTTTCTGAAACCGGTATGGATCCAAGATATGCAATCGCAGACTGTCAAATGAAACATGTTCCCAATAAGCCGAACGTCAGAATGAAATTTGACTTGATATCAGTTTATTCTCTAGTCAACAAGCTGTCAGGGATTTACAAGCAAGAATAGAATCTGTATAAAGGTCACCAAATAATAAAATGAGTTCACCCCTCCCCAACAGACAAAATAGGAGAGCAACATTCATTCTTCATATCAGATATTCGGTTGAATCGATCTAAAGATCCTTAGCAGTTTGAGAGTTATGTAACTTGGAATCCAGTGTCCACATCTTTGTGTGTAGGAAACTCTAAGATCTAGAAACATATCCGACCTGTCATGATTTGACCTAGTCTACAATTTACTTATTTGTCACTACCCATCAACAGTCAAATGTTGTTTTGTTTATCTGTACAAGCATTTATCATATCTTGCCACCTAATGCTTGTTTTGTTTGGTTTGGTTTCAATATAAGCTTGTCATTTTGTTATCAACTGTTGCTTATGTCTTGTATATTTATTAAACAAGACACTGATTAGAGGTTAGAGGTGGCTTATATTTATTACATTCGGAAGGTGTATATATGCAGATGTTCGGAACATATTTCGTATTCTTTTTTGAGCAATGAATTTTATATTAAAAAATCAATTTTTATATCTGATCAATGAAATTTGATTGAATATTTCCTATGTAGAAGATATGAACTGATGGACATATCATAAGTTGTTGGAACGAGCACCCTTAAATATCTACAGAAGAATAAACCTACCTTGTACTCAGTTTCTGTTTCTAGATTTGTTTGTAAAATGAAGAGCGTATTTGTTTATATGAATACTCAATGCTTGTTGAAGAGTTGGGGATATTTATATGTAATTGTTATTTTGTTGCTATTATATGGAAATCCTTGATGCAGATACAGACCGAGCTTTGAAAAGCTGTTTTAGCACTAGGTAGTCAAGTTCCATTCTTTAATACTGATTTATTAGCTTCAAGAGATTTTATAATTCCGGGTCCTATTAGAGATTTTAAGCACTCTTAGTGCTAAGCTAGTCTTAAGTTCCATTCTTAAAGAGTGATTTATGATCTTCAAGAGATCTTAAATCTGGGCCGTATCCGAGATTTGATGCACTAATTCTAAGCTAGTCTTAATTTCCATTCTTAAATATTGCCTTCTAAGCTTCAAGAGGGTTTATAAATCTAGGTCCTATTCACAATTTGAAGCGCTCTTAGTTCTAAGGTATCCTTGACTGCCATGCTTAAAAATTGACTTGGCTCCATCTTAGTGCTAAATGAGCTTTTAAAATCTTGGTCTATTTCCTCGTGTTGAAGTGCATGTTACAGGATGTGTTGATCTGTGTGTGTGTTTGTTTGTTTGTTTGTTTTGCACTTACCTGGTGACTAGTTCTTTCTCTGGCGACATGCATTTAGTTGTTTATATTGTTTTGTTAAGTTTATTTTGATACGGCTTTGCTTTGTAGTTTTTGTACTAGATGAGGGTGTGTATAAAGTTAATGGAATACCTATCCAGATCCAACTTCCAAACCCAAGGCATAACTCTTGCCAGTCTGCATTACTGGCTGATTTAACCCTTGCGGTATTTCCCTCGCTTTCTTGTGTGGAGGCAGTGAATCGCTGCACTGGAAATGCATAGCGGGCCCGGATTTCTTAACACAGATTTCTTAAGGAAATACTGCAAGGCCTAAGTCAGCCAGTAATGGAGACTGGCAAGAGTTATGCCTTGCATTGGGAACTTGATCCAGATCAAGGATCAAGCACATTTTCACTTTGGCCCTAATTATGAATAATACAACACTGATTGTTTCAAATTTAAAATTATCCACAATTAGGGCTTTGGTTAAGATCTTAATGAAGCCCTAAATGTCGATATCTATTATGTGGATGATTTGTACAGACATAGTTATTGAATTATCGGGTCTCCATTCATATGCCGTGTGATATCAACTCGTATTTCACAGGTCAATGATGTATCTGTTTGTAGTAGATGAGAGAAATACTGGTAACGGTATATTAGAGATGGGTTAACGACTTGTTTGTCTCAAAGATACACCTGTTACAGGTAAATATTGACTGATGTCTACCTGAAGTAAAGAAATTGATACTTTGTTTCATCTTAACTTGATCTTGGGAGCCTGAGCACTACACGGGAACACTATCGTGAACAGCTTGATGTTGTCACAGACTTACGTTAATTTAATGTAATTAAGTCCGTGATATTGTATGCAAGTCTCAATCCTTGGATTATATCACCTTGTCCATCTGGTCAAGTTTTCTCAAGGCAAGTGTATATTAATGAACATGAATATATTTCCATTTGCAACTATCGTTGAGCTTAAAAATAAAACAGCTCATTTAACCTTCCTTTTCAATTTAAGGTTTTGTGACATTCTTCATATTTAAGCTGTAAAAAACTTTCACAACAGGGATAATTTAAATTCAAATATGTCATGACGAACCAGATATTTAGTGTCAAACAAAGCCATCATTTGGCAACACTGTTTGTATATGTTATTCATACCTAGGAGTTGACTGTAGATATGTACAGATGTCTCTATTAGCTAGGTGTGTCCTAGAGGCTGCTTCATTGGGATTGATTGATTGATTGATTGCGTATTTATATTGTATGTATATGAGGCTTGATTAGCATAATCTCACTGGCTGGCTCTGTGGATTGGGAACCCAACTTGCTACCATATCATACAAATGATGAATAAAATATCACCAAAACATCACTTGTCTTTGTCTTTGAATTTAATTATTTGAATTGAAGAGTTATTTTCAAGATAATGGTCATAAAGGATAAAACACGTTTTCAGGTTTTGGTTGAAAATAGAAACCTGTATGGGAGGAAACAGCCAAAGAGTCACAAGGAAAATATCTTCCTTTCTCAGTTTAAAATGCATACGCTTCACTCCACTTACATACCTCGGGTTACAACCCCTCTCAAACCTGCGCAATGTGACCTATGATCCAGCCAATCAAATAGTTTTATCACAATTTCAAACAACCAAAGAAAGCCTTGGAAACTGCAGTTGGCTTTTGTTCTCCCATTCTTCCGAAAAATGGTGACGTTTTTAGATTAGCGAGCTGAACAGGAAAGGGTTTTTCCCTTCAAATTAGGTCAGACACTGACTAAAGTGCTTTATCACCTGAATGCCGTGAAGACGTTTGCTTATCTTTAAAAACAGGGATCGCAAGTCTTCGAATGAAAATATTGCGGACTCGCCTTTCAAGCGCAGTAATTGGTTGTCTACTCAGATAGATCCCAGGTCACATCACGCAGATTGAGTGGGGTTGTAAGTTACTTGTAACCCAGGGTATGTAAGTGAAGTGGAGCGGATATATTTACCCAGGGACAGGATGGGAAAGTACAAGAGAGGCAGTAAGAATGCACAAGCACATGGCCCTCTTTTTCACGGATTCTTCTTAGTTCTGACGACCACTGTCCAGCTGTACTCTGACCAGTAGTCTACTTCCCTTTTACAAGCATGATGGTGTCTCTATAAAACTTTCTTTGAGCAATCTACCGTTTCAGCAACATGTTCAATATAGTCTTTGAGATCATTGCATTTCATGGCAATATGTGTAGGTTGTTGGCACAACCAACACAATCGTTCTGTCTTCATTTCATACTTTCTTCAAGTATTCAAAGGCATTTTGAATAAGCTAGGGGTGGACAGAGAAGACAGAGTGGTCTGTGAATTGTGTGGGGTATTGTGCTTCGGTGGATGGAATGTCAATTTACATAAAGTGCATTCAGTGTCCCTGGTCTCCTCTGTCATATTGGCAGTTCTTATTCTGACAACAGTTATAAAGTTCATTATAGTTATCCTCTACATATCACTTTGAATGATGCATAGCCACATGGCGTTGTGGTCTTTCTCCCTGCCATAATACTAGCAGCCGCGATATAAGTGAAATACTCTTGAAAGCGGTGTTAAACTCCAAATCACTCACTCACTTTGGATGAGATATATCGACATGGAATCCCTAAATTTGTCTCCTAAATCGATTCCGTAGCAGAAAACCATGTGATTAAACTCAAATAAACTTGGTATTTTTAGCTCATCAGGCCTGATAGGCCCGATAGGCTTATGGCATTGGATTGCGTCCGTCCGTCCGATTGTCCGTAAACTTTTAACTTTTTCGACTTCTTCTCCAGAACCAATGACTCTAGAGAGCTGAAATTTTATGTACATACTCCTTGGCCAATGGGGATTCTAAATTGTAGATTTGGTGACCCTGTGACCCCAAATAAGGGCCCCAGGGGTCAAAACCTAAAGAGCTATTTTCATCTTCTTCTCCAGAACCAATGACTCCAGAGAGCTAAAATTTTATGTACAGACTCCTTGGCCAATGGGGATTCTAAATTGTAGATTTGGTGACCCTGTGACCCCAAAAAAGGGCCACAGGGGTCATTACCTAAAAAGTTATTTTCATCTTCTTCTCCAGTCCCAATGAACATAGAGAGCTGAAATTTTATGAACAGACTCCTTGACTGACAGGGATTCTAAATTGTAGATTTGGTAACCATGTGACCTCATATAAGGGCCACAGGGGTCACAACCTAAAAAGCATTTTTCATCTTTTTCTCCAGTCCCAAAAGCTCTAGAAAGCTGAAATGTTATGTACAGACTCTTAGCTAATGGGGATTCTAAATTGTAGATTTGGTGATCTTGTGACCCCAAATATGGATCACAGGGGTAACCACTTAAAACAGCTGTTTTAATGAGCTGTGAAGATAATGAGATTTTATGTGCACTTCATATGTCAGCTTAAGAGTGATACTACATTATGGACATGATTGATGTAATCAATGTGAAATAAGAACTATTGAATAGCCTGTGAACTGAATATTGTGACAGGATGTATAGGAATTTTTTTTTAAAAAGGGTTAAGAAATGTTTTATTCTACATTAGATATGTGAACTAAATATGACTGGTGATGAAGACTATTAAAACTAGCTACATGAGTTTGTGATACCATATCTTCTTTTCCAATAAAGAAAAATAAATAAAGATGGGGAAAACAAAATTTAAAATATATAATTTACTGGCTGTGAGTCCAGGGTCTGCATGTTGTGTAATTGCAGGTGTTGACCTGGGGAGTGACCACTCCCTTGGAGAGATGCAAACAGCAGCTAGCTAATACACAGAGGTTTCAGGTTACTTCTCTGCTGTGTTACTGATTTAGTCTTACACTCAGATGCTCAATAGAATTTATTAATTAAATATTGAAAAGGAGCCTATGAGAAACAGGATTTTTAGAAACAAATAGGGGCTCTTTTTCATTATGTAATAAATGTTGAAAATTCCAGAATAAAAATAAGAAGTAAAACAATAAACTGCAAAGGTGTACATTATTTATAATGAATATGGATTAATGTGTAACCAATTTTGATAATAACTTTTAAATTTGATGACTGGGCAATGACTTATTATGTGATATCTTAATCTTTTCCTTAGGGATAATTGATGACATGATTCCTGATGAGCTTCAGAGCCAGTGGCTCTATTTTTCACAAACTTTTCCCTCATGGCAGGGGCAGTCTGACTTTCTCCTGCAGCAATGTGTTTTGACACATTGGTGGTGACAGATCAAGATTGTGACCTTTTGAGAGTTTATCCATCCTAGAGACAGAAAGATTGTTGACTCTCAGTTTTTAGTGTGTGTGGTTTTTGTTTTACTACATTCTTAAACCGTTACAAACCAGTTATTGTGAACATGAACATGTGAACAACTGGACAGAAATGAAATATTTGATTTCTGAAAAATCACAGAACTCTGCTATTTCAATCTTATATGAGCTCTTGGTTTTATTTTGACAAAAAACCTAAATCGTAAGAAGCGTTCGTAAAATATTACGATAAGCTGGAATAACTTTGTCAATGAAATGAGTTTGTAATCCGATGCGATTGAAATTTTGCGGTAGGTTCGTTTTGTGCTATACACTATCTTTTTATTCCAATTTGATACCTGAAAACATCTCACGTTAAATAGAATATGTTGATTTTGAAAGAAAAATAACTTCAACTTTTATATATGCTAATTGAAATGTTGCAAATACCTGATCTGCAATTGGAGTGAGTGAGTGAGTGAGTGAGTGAGTGAGTGAGTTATTGTTTAACGCCACTTGGGCAATATTGCAGCCATTAGCGGCGATCTGCAATTGGAAACAGTTCCATTAACCCAGAAGCCGGCCAAGTACAAAGCCACATAAATTTACAGTAATTGCTCATGTGTTGGACAACGTGATGTTATCGACAACTAGAATGATTATTTTGCAATTAACTCTGCAAGAAATATACAACAAAAAAAACATTTAAAAAGTGGGTCAATACAAATTACATGTATAAAAAGTCATATAATTACTGATAAGGTACAGAGTCATATTATTACTGATAAGGTACATAGCCGGCGAATTCTCTTATCGGCGCTTGAGGTATACTTTTCAACTAAACTCTACAATTGATCGCGTATGACTGAATCCACGTGAAGAGATTAATATAGGCGATAGGCCACATACTTGAGCAATAAATTTTGTTATATTTTTCAGACAAACTGTCTAAGGTATTGCCTTTGCCTGTAAAGGGTCTGTCTAATTAGCATATGTCCTTCTATATAAATCCTACGATTAAACTAGTTTACAGTTTTAGTCTCTGATTTGGTCGTATTTATTTATCAGCCAATCAGGATCCTCTATTTTTATCCGAGAATTTAGCCCTTTATTACAGGGGTTACAACAGAACACCTGAAGGGAGTAACCTCTGTGGGAAGAGAATGTACAACACCTCGAGGAATTAAAACTCAGCCCGAAGGTTTGGACATGACATGACATACGCATGACATACGTATACACATGAATTGGACCATAATGTCAGATGCCAATGACACTGTAGCATTCCCAAACCTTTAACGGCTAAGAAAGCACGGGGGAATACCATGTTTGAAGACGTTGGCATACCAGGATACCCATTGAACTCACTCAAATTATGGACGTGGTAGTGATTACCCTACAGCCTAACCTACTTCCTACTTATATGGAGTGTTAGTTTTGTACTTGTGATTTTGAGGTCATTTTACAAATGGTCATTTGTGGTACCCGGCCTCCTCCTTGACCCCTTCTTTTCAATTTTGGGGACAACTGGACATAACTTGACCAATTTGGATTATACAATGTAAATGTTGTGACTGTCCAAATCGTATGAGATGAGATAATATAAGATAAACCTTAATTGCCCCGAGAAGAGAATTTGCATTGGCATGAGTTTAGCACAAAACATAAATATGAAAAAAGGTATATTAAGGATAAGATGTACAGATAATAATTAAGAACAGTCACAGGGTATGGGCCTAAAGATATGACTGTCACGGTGTAACTAGAAATTTAAATAGTGAATGCTTGGTGGAATGAATTACATCTTCAACTTAACATTTAGTCCTCGGTAACGTCGTCCTGATGGAAGCAGTTCGTAGCAGGTATTCAGGTGATGGTATGTATCATGGAAGCAGTTCGTAGCAGCTATTCAGGTGATGGTATGTATCATGGAAGCAGTTCGTAGCGGCTATTCAGGTGATGGTATGTATCATGGAAGCAGTTCGTAGCGGCTATTCAGGTGATGGTATGTATCATGGAAGCAGTTCGTAGCGGCTATTCAGGTGATGGTATGTATCATGGAAGCAGTTCGTAGCAGCTATTCAGGTGATGGTATGTATCATGGAAGCAGTTCGTAGCGGCTATTCAGGTGATGGTATGTATCATGGAAGCAGTTCGTAGCGGCTATTCAGGTGATGGTATGTATCATGGAAGCAGTTCGTAGCAGCTATTCAGGTGATGGTATGTATCATGGAAGCAGTTCGTAGCAGCTATTCAGGTGATGGTATGTATCATGGAAGCAGTTCGTAGCAGCTATTCAGGTGATGGTATGTATCATGGAAGCAGTTCGTAGCAGCTATTCAGGTGATGGTATGTATCATGGAAGCAGTTCGTAGCAGCTATTCAGGTGATGGTATGTATCATGGAAGCAGTTCGTAGCGGCTATTCAGGTGATGGTATGTATCATGGAAGCAGTTCGTAGCAGCTATTCAGGTGATGGTATGTATCATGGAAGCAGTTCGTAGCAGCTATTCAGGTGATGGTATGTATCATGGAAGCAGTTCGTAGCAGCTATTCAGGTGATGGTATGTATCATGGAAGCAGTTCGTAGCAGCTATTCAGGTGATGGTATGTATCATGGAAGCAGTTCGTAGCAGCTATTCAGGTGATGGTATGTATCATGGAAGCAGTTCGTAGCAGCTATTCAGGTGATGGTATGTATCATGGAAGCAGTTCGTAGCAGCTATTCAGGTGATGGTACGTATCGGATAGTATCTCTCTCCCAGACGCATGAGACAATGAGAATAAACTGATTCTAAACTATCGAATTCTTTTCCTGATATTTTCCCATATTTAGAGACCATTTGCACAGGTAATGGTATTGTGATTATAGGTTAACCTTAGAATAAAATCATGCAAATAATGATGAGTTACAGAGTTAATGGATGTGCTTCTTTAAACACATAACTGTCTTTTTTAAGTTGGTATAAAAGCAATCAATAGCAAAGGAAGCTGAAATTTTCAGAATAATATATACCTTTATTACATGTAGACTCAAGTTTGTTCTTTTGGACCTGACCCCTCCTCAAATATGGGCGTACAGAGGGGTCCACCCTTAAATCTTTAAACGACTTCTTCACCAAATCCGTTTGAAACAAAGCTAAAAACATCTTTATAACATGTAGACTTAAGTTACGTATATGGATACATATATACATTGCGTGTTTAGTTCTTTTATAGTAGGTTGTAGTTTAGTTCTTTGTACTTGGGATAAAATGAAGATGTTTTTTAAAAAGCAAAATGCAATGGCCTGCTACTCAATATGACAGATGAATGCTTCAAAATTCAGTGTCCCTATTCAATGTGTATATCTATATTTGGAGAATGACGTAGTGCAAGGTGGAACGTTGATTGAGTATTAGGCGTCTAAGATCAAATGCTCTAGTCATATGGTGACGCGGTCCGGCAACTTTTCTCATTTTCGACTTATTAAGAACTGCTGCATCCCAAAAGCTCGGATTTGTTGAGGACCTCGGGGGTTACAGAATTCCATTTGGTGTTGAGGACCTTGGGGGTTACAGAATTCCATTTGGTGTTGAGGACCTTGGGGGTTACAGAATTCAATTTGGTGTTGAGGACCTTGGGGGTTACAGAATTCCATTTGGTGTTGAGGACCTTGGGGGTTACAGAATTCAATTTGGTGTTGAGGACCTTTGGGGTTACAGAATTCCATTTGGCGTTGAGGACCTTGGGAGTTACAGAATTCCATTTGGTGTTGAGGACCTTGGGGGTTACATAATTCCTTTTGGTGTTGAGGACCTTGGGGGTTACAGAATTCCATTTGGTGTTGAGGACCTTTGTGGGTTACAGTATTCCATTTGGTGTTGAGGACCTTGGGGGTTACAGAATTCCATTTGGTGTTGAGGACCTTTGTGGGTTACAGAATTCCATTTGGTGTTGAGGACCTTGGGGGTTACAGAATTCCATTTGGTGTTGAGGACCTTGGGGGTTACAGTATTCCATTTGGTGTTGAGGACCTTGGGGGTTACAGTATTCCATTTGGTGTTGAGGACCTTGGGGGTTACAGTATTCCATTTGGTGTTGAGGACCTTTGTGGGTTACAGTATTCAATTTGGTGTTGAGGACCTTGGGGGTAACAGAATTCCATTTTGTGTTGAGGACCTTGGGTGTTGATGTAAGTTTTCAATCATAAATCACGTAAAGGTTATAAGCTACAGAACTAATAGACTACAAGACTAACAGGCCTTTATCAGTTAACCATCAATCGTGTGACATGTAGACAATATCTACTCCCTTGAGCACACGAGTCAGCAACTGGGCCTACAAGACAAAACGGTTCACTAAGTGTTTATAATCATGATCTCAATGAAATCGATCTTTACTTATTTGTGAACATCCTCGATTACCCAGGGTTTTATATATGCTCCGTTACTCTCCACTATAGTTGAATCCCCCCCCCCCCCCTTTTTTTTGGACATTTAGGCATCTTTGGACAATGCTTTGTAAAACAAACATATTATCAGTTGTTGTGTAACCTTGCCTAAAACCTGCCTGGCATTCGGTAATGTTATACATCTTTTCTCCCCTTATTTATAAAGGAAGCGTTATCCCTCTATAGTTATTTGCATCGTTTATGTCATCATTTTTGTGCAATGGAATAATTATTCCCATTGACCATTCTTTGGGAAAGTTACCCTTTTCGAGTATCAAGTTGAATTCGGGAGTTTCACCCTCTGAAGACTTTTCAATCGAAAATAGATGTTTGAAGTGTATCAATTTTGTTTATATTCAAAGGATTTGAATTATGACATTTAAACTCATTCCAAAATGTTTTCAAGCATGTGTGCTATTTTCAATTATTGTTTGTTTATTTCTGTAATATTCGATACTTCGATATTTCGTTTGCACACAGAGTGATATTTATTTCGTATCTGTTTGTAGTTTAAAGAGCTGAAGTCTTTACATTTTCTAAATTTGTTAAAAAATCTGCATTTTTCAACTTTCAATTTTCTACATTCTGTATCAAACCAGTCATTTACAGATGTTTTAGAATTAATTGAATTAAAATATGCTAATTAATAAAATTGTCATTAAAGTATTCCGGTATGGACTGAGTTACAGGTCCTCGGTCCGTTGTATTGGCTCTCGATTTTATAGACTTAAAATATACTAATTAATAAAATGTTCATTAAGTAGGTATGTTATATAGGCCGAGCTACTGGTCCTTGGTTCTCGACTAAAGTACCTACCCAGCACATATCAGAACCATAAACATCACGCCATTAACATGCCTTCATCAAATAAGGTTAAACAGACGCTATAATAAACATTGACCTCAGTGAGAAAGTAAACCAGAAAGATACGGTAATAAACACTGGGAATGTAAATCAAACATACTGCAGTGTCCAATGAATGAAGAAGAGAGTCAACAAACACTATTGTATCATTTTCAAGAGGGAGATTGGGTGCTCCGTGGACTTTAGACTGTATTTAACCTTGCTCGTCTTTTATTTACGTCATATTACTATGAAATGAATTAGCTACTAGGTAACGTAACGATTGCAGAATGTTGTTTACTGTATTTTTTTGTCCTCTTTATGCTTAATGCTATAGACTTAACACACGGACTCTAAATACATTCTGAAATAATTCTTACATCACTTATTTTATAATTTATCATAGTTTTTTGTCATCATTACATACGAAAAAGATCATAAGATGATTTGGATATCCAACATGAACATTAAAGAGTGTCTTAATCACGATTTGCCATCTAGTAAACGATACGCTCGAGCTCGGACATATACATACACACTGTCAACATTCACGTGTATGGACTATGTGAACTTTGATCTATATGACACCCCGATCATACACAAGTTGGACCATTCGTCTGTCTGAAGCCAGAAGACAACCAACATGTTTACACCCAAAGAGATAGCTCCTCACAGTCGAGACTGCTTTAATCTCTCTAGAACTTTGGACTCCCATTTATGAAAATATTTCGTGTTTATGTGAGGCAATGTTTACATACCTTTGGTCGTCACATACATGAATGACATTCGCACACATAGATACCCTTAATCACACGAATATGCGCATTGCTTATTCACACACACACACGTCAATAACAACAATAAACATGCACTTAACATTTACATTTTACCATTAGTGGCGGATCCAGTTGGCGTCTGCTGTGGGGGTGGGGCGTCTGCTGTGGGGGTGGGGCGTCTGCTGTGGGGGTGGGGCGTCTGCTGTGGGGGTGGGGCGTCTGCTGTGGGGAACCACCACCCTTCCCTTTTGAAATGTTTGTATCCTCTTAGGTGACAATCTAGATCGGACTGTAATTACAGGGATGAAACAATCCAGTGATAATGATTTTGTTGTCGTTAAAACTGCAACTCTAAGAGCAAATATCTCGAAAGGGATAAATATACGTTCATGGTATGAGATGTTATTTCATCCAAATGAATTTTAGTATACGGAAATTCATGTAGCCAGTTACGTCTCCAGAAAGAAGCTACTGTTTGCAGTTGGCGCAAGATACAATGACTTAAAATGTCAAGGATAAGCATTAATTTTTACTGGAAATTTTGAGTCCAAACCAGAATAAACTAAAATAAAAACTCAAATGTATAAACGTGGCAATGTTAACGTTACCCTATGGTTGGAACTAACATCCACCCAAACCCCTGATTTAAACATATGCAACTGTTGAGGTTATCTGGACCGAACTAAATTAATGCCACACCAAAATCCCAAGGTCAAGTAATGCAATGCAGAGGTCGTCGGAAAGGCCCATTCGGTTGTGTGAAAGCCAGATGCGTTCTCCTGCACTGGCACGTACATGTATATCAGTACTGACCTGGCCTCAACTATGTAGGTCAAGGCAGGTGACACGCTCAGGTGTAGCCAAATCTACACTAGACAATAGCAGCTAGAATATGTCAACCCGCTCTTATCTCCCCTCCATGCACTCTGAGATTGGTGCTACAATGGTGGACCAAGGACGGTCGTCTGGAAGGGTAGTCTGACTCTTACATTCTGAAAAAATATATCACAAAAAATCCCATTTTTAGGAGGTTCTTTTCAGTATTTGATAAAATTTTATTATATTAAGAATATATGCTTTATCAAATATTGGAAAGGTTATGAAAGCTTCATTTGTCAGATGCTTCTTTTAAACAAATTAATGTTTAATAAAATGGGGATTTTAAGAATAAATATTATATTGAATATTGAAATGAATTTCAAAGGCCCTGTTTAAATAGTTTATTGTTTAATAACATTGTGTTATCATAAAAAGAAAATAAACGCTAAGCAAAATGCCTATGATTACAGATATACCATGATTTCTATTTTTATTATATAGCAACAGCATAAAAGGTTTATCTGTGACTACAAAATACACATTTGGTTTGACAGATTCCTGCTGGTAAACAAAGATATTTGAAAGCGAACTATTGAAACAAGTCTGAGCAGAAGAAAGTACAGGATTTTCATAATTTTATAAAAGTAACTTTAACAGAATTAAACAACTTTGCTCTTTTTGAGACATTACCACCGAAAAAAGGTCCGTGACATGCACTTTTTATTTGTAGATTTGAAGAATAAATATTCAGCTTGCATCATGCCAATTTACAGCAATTTTTCATTTATTTTGATTATTGATGTTTTTAACTTCAAAAAGAGTGTTTTAAAACAGTTATTATTTGTAGTTTCATTAACAATTGAGAACATTATGATGATACATCGATCACTTAAGTTTAAATCCTAGAGTGGATGAATGATACACGCATATTCTTTCATTTTAAACTGAAATCAGTGTTCAGGACACACAAACCCTGTTATATTCAACCTCTCCTGTGGAAGCGTGACCCGTCGTAATATGCATAAGAACACTTAACATGTCACAATACCACAGTTAAACACCTTGTTAAGCAAGTTAAGAATACAGAATGAATCATGACATATATGCCCTGCAAGTTTGACAGAAGGTGTTTAAGCATATAAGAAAAGTTCATTCTTATAAGTTTCACTTCCCTTGATTTTTAAAACAATCCTTGTCATTAAAGTACCATGTCCACAGGACCTTAACTAATAACTTTATATGTTTAGGGGACCTTACCAAATGGAATCTTGAAGATGAATACAATTATGACAAATTTTACAAACATAATTATTTGGCCTTATGGTATATGAACACACAAGTCAAATGAAATTATTGTTTGACTTAAATCAGCATGGTCTTTTCAAAAGACCATGCTGATTTAAGTCTCTTAAAAAGACTCTTTTGGCATGTATGAAAGTCAATTACAATATTATGAAAAATGCTCAATGACTCTTTAAACAAAATAATTTTAAAACATAAATCGTGTTTCTAAACATTTCTAAACATTAAAATAAATGTTTAAGGTGCGATATAATTCATGTTACATTTAAAATAGGAAAGAGTATACAAAGTTTCTCGACAGAACAGACATCCAATACATGTATAATTGGCAGGCATTTACTGTTTGCTGTATGCTTCATCTGAAGCAATGTGCTGTACACAGAGGCATCTACACAGGAAGCACAAACCAGCTGTACATTATATATACACAGACCCGAGGACGCGTGCAGGTTTTAAGAGTTGTCCAAACACGGGCTCTGGATTGCGTCCATGTTTTCAGGAAACATGCCAAAACCGTTTTTAAAAATGTATACATTTAATAATGTGAAGTGGGAAATCTATAAACATACTTGTATGAATCGTTCTCTGATGAACCATGATCAAACTGTTTGTTGCCTTGTGTCAGGGATTTGAGTTGGGCATACTGTACACTAATTTGTGCATGATACAATATATACTAAATAGCATTAACTCGTCGGTAGTATGTTTTCATAATGCTCTGATAATTCATTAAATGACACCACCATGCTTTGACATCATGAAGTACATTACTCATAATTATATGACAACACTATGATCTCAAACTTGTTTCTCTTCTATTACTGTTACATGGGCGGATACTGAAGTATTTACTGCAGTGTTTATTGCCCATCTTATACGGTGCTGGAATTTGCTTCAAAATACAAGTTTTTTTAACTGACTAAATAAAATGAAATACGCTAGCAGCAAGGAGCTCGAGAGGACACGCTCACAGCATATCGAGTTGTACCATCTGCACTTGAACAGTATTTACTACTATACAGTGCACCACAACCTTGAACATGTCTCTCAATAGTGTACTACTGTATCCCCACTGCCGATGTGTCTGTATACTTTACGGGGAAGAGTAGGACAGCAGCCAGATGTTGGCATCGAGTCGTTATTCACACATTACTGGGCTCGAGATTCTATTGACGAAAAACGAAAACGAACCCAGTACTAACAACTGAGTTATCGAATAAAAACATAAACTGTTTTTAATACTCGATTTTAATTAACTGTAGCATTTGCTCTAACAAACGGTATATGTCGATATTATATCTATTGTACCTTTGACTCTCAATTTTCAATAAGGGAAAGTTGGTTCTGTTACGTGTCTCGGAATAGTTTACTTTTTTTTATCAAGTTTCATCAAAACCATTGTATTATCTTTTCCCCTTTCCCTTGTTTACACTTGCGATATTCCAAAACAGATCCATGATTCTGTCACAACTCATATATACACGTAATGAAGTACCAATGACTATCTAACTAGTTTAATTTCTAATTTTTAACGTGGATTTAAAAATATCATAAAATCAGTTTTGCAAAATTAAGTATATAATCATAAACATAGTTGAAACTTATGTTATTGTGTTCAAAGATTTAATATTTCTTCTTTCAATAAAAACTGAATATACGTCGTTTACTTTAGGTTTAGAGATTAAAAAAAAAAATATTCTGATTTTCGTGACCCATGTCTGTATGTTATCGGTGTTCGGAGTATAGTCAAGGCTAACTAATGTGTAACGTCAATTAATATGCAATATTTGCTGATGTTTCATATATATTATCTTTCAAAACGTAATGAAGAGGTTGTCCTCGATAAGTGACATGTGCAATATGCTTATGAGACCATAGAACTAAACCGTCGTGATGTTGTTCACGTTTCCCAACTACCCCTCTCCTTGTCTCGTGTTATCAACTCCTAAAGACAGATAGAGGCAGAAGATAATGTAGGTCTAATCATACTCTTAATATCGAAATGGAAATACATGTATGTTTAAGTAAATATATCTTTTCCTTGTTGAGATAAAGCGATTTGTATAATATATTTTCAAATATTCAATATGTTTTAGTCTTACACTCAGGGTCTGGAAAACGTTGTTATTCTGAAAGTAACACCATTTTATTACCTATTGAAAAGGAGACATTTTTTTTTTCAGTCTGAAAACAGAGGTTCCTGTTCAAAGTTTACTAAATATGTGTCTGTAGAAGAATTGATGTCTATCTCTGAAACTGTCACTAGTTCGTAATGCCTTGTGGCACTTTTAGTTAATGGTTAGATATGACTTGTGGCACTTTTAGTTAATGGTTAGATATGACTTGTGGCACTTTAAGTTAATGGTTAGATATGACTTGTTCCACTTTTAGTAGTAGTAAGATATCACTTGTGCCACTTAAGTAATGGTTATATATGACTTGTACCACTTAAGTAATGGTTATATATGACTTGTACCACATAAGTAATGGTTAGATATGACATGTATCACTTTTAGCAATGGTTCTATTAGACTTGTGTCACTTTTATTAATAGTTAGATATGACATGTATCCCTTTTAGCAATGGTTCTATTAGACTTGTGTCACTTTTATTAATAGTTAGATAAGACTTGTATCACTTTTAGCAATGGTTCCATTAGACTTGTGTCACTTTTATTAATAGTTAGATAAGACTTGTATCACTTTTAGCAATGGTTCCATTAGACTTGTGTCACTTTTATTAATAGTTAGATAAGACTTGTTTCACTTTTAGCAATGGTTCCATTAGACTTGTGTCACTTTTATTAATAGTTAGATAAGACTTGTACCACTTTTAGCAATGGTTCGATATGATTTGTACCATCATTAGTGGTGGTGTTATTTTTAAATCTAAACATACCATTTAAAGTTTGTTCATTCAGTGTACTGACACTATGGTGAGAGTCGGCGGATGTGGTATTTCGACACGTATGAAATCCAAATTGAATCTGATGATAAAACTTTAAAACGTACAGCCTTCTCGGACAGGTTACTAAAGTATTCCACACCCCGACAAGAAAACCACATACATAAGGACCTACATATAACAGTGATCGAAGTTGTGCACTCATTGTGGGTTAAGTGTTAAGAAGGTTGATTAGCATGTAGGTTAAGTGTTAAGCAGGTTGATTAGCATGTAGGTTAAGTGTTAAGCAGGTTGATTAGCATGTAGGTTAAGTGTTAAGCAGGTTGATTAGCATGTAGGTTAAGTGTTAAGCAGGTTGTTTAGCATGTAGGTTACGTGTTAAGCAGGTTGATTAGCATGTAGGTTAGGTGTTAAGCAGGTTGATTAGCATGTGGGTTAAGTGTTAAGCAGGTTGATTAGCATGTAGGTTAAGTGTTAAGCAGGTTGATTAGCATGTAGGTTAAGTGTTAAGCAGGTTGATTAGCATGTAGGTTAAGTGTAAAGCAGGTTGATTAGCATGTAGGTTAAGTGTTAAGCAGGTTGATTAGCATGTAGGTTAAGTGTTAAGCAGGTTGATTAGCATGTAGGTTAAGTGTTAAGCAGGTTGATTAGCATGTAGGTTAAGTGTTAAGCAGGTTG
Organism: Gibbula magus; assembly: GCA_936450465.1. NCBI lineage: Eukaryota > Metazoa > Mollusca > Gastropoda > Trochida > Trochidae > Gibbula > Gibbula magus. The sequence goes on from OW388303.1 coordinate 67,609,218, forward strand.
ATTAGCATGTAGGTTAAGTGTTAAGCAGGTTGATTAGCATGTGGGTTAAGTGTTAAGCAGGTTGATTAGCATGTAGGTTAAGTGTTAAGCAGGTTGATTAGCATGTAGGTTAAGTGTTAAGCAGGTTGATGAGCATGTAGGTTAAGTGTTAAGCAGGTTGATTAGCATGTAGGTTAAGTGTTAAGCAGGTTGATTAGCATTTAGGTTAAGTGTTAAGCAGGTTGATTAGCATGTAGGTTTAGTGTTAAGCAGGTTGATTAGCATGTAGGTTAAGTGTTAAGCAGGTTGATTAGCATGTAGGTTAAGTGTTAAGCAGGTTGATGAGCATGTAGGTTAAGTGTTAAGCAGGTTGATTAGCATGTAGGTTAAGTGTTAAGCAGGTTGATTAGCATGTAGGTTAAGTGTTAAGCAGTTTGATTAGCATGAAGGTTAAGTGTTAAGCAGGTTGATTAGCATGTGGGTTAAGTGTTAAGCAGGTTGATTAGCATGTAGGTAAAGTGGGGTTTGTCTAGATTAGCGCTTATCATCCACTAGCGATTGCTGCTCACAGCGATGCGCTTGTCAAATTGTAACACTTGAACGACAATCTGTGAAATACCTAGATACATTCTGTTTGCTTTGTGTTACTTGTATTTGACACACGTTGTTCACCAAACCATTTGTGAAGACCAGGTGAAGATATGTTGAGTTGCTTTTATATATATAAGCATAAATGATACAAAGTCATTTCTTTACCAACAACATTCTTCCACTTGAAAGACAACTACACTCTCAATTAAATTCGTTTCAAAATAGTAGAGTTTCCTCCCATGTTAATGAATACAAGTCAAGACATGTGTGAATGCTGTGAGACAAGACCAGGGTGACGGTTCTAAACATCGCTGCAGGTATTTGCAATATCTAACTGAAAAATATACGCCTTTAAGTGACCAAAGCTTACAATCTATCAAAGGAAATTAGCTAGTAGTCGAAATAGGACATGGCATTGTATGAAATGAGACTGAAAAAGTGAGACACGAAACTGTGCTGTGGAACATAATACTTTTTATAGAGGCCATTCCCAGTTTATCTGCAGTTGAATTTTGTAAAAAAAAAAAAGGATATCTTTTATCAGGCAGATATGAAAAAAGGACTGAATTGTGAAATTCGATGCGAATAGATTTTTACCAATGACATATATCCAAGCTGTCATTTATTGTAGAGACGGGATATGTGTAAACGATCCCACTGACCTATCACGATCTGATCGCTAATTAGTGGCACAGAATAGAAAGAATTGTAAGCAGCTGCCCAGCTTCTAATGTTATCTATGTAAATGTAAGTATGTGTACTTAATTGACGTTTTGTATTTGATTATCTCTATTAATATCCTGTGTATAGTATTTTACTGGATCGTTGAAGTTAGGTTCAGGTAAATATTACACATTTCATGTATAATAACACGAAATGCTTTCTTCTTTGACTGGTAAGAAGTTGAGGGTGATGTAGAATAAAGACAAATCCATGGATCTACAGCTTGAAACATGACTGGCACAGGCGAACGTTTACAATTCGAAAATAATTCACGCTATATGAACTTAAACATTTTTTACTGACACCTGGGCCCTGTTCAAGAGAGGTTTCAAAGTAATCGCTCAATTAGCGATTACTTTAAAATCTCTCTTGAACGCGATTGCTCAATGTAGCGCTACGTAGTAAAGCGAGCGAACTTTGAGGTTTTGCACCGTGTCGTTCAGGAGAGAATGAGCGCTACTTGAGCGCTTCTTGAGCGCTACTTGAGAGCAACATTGAGACATCAATGAGCGATTATAAGCGCTCGCTGTTATGGAACGGAGCCCTGGTACGTGCACTTCACCTTTTGCGTCAACAAACTGAGTTGTTTCTCAGTGTTGTATTATTTCCTTTAACCTGTCCTTGGCTTTAAACATGTCCAGTCACATAGGTTTGTAATTGGAAACTTACTTATAATAAACATTATCAATTACAAGTATACGTACCGCGTGTGCAATTGAGGTTTGTACTTGAAACGTTTGTAACTGGTAACGTTTATAATTGTTAAGGTTTGTGATTGAAACTTTCATAATTAAAATGCTTTTTAATTGTTTAAGGTTTGTATTTGAAACGCTATATCATTGGCAACGTTTGTAATTGGCAACGTTTGTAATTTGTAATGTCTATAATTGGTTACGTTTGTAACTGAAATATTTGTAACTGGTAACGTTTGTAATCGGTAGCGTTTAGATTTGTAACGTTGTAATTAGTAACGTTGTAATTGGTAACGTTTGTACATCGTAAATGTTTGTCATTGGTAAGGTTTGTAATTATTAAGGTTTATAATTGGTGACGCTTGTAATTGTTAATGTTTATAACCTGTAACGTTTGTAAACAGGTTGAACTGGTAATCCAAACCTAATCAGCGTGCTTGTGCGTCCTTATCAATACAGCTCCTTAAAGCAGCATTTGTACGTATGGTTCTCGTCCAAACAAACGATTAACGGATAAAATTAGAATTAAAAAAATGTAGGACACAATCACAAATTGATAAGACAGTAATAGAGAGCTATTTGTTCAGCATAGTAGCGGTCGTACGGTATCCCAGAAACCAGGGCTAACGACATGCAGGGAGTTGGGGGGGGGGGGGGGGGGGGGGGGGGGGGGGGGGCACTATACAGTGACAAACAGGGGAGTAGCTGAGGTGACGGCTACACTAGGTGACTCAATTTATAAATCAATGTACCAGTTAACTAATAAGAAATTGGTCAATCTATGACACTGATCGATGAGACCTATGTTCGATTTAAAAGTATGAGCAGGCAACTATACATTGAATCATACTATACAGTTGTATACTGTATAGTTGGATCATGTACATGTATTTACGAGCTGAACGTTTCCTTGTTTCAGTGATTGTGGAGTGTAAATAGACACATACATATATGCCATACCACAATGTTCTGTATCATTTGCTTGATAACGGTGTTAGCATCTACACCGAAACGTCGCATACCATTGTAATAAAGTGAATTTATGTATTAATTCTTCATATTACCAACTTCTATATGCCTCTTAAAGAATAGATAGACACAGTTGATCATAATTGGTCTGTGAAGATAGCAAACTTTTCCCAGTTCCGGGTATCTTATTGAATGTGTGACACAATATATGTATACGTAACGTAGTAACTAATTACAGTCTGATTTTAATTAGCCTGAATATTCATTTTTTTGAAAACGGAATAAGGATAAAGCTGTAACTTCTTTATTGCGGGAATAACGAAAACAAAGTTGATTCTCATTCAACTGTGATTGTTCGTGCATTACTAACTTAAATAATTCCACTGAAACAGTCATCATTCTGATATAATACATACTGTATTAGGAATGAAAATACATTAAAAAGTACATATTTCTGTAGGTGTACTATTTGAGAAAACGTATATATGGTTCATCTTATCAAAACGTTCAGCGTTGTCATCGTATCCAGATCCAAACGTTCACTACGTTCAGTCACATCTGAAATTGAAATAAACTAAGCCCTTATGTATCTTTTCAATACAGGGTTCACATTCAAGTTCAAATGTTCGTTTCATATTCCTATTTGAGTTTCTTATAATCAGTTTCTGGTAAATACAATAATTGTATTCCTTTCAACAAATTGATTCTTATTCAAAGCTTACAAAACGAAATAAAATTTGAAATAATATTTTCAATATTGAGTAAAATAGTGCCAACACACCCTTTCAATTGTTTCATCAGAACATAGATACCTTTCAATAGAGATTTCATAGCTACAATTCATTCTTTCTTCTGTACTTTATATCTTTATTTTCTTTATTATATATTTTGTTTATGTGCATGTTTAAAAACCTCCTTAGGAATTATTTATTCCTCACATGGCTATGCACGCACGTGCAGTTTGGTTTACGAAACAAACGTTGCTGTGTACCTAGCAGGCGTGTAGTTTGTTTCCTCAGAAGACCTGCAGCTGTGTGGCAATCAATCACAGATCGATGGCGGGTGAATCCTCACGTGGCCTCCTCTTGATCAATGAATTTGTTCTCTTCTTCAATATAATACTTATATTTACTAGTAAACATATCGTGCTTCAGATTCAAGTTAGACATTTTAATAATGGAGTGTTTTGGGAGGAAATATCGAGTTACAGCTAAAAAAAAACTATTTTATGATCTGCGAAATATATATCTTTTTATTATACAACATAACAGCCTTTCCTCATTTAACCTACACCTCGTCTAGCCTACACCTCATCTTTTCTTGCTAAGATACGAATATAGTAATACCTGCGATGTTATTTTTTCTTTCATTTTAGCTGGGGACTTAGTTATATTTATTCTTTGAGCGGCATTTAGAAGTTAGAAGTAAAAGAGAAACAATATTTATGGATAAATAACTTAATAAAGAAGTTGTTTATCAATAAATATTACTCATATACTATGATCCTATTTCAAATTTGTTTAATTTACATTTTAACTTTTAATATCATAATCTCTTTTTCAGACAAACACTATAATCATCGATAATCTAAATGGATGAATTATTTTCAAAATGCAAACCATTTCTTCCTTATTCTTGTCAAGCAATAGACTCTTTTCCATCTATGTAGAAAAAACTATGGAGTCAGAGATTCTGGGGTATGTTGTTGTTCACATGTTCATCTGTCTGCACGTCCGTTTGTCCGAAAAACCTTGGCCATAACGTTTGGTTGGTTAGTGATAAACCTTTGGCACTTGACCTTTACATATTGTGTAATGAAACCTTTCAGATGAGACCATGCGTATTTCCCTAGTGACCTTGACCTTGGAACAAGAAGCAGCCGAAAACTCTAACCTTGGTCATAACATGTTATTTATCTGTGGCAGGCATTTCATCATGTTAAACTTGACAGGTGTATCCATTGTGATGAAATATTTCAGACGAGGTCCTAAATTTTGACCTTGCGACCTTGCGACCTTGACCTCATTTATATTTAACCTTTGACCTTCGCCAGGAACTTTTCGTAAAAAAGGCAAAAGGGATCACAGTTCTAAAATGTAGTTTGACCGCCTTAATATAGCATTTAGTAAACGTCAGTCATGTAAGTGAATAACGCTACTTTTTACAGCATGGAGTTGTAACATCACCACATTCGTAATTACCTCCTCCAAAATTTAAAGTTTTCAATTTCTTTATGATCCAGAAAAAAACGAAGTAAGAACATATTTAAAAAAATTTTTTATCAAAATTTCTAAAACAAATTGCACTTTGGAGTTGAAACTCCAAAAAGGAACAAAGCCACCACAAATAGGTAACATGCACACTTAATCTGAAGTTTGCAAATCACACAGTTTTTAAAGTTATACCCCAGAGATAAAACAAAGTCGGAATTAAGATACTACCCTTTTTTGTCAATATTTCAAAATTAATTTAAAATCCTGGCGTTTTAAATTAAACCAGTCAACGGCACAATACGACTACATACTTGTACGTAACATCCACAAATTGAAAGTGCCAAATCATATAGTTTTCGATTGAACTAAACAAACTCAGAAAATGTGATATTTTTTGTTACAACACCACCATATATGGATGGATAAGTAGAGCGGTATCTACCCCGACTACGCCGTGGCGTCAGTATAATTAGTGATAAATTTAAAATTAACCTTCAATATTTAACTTGACCATTCACATGAAGTAGAGGTAGTACTTTCTTCAACTTAAACTCAATCAACTGGCTATATCTGGGGGCATATGTAGTTATGAAATAAATAAAAAATGTAATCGACCTTTATGTACCTATTTTAGATGAATTGCGTCTTATAAAGATGAAAACATCTAAATTACTATGCTTTTGAAAAGATAAGATCAAGGATATTGTAACAAATTCTTTATGTTTACTTATTGTGTATATTATTTGTCTTTCTGTTTTGCTCTTTATTATATCTAGTTCTTTCTTTGTTTTTGTTTTTTCTCATAGTTTTCTTCCTATCCTTCTTTTGTCACGTTTAACGGAACAACCAGTGAGTCCCTCTGATAACCTTCTACTCAGATGATTTGCTGAACGCAGCCTTCAGACGGTAGAGGAAATCGGTCAAACACGTAACATCGCCATGACAACCGGCTCCTGATTACCATATTACAGTTGCGCGGTGTCCTTGTTTTCCCTCTAATAACATTTATATGGTCTCCAAAAGTTGCGCATTTAGATTTTTCATTTGACTTTGATTGAGAGATGAAACAGAAGCAAAGATTGAAAGATTCAGATAGAAACGGAAGCAAAGATTGAAAGATTCAGATAGAAACAAATATTGAAAGATTCAGATAGAAGCAAAGATTGAAAGATTCAGATAGAAACAGAGATTGAAAGATTCAAATAGAAAAAGAAGAAAAGATTGAAAGATTCAGATAGAAGCAGAAGAAAGAACTGAAAGGTATACATACAGAACCAGAAGAAAGACTGAAAGATTCAGACAGAAACAGAAGCAAAGATTGAAAGATTAAGAAAGAAACAGAAGCAAAGATTGAAAGATACAGACAAAAGACTTTGACAGAAATAGAAGCAAAGACTGAAAGAATCAGACAGAACCAGAAGAAAAGACTGAAGAATACAAACAGAAACAGAAGAAAAGACTGAAAGATTAAGATAGAAACAGAAACAAAGATTGAAAGATTCAGACAGAAACAGAAGAAAAGATTGAAAGTTCAGACAGAAACATAAGAAAAGACTTAATGATCAGACAGAAACAGAAGAAAAGATTGAAAGTTCAGACAGAAACAGAAGAAAAGACTGAAAGACTTTGACAGAAACAGAAACAAAGATTGAAAGATTCAGACAGAAACAGAAGCAAAGATTGAACGATTCAGACAGAACCAGAAGAAAAGACTGAAGAATACAAACAGAAACAGAAGAAAAGACTGAAAGATTAAGATAGAAACAGAAGAAAAGACTGAAAGACTCTGATAGAAACAGAAGAAAAGATTGAAAGATTAAGAAGAAACAGAAGCAAAGATTGAAAGACTCTGACAGAAACAGAAGCAAAGATTGAAAGACTCTGACAGAAACAGAAGAAAAGATTGAAAGATTAAGAAGAAACAGAAGCAAAGATTGAAAGATACAGACAAAAGACTTTGACAGAAATAGAAGCAAAGACTGAAAGAATCAGACAGAACCAGAAGAAAAGACTGAAGAATACAAACAGAAACAGAAGAAAAGACTGAAAGATTAAGATAGAAACAGAAACAAAGATTGAAAGATGCAGACAGAAAAAGAAGAAAAGATTGAAAGTTCAGACAGAAACATAAGAAAAGACTTAATGATCAGACAGAAACAGAAGAAAAGACTGAAAGTTCAGACAGAAACAGAAGAAAAGACTGAAAGACTTTGACAGAAACAGAAGAAAAGACTGAAAGACTCTGACAGAAACAGAAGGAAAGATTAAAAGATTCAGATAGAAACAGAAGCAAATATTGAAAGATACAGACAGAAAGAGAAGCAAAGATTGAAAGATTCGGACAGAAAGAGAAAAAAAGCCTGAAAGATTCAGATAGAAACAGAAGCAAAGATTGAAAGATTCAGATAGAAACAGAAGCAAAGATTGAAAGATTCGGACAGAAAGAGAAGCAAAGATTGAAAGATTCAGAAAGAAGCAGAAGAAAAGACTGAACGATTCTGATAGAAACAGAAGCAAATACTGAAGAATACAAACATAAACAGAAGAAAAGACTGAAAGATTCAGATAGAAACAGAAGAAAAGATTGAAAGATTCAGACAGAATCAGAAGAAAAGATTGAAAGTTCAGACAGAAACATAAGAAAAGACTTAATGATCAGACAGAAACAGAGGAAAAGACTGAAAGTTCAGACAGAAACAGAAGAAAAGACTGAAAGACTTTGACAGAAACAGAAGAAAAGACTGAAAGACTTTGACAGAAACAGAAGAAAAGACTGAAAGACTCTGACAGAAACAGAAGGAAAGGTTAAAAGATTCAGATAGAAACAGAAGCAAATATTGAAAGATACAGACAGAAAGAGAAGCAAAGATTGAAAGATTCGGACAGAAAGAGAAGAAAAGCCTGAAAGATTCAGATAGAAACAGAAGCAAAGATTGAAAGATTCAGATAGAAACAGAAGCAAAGATTGAAAGATTCGGACATAAAGAGAAGCAAAGATTGAAAGATTCAGAAATAAGCAGAAGAAAAGACTGAACGATTCTGATAGAAACAGAAGCAAATACTGAAGAATACAAACATAAACAGAAGAAAAGACTGAAAGATTCAGATAGAAACAGAAGCAAAGACTGAAAGATTCAGATAGAAACAGGAGAAAAGATTTAACGACTCTGACAGAAACACAAGAAAAGACTGAAGAATACAAACAGAAACAGACTAAAAGGCTGAAAGATACAGATAGAAACAGAAGAAAAGATTGAAAGATGCAGATAGAAATAGAAGCAAAGACTGAAACATATAGGCAGAAAAAGAAGAAAAGATTGAAAGATAGAGACAGAAACAGAAACCAAGATTGAAAGATAGAGACAGAAACAGGAACAAAGACTGAAACATATAGAGAGAAACAGAAACACAGATTGAAAGATAGAGACAGAAACAGGAACAAAGACTGAAACATATAGACAGAAACAGAAACAAAGATTGACAGATAGAGACAGAAACAGGAACAAAGACTGAAACATATAGACAGAAACAGAAACAAAGATTGACAGATACAGACAGAAGCAGAAGAAAAGACTGAAGATACAGACAGTCTGGTTAATAGAGAGAAAATGTGAGAGCGGAAAAACAACAGAACAAGACAGCCACAAACAAACCATAAAGCGTACACACATCCAGTCAGTATGTATGTTTCTGCTTCAAGTATTTATCTGATGATAACCTTTTTCTTATATTTTCTGGGGGAATTTTCCAAAAATCTGATACCTGATGAAATCCATCTTTGAGAGAGTGTTTAGCTAGCACTGAGTAAGATATTATCAGCTGATAATTTATAAATGTCGACTGTATTTCTATTCATAACTCTTCTCCGTGAAGCCGTATTGTGGCATCTCTGAAACTAGGGGCGCCAGGAATGAAGTCAATCTATCCACCACGAGTTTTTCTCATCAAAAGAATGATGTAAAAACAACAGTTGCTTGCTTCTGCGTTAGAGAACCTAGCCAGTACTGTGAGTGGGATGTGGTATGAAGGGCTTCAACATTGCTTGGCGATTGTGTTTGTTATACGCGTGTTTGTGTGCGTGTAATTGAGTGTGGATATTAACAGTTTGTGACCTATTTAGTTATGTTCTCAATTGTTGCCAAAACAGAGAACTTGATAACACAATCTAACGATTTCACAATGTCTACAAATATTTTACAAAATCTTGAATCTTGAAACACATTTTTGATCTATTATCTTCAAATATTATGTTAAAAACTATAATTGTAGCCGTCATACGACCTAATAACTCTGAATAAACTGAATTCCCTGTGTCTAGTAATCAGCACACACATTAAATTAATATATGACCACTGTCTCAGATTGAGGTTAAGGGAAACAATAAGACGTTGTTCTGTATTTACACGTCTTCTCCGCCAATCAAATGAGGACTTATTGTCTGGAGGAGCGGAAGTTACATGTTATCTTACGTAACAACAAAATAGGTCAAAATGGTTTACATTCATGCACCGGAGTCTCCATAAAACGCGTACCCAATAGTTTGAAATATGACTAGATGACAGTATCTAACACTGAATAAAACAATATTAAAGAGACTAAAGAACGCCTATGTCAACCCCTTTTTGGTAATTTATGCAACAGAAAGGTAATGGAAGATTTCATTTCATCTATGGTTGTGAATCTCTTCTCGCAGTAAATACCCTTTGTTGACATCTATATGCGCAAAGGAATAGAAAGTATGTAAAAATTCACAACAATGAAGTCGGTTAAGAAAATATACTAGGATTCATGCAAAAGGGCATAATATCTATGTTGGGTTTTTTTGTTCTTTTACCATCGCTGGTGGTTTGTGAGTGAATAAAGATTAATTAATTGATTATAAACAAGAGGTGCTTGAATTATGATGTTTTCTTTTTTAATTGTGATTTAGCTTTTGAGATATTGCCTGTTACTCAAGGAAGCCAATGAACAACGTGAACGACAGGAATTGGCATTTCAAACTTAAAGATGGTAGCTTAATTCACAACAACGCCATCATTACACTGACAGAAATAGACACTTAAGATTATTCATGGAAGTTGTAGACATACTGATAGGTTTCTCGTCTTAAAAGGAATTATGTTTACCAATATGGAGCACAGTGGTGTGGTGCTTAGCATGCTTGCCTCTCACGCCAACGGCCCGGGTTCGAAGAGACACCAAACATTTGTGACCTGGGTCTTATACTGTGTTGAGCCCCTGGGCAAGGCACTTCATCCACATTGCACTCAGTCCACCCAGCTGTTTAAATGGGTACCTGAACACGGGAGGTACGGACCTATATGGTCGCGCGGAGCGCTTAGTAGCGGCACCGAAAGTACAATTCATTCAGGCTAATACTTGTACCGCCATTGAGCAGTGCTTGCACTGGATATTAGGCGTTAAAATGTATATTATTATTATTATTATTTTTAAATATATATAACAGTAAAATAAGCGGTAAGACCTCAAGGGTATATTATCTTTGAAAAAGATATTCCTTTTATTAGACATATCAATTCAATTTATTACAATGAAGACATATATGAAACTTTCACAGGTTTTAATATAAATACAGACTGAATAATTATTTGACAGGAATAACATTGAATAAATTCAACCAACATTTATCTTGTTCGGCGAATAGCTTTACTGATATAATGCTGATACAATTTGAGTGGTTTATCGATAAAACCCATTTAACAAATGTATGTATGTAATGTACATACTCGGTCGCTATAGCATCAATTCCCCAAAATGTCACGATATTTACAAACAGAAACATATAGAAATCATGCTTTATTTCTGTACAATAAATCAACACTATATACGACGCTTTACAGAGCAACAGCTGGTTAGCTTTTATTAATAACTTACAACAGTCTGTGTTATATACAGTTAGTGACAATGTCATGTTTCAAAATGCATTGACCCAATTAATATATTAGTTTTCGGTCAAACGTTTCATAATATTGATCAAGATCATTAACATGCTAACAAATCGTGTACCTAATATAAAAACAGGGTTCAAGGTTACTAGTGAATTACTAGCCTGACATTTGAGAATTTTAATTACAAAAATCTAGTTTAAAAAAGAGCCATGGGCTCTGTAGCTCATCACGGTTTATACACAGATATACACAGATATACACAGATATACACAGATATACACAGAGCGAGAGAGTGCCAGAGAGATAGGGAGAGAGACAGAGACAGAGACAGTGAGAGAGACAGTGAGGTTGGAGGGTTAGAGAAAGAGATTGAAGTAGTTTGATCTGCGGGAGCTAGGGTACAGTAAGAACAGAACAAACGAGAGAGAGAGAGAGAGAGAGAGAGAGAGAGAGAGAGAGAGAGAGAGAGAGAGAGAGAGAGAGAGAGAGAGAGAGAGAGAGAGAGAGAGAGAGAGAGAGAGAGAGAGAGAGAGAGAGAGAGAGAGAGAGAGAGAGAGAGAGAGAGAGAGAGTTAACTGAGGGAAGATACTTCACTAAGAACGTGTCACAGTTAACGATGCAGTTTCATACACCACCCTATCACCAGTGTGTAATACACAACCTATGCGTTTGAACCTTATTTCTGAGAGCGGTGCGCTGTCTTGCATCATGCCCGGTCCAAAAGAGGCCTCAAGGTCACATCTCCCACTTTGACCTTGTTTGTCTTCTTGGCTGGATCTGTCCGTTTTTGTTTTGTATATGAAGACATTCTTGTTTGTTAGTGTGTATTTTGTGTCAAGCCTTTGTAGTGGAAAAAAGCGACAGATTTGTTTCAGTGCACGAAGGTTCCTACGAGAAATGAGGTTAATAACTTATCACTGCTGAGGCTTAGTGGGACAAACGTTATTTCTTCATTATCATTTATTGTTTTATAGAGTAGGGATTGTTACAGTTAGAAACAAAAAACGATTTGATGGCATTTGATAGACTATTGATCCATAAGTTTATGTAATGAAATATCAAAATATCTACGAAAACAGAAGTATCATTGTTCATATTTCTCATACATTGACAAATATCACTTTATTGTGGTGACGTGACGTCATATGTAGAGATGTTTACCCGAGGAAGTGTGTCATATGACTTTTACGAAACGATTTTGAATTTCTCGATTAACCTGCGAGATGAGGTTGTGAAGTAAAGTCCATGATGCTCCATCAATATTAACTTAAGAAAATATAACAAAAAAGTTCACTTGAATTCACATTTAGCGGCTTCAGCGCTCAATGTTTAGTTCCACATACAGATTAAAGGTACAATACCCTGATGAATAAAAATGTCTTTTCTTCATTACCAAAAATATGCTTATCAAAGACATTCAAAGATATGATTATCATTCAAGATCAATTTTATCCGGCATCAGTTTGGTTTTTTTTCACTGTAGAAAATTTGGTATTTTTTCGCTTGTAGTATAGCAATGAGACATATACACATACACACATGCAGGTAGAATACTTATACAGTCACATTTGAATACTTAACTATATCATAACGAGTTCTTGTATTTCAAGCAAAGTCAATTAAAGAAAAGATACCACATGTCCTTTTACTGTCGTCGCTGGGTAAAAGTGTGTGAGAATTACCGACAGTTGACAACGTATAAATTGTAGGATTTCCAGATATCTTCAGTGTACGGACGGTAATTTGGTATCAATGCATTATTCTATACAGTACATTAAATAAAATTAACTAAATTAAAATTTAAGTAAAATCAAATAAATTAAATATTAAGTAAAATTGATATATATTTTAATACTCAATAACAAATTCAAATGTGCAATAAGACAGATGCTGGTAAACGAAGCAACATCTAGTGTTTGTTGTGATTGCAATGGATGTTTAGTCAAACTATAATGCACGTAGTTTGTATTGAGGAAATAACTTTAATAGTAGTTGATAATGTATTGGTATAATGAATTGGAGTGTTTGTTTGTATGTGATTCCTGACACATTAATTTATGTTTACAACATGATGGTGTCCTAGTTGTGGTAGCAGCGTTATACAAGGTGCATAGCAAAGTCCAGATGTCACAAAACACTGACATTAATGTTACATACAGATCAGATGCCTTCGTGAACAACGGTTGTTTACTGATGAACCAGTGAATAACAATCATCAATGATATAGGTAACCCTAATATACATACAGAGCTACTGGATTATGTAGATAACAAACAAATCAGTATTTATTGAATGAATAATCAGTTAGAAAAAGGCCTTCTTTATCGATGTCATTACCACAATGAGATGGGGATGGGATGAGGACATATCAAAGAGAATATTTTTTCTGCTACAGACAAAGTTACCTTGCCCCTGGCGGGAATCGAACCACGGACCTCAAGACAAACGCAATATATAGCCACCGCGCTATTCCGCCCCAGCCTAAAGAGTATAATTGTGTTTGAGTTAGTAAATATGTTCAACTTTGAAATGACACGTTCAGACTGAAAATCAATTTATGACATATAGTTGATGAGACTTTATCACTTCCGTCGTTCTTGTTAAATAATCTGATACTTTAAAACTGTTATTTTATTATTTCTGTTCGTTGTAGATTCAAATGAATTTCAACATTGAAAAGAAATGAGCTGTTTCGAAAGATAATTTACAAGTAAACAAATGTTGGTCTGAACCAACTTTATCTCCGAAACGAATATTTTCAAGATTTAAACATCGGTCTGCATCAGTGACGTCACGATCACTTATTGTATGACGATATACAGGAACTCCAGCAATGATATTGGTTTCTAGGCAAATATGTATGTGAACACGTGTACAACTGATGTGTATGACACTAGTTTTGCTTCGCCATATGTGATTTTATTAAAGAAATTATATTAATTTGTATAGAGTAAATATTTCTCGTTTGGGAAGGATGCCTATATACATACTGAAATAAAGTTTACACAGTTTATTACAATGTAAGTAATATCTTTATTTTTAAAGTTCAAACTAGATTTCTCATAGTCAACTTTAGATAGTGGACTGCAACAAGGAAGTCATATATACCGACCTCTGTTCCATTGTACATTACCTACTTCAAACCACTGGGGTTATTGCTAGGATGTATAACGTTAAATCACTCACAGGTGTTGTATAACCTGGAGAACAAGGGAACAATGTAGCGCATGTATGTGTGCAGGTACTTGCTACATGGCAGCACGCGGTGCCATAACACAATCAATCACTCACCATTCCAAACACTTTCTTTGTACTAGACTGTGTCATTGTCCCCTCAAGCATTATTTCCCTTTATTCCCCCTTTCTTTAGACTTTTTAATAATTCTATAAGTCGATATTAACGACATATCCACACTAATTAGCTACATGTACAATCAATTCTTAATATCATTCATTCATTATCAGATCGCTATTAGAGACATCTGATTACAGGAGGAACGCAAGCAACGGCGACATGCCAAGACTCACATGCACATGCACGTGCACATACACGTGCATTTAGCTTTGAATCATAGTGGCATATCCTTCCCCTGCATCATTCGTAGAAATAGGTTTATAGGTTATGTATAATACTATGTTAACAAAACGGTGCTTCTTATGAGGTTATATTCAAGAAATGGTGACATAGTGAAGACATGAAGGGTAATATAAATTTGAATCTTAGAACCTGCTTCATGTTTTCTTTCTCCGTATGTTACAAATTATTTGTCAATATATATTTTAGTCTGGATTGATAACTATAAATTAGTAGATATATTCGATGAATAAGCACTGATATGACATATCCCACGCCCAAAACATTAATTGATTTGCAATCAATAACGAAGTAATATTCTACTTAATGACATTACAATGATAGGATATTATCATGAAATTATATTTAATCAATATCATGCACTAACCTACTGTATAATATCATCATAGCATTCTTCGACAAACGAAGCGGTGGTTCCCTTTTAAAGGTTTCAATTTAAAACATATATTTGAAACTGAACAAACTCGTCACAATTACCATTTGGTATATCACAAAAAAAGATAATTTAGAACGAAAGCTTCGAAAATCATATGAAACTATACAACATATGTGTTTTATAGCACAGAAGCTGAATTTTCCGTTACTGTTTCATTAGAACTTATGGACAACGAGAAACGTGCTTTGCTCTTTTAATTTACAGTACTGACAACCGGGGATTGGGGAACATTTGAGAACATCAGGGAACATTGGAGAACATTGGAGAACGTTGGGGAATATTAGGGAACACTGAAGAACATTTGAGAACGTTGGGGATATTTGGGAAAATTGGAGAACATTAGAGAACATTAGAGACCATTGGGGACCATTGGGGACTATTGGAGAACATTGTAGAACATTGTAGAACATTGGAGAACATGGGAGAACATTGGGGAACATTGGAGAACATTGGAGAACATTGGGGATATTTGGGAACATTGGAGAACATTAGAGAACATTGTTGACCATTGGGGACCATTGGAGAACATTGGGGACTATTGGAGAACATTGAAGAACATTGTAGAACATTGGAGAACATGGGAGAACATTGGGGAACATTGGAGAACATTGGAGAACATTGGAGAACGTTGGGGATATTTGGGAACATTGGAGAACATTAGAGAACATTGGGGACCATTTGGGACCATTGGATAACATTGGGGACCATTTGGGACCATTGGAGAACATTGGGGACCATTGAGAAACCAACCAAGTGACATTTAGAAATAAATACCACTTGCACATATAAACATGCATCACAAACACTATATGCTGCTTTATATATATTTGTGAAGTAAAAGGCATCCATTATGTTTGCATTTGCAATATAATATTCAGTACAAACCTATAAAAGGATAGTTTCGTAAATAGGTCATTCCCACATGCATACCAGAACTACATCCAAGGCAGTCCATTGATGATGTAGCAAACAGTAGATGCATGCCATTTTACATATCTCTCTCGTGTGATAACCAGTAAATATTTAGGGATATCTGTCTTGCTTTGATAAACACTATGTTTTTCTTATTTTGTGTAGTCCTGCCCCATGACTGTGTAAAATTAAGAGCCTTTAATACAATCTAGATCTTTATTCAGCAAGTCTAGATAAACTGAATACACAAAGTATTAAGAATATATAATCAAAAGGATAAAGGTACAGTAATTATAAAAAAAAACAATTCCATAGACTAAATTTTAGTCTACATCTTGTGGTGTAGACAGGTATATAATAATCATTGGAATTCTGTGAAATCAGTGAAATAAACCACAAGCTACATGTATAGTGACGATATCGTATATTACCCGTGACCAGCGATGATATAATATATCGTCACTTGGGTGAATAATCTAAGCTTTTCCCCCAATGCAAACAAATAAAAGTTACTTTGTTATATTAACGCACTTTTATTAACACTTATTGTTTATAATGAACATAATATGGAATGTTTCAATTACCAGGTTGGTGTTACATTGAGTCTGCGCTAGAAAGGTCTTGTTCCCGAAGTAAGAAAATGACATCATGAGCATATCGTGACGTTAGAGTATTTAGGATGACGTCATAGCATTGCTGTTATCAGTCACGACTCACTAGTGACTGATTCAATGTTCCAGTGTTATTTTCACTAGTGACTGATAACACTACGCATTTTCTTCATAGATGTTACTATAGCAACATGCATAGACGAAGAATATGTACATAGTGCAATATTTAATATTCGCTGCATACCCAGGGATGATGATTTTGAATTCGTGTTCAATAACGAAAAATATGCATTACAAATGGCTCCACAACTGTACAGAAAATACTCTTTCGGAATAAAGATGAAATATCCATGTACAAGGGTATTGTTAAATACTGATGGATATGGTTTCCAAGTTGATATTTTTTCTGTGTGCTCTTACTTTGGATAAAGGTAAAACAGCTACCATATGTTAACAAAAGTTGTTTTTTCGAAGCAGACAAAACTATTTGATCTTACATTAAATGTTGATGCACTCAGTGGCAAGCTAGCAAAAATCAATATAACTGGTGTCGAAGTAGATACAAAAAATAGTTTCACTGACTTAGAAGCAAAGGAGCTCATTACTTTAGCAAATCAATATCCACATTTATTTCTGAAATGTTCACTCATTTGATACGCCTTCTCAATGTTATCTAAGGTATAATTGTATTGGTGATCTGTCCTTGATTTGAAACAATTTATCTCCGAGGAAATCAAATTAATAATAAGCTGTTTACACATGGATATGGGTATGACAGTGTCTTGGTCGTCATTAGAAGCTGGGGATCAAGAGATTCGGGGTTCGAATCCCGCCAGGGGCACGGCAACTTTGTCTGTAGTCTTGTAAGTCTGTAAGGTTTGGATGCAACGCTTCACTGTATTTCAGCATGGTACCACCCATGGTTCGCTGAATCCAGTCGCTGCTCGCAGGTTTCACCGCAATCCATAGCCACATGGCGTTGTGGGCTTTCTCCCTGCCATAATACTAGCAGCCGTGATATAAGTGAAATACTCTTGAAAGCGGCGTTAAACCCCATATCGCATCACACCACATCATCAATAGAAGCTCTGTGAAATTGTGTTGCAGTTTCAAAATAAGTTCTTCTCTTCCGTCCAAATAACTCAATTAAAACGTGTATTTGTGCTTCCTCCAAACGTGAAATAAAATAGTCCATATTTGTGATAGAATTATTGACTGAATAAACTCCCTGTTCCAATCAAAACATGTTTTCCCTCTTCATCGCGGATATGAAAACAAGATATTAAGTAAATATAGATATTAAGGCAAACATCGATGTAAGATTCACTTATAAATGTAATACAGATATATCATCCCGTCGATAAAGAACACTATCATAACATTTCAGCGTTTTATCAATAACACCAAGCAATTTACCGAAGTGACGTCATGGAGTACAAAGGTCGATATAGCAAGCAGCTGCATATCACATATCGGCCCGCAGTGTCCTCATGAATATTAATTAGCCTCTGAATATGCATGAGCTCCTCGGGGCCGCAGTTGCGCTTACTCCACAGCACAGAAACAGAAGAGAAGGGACTGACACAGAAGTGTTGGAGAGACGTGTTGTAGATTTCTTGTCTGGATACGCTTAACAACGCCAACATGCCTGCAACCCCGGATTTATCGAAATATGAAAAGGTAAGACTTGTGATTAAATTCAATTTGACTGTGAAGATTGAATGTTGCGTTTGAAAAGCGGACAAGACGGGCCGGCTATTTATAGTCTCCAGATCAAAACAAGGGTCACATGTTTGCAGTGTCCGTGGACATACTGTGTTGGTTTAGAAGATTATGTTTTCTTGGACATGTGCTAGAAGCGTACAGGTTCCTTACTGTCGTGTTTTGTAACTCTAACTTTACATGCTGAATTTGAAAACACCAAAAGATACACTGTTGATGAAATCTGGGTCAGGACAGATAAACGGCAAGTGAGTTTTGACGGATATCGGTGTTAGCAGAAGCCCTCAGATGGTCAATTGACTTTATACGATCATTTCTCATACGGAAGTGTGAAAATATTATGAAATTTATTACGGGTAAACATGTTGACATTCTACATATCAAGTTATACATCAGATTCACGGTGTTGTCTTCTTATGGCGAGCTGAGCGCTGATTGGTTGAATCTAGGTGTGTGGCGGTCACACCCCCTGCCCACCGACAAGGTCGAATATATTATCCTTTAAACATGTTCCCCAGACATATAGACATAGATATATGATATACAGTCGAGACAAGTGGTCAGTGGGTATGTAGTAGATCTACTGGTATAAGTTACACTGGTAAGGAAAATGTTGGGCAGTGTTGAAGCACAAAGGAAGCATTAGGTATTACCCTGTTATGAAATGGTGTTAAATATGATTCTGCGACGCAGTATTCTGTGCCGATATACGTGGCATTATAGACAGCGTAAACAACCGATACCCACTGAACCAGGGGAATTGGTTCAATAACAAAAGAACAGAAATCATTTAGTCTTAATCCTGCGTACAAAAGGTTATGATCCAATCACTTTATTTGGTTAAATGTATTAGGTAATCATGTTAATGGTTTGTTTTATCAGGTAATCAGTGTAATGGATTTAATTTATTAGGCAATCACGGTTGATGGCTTTAAACAAGTTCAAAATCAGTTTGATGATTAATTGTTTTAAATTTAATTTATCTTCATTAGCGAATGATTAGCTTTAAATCAACTATGCTTGTTGGACATTATAAGAGGTGTTCTGAAAAAAGAAACATGTTCATTTGATAGTTTTAAGATTTTATTGGAAAAGCCTCAATCATGACGATCGTCAGACTAAAGTTGGAAAAGGCTCTGTTCCCGAGATATAAGTAAGACGCATGATGCAATAATACTGGGACCTTACCTATATAATATAAATACACGCATATCATATACGCATATACCGCCTTGTTAGATCGTGTTAGGTTGACGTTTAATCCTTCAAATATACAATTCTAAATTGCAAACTTTTGATAAGATAAAAAGTAACCTTTTTCGCCGCTTCGATTACCCTTAAATTGAGCATTCTGGTCTTGTTATAGAGTTGCCATTTTTTTTTATTCAAATTAAGTGTCTACATGACAAATTATGATGTCCGAGGAGACGTTAGCTCTAGACTAACAATTAGTCTCTGACAGAAGTTTTTCCCTTTTCAAAAACATTATTTTACAAATAATTCAAATAGTTCCACAAAACGGAGCCCTATTTAAACAAGACTGGGTTTCAGAGATTTCCGAGAGCTCAGAAATCTTGACTATCATTTTTTAGACTTGAATGGTCATCAATTGGATATGTTGTTCTTGCGTTTGGAGGACAGGCTACTTTAATAACATATTCATTTGAAACTGTTGTGTAAATATATTATGTTGAAAACAATACAAGTTCTAAAGAGAAAATGAGTAAATCACCTAAGATAAAAGATTAGCTATCTATGAACGCCATAATAGAGGACACCTAAGGTAAATGACATAGATCTACCTCTGTTCGGGTAAATTCCAACGTCCACGTGGGTCACATTTCATGAGGAGAACACATTTACATAATAGATAAGATATTATATCTCTCTCGTGCCATGTTTTTCTTTCTTATTCTAAAGTAGATTGGATCGCCTACCATGTTTTCATATATAAGTTTTAAAATGTTTATTGTATTTTATGGATATTGGTTTAGATATATTAAATGAACAAGTTTAATGCATAGTTTAATGCATAGTTTAATGCATAGTTTAATTCATAGTTTAATTCATAGTTCCAACATTTCAATGTTGGTTAACATGAAGACTATGTTTCAACTCTGACATAAAATCTAAAAAGGAAATACATATAATAAGTAACGAGTGAGTTTTTCTTTGTACCAGAGGGGTACGTCAGGATTAATGAATACATGTTTAGCGATATCATTTTCGTAGCAAACGCATCAAATATATAGACGAAAGTTCCACGTGTATACAGTTTGTAGATTTTTGAAAAAAAAAAGAAAAAAAAGTAAGGTCCATGTGAACTTTGTACATTAGAAAACGTATTTGCTTTTAAAAGCTTTTGTATATTTAGAAGCTTCACCTGGACATTTTCGAAAATTATTTATAAAGTAAGATCCATATCTGAATTTTGTACATCTGAAAACATATTTGCTCTTACAAAAGCAAGATTCTTAAATAGCTCTTGTTTATTTTGATCTTTAAACAAGTTCAAAATCAGTTTGATGATTAATTGCTTTAAATTTATTTAATCTTCATTAACGAATGATATTGCTTTAAAAGCCAGTATTCACCTGATAAATTAAAGGGTTGAGGACCAACACAGAAACGTTGTGTATACAAGAAGTTGTTATCCATGTAGTTGTCTTATATAAGCTTAAATTACTTTAAAAGCAACTATCTTAGTTTTATTGATTTTGACATGTTATCCAAATAGTCGATTTATATGTATATAAGCTTAAAAAACATAAAATAAACTATCTTAGTTTCATTACTGTTAATAGGTAGTTCGATACAAGACCAAAAACAAATTCAACACAGTTGAAATCGATTGTGCCTGTACATATTATTACACACACACACACATATATATATATATATATATATATATATATATATATATATATGAACACCTTGTAAGTTGATGCTACATTATTTCAGAAATTATATTTCTAAGAAGGAGATCATTATTCACGATACTATGGCTTTATAAGCAAAATTTCATGACATTTTTTTTGCCTGTTTTTTTTTTTTTACAAAATCCAAGCTGTTACAAATAACACTGGAAATCCATTTGCAAACCGAAGGTCTCGTCATTGTTACCATACGTTCTTCTACTTGTGTATAATGTAGTGTATAATGGCCAGGGGCTACAGAAATACTTCCCATGTGGAATACATAGCGTTTATGTCGGAATGGCTGGATTCGACATGGCATAACTCTATATAATGTACCCGGTACTTCTTGAAGCTGACAAACAGTTAGAGAACAATTGGTTGAAGGCTGGGGTGAACGCCCTATATACGTCTAAATAGTAATTACCTAAATAGCTCCTTGTTGATCTTATAGAATCTATATATATTCTCTTGCGTAATTATTCCTCAGCTTTATCAACGATTTGACGTGATTACGAAACTGTTCTGAGGAGAAATGGAAGAGACGGTGCGATTCAAGATAATTTGTTGCAATAAAACCACACACGATGGTAAATAAGCGATGTTGTACAGGCAAGTAAAGATGCAAATTGCATATGCAGAACCTGATACAGATAGCACTGGAAAATTATACTTAATATTACAAATGCAATTAATTTAATGAAGCAGGAAAACTTCATTAAACATGGAATGTGTTACTTGTTAAACAAACACGTAGACTACACTTGTTGTATCAACAACGATATTTCGAAATAGATTTGAAGGTTTTAATTGGGCTGAATATGAAGGATGTATTTCAGCGATGTAGATTTTCCAAAATACCTTTGTTTGGACTGAGGCACACACGTTTCTTTCTTTAAATATCGTCGTGTAAAATAGACTAACATTTATTCTCAGAAATAAGTTTTTGCCTATCAACAATATTTTGCAAACAGTTCAAATTGTAATAGAAATTGGACCTGTAAAGAAACGTTGATTTCCTAGTGCTGAGTAAACTAGACTTGCTATTATGTTCTAGACTGGGCCGGTCGTTAATAGAATAATATGCTCTTGGGTTTTGAAAACAGATTATGTACATCACTTATCTTTACCCAGGCTTGTTTTCATAGACATACATTGTTAAACCCCTCTAAACTCAAAAAGTTTCCAAGAATTAAATTTTAATTTTAGAGAGAAAAATATTTCTTGACTTAGATTTCGCTACTTTTACTCTCCTCTAAATACATCAACTGAGATATAACAAGAACTCGGTAGACCGTGAACCGTCTAAAACCAACGAATCTGGTTACGTTAGGAATGTTCCACAAAAACTACTTATAAATAACAAGAAGAAACTAACCTCTTACTTGTTCATGCGAGTCGCCTCTGTAAAGTGTCATCTTACCAACACACGAACCCTTCTTAACTTTCCAGATCGGAATTACAACCTCAATTAAATAGGTTTTTCTAATGTTGTTTTACATTTTTTGAGTGAGGAATTCATTTAAGAACGTACACGGGTGCAAGGGAAGGTTCCCCGAAACTGATGGGATAACGATCCTGAAAATATGGCATACGTTTTTAGTTCGTAATAACAGATTTAAGGAGGGATGGGATTCTTAAAATCATGAATTCAAATTTGTTCAGATACAATTAGTAAATTGAAATAAAAGACATTCATAAGATAAGGTTATTTCAAGTTTTTAAAAAATGGTTTTGTTCAAGCTTCACGATAGCCAATTGTATATGGTTTTATTGTTCACTTTTCCTACTATTTGTATACCCTCTAAACTAAACAGCTAGGAACAAACAACAACTGACAAACACTAGAACAGCTATAAACAACCAAACAACTGACAAACACTAGAACAGCTATATACAACTAAACAACTGACAAACACTAGAACAGCTATATACAAGTAAACAACTGACAAACACTAGAACAGCTATATACAACTAAACAACTGACAAACACTAGAATAGCTATAAACAACCAAACAACTGACAAACACTAGAACAGCTATATACAAGTAAACAACTGACAAACACTAGAACAGCTATATACAACTAAACAACTGACAAACACTAGAATAGCTATATTCAGCCAAACAACTGACAAACACTAGAATAGCTATAAACAACCAAACAACTGACAAACTCTAGAACAGCTATATTCAGCCTGCCCCATTCAGCCTACGAGCTGACACAGCGCGCTGTTACTGTTCACAGAAGCGCGGGGTCAAGCTGGACTGGCCAGTAGGGCAGTGAGATCGGTCAAGCGTTGGTCTTACTGACCTCTTGCCAGGACAGGTATATCACTGTCCATTCATAAGTGACCTGGCGAGGACACATTGGTTGGTCTTTATCTCTTATCCAGAATAACATTAAGCCTATAAATATTTTCAATTCTTTTAAAAATAATGAAACATTTTTCTTTATTTTGTTGTCTTTGTGCAAATTCTAAAGTTTGCTGGATTGTATTAAATACTTATACCAGCGACACTCTATATAAAACTAATCTCATTAGAAAGTCCCTGCTAATATACCGAAGTAGAAACTTGAAAGTTCTTGAAACTCAACATGCAAAAGTTATAATTTCAAGTGCTCTCTTTTCAACATGAAACCTCCTGGTTTTAATAGCTCTTTCTATTCTGATAACAAACCCATATATTCTGTCATTTCTTATTGTAAAAAATCCCGTTTGGATTTTATTAAGCGTATGCCAGACAGAAGAAGACACCTGAGAGAAAATGAACAAATGGAGGAGGATATATTCACTGAAATATAACTCTCTAATGTAAAAACTGATAAGTTTTTTTACAGCCAATTTTACAGATAAAGTTGATAGATATATGAGATCTTCTCTTGTGAACGTTGAACGTGAAGATAAATGACATAACCGTCTTATGAAATGATGTCAAAGCAACGAGGATTAATTTGATTAATATCGATACGTATGTTACTATGATCAGGTGAGATTAATTGTTTGATAACATGATTAATCGTGGGTTCACGCTGACTTGACCTTACCGCGAACTCTTCCCCACCTACCAGTCTGATATAAGCGGTGATTTTGAAGTAATCGTATTGTATAGCATTTAGCATTGACTTCAGTATTTTTTCCTAATTCAGCTTTGACTTAGGTAGATTTTCCGAATTCGGAATTTGACTTTGGTGCTTTTTGCGAATTAATCATTTAACTTGGGTACTTTTCCGAATTCGAAATTTGCGAATTCAGCATATGACTTTGGTATTTTTTCCGAAATTAAGCATTTAACTTGGGTACTTTTCCGATTTCGGAATTTATTTTGGCATGTTTTCGAAATTCAACGCATGACTTTTGTACTTGCAAAATCCCTATTTGACTTCTCTTTAATGTGTAATGTACTGGAGGTCTGGTAACAGTACAGTCACGTGTAAAAGGTTCTTAAAACGTTCTGTACCGACTCTACCACAATTTGCTGAAATGTTAATGAACGATCATTTTGACACCGTTTTGATAACAGAGAAGAAATGTGTAACAAGTTATTAAACTTTCTGTGCCGACTCTATCACCATTTGCTGAAATGGGTTAATCAACAACCATTTGACACAGTTTACCAGGACTTTACTAGCGGGATGAATACAACTACACGATCACTCTAAAAACGAACGTACTGATTTCTTGTCAGACATCCAGTATCACTTGAGATTATTCAGAGTCATGCGAGCCTTCATTCCCATCTAACTTATTCATGGCCACCAGTGGAGACAGATTAACACGGACTGCCCAGCATGGACTTGGAACCTTCTGTCAAACTGACAATAGCATTTAGAGGATAAGACACGATTTAGCAGCACGTTCCCTGGATTAGGGTCAGGCGTGGCGAGCGTGGATCCAATACCCGTGCAGGGCCAGCTACAGATATCATCACAAGAAGTGTGGCATTGAACTTGTTTTTATTAATAAGTAGGGTAAAGCAAAAATGGCCATCCATTCAGCCAACAGTCTTGAACAGACAGGGTTGCAGCTAAAAACACAAACATGCCTTTAAAAGGTGTTTCTGGTGGTTCGTGTTAAGGGTTAACCAATTTTAGTCTATCCTTCCCAGTGTAGTTTACCGTAACTATCATTTGTTTTATTGTAAGTAATAATGTGATTGCTACCTTGTCAAATCGACATATTTTTTATTGAGAATTTTTTCTTCTTTCATATAATACATGTACGCGTCCTGGTCGTCTTCGGAAGGCATCACGTAGTGCAACATTGAAATTGTCCTACACTCCTGCACATGACCACCTGATCTCCAGGAACTATTGTAACGTGTAGGTTAACGCAGAACGTACGCCAGGGACATGTCACTAGTGAAGGTTTAGGTGTATTTTATATATACAGATCATGAATACTATGACATAAGGGGAAATCTAGGTGTGTATATGTTAACGCCAGGACTTGCATGCATTCTGTTGTGTTTAGTTGTTTGCCAATATTTCTTGACCATTGTAATATTTGTCGTAATGACATTAAACATTGTTTCCTTATATATATCGCCATTGTTGCCTTTAACGTCCTGACCTTTCAGTAAGTACAAGTTCTCTATTGCTCTACTGGAGGTAGTTATTACGTCCCCAGATAATCACCACAGACAGTTTATGGTTTATATGAATATCGTATATAAATGTATGACACATTGTATGTATATCTTATTTCTTTTCAATGTAATTACCTCCATACAAATCATTTTTAACCCAATATGATTTACAAAAGAAACAAATGAAAAGGAAAGTATGAATTGGGTTATAATCAGTTATCAGTAAACCAAGAAAACTTTACACAGTTGTTTTGAAACAGTATTGCATGCTTACATTAACAAGAAAATGTCTTTTCTTGCTATAATCTCAAACTCAACTAAGCCTTTTCCAAATCAAGGAACATGCTTATATTTAAATCTACTGTAAAAACAAATACATTTTCGATAATGACGTATAAAACATTATTACGATCCATACACATAATACTAGTTTATATGCATGGTCGTTTACTTTGTGTTTTAGTATATAAGATGATCTACATGTGTATAACGTGATATGCATGTAGATCTTCAGTCTTATGTGTTGCTGAAGGGGCAGTAGTACGTTTTTTCGCTCAAAAACGTCGATGAAATGTATTTGAAAAATAATGTCACCAATAGTAAAACACCCTCCTCTCTTCGGAAAATCAAGTTAAAAAATGAGTGTACTTGATTCCGTACAACCATTGGAATATTTTTTGTCATTAGAAATAATTAAATGTGTTCGCAATAAAATGGCCGCCATGCAATTTTTGCTTTATACGCAACACCTTTATTGCCACTATGGATAATTGGTTTGTGTAATAAGATGTTTTACCCTCTAAAGTAAATATAAATGACATAGACTATCATTATAAATGGGAAATTTGAAAAAATAAAATTTGAAAAAAAAACGTGCTACTGCCCCTTTTAAGAGACCTGACTACACCAACAATGTACATACAGAAAAACACAAACACGCAACAGAAGACAGAGGGTAAGCGACATTGGCAGACCGTCATTTTGTTGTCTCATGATCCAAGTGTGCTCGACAAACATGTCCCTGTTTATCAAGTAGTCCAATTGATATCTACCTGATAAACTGCTCTACTCTCTCCCAGCAGGTAAACACTTATCATGGTCCCATTGATAACTACCGTTATCGTGCCCCATTGATAACTACCGTTATCGTGCCCCATTGATAACTATTATACACGGATAACAGTCTGAGTCGCCGATAAATTCAGAAGATCGACTGATCATTGAGTTGTAATAAATTCAGACTTTGAAACAATATGCTGACTTTAGACTAGAGAAGGTCATGGAGTAAAAAGGATCATTGTCACGAAATTAAATGTAATAACCTTCATACTATAATCACATGCTGTTTTCTTAAGGCCCGTTTTATAAAAGCCAAACACATTGTTATATATAGTGTAACCACTGTTCACGTTCAAAGCTATACTTGGTCGTACATGCATGGTCTCTTTGGCACATGAGTTCCATTCACAAAGTCAAAGTATAATTTTCCTTTTCATTGCGAACTTTAATTAAGTAGTATACCTTGTAGTCGTCCTTATCATTTAGTAATAATTACCTTCGATGGTTGATAGTATCGGGTTTATATTTTACAATGCGTGAGGACAAACATACTACATTCATGAACATTGAACATATTATACTTATCCAAACAAAAGTACGTTTGCGCAACTTTTAAACAGCTCAAATACTAAAGAAATTGAAAACCTGTCCATATATATTTTCTACGCATTTGTACAGAGAAAACAGATTGTTTCATAAATAATTTATGTTGAAGCAATATTATGTATATTATATATATATTATGTATAATGTACTATAGGCCTGAGGCCTCTTGAGTACCAAATAAAGATTGAACATTGCTATGACGCCATGTTTCGTCTTCGATGTTTGCGGCGACGGGCGAATAATAACCTATACGTGAAAGTAAAATTTGTCGTGTTAGTGTTTTTTTATTCCACCCATATCATACTATGTTTACATATGTGTTCATGTTCGTGTCTAAATGTTGGCTGACGAGAGAGATTCACGACAATAATGCACTTCTGTCATTAACACTGTATGACATCGCTACTCATGCAATATCCTTTATCAATATTATATCATCCAACTTTATTCGTGTTTATTAGAAACTTTATCAAAGGTTATGTTGATGCGTTTCAAGCGAGTCTCTCCACAAGATATAAGACTGAATGTCATCATCTCTCCGTGACAGTTTGCTAAGTAAAGCCTCCTCTGTTCAACTATTCAGCTTGCATTATTGAAACGAGATCCCCTCCACTCTGACAACACCGCTTTAGTCTGGTGGAGTAGTGGCTCGAGTTGCTGATAAGCGTTATCAACATTCTACAACGTTATACAACACAATACGCAAGGACATGCCTGTATGACCTACAAAATGTTGACCTCAAAGTCTCCACTCTTCAAGAGAGTTATGTAAACTTTTTAAAGATAATTAAGGAGTTAGATATACCCTTGCCTTACTTAAGTCCCCGACAGTCTAAAAAAGAAACAAGTTAGCACAAGATGTACACATTTTCAGAATGACATTTTTGTCACATGGAGACATGTTTAATTGTCAACCTCAGATATGGGCGTGGCAGGGTGTCGTCTTTAAACGTTTTTTCGACAGCTAGGAAGCTCCTATTTTCAGAATATAGGCTTTTGTTGGAAGGAGAATAAGATGTGTTAATTTCATCGTCACACTCTCAAAAATACGGTATGTGGCAGGAGTGTCACTTAAAGTGGTACATGTCTGTTTTTAATCGCTATAAAAGCATTTTCAACAATTATGGGATTTGTAGGCAACTGTGTGAGAATTGAGATTTGTAGGCAACTGTGTGAGAATTGAGATTTGTAGGCAACTGTGTGAGAATTGAGATTTGTAGGCAACTGTGTGAGAATTGAGATTTGTAGGCAACTGTGTGAGAATTGAGATTTGTAGGCAACTGTGTGAGAAATGAGATTTGTAGGCAACTGTGTGAGAATTGAGATTTGTAGGCAACTGTGTGAGATTTGAGATATGTAGGCAACTGTGTGAGAATTGAGATTTGTAGGCAACTGTGTGAGAATTGGGATTTGTAGGCAACTGTGTGAAAATTGGGATTTGTAGGCATCTGTGTGAGAATTGAGATTTGTAGGCAACTGTGTGAGAATTGAGATTTGTAGGCAACTGTGTGAGAATTGAGATTTGTAGGCAACTGTGTGAGAATTGAGATTTGTAGGCAACTGTGTGAGAATTGAGATTTGTAGGCAACTGTGTGAGAATTGAGATGTGTAGGCAACTGTGTGAGAATTGAGATTTGTAGGCAACTGTGTGAGAATTGAGATTTGTAGGCAACTGTGTGAGAATTGAGATTTGTAGGCAACTGTGTGAGAATTGAGTCACAATGTCATATTCAACAGGGGTCGCTCTTTAAAAGCTGTTTTGTTATTTACTTTAAAAATAAACGATTTCACTAGAATATTCCTAAAAATTCTATGAAGACACACACTCCCTCCCTCTCTCTCCATTGTTGAGTATTTTGGAACTTTGTCCGAGTCAAAACTTAATTCAAAGCGCAAACTGATCGTTCTGAGCCATCGGTTTGTTATTGATCTGTGTATTGATGATTGCCTGATATTGTTTGTCTGGCTGAAAATACACTGGACTGGACAAACATCCTCTACATCTATCAATAGTTACTTTAATTACGGTTCGATTTCAAAACGGAAACGTTCGACTGTTCTTCAACTGTAGTATTGCCAGACACATGTAATTGGTTTGTTAAACAGGAATCAAAGTTGTTCATGGTGATGCTATCATTCTCTTACGCTGTTTCTTCATGTTTATGAAAATTAAGATTTGTTTATTAGAAGAGAATAAACATGAATTACATTAAAAATGTGAAACGTGTTTCGTCATATGGTTTAGTTTGACACCTACAACTATTTGGTTTTAACTTCTTATTTTCCTGGCATATTTTATTCGGATGTTCACTCTCAATTCTTTAGTAGCATTTTCTTTTCCCTACTGTAACATACCTTTCATAAGTAGTTAAATAAGTCCATGGCCATGACATCTGAATATGTATCTCTTACACTGTAGCTTATAGGAAACAATTGTTGTAGTGGATGTCATGGTTGGGTGTCATCAAGGGGACCGCAGGCATATATCAATGTCGATATCAATAGGGTCCCAATCAATGGTTTGTCTTTGTCATATAATCGTCTACTAAGATTGTTTAGCCCTCCTCTGTGGATATGCAAGAATTGTACGCCGACCATTATCTGAATTCTAACAATCAAGCACACCCAAGGATTAGGTGAAGTTGTTTGGAACGATTCATAGCAAAGATTCGTGACTGATAGGATCTGTGTATTATTTATGTGGGGCATGTATAGCATGTTGACGTAACTGTTGTTTTGGGTTAAAAACATACACATATACATTTGAACATATCAATGTCAAATTAGTTTGATATATAATTGTGTAATATATATCCTATGTTCAAAATCGATAAAGAATGACGGCTCGGGTGCTGCTTATACAAGCACGATACACTCATGGTTGGAGCTCCGTGTCTCAAACCGCAACACGCGATCTCGATATCAGTTTCAATGATAAATGAGTTATTTCTGTTTCATGTCGATCAGAGGCACATTTTATTTAATCTTGTAACCCAAGATAAGTAAATAGCATCTGTATATGTACATTGTATGTAAACAGAACGTTCACGGTGTGGAGGCACATGGCTATTCTTCTTACATAAATGCCATAGTGGCCAACGACATGAAGTTGTATTTCGAATATTTGTATATCGGTTACTTTTAAGTGAATTTTATTTTCTATTGATCATGGTCCCTTTGAGTGTAAAGTATTTAAAAGCCCGTGATGAAATATTATTTTCCACAGAGTTATTTCCCTTGAATCTGTAATTGAAATTGTCATCGCATGACGCTACAATGGGAAAACATTTCTCCAAAACAAAATGCATATAGGTGAATACAATTACAATAACTGTAGATCGACTTCCGAAATGTTATTTTGCACGGAGTTATGGCCATAAGTTATTGGTACTGTAATTAAAGCTGGTGCAAATAACCGCTGTTACGCTCAAAGGGAAACACGTTTTCTTGAAAATTTTATATTTAAGAGGATTACAATTTTGGTGTTGAATTTCTTTAATGGGACATGTCAGTTGATACTCTTGATCGTGTTGGGAAGCCAGTTCAGAAATAAATACTTTTGACATGATTATGGCGCTTGATTCTGTATTTAAACTTAGTGCAGCTAGAATGCAGACATGGACGGTGTTGCTGTCATACTCGCGTTTTTCTTGTTACGTAATTGTGCTTCTGACAAATCACAAATCAAACCAAAGGCGATGTTTTTGCCGGAGAAAGTGTTTGCCAAGAATCCTGATTTGATACTGGACAAAAATAACTTAAAAATAAACTATACTGTTTGCAGTTGGCATTCGACAAAACGCACTTTGATTGATGCAAGATTCTCTCAAGAGTAACTTCTAGTCACCAACTAAGCAACAGTGCCAGACACTTGGATAGAACCTTGGAGAAGCGCAGTTGTCTAAAGCTGTTACGTGTAAATGAATGTTTTTGCAAAAAAACTCAAGTGTTATGCATTCTCTTCGTGAAAAATATTTGCATTTGACGGAGAACAACAGCTATTTGATATCATCCAGCAAAGTTTCTTAATATGTATTATCACGCAATTTAAAATCTGACTAGCAATGATATCTGATGTGTTTACCATTTCTGGCACGATAAACAGATCTGTCATTGAGGTTAGTTACCCCTTGTGACCTGGTGGAGGTCGAGCTGGGGGCGGAGCTAGCAGGGAACCTGGATCACGCCAATGGGTCAAGGTTTTGGTGACAGACACGTCACGTGACATGTGTTATATAAGTATATCGTCCTAGCTGATAATTTCACTTGGCCGCGTACTGCTGCGGAATACCCTTCCCTCTGTCTGCTTAACGTATTCGGTTGTATTCCTCCTGAAGAACCGTACTGATACGTAAGGCAGAACATTTGGCTATCCGCTACACCGTACTCAAACATCTTCTGGTTGGATATTCCGCAGCGAAACTCAAATTTCAAAATGAACAACCTTTGCAAATGCAATATTGACGAAGACTGTTTTTGTCAGGTAAGACTGTTTTAAAGTGGTTTCAACTGTATACTACTTCTGACAATAACAGCTCGTTTTACCGTTTGTACAATGATTGTCTCGATCACGAAGGTATCTCGGGGAATTAAACGTCTTCAAAGTGTTTGTCAAATGTTCAAAAGTGTTTGTTTCATCTGAAACTGAAATAAAACATTCTTCCCATGTGTTTCCGTTCCTTGCTAATGTTTTTAAAACTTATTTTTCATTCTTACCAAATTTCTATATATATTTCTCCACAAAACGGAAGAAAAACAAAGTGGACTAGCGCATACTGTTCGCACAGACTATGTTGTTGAATCAGACAAACTGGTTTATAGAAAGAATCTCAATTTACGATGCCGTATGTTTGAACGGGCGCATTTTCAAGTGATTTGAGCCAATCTTTGGTTTTTACCTTTTTGAAAATTTGTTTTTAAATGTGTAGAAGCTCAACTGATTGTTATACCTAAATAGAGACTGTGGAACTCTTGTCGTGACATCTACATAATTTTCCGGTCTTGAAACGCTGATATCGAATTAGCACAAACTGTCATGGTATCCTTGTGTCTTTCTTAGTACAATTAATAAACATGATATCTTTTATTCTATAATTATTATCATTTCTGTTAAAATACAAGATGAAATTTTAGTTTTCAAAAAAATATTTGAATCACTTGTTTCGTATATCAATTGCAGTGATCAACCCTACTAAACTCATGTTCAACTGGACAAGTTGTTGAAACCATTTACAAAACCTGCTCACTGATTTGTTACTATATGCATAGTGTCGAAGGTCACTGAAAGCAAATACGCAAGTGGTTGATGGCGGATGAAGCGTCTGGGCCGTGTTCAAGAGAGTTTTCAAAGTAATTGCGCTCAAGTAGCGATTACTTTTAAACCTCTCTTGAACGCGATTGCTCAATGTAGCGCTACGTAGCAAAGCGAGCGAACTTCGAGGAATTTGCCCTGTATCGTTCAGGAGAGAATGAGCGCTACTTGAGCGCTACCTTGAGCGATCAATGAACAGATTAAGCGCTCGCTGTTATGGAACGGAGCCCTGGTGTTTGGTATACATAGGGAGGTTAGTGGGCTAACTCATGAAACAAGGACATTGGAGAAGGTCATTAACGTTGTCCCCCTTGTCCACTGGAGCGTTGCTTGTGTTGCTGCTTATATAACCCACACCAGTAGCCTAGTTACATACGATTAAATCAAGTTATAGGCGTTAACAGAAAACGGACTAAAGGTGATTTAAATGGGTTTCTTCGGTTTTAAAGAACACTATTTGAGGTTTTATTTAAATGAGCAAATTGTACATGTAATGCTGACGAAGAGAGTTAACCGGAGTTTACCAGATCTTTTAAATTCAGAGGAACCTTCAAGAAAATATCTAATATTAACTTAACAAGTGTGACCAATCTGATCAAGTCTCTGAATAATTACACTGGACCATTTCTCCTTGCAATAAGGCACCTATAGCATCCATTTAACCCAAACTATATTCACGCTGAGCTATAAACTGTGTATTAATTCTAATCACATCATTTGAAAACACATTTTCTCTTACTTAAGACGATTTATTCTGTCTCGATACAGATTCTCGACGAAACAAGTGATCAAATATATTTGATAAAAATAAATATTATTTTACCATTTGTCAACCTTTCTCTGATGTCAACGATTCGTTGTCATACTTTATGTGTGGATGTCACCAACTCTGTTTCTGCTCTTGATTACGTTTGAACGTTACGGATATCAAAACTGACCTCACGCTGAACGCTAAACGTGGAAACTGACCTCACGTTGAACGCTATTTAAACGTGGATGAATAGGATTAAGTATATATAATTATTGCACTTGTGACACCTACATGAATTGCCATACTATAGGACCTGTCATCATTCTTCCTGCTGGATCTAATTATGGTTGCTTATTTCAGATCGAGTCGTTCGTGAAGGGCTTCAAGCTGTCCACGCTGACCTACAAGCGGGTGATGCATCTCCTCAACCAGGAGATGAACAATGGACTCACCAAACACACCAATCAGATTGCAGACATCAAGATGTTTCCGACATTCGTCAGATCTCTCCCCGACGGCTCAGGTACGTGGGAGAGTTACTTCCCTTGTTTTTGTTACTGACTATATTTGATTAGAATCCTAAAATACGTTTTGATGTGACATGGGGGTAGATACTTTGAATGTGTGAGAGTATCTTCTCAATCACTCAATTTGCCAACTAAAGATTTACAATGTTTTCAATAAACAGAAAATGGCGACTTCTTGGCACTCGATTTGGGCGGAACAAACTTCCGCGTGTTGCTGGTCAAGTTGAACAAGGGAGAAGTGGACATTCAGAGCAAGACTTACCTCATCCCACAGAAGATCATGCTGGGCACTGGTCAACAGGTGCGTGATTTCAAATGGGTGCTTGTCATAGTTGTATAACCTTCGATTTGGTGTCAGAACACTTCTACAATAGGTGCCTGTAATGCTTGTAAGACATGAACCCGGATTTTAACCTGACAGTAGGAAGATGATGATTAAAATTGAGTTATCTGTTTTTGAAAACCAAAATTTCAGACATGTAATTTGCTCATCAT
The DNA here is from genome assembly GCA_936450465.1 of Gibbula magus. NCBI lineage: Eukaryota > Metazoa > Mollusca > Gastropoda > Trochida > Trochidae > Gibbula > Gibbula magus. Next base: position 67,643,823 of record OW388303.1, read on the forward strand.
TCATTTACCGATCGCAGTAAAAACATTCTCTTCCCGTGGGAGTGGAAGAGAATGCGTTGAAAAGAACTGGTTTGAAATGATTGTTAGGTTTTCTATTCTTCGTCTATAGACCTATGTCAGAGATTTTTTATTTGGTTCTAGATAATTGAGGGCATTCTTATATTTCCAGCTGTTCGATCACATCGCTGACTGTATCGGCAAGTTTGTGCGGGATCACAATCTGGCCGGTCAGAGACTTCCGCTCGGCTTCACCTTCTCCTTCCCCTGCAAACAGGAAGGGCTTGCCCAAGCGAGGCTCTCCAAGTGGACGAAGGGTTTCCGGTGCGAAGGCGTGGTAGGAGAGGATATATGCCATCTGCTGCACGAGGCGCTGAAGAGACGCACGGTGAGGAGTTAGGAATTGCCGATGTAACTTCTCCCGCAAGTTAAAACTCGTGCTAGTCTCCATTCCTGGCTAAGTTAAGTTTTCCTGCATTTCGTTACCTTTTCTATGCTAGCATAGCAGCGCGCACTATGCAGTTCAGATGCAGCGCGCTGATATCACTGCTATGCTTGCAGTGAAAAGGTATGGAAATTCGGCAATGCTTAAATTAGCCAGTGATGGAGACTGAGGCGAGTTATGACGTGCGGCGGAGGTGTGGTGGCGATGCTGAATTATGTTTTGCTTATGTTTTTTGGTTTTGAAAAGGCATTTTGAAGAAATAAAAAATATCGGATAATTTGACATTATGAAGGTAAATATTTGTCTTCAAAATCTTTTAAATATTTCATTATTTGAACCTCTCTCCTATTCAGAACTGTGAAGTTGAGATAGTCGCCATCGTGAACGATGCAGTGGGGACACTGATGTCCGCGGCGCACTCCGACAGACAGTGCGAGATCGGTCTTATACTCGGTAAGCAACTTATTGTGGTCATCACAGTGTAGTGACAGCCAGTCTTGTCTATCCCTTGTCCCGGTCCATCTACAAATGATTCAACTTAAATCAATGCTCATTCCCGATAACCGACAGATATTTGGTCCCTTCTCTCCATTTCAGAACATCACTCATTATATGTCTGTAGTGATCCCACTATGAGATTCAACGCTGCTCTAAAAGTTTCGATGATTTAAAAAGAATTCTTGATATTAGTTTTTTTCTTTTTTGATGTTGATAAACAATATTGCTTGATTGTTAAAACGCAATTAAATAATGGTTGATATTTGGTTTCTCAGTACTTGATTGATGGATTGTTAAATACCTGTTTTTATCATCAGGTACCGGATGTAATGCTTGCTATATGGAGAAGTTGGACAATGTGGAATTATGGGACGGTGACAACGAACACCCAGATCAGGTTAGTGAGATTTGTGTCTCTCAGATCTTCCTAAAATAGAGAACTGGTATCATTTATCATTTATTAATGTCAAACAAGGCCAATGTTTGTTCACAGTAGGCCGCTTTCCAATTTGATATATTCATAAACTTGATATAACAGATGGTCAGAACATCACCAAGTTATCGTTGATCGTGACCCAGAATGCAACAGCAGGATATACGCTTTCCTTGATGTTGTCGTTAACTATAATGATATACATTACGTATATAAGGGATTGAACTAGATATGGGTGCACAACAACAGGTCTATGAAGTATCTGACCCAATCCAAGGAACATCGATGGAGTCCGTGTGTCAGAATAAACATAACAGCACGTGTTACTTACTTGAGATCCATATACGTGAAGCAATGTTGGTGAAGTGCTTACTTAGTCAATAAGAAATTGATATCGTAATATGAGTATAAGAGTTCAGTAAGTACTTAAGTACAAATAAATATATTTCTTAAAAACCAATATATGTTTTAATCTGACCCCTTGTATGGTCTTGAATTTCGTATTGACGAGGTTATTCGTTTCTTGTTTTCTTTTAAAAAAGAGAATAGTTAGCTGTTTTGATGATATATGGGGTTGCGATTGTCTGGTTTTCAATCGAAACTTTGTCAAAGAATACAGTGAGGAGTGTTAAAAACCCGACTGAAACTGACAGAGCCCTAAAATGAAAAAAGGACCTTGCATTGGATACCCGTTTGATTCTTTTTTAGGGTATGGATCGGCAAATTTATGAGACTGGTTAATGGAATAAACGTAACGGTTGGAAATGCTAAAACACTTTTCTTACTGAAGAGTTCTCTCGCAGGTTATCATCAACACAGAGTGGGGTGCATTCGGAGACAATGGATGTCTGGATTTCCTGCGCACAGAGTACGACAGGGAGCTCGATACGTTCTCCATCAACCCCGGCAAACAAGTGTGAGTAGATGTCCAGATAGTGCAGATTAGCTTATTTATCATCAAGATTTACGAGATGTGAACAAACAACGTCAAGGATGTAACAATATATGGAGATTTGGAGTGCATCTGTACTAAGTCAAACACAATCCTTTAAAGATGTTATGTGTACCGACATTGCCAGTGTAAAACATCCATTCAGGACATCACTGACAGTGATGTATATGTAGTATGAGGAATCACAGAGACAGGTGAATCGTTTTCCCACGTCTCCACTGAATAAATAGATAGGGTAGTGTCTTCGTTCCTTGATTCACAGCTTTGCAAATTTAATTTGATTGATTACGAAAACATGTTTTTTAAAATAAGTTGTTTTTATTAATGGTTTGTTATAAAGAAAAATCAATCAAAGGTGCTCTCCTACTGGCACGAGTTCTTCTACTTCAAAGTTCTACATAGTTTTACATCGGTGTACATGCAAATTGTTCTCCACTAGGATTGTATCATGAGGTGCTCCCCTCAGTATAGTGTTCATCATAGCATAATTTACCTTATTTCTACACATTGTCCTCCGCAAGACATAACACTCATCAGTCTCCATCACTGGCTAATTTAAGCCTTACCGCATTTTCTAAACGTTTATGCTAGCGAATTAGAGACCACAATGCTGTTAAATTGCAGCCGGTTGTTGTAAGCACAGGAAAAGACTTAAATTGATGGAGACTGGCGCGTGTTATACTTTCGGAGGAAAGTTGTGTCCTGTAAAGTTATGCCTAGCACTACAATGTAGCTTATATTCCAGGCTGGAGAAGATGATCTCGGGTATGTACATGGGTGAGATCGTGCGGCTGGTGCTGGAGCGGCTTGTGATGGAGGGACTCATCTTCAGGGGAGCGGACAGGGACTGCTTCCTCTTCGAGAGGGGGCGCTTCTACACAAAATATGTCTCAGAAATTGAAAGGTTTGTTAACTTAATATTGTACCTTATGATATAATTGTTAATCAAACATATACCAAGTTAGTAATGCCAAATTAAAAGGTGATGTATATTCGAAAGGCTGATTTGTTTATTTATTTAGTATAGTGTTTTATATTTGTTTTTTTTATATATAAATCAATAATGTACACTTAGATGAAATCATAGTGAAGCATTATTCATTGAAAACGGTTGTGGATAGTAGACCACATCATCATAAATAATATTGGTCTCTTATCCTCTAAGGTTCGAATTAGTGATACTGTTAATTTAAATCTTTTAAGTACTGTTATGAATTAGTACTCCAAGTACTTACTTCATGTACATGGTTTGTTCACAGCGACCACGACGAGTTTTTCCGCAACACGAAGCAGGTGCTTGACGAGCTGGGTATCGAGAACTACACCACAGAGGACTGTAAGATCGTCAAGTATGTCTGCACCCTCATCTCCGCCCGGGCAGCCTTCCTCTCCGCAGCAGGTGCGTGTCTTCATCTCAGTCTGTTGCAACACCTTGGTACTCTGCTATTCATCCTGATCCATCAACGTATAATAGCGTATGGTACAAATGCACTGCTGGAGCAGGATGAGTTGTATTCAACTTCACTCCTCTGTTACTTCACTCCTCTGTTACTTCACTCCTCTGTTACTTCACTCCTCTGTTACTTCACTCCTCTGTTACTTCACTCCTCTGTTACTTCACTCCACTGTCAGAATATGTGGCAGGTCATTGGTTCCTTGTTCATTTAGGAAAGCTACGAATGTTACATTTAGTACAAATATTGTTTCAGTCATCATCATTCTAATTTCCTTCTGAACATAATGGAAAAGAGATCTCTAATTATTTTGTATATGATTTACTAATGTCAAATCCTGCATATGTTACCTGAGCATGTTCTGGTAGCCTATACTACATCTACACATGATTTTATAGGAATAGTTGCTATACAACAAGTAACATACTAACGTTGGTCCCTCCCACCACAGTCTTTACTACATCTACACATGATTTATAGGAATAGTTGCTATACAACAAGTAACATACTAACGTTGGTCCCTCCCGCCACAGTCTTTACTACATCTACACATGATTTATAGGAATAGTTGCTATACAACAAGTAACATACTAACATTGGTCCCTCCCACCACAGTCTTTACTACATCTACACATGATTTAAAGGAATAGTTGCTATACAACAAGTAACATACTAACGTTGGTCCCTCCCACCACAGTCTTTACTACATCTACACATGATTTTATAGGAATAGTTGCTATACAACAAGTAACATACTAACACTGGTCCCTCCCACCACAGTCTTTACTACATCTACACATGATTTATAGGAATAGTTGCTATACAACAAGTAACATACTAACGTTGGTCCCTCCCACCACAGTCTTTACTACATCTACACATGATTTATAGGAATAGTTGCTATACAACAAGTAACATACTAACGTTGGTCCCTCCCACCACAGTCTTTACTACATCTACACATGATTTATAGGAATAGTTGCTATACAACAAGTAACATACTAACGTTGGTCCCTCCCACCACAGTCTTTACTACATCTACACATGATTTATAGGAATAGTTGCTATACAACAAGTAACATACTAACGTTGGTCCCTCCCACCACAGTCTTTACTACATCTACACATGATTTTATAGGAATAGTTGCTATACAACAAGTAACATACTAACACTGGTCCCTCCCACCACAGTCTTTACTACATCTACACATGATTTATAGGAATAGTTGCTATACAACAAGTAACATACTAACGTTGGTCCCTCCCACCACAGTCTTTACTACATCTACACATGATTTATAGGAATAGTTGCTATACAACAAGTAACATACTAACGTTGGTCCCTCCCACCACAGTCTTTACTACATCTACACATGATTTATAGGAATAGTTGCTATACAACAAGTAACATACTAACGTTGGTCCCTCCCACCACAGTCTTTACTACATCTACACATGATTTATAGGAATAGTTGCTATACAACAAGTAACATACTAACGTTGGTCCCTCCCACCACAGTCTTTACTACATCTACACATGATTTATAGGAATAGTTGCTATACAACGAGTAACATACTAACGTTGGTCCCTCCCGCCACAGTCTTTACTACATCTACACATGATTTTATAGGAATAGTTGCTATACAACAAGTAACATACTAACGTTGGTCCCTCCCACCACAGTCTTTACTACATCTACACATGATTTATAGGAATAGTTGCTATACAACAAGTAACATACTAACGTTGGTCCCTCCCACCACAGTCTTTACTACATCTACACATGATTTATAGGAATAGTTGCTATACAACAAGTAACATACTAACGTTGGTCCCTCCCACCACAGTCTTTACTACATCTACACATGATTTATAGGAATAGTTGCTATACAACAAGTAACATACTAACGTTGGTCCCTCCCACCACAGTCTTTACTACATCTACACATGATTTATAGGAATAGTTGCTATACAACTAGTAACATACTAACGTTGGTCCCTCCCACCACAGTCTTTACTACATCTACACATGATTTATAGGAATAGTTGCTATACAACAAGTAACATACTAACATTGGTCCCTCCCACCACAGTCTTTACTACATCTACACATGATTTTATAGGAATAGTTGCTATACAACAAGTAACATACTAACATTGGTCCCTCCCACCACAGTCTTTACTACATCTACACATGATTTATAGGAATAGTTGCTATACAACAAGTAACATACTAACGTTGGTCCCTCCCACCACAGTCTTTACTACATCTACACATGATTTATAGGAATAGTTGCTATACAACAAGTAACATACTAACGTTGGTCCCTCCCACCACAGTCTTTACTACATCTACACATGATTTATAGGAATAGTTGCTATACAACAAGTAACATACTAACGTTGGTCCCTCCCACCACAGTCTTTACTACATCTACACATGATTTATAGGAATAGTTGCTATACAACAAGTAACATACTAACGTTGGTCCCTCCCACCACAGTCTTTACTACATCTACACATGATTTATAGGAATAGTTGCTATACAACAAGTAACATACTAACGTTGGTCCCTCCCACCACAGTCTTTACTACATCTACACATGATTTATAGGAATAGTTGCTATACAACAAGTAACATACTAACGTTGGTCCCTCCCACCACAGTCTTTACTACATCTACACATGATTTATAGGAATAGTTGCTATACAACAAGTAACATACTAACGTTGGTCCCTCCCACCACAGTCTTTACTACATCTACACATGATTTTATAGGAATAGTTGCTATACAACAAGTAACATACTAACACTGGTCCCTCCCACCACAGTCTTTACTACATCTACACATGATTTATAGGAATAGTTGCTATACAACAAGTAACATACTAACGTTGGTCCCTCCCACCACAGTCTTTACTACATCTACACATGATTTATAGGAATAGTTGCTATACAACAAGTAACATACTAACGTTGGTCCCTCCCACCACAGTCTTTACTACATCTACACATGATTTATAGGAATAGTTGCTATACAACAAGTAACATACTAACGTTGGTCCCTCCCACCACAGTCTTTACTACATCTACACATGATTTATAGGAATAGTTGCTATACAACAAGTAACATACTAACGTTGGTCCCTCCCACCACAGTCTTTACTACATCTACACATGATTTATAGGAATAGTTGCTATACAACGAGTAACATACTAACGTTGGTCCCTCCCGCCACAGTCTTTACTACATCTACACATGATTTTATAGGAATAGTTGCTATACAACAAGTAACATACTAACGTTGGTCCCTCCCACCACAGTCTTTACTACATCTACACATGATTTATAGGAATAGTTGCTATACAACAAGTAACATACTAACGTTGGTCCCTCCCACCACAGTCTTTACTACATCTACACATGATTTATAGGAATAGTTGCTATACAACAAGTAACATACTAACGTTGGTCCCTCCCACCACAGTCTTTACTACATCTACACATGATTTATAGGAATAGTTGCTATACAACAAGTAACATACTAACGTTGGTCCCTCCCACCACAGTCTTTACTACATCTACACATGATTTATAGGAATAGTTGCTATACAACTAGTAACATACTAACGTTGGTCCCTCCCACCACAGTCTTTACTACATCTACACATGATTTATAGGAATAGTTGCTATACAACAAGTAACATACTAACATTGGTCCCTCCCACCACAGTCTTTACTACATCTACACATGATTTTATAGGAATAGTTGCTATACAACAAGTAACATACTAACATTGGTCCCTCCCACCACAGTCTTTACTACATCTACACATGATTTATAGGAATAGTTGCTATACAACAAGTAACATACTAACGTTGGTCCCTCCCACCACAGTCTTTACTACATCTACACATGATTTATAGGAATAGTTGCTATACAACAAGTAACATACTAACGTTGGTCCCTCCCACCACAGTCTTTACTACATCTACACATGATTTATAGGAATAGTTGCTATACAACAAGTAACATACTAACGTTGGTCCCTCCCACCACAGTCTTTACTACATCTACACATGATTTATAGGAATAGTTGCTATACAACAAGTAACATACTAACGTTGGTCCCTCCCACCACAGTCTTTACTACATCTACACATGATTTATAGGAATAGTTGCTATACAACAAGTAACATACTAACGTTGGTCCCTCCCACCACAGTCTTTACTACATCTACACATGATTTATAGGAATAGTTGCTATACAACAAGTAACATACTAACGTTGGTCCCTCCCACCACAGTCTTTACTACATCTACACATGATTTATAGGAATAGTTGCTATACAACAAGTAACATACTAACGTTGGTCCCTCCCACCACAGTCTTTACTACATCTACACATGATTTATAGGAATAGTTGCTATACAACAAGTAACATACTAACGTTGGTCCCTCCCACCACAGTCTTTACTACATCTACATATGATTTTATAGGAATAGTTGCTATACAACAAGTAACATACTAACGTTGGTCCCTCCCACCACAGTCTTTACTACATCTACACATGATTTATAGGAATAGTTGCTATACAACAAGTAACATACTAACGTTGGTCCCTCCCACCACAGTCTTTACTACATCTACACATGATTTATAGGAATAGTTGCTATACAACAAGTAACATACTAACGTTGGTCCCTCCCACCACAGTCTTTACTACATCTACACATGATTTATAGGAATAGTTGCTATACAACAAGTAACATACTAACATTGGTCCCTCCCACCACAGTCTTTACTACATCTACACATGATTTTATAGGAATAGTTGCTATACAACAAGTAACATACTAACATTGGTCCCTCCCGCCACAGTCTTTACTACATCTACATATGATTTTATAGGAATAGTTGCTATACAACAAGTAACATACTAACGTTGGTCCCTCCCGCCACAGTCTTTACTACATCTACATATGATTTTATAGGAATAGTTGCTATACAACAAGTAACATACTAACGTTGGTCCCTCCCACCACAGTCTTTACTACATCTACACATGATTTATAGGAATAGTTGCTATACAACAAGTAACATACTAACGTTGGTCCCTCCCGCCACAGTCTTTACTACATCTACATATGATTTTATAGGAATAGTTGCTATACAACAAGTAACATACTAACATTGGTCCCTCCCACCACAGTCTTTACTACATTTACACATGAATAGTTGCAATACATACATACTAACATTGGTCCCTCCCACCACAGGTCTGGCTACCCTCATCAACAAGCTGGACAAGCGAGACATGACAATAGCTGTGGATGGATCTCTGTACCGCTTCCACCCCAGGTTCCACAATCTCATGAGTCTCAAGATCCAGGAACTCGTCAAGCCAGGCATCAAAGTACGTATCTTCCTTCTGTCTGCTTCCGGGCTGAATGTTCAGATTGTATGCCAACTGTAAATGCATAAGTGGATTAAGTCAACTATGTTGGATTTATCATAAAAACGTAATATTCAAATCTTCTTTAAGTGTGTTAGCGTGAAGTGTATGAAGTACATATGATCCGAAATTCAATGTTGATTTTTTGGAACTAATATTTAGCTACTTCAAATGTCGAACGAAAATATTCCAGATAATACAAATTATGATACCATTTGCCATATTGTATAGGAAGTTGAGGATGTTTCGGTTTTTCTCTTCAGTTCCGACTGCAGTTGTCTCACGATGGGTCAGGGAAGGGGGCAGCACTGGTAGCAGCGGTTGCTATGCGACTGAGGAATCTGAAGAAACAAGAATGCGTATGAAAGCCAGGATGTGTGTAGATCGCGCTGTAAATAATACTTGCAAAATGGCAGCATTTATTCTGTATATAACTGCTATGGATGCCATACGGTCATAACAGGTTGACCCTGGGAGTCTAAATACTCTTGGACTGTTCGAGAAGCATTTGTCACGTGACCGGAAGCTGTGACCTCTTCTTTAAGTCCCATACTACCTCCCGTGCGACTGCTTCACCTGCTGACGTTTGCGTTTCGCCCTACTTCCGGTTGGGTTGAAAGGACTGGGGAGGACTTATGTGCTGTAACTTTCCAATAACTCTCAGCAAGAATCTGTGATGAGATGGACACGGTCTTAATGTGCTGCACAATACGCAATAGGCGAGGCACAGGCGGGAGAGCGAGTGAGAGTGTGAGATGGGAGTTACCTCCCTTGAGTGAAGGATGCGTTAAGAATGTGAACTGTGGACTTTGCCAGTAGACAAGTAACGTTAACGTTTACATAATAAATATGAAATATACCATCATGTTTAATATATTAGTTCCTGATTAGTCGTCTACTAGCTTGAACCGCTTTGTGATAAGGGTGATATCTTGCCATTTTAGCTGAGTGTGCATTTAATAGCTCGCTTGTACTTAAATAGCATTCTTTATTTTCATTCAAGGCAGTTTCTTACGGCAGCTAACTTGGTTATTTTTCTGTTACGTTTGCACACGATAAGACAACGTGCTGTGGAGACCTGTTTTATATGATCTTGACGATATCTTAAAGATGTAGTCATTAAAATTGTAAATATTCTACTTTTAAATTCATCGCGTGATTAACTCGTCACGTGACGTTGTTATTGTTACCTTGATGTCTGTTTTGTCCAATCAGGCTCCAGGATAGCCTTTCCCAGTATCTGTGATGTGATGATTTGACATAATGCTTGAATATCGACACAAATAACGATCTATTTGTGTGTTTGCATTCTAACTTGTTTTGTTTGTTTGTTTCGAACAAAGAAGGACTTACTGGTTGTTGATGTGTACATATTATTTTCCTTGTATTATACGCTTTTATTGTAAGTGTTATACTCAAAACAAATACTCGAGCACCTGGGTTGCTGAGTTCGTGTTGGAGATGAGGTTAACTCTTGGTGCCAAATAGTTTTGAGCAGTACGGTATTGCATTCAATGACTGCCAAACGTCATCATGGACATCGGCTCATCTTATTGAACTCATTTAGCTCACGAATAATGCCCTGGAATGATACGATGTTTGTACATCGACTCGATCAAGTGTAAAACGACGAGTTTCAAAATACACTTTGCCGTTTCTGTAAAGCGAAGAAAGGCATGTCATGTGTTATATTCAACATTGTTCATTCTCTGGGTCTTATTTGTTTGATAAAATAAGTATCTAAAATAATTTGGAATAGTTCCAGGATGGCCAAACAGGGGGAGGCAGTTTGTGTTAGACGATATTACATCTAATCTTGCAAATAGGGGGAGATTATTTTACAGTACGGTATTACATCTTGACTGCCAAATATGAAAATCTAATTTGGACAGTTGAGCATGGCATTCATGACTGACAAACAGAGAAAAATAGTTTGTACAGTTCGGTATTGCAAAGAGGACTGCCCAACAGGGGACGATATTTTGGACAGTTCGGTATTAAATCCAGACTGACAAACAGGGGAAGATATTTTGGACAGTTCGGTTTTGCACTGGGGACTGCCAAACAGGGGATTATCGTATTGAGCTGCAATACGGTAAAACATTGGCGACGCTTGCTCTTCCAGAATCTCGTACTAACTAACCTCTGTAAATGAAACCATGTATATAGATAATCAAATAAACTTGAATATGAACAGTAACTCTTGGTTTGTTTATTTAGTACTCTTCTATTAATTCTTTAAGTTATGTCTTCCCACGTATCGTCTGTTACATTGCACTGGTATTTCTGGTCTACACAAACTCGCTCTATTCGTTACATTGCACTGGTATTTCTGGTCTACACAAACTCGCTCTACTCGTTACATTGCACTGGTATTTCTGGTCTACACAAACTCGCTCTATTCGTTACATTGCACTGGTATTTCTGGTCTACACAAACTCGCTCTACTCGTTACATTGCACTGGTATTTCTGGTCTACACAAACTCGCTCTACTCGTTACATTGCACTGGTATTTCTGGTCTACACAAACTCGCTCTATTCGTTACATTGCACTGGTATTTCTGGTCTACACAAACTCGCTCTATTCGTTACATTGCACTGGTATTTCTGGTCTACACAAACTCGCTCTACTCGTTACATTGCACTGGTATTTCTGGTCTACACAAACTCGCTCTATTCGTTACATTGCACTGGTATTTCTGGTCTACACAAACTCGCTCTATTCGTTACATTGCACTGGTATTTCTGGTCTACACAAACTCGCTCTATTCGTTACATTGCACTGGTATTTCTGGTCTACACAAACTCGCTCTATTCGTTACATTGCACTGGTATTTCTGGTCTACACAAACTCGCTCTATTCGTTACATTGCACTGGTATTTCTGGTCTACACAAACTCGCTCTACTCGTTACATTGCACTGGTATTTCTGGTCTACACAAACTCGCTCTATTCGTTACATTGCACTGGTATTTCTGGTCTACACAAACTCGCTCTATTCGTTACATTGCACTGGTATTTCTGGTCTACACAAACTCGCTCTATTCGTTACATTGCACTGGTATTTCTGGTCTACACAAACTCGCTCTATTCGTTACATTGCACTGGTATTTCTGGTCTACACAAACTCGCTCTATTCGTTACATTGCACTGGTATTTCTGGTCTACACAAACTCGCTCTATTCGTTACATTGCACTGGTATTTCTGGTCTACACAAACTCGCTCTATTCGTTACATTGCACTGGTATTTCTGGTCTACACAAACTCGCTCTACTCGTTACATTGCACTGGTATTTCTGGTCTACACAAACTCGCTCTATTCGTTACATTGCACTGGTATTTCTGGTCTACACAAACTCGCTCTACTCGTTACATTGCACTGGTATTTCTGGTCTACACAAACTCGCTCTACTCGTTACATTGCACTGGTATTTCTGGTCTACACAAACTCGCTCTATTCGTTACATTGCACTGGTATTTCTGGTCTACACAAACTCGCTCTACTCGTTACATTGCACTGGTATTTCTGGTCTACACAAACTCGCTCTATTCGTTACATTGCACTGGTATTTCTGGTCTACACAAACTCGCTCTACTCGTTACATTGCACTGCTATTTCTGGTCTACACAAACTCGCTCTACTCGTTACATTGCACTGGTATTTCTGGTCTACACAAACTCGCTCTATTCGTTACATTGCACTGGTATTTCTGGTCTACACAAACTCGCTCTATTCGTTACATTGCACTGGTATTTCTGGTCTACACAAACTCGCTCTATTCGTTACATTGCACTGGTATTTCTGGTCTACACAAACTCGCTCTATTCGTTACATTGCACTGGTATTTCTGGTCTACACAAACTCGCTCTACTCGTTACATTGCACTGGTATTTCTGGTCTACACAAACTCGCTCTACTCGTTACATTGCACTGGTATTTCTGGTCTACACAAACTCGCTCTATTCGTTACATTGCACTGGTATTTCTGGTCTACACAAACTCGCTCTATTCGTTACATTGCACTGGTATTTCTGGTCTACACAAACTCGCTCTATTCGTTACATTGCACTGGTATTTCTGGTCTACACAAACTCGCTCTATTCGTTACATTGCACTGGTATTTCTGGTCTACACAAACTCGCTCTATTCGTTACATTGCACTGGTATTTCTGGTCTACACAAACTCGCTCTATTCGTTACATTGCACTGGTATTTCTGGTCTACACAAACTCGCTCTATTCGTTACATTGCACTGGTATTTCTGGTCTACACAAACTCGCTCTATTCGTTACATTGCACTGGTATTTCTGGTCTACACAAACTCGCTCTACTCGTTACATTGCACTGGTATTTCTGGTCTACACAAACTCGCTCTACTCGTTACATTGCACTGGTATTTCTGGTCTACACAAACTCGCTCTACTCGTTACATTGCACTGGTATTTCTGGTCTACACAAACTCGCTCTACTCGTTACATTGCACTGGTATTTCTGGTCTACACAAACTCGCTCTACTCGTTACATTGCACTGGTATTTCTGGTCTACACAAACTCGCTCTATTCGTTACATTGCACTGGTATTTCTGGTCTACACAAACTCGCTCTACTCGTTACATTGCACTGGTATTTCTGGTCTACACAAACTCGCTCTACTCGTTACATTGCACTGGTATTTCTGGTCTACACAAACTCGCTCTATTCGTTACATTGCACTGGTATTTCTGGTCTACACAAACTCGCTCTATTCGTTACATTGCACTGGTATTTCTGGTCTACACAAACTCGCTCTATTCGTTACATTGCACTGGTATTTCTGGTCTACACAAACTCGCTCTACTCGTTACATTGCACTGGTATTTCTGGTCTACACAAACTCGCTCTATTCGTTACATTGCACTGGTATTTCTGGTCTACACAAACTCGCTCTATTCGTTACATTGCACTGGTATTTCTGGTCTACACAAACTCGCTCTATTCGTTACATTGCACTGGTATTTCTGGTCTACACAAACTCGCTCTATTCGTTACATTGCACTGGTATTTCTGGTCTACACAAACTCGCTCTATTCGTTACATTGCACTGGTATTTCTGGTCTACACAAACTCGCTCTATTCGTTACATTGCACTGGTATTTCTGGTCTACACAAACTCGCTCTATTCGTTACATTGCACTGGTATTTCTGGTCTACACAAACTCGCTCTATTCGTTACATTGCACTGGTATTTCTGGTCTACACAAACTCGCTCTACTCGTTACATTGCACTGGTATTTCTGGTCTACACAAACTCGCTCTATTCGTTACATTGCACTGGTATTTCTGGTCTACACAAACTCGCTCTATTCGTTACATTGCACTGGTATTTCTGGTCTACACAAACTCGCTCTATTCGTTACATTGCACTGGTATTTCTGGTCTACACAAACTCGCTCTACTCGTTACATTGCACTGGTATTTCTGGTCTACACAAACTCGCTCTACTCGTTACATTGCACTGGTATTTCTGGTCTACACAAACTCGCTCTATTCGTTACATTGCACTGGTATTTCTGGTCTACACAAACTCGCTCTATTCGTTACATTGCACTGGTATTTCTGGTCTACACAAACTCGCTCTATTCGTTACATTGCACTGGTATTTCTGGTCTACACAAACTCGCTCTACTCGTTACATTGCACTGGTATTTCTGGTCTACACAAACTCGCTCTATTCGTTACATTGCACTGGTATTTCTGGTCTACACAAACTCGCTCTATTCGTTACATTGCACTGGTATTTCTGGTCTACACAAACTCGCTCTACTCGTTACATTGCACTGGTATTTCTGGTCTACACAAACTCGCTCTATTCGTTACATTGCACTGGTATTTCTGGTCTACACAAACTCGCTCTATTCGTTACATTGCACTGGTATTTCTGGTCTACACAAACTCGCTCTACTCGTTACATTGCACTGGTATTTCTGGTCTACACAAACTCGCTCTATTCGTTACATTGCACTGGTATTTCTGGTCTACACAAACTCGCTCTATTCGTTACATTGCACTGGTATTTCTGGTCTACACAAACTCGCTCTATTCGTTACATTGCACTGGTATTTCTGGTCTACACAAACTCGCTCTATTCGTTACATTGCACTGGTATTTCTGGTCTACACAAACTCGCTCTATTCGTTACATTGCACTGGTATTTCTGGTCTACACAAACTCGCTCTACTCGTTACATTGCACTGGTATTTCTGGTCTACACAAACTCGCTCTACTCGTTACATTGCACTGGTATTTCTGGTCTACACAAACTCGCTCTATTCGTTACATTGCACTGGTATTTCTGGTCTACACAAACTCGCTCTATTCGTTACATTGCACTGGTATTTCTGGTCTACACAAACTCGCTCTATTCGTTACATTGCACTGGTATTTCTGGTCTACACAAACTCGCTCTATTCGTTACATTGCACTGGTATTTCTGGTCTACACAAACTCGCTCTATTCGTTACATTGCACTGGTATTTCTGGTCTACACAAACTCGCTCTACTCGTTACATTGCACTGGTATTTCTGGTCTACACAAACTCGCTCTATTCGTTACATTGCACTGGTATTTCTGGTCTACACAAACTCGCTCTATTCGTTACATTGCACTGGTATTTCTGGTCTACACAAACTCGCTCTATTCGTTACATTGCACTGGTATTTCTGGTCTACACAAACTCGCTCTATTCGTTACATTGCACTGGTATTTCTGGTCTACACAAACTCGCTCTATTCGTTACATTGCACTGGTATTTCTGGTCTACACAAACTCGCTCTATTCGTTACATTGCACTGGTATTTCTGGTCTACACAAACTCGCTCTATTCGTTACATTGCACTGGTATTTCTGGTCTACACAAACTCGCTCTACTCGTTACATTGCACTGGTATTTCTGGTCTACACAAACTCGCTCTATTCGTTACATTGCACTGGTATTTCTGGTCTACACAAACTCGCTCTATTCGTTACATTGCACTGGTATTTCTGGTCTACACAAACTCGCTCTATTCGTTACATTGCACTGGTATTTCTGGTCTACACAAACTCGCTCTACTCGTTACATTGCACTGGTATTTCTGGTCTACACAAACTCGCTCTATTCGTTATAATTTTCAATGCGGATAGCTATCCTTATTCTTATCCAACACAAAGGCGTTTTACCTTGTGTTATACCATACCTGGTTTTCTCATGAACTATGTCCTCCATGAAGACGTGAATGAACTTTGTCTTCCAATGATAACTCGGAAAGGACCGAATTTTCAGTTTGAAATAACGTAGCTGATAGAGCTGGGAACCTTGATAGCAGCCTATAAGATGTTTTAATTGCTGAACAAGAAACACACGTAATTTGGAAAGATATGACTTGAGCAACAACTGTGAGACGAGAACGTCTTCATCTGCTGTATCAAATGGTTATTCTCTTCCCACAATCTCATTAAAATCAGATCATTGATTCGTTCCCCAGACTGATTTGCTAATTTCTGGTTGTCACTCATCTATCTAAGCCTAGGGAACGAATCAATGATCTCATTTTAATGAGATTGTCTCTTCCCACAGAGTTTACTCCTTTCAGATTTCGTAACGATCGAAATCTTTTTGGGAAATGAATGTGAAATGGGTCAGGCCGAAGTATCGTGGTGGTTATACACCTACATTTAGATAGGTATCTCATCTGCTTATATATCATAGTGCAAATATTATGTAATTGGGATTTCGTTTGAAGGCCAAGTTAGTTCAACTACACTGACACGAACCATCTCTACTTGTACAGTAAACATTCTCAAACCTACAATGTACTTGCCAAGTCAGTGCTGTAAGATTTCGAACTTTGTCGGTTTGAAATGTACGGTTTGAATTAATTAAGGATTCAGCATTTATGCTGAATCCTTATTGTTATTGGCGTGTTTTTTTTATTATTCCACCGATTTTGTCAGTGGCACTTTGGCAAGAAGAAATGCAGCTATTGCAACCAAACTTTACAGGCTGATAGCCCTTACTATGTAGTTGTGCCGCGAAGCTTTTGGGCCCAATTAGTTCACCCATTAAAGGTCCAGTTCCAGTTTTTAACATGGGATTTTTTTTTCAAAATGCACCTAGAGACTTAAAACTTTTCCCAAAAGAACCCCAGTGACCTTGCGAGCAATAAAGTAAATCCTGGCGAAGTCGTCAGTCACGTGCTTAAGCCGCCATCTTGGATTTTTTAACCTTTCAAATTTTCGGACCCCATGTACCTTTGCGGAAACACCACTCCGAAGATATTAGCACCTAAGAGCTGAAACTGTATTTATATATAGCTGACACATTGGAGAATAACAAGTTTGTTCTAGTTTGTGCGAATTCCTAATACTTTTTTCATTGTGAACTTTCAAAGTCAGGCAAATTTGGAAAACCGCGAACTTTCAGGGGCGACAATTAAAGAACCTACCCATCGAATTGAACGATTTTTTCAGGAGAGTAAGACAGGACTATGGTCTTTATGAATCAATAATAAAATCGCTCGCGTACAGTTATTTCCGGTCATATTAAAGAAAAACTTTGACATGTGGAATTTTTCTAAAATGCAATTAGAGATCTAAAATGCAATTAGAGATTTGAAAGATGCGCAAGAACAATACAAGCAAAAAAGTAAACCATGACAAATGCGTAGGTCACGTGGTTTAGCCGCAATTTTGATTTTCTTTCATTTTGTCTTATTTTGCCATGTAAAATTTCGCTCTTAATAGTCCCAGTCACAAACTAGAGACTTGCAACTTGTTTTAAAAGATGCTTAATAACTAGACAAGCAAAATATGTTACCATTGCGAAGTCGTAGGTCAGCTGGCTTTGACGCCATGTTTTAATTTTAACGTTTTCAAATGTTTTGACCCTGTGCATTTTTGCGGAAACACCATGCCGATGATATTTGCATCTGAGAGCTGAAACTTAGATTTAAAAGCAACAAGTTTCATATCTTATTAGCGAAATCCTATTAACTTTTTCACAATTATCTTTCAAAGTATGATAACTTTGAATGTTTCCCTAGGTTCTTAAACAAATCGAATTTTTTTTATTCCTCCAAAGATATACAATTTACAGAGCAATAGGTCATACCAGTTCGAGTTAAAATCTATTCTACGCCTAATTTTAGGTAAAACCTGTTCGAAATTCATATGATATTTATACAATAGTCGATTAAGAAGATTTTGCAAGTGTAAAGAATCATGCTAAGACACGAATAACCGGACAACAGTCTCAACACTGTCTGGTTCATCGTGGCCTTACTGGATTTCTTTAAAATTCTTATTTCTCCAAATATACACATGCTATTAAGCTTTAAGTCATGCTAGTTCGAGTGGAAATGTATTCGACGCGAACTGAGATATACATACTGGAAGGAATTCATATGATATTTACACACTAGTTGAATTTAATGATTTTCAAGTGAAAAGACTCATACTTAAACTCGAATAACCGGACAACAGTATCGACAATGTCCGGTTCATCGTGGCCTCCCGGAAATTCTAATTTCTCCACAGATATACATGCTACTATGTACTAAATCACACCAGTTCGAGTGAAAAGCTATTCCGCGCGAATTGAGACATACATCTTGAAAAAAAACTCATACGATATTTACACTGTAGTCGATTTAGATGCACCAAGTCACAAGTCAAGCTCAGAAACCCGCTCCAAAACCGACCATTTCACTTAAGCTTAACTGTGACGTCAGTTATACGGCTCGAAACATCAAAGTTTTCCTTAAGTGAAATTGGTGGTTTTGGATCCGCTTTTTGAGTTTTTTTCCATGTTTCAGTTGAAGCCGTGGGGCCTTCTGTTTGGGGTATACCCCCACCCCCCAGTCCCCACCCCGACCCCCCAAGCCATGTCGCTTCACTTCTTATCTTTACTATCATTTAATATTCAAAAATTCGTGCTGTCTTTTGGACTTAAACATTTAATTTACTCACCACCTTTTTTAGCTCATCTGGCCTGAAAGGCCCGATGGGCTTATGGCATGGGATGGCGTCCGTCCGTCCGTCCGTCCGTCCGTCCGTCTGTCCGTCTGTCCGTCCGTCCGTCCGTCCGTAAACTTTTCGCTTTTTCGACTTCTTCTCCAGAACCAATGACTCCAGAGAGCTGAAATTTAATGTACAGACTCCTTGGCTGAAGGGGATACTAAATTGTAAATTTGGTGACCCTGTGATCCCAAATGTGGGTCACAGGGGTCATAACCTTAAAAGCTATTTTCATCTTCTTCTCCAGAACCAATGACTCCAGAGAGCTGAAATTTTATGTACAGACTCCTTGGCTGAAAGGGATTCTAAATTGTAGATTTGGTGACCCTGTGACCCCAAGTGTGGCTCACAGGGGTCATTACCTAAAAAAAACTATTTTCATCATCTTCTCCAGTCCCAATGAACGTAGAGAGCTGAAATTTTATGTACAAACTCCTTGACTGAAGGGGATTCTAAATTGTAAATTTGGTGACAGTGAGACTCCAAATATTGGGTCACAGAGGCAATGACCTAAAATGCTATTTTCATCTTCATCTCCAGTCCCAATGGCTCAAGCGAGCTGAAATTTTATGTACAGACTCCTTGGCTGTAAGGGATTCTAAATTGTAAATTTGGTGAGTCTGTGACCCTAAATATGGGTCACAGAGATCATAACCTAAAAGCCTATTTCAGTTTACAGCATCTTTCTGAGATTATATGTGCACTTCAATCAGTAATTAGGTAAGGGAGGTAATTTTAAAGAAAACAGCTGAGTTAAAGGCATTTCATCTTTCTGATGTGAGAGTTCTAACATGTGCTTTGAGAATATAATATGTCTGATGAAAAAGAGATATTTAGAATTAAAAACTTAGAATTGGAGGTCTAACAAAAATTATAAGTCATATTTTATCTTTGTCTCACATTTCACATATGAGTAATTATTTGTATTTTGCAAGTGAATTTGCTGATAAAGGTACACAAGTCTAAAAGTATTCTAAAGACTTAATACAGAATCTTTTATTAAATCTAATATTATGTTCTTTGTAATTTAAGAGTAAATAATGGAGTTTTTTAATATCTCATGATATTGTGTAATTATTTGGAGAATTAATTAATTAATTATTGAGAATTTCCAGTACGAGTCAATTTGGTATACCTTATTTATATCATATTTTATACTTTATAACTGATTTAGTTTTCTATTAACTTTGCAGTTAATTTTATTCAATAGGAACAAGAAATGAGATAGATGTCTACATCATGGACATGTTTAATGTGAATCTATTTGAAATGAGAACTATTGAATACCCTTTGAAGGAATAACTTGAAGAGGAATTAAATTTTTTCATTTTACATGAGATATGTGAAATGAATATGACTAGTGATGACTGGTGATAACATAGGACTATAAAAGAAGTAGCTATATGAGATTGTGACATCACACCTATTTTCATCATCTTCTCCAGTACAGAAAAATAATTAATTGTAGGAAAAACTGCATCTAACATATAAATTTTACTGGCTGTGAGTCCAGTGTCTGCATGTTATGTAATTGCATTGTGTTGACCTCTTCCTGGCAGAAGAATGAAAACTGATAGTTACATAGAGGTTTCAGGTTACTTCAAACTACTGTGCAGCACTGTGTAATCATAGACTGTGCGTGAGACTGCTTTAGTCTTCCACTGACTCTAAAAAAGAATTTATTCATAGAATATCACCATTTTATCAAATATTGAAAATGAGCCTATAAGAAATGGTGAAAAAGAATTTACTAAAAAAAATTCACCAATTTATTAAGTATTGAAATGGAGCCTATGAGAAATGGGATTTTCAAAAACTGAGGCTCCTATTCATTATGTAATAAATGTTGGTATTGCCATAATGCAATTAAGAATTAAAACAATATAATGCAAAGGTGTATGATATTCATAACGAATGTTGATTTATGTGTAACCAATTTTGATAATAATTAACAGGGGTCATGACCTAAAAAGGTTTTTTTCATTTTCTTCTACAGCCCCAGGCCATTATTGCAATAGCTTACAGTGGTGAATTGTATGCAAAGAATTGTACCCGGTATATTCATTATTATATAATGTGTGTACGATCTTAAAAAATAGTATGATCTCTCCACCACATTATTATATGTTTGATACCAGCAATTTATTTCCAAGCTTTGTGTTGCTCTTTCAACACATATATATAGCAGATTGGCAAAGTTATGGTAACAAAATATTTTTCAACTGCTTTAATCGTTTCACTACCTAGATTCTTATTACTACATTCCATTATCTGACCATTGCTATAAAGTCCACTCCATAACATACCCCACTTATTATCTCCTGATGAGCTACAGAGGCCATGGCTCTATTTTTATATTTTATTATGGAGGTGTACTTACACTTTGAAATTATCTGTTTTTATGTTTTATAGCTTTCAGCTTAAGTAAGTACAACTTCCTAATGCAAGGCATAACTCTTGCCAGTCTCCATTACTGGCTGATTTAGGCTTCTTTGTCTCGTATCCACAAACCTTTATTCTGCCCTTTCCAACACCTCAAAGCCCTGTTCTACATCTTCATTGTCCTTGCATTTCTAAACTATTTCAATTCTATTCGTTCTCTATTCCTTTTATTCAAACATTACTATTAAATCGTATTCTACCTGACAAATAATCCAGATGATCCCTTCTCAAAGTAGTTCTGAAACAATCACTTCCGGTCTATTCATTTACGTAAGTACACGCTCACACCATTGTCTTTAGTCACACAATTGTTCTATTTTAACATGTAAACTTTGGGTCTCAATACTCCTAGAGATATGCTAGAGACTTGAAACTTGTTTTGAAAAAATACGCAGCAACATAGGACAGATGTCTTAATTAAAACAATTGAAACGCTGAATCCGCATTTTCATCGCTTGCGACTATATTTAATATTATGTTTCATATCAATCTCATGCATGAGAACAATTTTAGTCGTCACTTCTGAAGTGAAAACGCAAATTCAATGGTTTAATTTTAACCATGCTATACAATGCCTCAAAGAAATCGCAAATTAAATGCAATTTGCACTAAGATATATGAGTACATGTAGTTGTATAAACTTTCGGGATGCATCTGTACGCTCAACTTCCAAACGCAAGGCATAACTCTTGCCAGTCTGCATTACTGGCTGATTTAACCCTTGCGGTATTTCCCTCGCTTTGTTGTGTCAAGACAGTGAATAGCTGCACCAGAAATGCATAGCGGGCCTGGATTTCTAAACACAGATTTATTAAGGAAATACTGCAAGGCCTAAATCAGCCAGTAATGGAGACTGGTAAGAGCTATGCCTTGCATTGGGAAGTTGCTGTAACAGAAGTTGAAATATAATGGTTTAGAACAGTAAGAATTGTTGTAGAAGTAATTCCAGTTTTGCAGGTTTTGGTTTCCAAAATTTTCAGGTTATTGCAATTTTCAGTTGCAGTTAAGTTTGATTTTAAAAATAATTTCTACAGAAGATTTTAAAAATGAATATATAAAAGAATAAAATACATAACAAAAGACGATTCGGAGTAAAGTTTCAGGGACATTCAATAAGTTGGTAGTATAGAGAAGATTAACATTAAAGAGATACTTATTACTGTTATAAGATGTAGTCATCATTAAGACTTTCGCCACTTTCTATAATGCAGCTGGGAGTAGTTATCATAGCGCCTATGTGATAGTAATGCGCTATATTAATATTAAAGTTAGTTTTAGAGAAGTAGGTAAACTCCAATGAAACGAGATGAATTATTTGAATCTAAAGAATTGGACGAGAAGAGCTCTAGAATGCCAAGAGTACAGACATTTTTGTAAACAATCTAAATTTACTATCTTCATTTTACAAGTATCTTATAAAATGTCAAAATGAGAGGTCACATGACAGCAAATTACGTCCACAAGCTGTTTCCTTGCAGACTTGCCAGAAGGTTTTCGTGTCAGCCTTGAGAGATAGTTGATATCAAGGACCTTTTTTGCTTCGTCGAGAGCGTCTTATCAAGAAGTGTCTAAATCCGGAAGAATAACATTCATTTAAGGTTGTATGTTTACATTCCTGGCGTAGAAAGGTTTCCAACAACAATGGCTATGCTATGCTTTATTCATTCAAGCGGCGTAAACACCGACCATGTGACCGGCGTACGCCGCCCTTAGAACAGGCTCAAGTTGAATCAAGTATATCGGAAGACAGACAGGAAGACGTCAGCATTTAATAAACATGTTGTCCTCGAAATATCCTATTTCATTTTGTGAAAAACAATTGTTCATAAACATGCTGATAAATAAATAAGACCAAATCAGAGACAAATACCAAAAGTACTTCATTTGTGTTATTTACATCAGACATATTCGAAGGACATATGCTAATGAGCAAGACCCTTAAGAGCCAAATGCCTACATGTATAGATCTTTGAAGTCACTCCGCTGAAGTCAGGCCGCTGAAAGATGAGTTTTCATTGGTTAAGAAGCAGGGATACAGTATGAAGTTCCCCTTTTCCCAGATAAGGAATTTTGCTGGAGCCTAGAGCTTCAGGTCATATAGAACTCGTAAAAAGAATTGAGTTATTGAATTCGCAAGGATGTTTTTTGTCCGCCATATTGTGTCGAATTTTCCAGCGATATCAAACAGGCGGGTTTGGCAATCTCATTAAAATCAGATAGTAATTAAGTTCCACTAGGTTACACACATACATTATGTAACGTAGTGCAACTAATTACGGTCTGATTTTAATGAGACTAGTGGGTTCCAATACATTAAGTGGTCCGCCGGTTTCGGCAGCGTACGCCGGACCCCAATCCAGCATAGACTGCTATAGGCCTATACATGTATGCGTCAGTTATCTGCAGTCTGTGGGAGGGTCAAAAGAAACGAGGTCTTGTTTTCCTCAGAACTCACAAAATTTTTAAAAACCAGGTGACCCATTTTCTCCTTCCATGAAACGAGTTATTGTCGGTGAAATCACTGACTTTTATTTTCGAAAAAATAGATAAGAATTCTGCTGGATGATAAACACTGAACTGTCATCTGGTTAAATGGAAATGAAATTGCTGATTCAATAATCTGGTAAAGTTTCGTCAGACGGTACAACCTCAATATATTTCAGACTGAAATAAATTTATTATTTATTGTGTATAAATCATTTTAGGCATTTCATTTCGGATGCGGGCTTACATTTTTTTATTTTCTGTCTTTCTTGTCTTTAAACCTAAAAAAAATACGCATTGCTGATATTTATGACGATCTGTTTTTATTGTGAACAGGTGTGTGACAGGTGTGTAACAAAAGGAAAATCAGACACATGAATGACACTGAACATACTGATAGGATATACATGTTTTTAATGGTTGGTGAGAGCAAACGAGAATTCGCATTGAACTCAATAGAGTCAATCAATCAAGCTTTATTCGCACTGAAAAGGCCTCAAGCCTATAGTTGGCCTCTTTCGTTTAAATCATTCGTATGACTCCTGTTTCTCAAAATGTGTTTTGGCCAGGATGTTTGGCATAGATTGTGTGAATGTAATTGATAAAAGATGTTGTTGGCATAAATACCTTTCTTGGACTTCAATTTGTTGACGCGTATTTAGGACGTCATAAAACAAGCCCTTTTTGACTCACTGCATCGTCTAGTAAAGGAGTTTCGAAAATAATGATTTCTTAAACGTGTGTTTGATAATCAAATTTAGTTTAGTTGGCTTCTGACAACGTGATGTATCTCTGTTACAGTCGTCGTTATCGCTCGTGGATTGAATTATTGTATTTAGTATGGTGACGTTTCTTTTGCAGTTCAGTGTAGTTAAAGACGGTTGTTTATAATGACCTTAATTCTTAATTTTGTTCACCGGTATCTTAATTTTAACTTCACAAAACTCGAAAGTGAACCAAACTTGTCGGTTGAGGTGAGATCGTGATCACCTAGTTCTGCTCCATGACTGTGTAAAATTAAGAGCCTTCGATAAGTCTATATCTATATTCAGCAAGTCTAGATAAACTGAATACACATATATGGAATTGAAAGTATTAAAACTATATAATCAAAATGATGAAGGTACAGTAATTATTAACTGAATTTTAGCCTAGTGATCATCCTCCCTCTAACTTTCGTCGTAAGCATACAATTTAAAACTGTTAAATGTACACGATACGGGATAAGATCATACGTTTTTAATGAGAATAGTATGTGGCTGGTGGCTTGTCAACAAGATACAAGATGACGATGACTAAGTAGAACGCTGAATCACCAGAAGAAACAAATGGAGGCTGTCCAAGATGGGAGTCTTTATGTATGCTTCCCTGGCGGAAACATCCTTCATCGTCTATAAAAACACTCCTCTTTACTTTCGCCATATGATGTAAGAAGGTAAAACAATGAGCAGTTGGGAAGTTTAAATCTGCATGTCTGGAAGCTTATAATACTCAAGGCGTTAACACAGAAAAGTTATTTTTAAAGATAAATTTCAGAATGTTGTAGAAACGTATTGTTAGATATCAGCCATGTTGGTGTGTATATATAGAAGTGTAAGGTTTGCATCACAGCGACATGTGTTGTGGTAGACAAGTGACAAGGAAGTATGTGCAGTCGACTCTCAAGTTATACTTCTTTTTTTGGATAATCAAGGGCTTAATCATTGACTGCATATGTGTCTGGTCAGTTGTTTTCGACAATACTTGTCCCCAAGAGTACACCCGGAAGATCTAAAAACTCCCGAACAATACAGACATGGCTCACAGTGGCGGATCCAGGGATGAGGGGGGGGGGGGGGGGGGGGGGGGGGGGGGGGGGGATGGGGGAATTCCCCCTCTTTCAAAAAAATTTGCATGTGCGGGAATCGGGGGGGAGGGGGGATTTGGAACCCCCCAGCCCCTTTCCATTATTGGACCCCCCCCCCCCCCCCCCTCCCTCCCCAAGCCCCCCTTCTAAATTCCTGCATCTGCCACTGGCTTATGTCCTAGTCCTAGTTCATTAACTGTGTACAAAAGATAAACTGAATATGTGACTGAAACTTTCAGAAATAAAATCACATGGATAAAGATAGAGTAACTGGAAAGACTGCATTTTCCTGTGGATATATTTACATAACATAAACGCTGAAATATTATCTCAACTACGACCTATAGCTCGACATGAAAGAACGTCATTGAAACTGAAGCTATGCAGTACTACTGTACTGTATTACTGAAGCTGTGTTAACATTTTTTTCGTTATCCCTCCAAAATAGAACTTGTAACCACCGGTTAACGCAAACACAGACGAGTGACGTGAGTGTAAGACAGGTCAACCTATGAGTCTGCCTTTGCTATGTCTTTCATCCCTGACTATAAATACATGTACGTTTATGGAACCAAATATTCCAACAGAACAGCGGTCATCTCTGATGGGAAAATACACCCGTCCTTCTGCATACAATTAACTAATGGGATATTATTTAATCTCTACAAAGCTGCGTACATGTTATCTAGACCACCTCTGAGTTGGTTTTCAACCTCCTCCTCCTCATTTGCTTTTGTTAGTTGATAATACTTCCCCGTTTCACCGCTCAGTCTACTGTAGCACGTTTTTCATATTATTTTTTGTTACATTGGTAATTTAATATTAAAGTTTATACAATATTTTTCAGTCAGAGGGTAAAACATCTTATTACACGACCTGATGAGCCGTATACATAGAAAACGGTTATCCGTTCTGGAAGAAAATGTTGCAATGTATAAATCGACAAGTTTGTTGAACTCTTCAGTGTGAGAGGTAGATTTGTAGGTCTCATACGATTTTGAGAGTTCAAACAGCAAGACGGTTGATCAGCCATCATTGTACCATATTTAAAACCCTACTCAGGGTATAGGAGTACAGTTATACATTGGTCAGATTACTTGAACTACATTTTTCTGTTGATTAAGGAGTATCATTTAAACATTGGTAACAGCTATTTTACTTTTCATGAGATCACTTTATTTCAGCAAGAACGACGTGCTGCAGCGCCTTTAAAACCCGAACTGGCAGTTTACAGCGGGGCTGTTACAGCTCTTTATCTATCCAAAACTTGGGGTACACTGACAAAAAATGGGCTTTTGAAATGTATGTTTTCTTTTCGTAGTTATTTACATATACGAATTAATGTTGTGTTTCACGTTTTTTGTTCTTGTCATTTTTAGTATGTGTTATATATGTAATATGGTATATAACCTTCATAAAATCAACATGTTCAAATTTCTTCATTATGTACGCTCATAAAACTTTATATATTTGAAATTAGTTCCATCCAAACATAACATAGTCGTAACAAGTTTTCACTGGTGTAATAATGTATGTTTCATTCATTGTCTCACTGAAACCGGATACAAGCGGTTAGTTTCGGCTGAATGAAATACACATGTACACCTCTATAGTCAGGACCTACAAGAAACCTAGTGAATGATTCTTTCGCCTTTGTCAGTGTTCGGTCTTTAAAGAGATAATATTATTGTTACATCCTACAATATACATGACATTAAATAAGTATATATTCGTTTGAATTAATAAAGTCATTCATAATTGATTCCTGAATTGAAAGTACAATATCATAGGACCTTAAAGTAAATTATTATTTTAAATAATATCATATGGTACAGACACGCTAACTTTGGTAGACGTGTCTATTTGTCTGTCAATAGTGTTTCTATACAAAATCGCCATTAATGGGGTGATAACTTTCATGTTATTTCAAGTCATTCCTCTCAGATAGAACTTATCTTTCACGACTCGAACATAAGCTAAGATGAAGACTTTCTATAAAAAGCACCGATGCTGTGTCTAAAAGTTGTTTTCGCCCTACACTATATTGTCAACAAAAAAGGTCACCCGTGTCTCCCCGCTTGTACCCCTACTATATAAAGTCTGTGACGTGGTGTTTACAATTTGTTCATTCATACATCGCAAAGTCCAACTCGTCAATACAAAAAAAAGCGGTCAGTCAATCAGAAGGTTCCCAGGGTTAAGGACCTCTGCTTCACCGCCATAGGAATAGCTAGGCCAGTTGGAACGGGGATAAGAATAGACAACTGTCGGCTCGTTACTCGTATTTCAGGGGCACTATACCCCAGTAGGGTGTCCCTACGTCATCACTGACCCCTCCACCCCGATATTGTGTTGGGGGACCATAATAGTCTGTTGTCAGACACAGCGTACCCAGTTAGAGATATTTATATCTAACCTTGAAATAAACAACAAGTTCTGCAAGTGAACGCTCAGATATATCTCAGCGCACTGATTTACGTCAGGTGCAAAAACGTTACCTGTGTTTGTACTGAGATAGTCTCACACGGCTTCAAGGTGTCCTTGGTGAAGTTAAATAGCTAAACAAGTTTTAAACTACCAGTATTCTTTGAAAAAGTAATACTATTATATTTTCAATTGTGAAATATGGCATTCCTCCGTTAAAATAATATATATAAGCATGTTTCGAATATTTGAAAGTTTTTTTCAAAAGTAATTAATTTTACACAGACATCATCATATGACCTGGTCGTTGACGCCATGCAACATTTCATTCTTTCATTTAGGGTAAATATACAGTTTTATAATACTCACTTACTTATGGCAAAGAAATAGACAAAAGGATACAACATAATACGCTAACTTATACACAGTCTGATTAAAATCGACCTTGTTCCGAGGAATAAAATTTGCAAAATTATGCATCTACCGGGATACGAACAGGTTCTGTAGATTCCTCCCCACGGGTTTGGCGTGGAACCTACTACCGATAGGAGTTCGTATCCCGGTAGATGCACTATTTTGCAATTTTTATTCCACGGAAAACCGTCCATTTTAATCAGACAGACTTATACAAAGTTTTATTTTCAAAAAGTAAATTAAAGTAAACGGGAAAATACATATTATATTATACAATGTTGTCCAAGTACATGGGTACGCAACACATATGCAACTGCCCTATATACCTGATTGTATATATTTACAACTTCTATAGGTCAAACACGCATTCACTGCGATGAATATAAAGGTTTGGGTGGAAAGAGTGTATCATCGAGATATAGACTGTACCCCCGTCTCCTAAACATTACCTTGACTCCGTTCCATAACAGCGAGCGCTTATAATCGCTCATTGATCGCTCAATTTGCGTTCAAGTAGCGCTCAAGTAGCGCTCATTCTCTCCTGAATGACACGGTGCAAAACCTGAAAGTTCGCTCGCTTTGCTACGTAGCGCTACTTTGAGCAATCGCGTTCAAGAGAGGTTTAAGAGTAATCGCTAATTGAGTGATTACTTTGAAACCTCTCTTGAACATGGCCCAGATCTTCTATCAGCCCGTCGTGGCAACATCACAGACACATGAAATGTAAGATCGGCTTCTCATTACACTCCAGTGACTCCATCTAATCTTGCGGAGGTACTTATCTACAGTCCGGTACGTTGCACAGTGGACCACTATCAGTGAAGTTCAGCAACAATGGTTGCGTTTTGTCACCGCACGAGTGACCCGCTGCATATCTGGCTAATCTGAGAGTTTCAAGGTTTGTTTGCCCCATTCGCGATTGAGTTATGATATCTGTGGTGTTACCTTGGGCATGGACTGTAGTCAATGGTTGACTCAATATCATGGGCACCTTGTTTGGAAGTGAAGACATGATGAAAAATAGTTCTTGAAGCGTCTTAAATGTCTCGTTTGTACCATCCTGTCCCATCAGTGAATTTGCCTCCGCTATTCTACTACACTACCTTGATTCCATGAGCCCTATAATCCTCGTAAATGAATAAGAATAACCAGCCAATGAAAGTACTTCCATTCGAGAAAACGAGGCAGTACCCGGATGAGATGATCGATGAGCGATCAACGACGTTCAAATAACGATATTTCATTGGCTGAAAAAGGACATGCTATGCTATTTAGTATTTAGCGATGCGTAACCAGCCTTAGCAAAACAAGACTTATTTGGATCAGGGAATTAGGTTATTGTAGTAGCGTAGCGGATATAAATACACTGATGGAGCAGCGAAAGGCAGTACACTTCGAGATTGAACATGCAAAAGAGACGATGTTGGTCCGTATACACCAGGGCCATCGTGTGAGAGTCGCGTATTGAGCATGCATACTAAATATCCATACTAATGTTGATTGGTTATGAAACATTCGTTATTTATACGACTCGTAGACTCTAGACTGTAAGTAAGTCTAGAGGACGAGAGACGATGTGTTCAGCACCAGGCAGAGCGCCACATTCCTGTAGAGCTAACCGTCTCGGGACCAGCATACCAGATGGTCATGCCAGCGGAGTTTCCTTCCATTGTGTGTTGCGTAATGGGGATGGATGTTATATAACAGGAACAAATATTCTACCCAAATGTCAAGAAACGTTTGCGGCATGTTTTGATGATGAAATACAAATTCTGATTAAGAGAAATGGTATATCTATTTCTGAAATGGTTTCATAAGTTAATGTACTAAATTAGTATCTAAAACCGGAAAAGTATTTCGTTCGTTCCAGAATGATCACTTTATAGCGTGCAGAACATAAATGTATCTGATCTGTCAATGTTTAAGATTCATTGTCCTTTGTTTCAGTGACATACATAATCTGGAGCTCTAAATTATAAATCCAAATAGTGTTTTTAAAGAGAATCAATCTTTATCAACGGTCACGCAAGTTATTATGTTCTGTATAACTATAAGCGTTCCCTGTTGCGATGTCTACTGCCTTCTCATTTATTAATTATGTATTTCTGATACAAAGTCTCTCAAAATCTTAAGAAAATAGTGTTAGAAACAGAGCACTTATCAATTATATATATACTCATGGTAAAAATGTTGACACCTCTAAACAGAATGGCACAAACACATTGTGTAAACTATATAATACTTGCCATGTATGTACTGTGTGTGTGTGAATGAGACTCCATGAACGAGTTTGTGTTTACTTGGGTTCAGGAGAATGTTTTGTTTCATGCAACTTTTCATTATTTATTAGAACCAAATTGAGTACACTCAAACACTGTAAGACACAAGGAATGAACTCTTTTGGATAAATTTCATTTTTTTTATATTCCTCTTTCTTTGGTATTTTAAAGTACAAGTGGAGAAATAGCAAATGCTCTAGGACACAATTCAGAAAAATACATCAAGTAGTAACATGTTTTATCAAAAAAATAATCGAAACTGCCACCTTACGTTGTTTATATAACATTTCATTCCTATAACTGTCAGGGAGTGTCAACCAATACTACCGTTCACGGAGTATATTAATCTTATTTTACGTGGCAATGCAATCTTTATTTTTGAAATCAGAATTCTTTTCCAGTTCGTACATATGTCTCTCTGTCAAAATAAACAATGCTTTAACATATGTAAAATCTGAACTATATCAGCCAATTTTTCTTTAATGAAGAGAATATGATTCAATAAAATAAATAATAGAGCCACTGGCTCTGAAGCTCAACAGGAGTCATGTTATTAATTATCCCTAAGGAAAGGTTAAGATATCACATATACATCATTGCTCAGTCATCAAATTTATTAACAAAATTGGTTACACATTAATCCATATTCATTAGAAATAATGTAGACCTTTGCAGTTTGTTGTTTTACTTCCTATTTTTATCCTGGAATTATCAACAGTTATTACATAATGAAAAAGATCCCCTATTTGTTTCTAAAAATGCTGTTTGTCATAGGCTCATAGTTTCATAGGCTCCTTTTAAATATTTAATTAATAAATTCTATTGAGCATCTGAGTGTAAGACTAAATCAGTAACACAGCAGAGAAGTAACCTGAAACCTCCGTGTATTAGCTGCTGTTTGCATCTCTGCCAGGGAGTGGTCACTCCCCAGGTCAACACCTGCAATTACACAACATGCAAACCTTGGACTCACAGCCAGTAAATTATATGTTTTAATTTTTGTTTTCCCCTATCTTTATTTATTTTTCTTTATTGGAAAAGAAAATGTGGTATCACAAACTCATGAAGCTAGTTTTAATAGTCTTATCTTACTTCATCACCAGTCATATTTAGTTCACATATCTAATGTAAAATAAAACATTTCTTAACCCTTTTTAAATGTTTTTCTTATGCATCCTGTCACAATATTCAGTTCACAGGCTATTCAATAGTTCTAATTTCACATTGATTACATCAAACATGTCCATAATGTAGTATTACTCTTTAGCTGACATATGAAGTGCACATAAAATCTCATTATCTTCCCTACTCATTAAAACAGCTGTTTTAAGTGGTTACCCCTGTGATCCATATTTGGGGTCACAAGATCACCAAATCTACAATTTAGAATTCCCATTGGCCAAAGAGTCTGGACATAACATTTCAGCTTTCTAGAGCTTTTGGGACTGGAGAAAAAGATGAAAAATAATTTTTAGGTTGTGACCCCTGTGGCCCTTATTTGGGGTCACAGGGTTACCAAATCTACAATTTAGAATCCCCGTTAGTCAAGGAGTCGGTTCATAAAATTTCAGCTCTCTATGTTCATTGGGAATGGAGAAGAAGATGAACATAGTTTTTAAGGTTATGACCCCTGGGGCCCTTATTTGGGGTCACAGGGTCACCAAATCTACAATTTAGAATCCCCATTGACCAAGGAGTCTGTACATAAAATTTCAGATCTCTGGGGTCATTGGTTCTGGAGAAGAAGATGAAAATAGCTTTTAAGGTTATGACCCCTGGGGCCCTTATTTGGGGTCACAGGGTCACCAAATCTACAATTTAGAATCCCCATTGACCAAGGAGTCTGTACATAAAATTTCAGATCTCTGGAGTCATTGGTTCTGGAGAAGAAGATGAAAATAGCTTTTAAGTTTATGACCCCTGGGGCCCTTATTTGGGGTCGCAGGGTCACAAAATCTACAATTTAGAATCCCCATTGGCTAAGAAGTCTGTACATAAAATTTCAGCTCTCTAGAGTCATTGGTTCTGGAGAAGAAGTCGAAAAAGTGAAAAGTTTACGGACGGACGGACGGATGGACGGACGACATCCCATGCCATAAGCCCATCGGGCCTTTCAGGCCTGATGAGCTAAAAAACAGAATTTTCCAGTTGAAACTGGATAAACAATGTCGTATTCAAACATACTGTGTGATCTGGAAATATGATAAGGCTGGAAAGATATACATTGTATTTTGAATGTAACCAGACCCGAACACTCATGGCTGTCTCTGTATCACACGTGGATCTATAATGATAAACTAACGTCCAATTTAGTATATCAGCCTCATAAAGACCTTTATCAAGCTCAAAAGATTGACTCAATCCTTTACCGGACATAAGAGTTGTCTGAAAAGTGTACAGAAGTTTGAATCACTAGAAACACAATGTTCCCTTTTAATGTTTTTAAGTACCAACATTTTATCTTATCGATGAAAAAGCTCATAGTATGTTTCTTGGCTCAAGGTTCCTTCAACAGCGTCGATAAATGGCGATTACAGTAACACGATATGGCAGTCTCCGGAAAAGCAGGAAATACTTCCTTATATCAACAATTCTCCGAGTCTTCATAATAATTATTTTTTTAATTGTCTTCTTTCTGTAGAATAACAAACACGATATGCCGGAGGCTATTGTGTCAGTTTAAACCTATATAGAGAGAATCTCACTCAAGTGTCTTCTGATATCGGAAATATCAACACGAGTAGATTAACGTTACAAATATTCACCCACCGCTTGCCGAGGATGTTTTTACTATTATCAACGACTGTTGATATATTTGATTTAAGGAGGCATGAAGGTGAAATTTTATTTATCATCCAAAAGCATTCCAAGTAGGACTGGCACGGGAGATAAAGGTTGATAAACAAATTAACTTAATGGATTGATAAACAAGATATACAAGAACATGTTACAGGTGAAACTTAACCGTGATATTGCAATGGACTTCAGTGTTATTCAACTGAACTCCAAAATGAGACCAAATACTATTGTACCATCTATATATATACCACCATATATATGCCCTCTCAGATATCCACCCCCTCGTCCCAGATCTGAGAGCATCACTCTGTTTTGTCTGGAAGCTTTCCAGGAACTGAAGCACCAAGTCAAGAATTCCTGGAGGGATATTAGTCAACAGGCGTGCGATGTGGGGAACCCAGGGATCTGATTGGCTGCTGCTCTTGATGACGTAGTCGATGATGAAGTAATCTTTGAAAGTCGTATTTTTCGTAAACAATGTGTTGTGGTTAACAAACTTTCATTCATTGTGGTTAGGTGGTACTACTGCGCGTCGTGTACATACCACTTGAATACACATCCAAGTTATCACTTGTTTACCAGGTTATTACACGTTTACATTCCACTTGAATACACACCCAAGTTATCACTTGTTTACCAGGTTATTACAAATTTACGGAATATGTTATAAACACAAATACTACAGTAAAGTGATGCTAGGTATATATTTTGGTATAATGTGTAATGTTAAGTTTAGACCATGTATAAGTTGTGAATTTTTCTGTCAGTGTCATTGAATAGAAGTTCAGGGTCAAACTTAAGATCATACATAACCATATTTTCATCTGCTAAATTAAATGATATAAGATACACCAGCATTACGAGTCAAATAATGTCCTTTACTGACATTTGTTGTTACATGTCCAAACCTTAACGTACCTCTGACACTGAAAATGCCTCGTGTTTAATTCATCAATGAATTCAGGGCCAAGTTGTAAAGCAAATCGTGCATGAACGAATTCATTTGTGAAAATTAAATTTTTTAAAAGATGTTACGTCGATGCTTCTGTGGTTGAATACAAATAAGTAAAATGTTCTGTGAGATGCATTCCTGTGTCATGGTCAACACCCACATGATCAGGTGATCAGCGCCACTTTATATACTCGGTGTAATACGCACGACACTGAACATAGACAATCACGTCTGACCATGCAAAGGTGCCCGTCTAATTTAAAAGTTAAAGATAACGATGAATTAATTACCAAACACATGAGTCCTAATAACCGGCTCTATTTATCCACGATTTAATCACATGCTCTTTGAAAGCCAGTCATTGAATTTAGAACGATTGCATAACACCATGCACGTGCCTGTTTGGGTGGATACAAAAACCAGTTTGGATAAATGTTGATTATCAAAACAAATTAATCTCACTAATAACACGTTCAAGTGCCAATACTTTACTGTAAGTAAATCATTATAAAATTCCTGACATTAAATCGAAGATTTTCGATCGACCACAACGCACATGCACTTATTTTCACGATAACAGCATAGTATCTTCTGATAATTTTCTGTAGTTAAAAGGAACCCATAATCCGTAAAGCCAGCCTTTTTGTGCATGTTTCCCTTAATTACTTAATGTCCTTGATTGTGTCCGAACAGACGAGTTTAGCGCATTGGACAAGCTTGTTTGTTAGATTTCTAGAAAAGCGGAAGGAAAGCAGGTCGTTTGGGACATTTCGAAGTTCTTGTGTGGTTTTTAAGAAACGCAGGAAGATGGCAGCAGATTTTAGCAACTTCCTTTGAGCATGTTTGTAAATAAAACGTCCCATGCTGTAGACCGAACAAGGAACACTAGTACTCGTTTGGTAATAAGGTGAATTTTTTGTGTGGATTTTTTGGCTGTCAGTGATGCTTTGAATGTGAATCAGAATCAGAATCATTTATAACTCAATTTCACATACATGTACAGATGAACAGTTAATGTTAATACATTTCGCAACTGAAAAACATCAGTATTAACGATTTAAGAGAATATTGTAACACATCTCTTGAAAGCATGTGTATAAATGGAGAACCGTCTGACTAGATCACTTCTAATGTTGATATAACGATACATGATGTAACATGAAGCACTCAGTATGTTTAAAGCATACTAATAGCCAAGACACTAAGGCAGGACTATTCAACGAATTCCACAACACGTTTCATTGTCAGCTGATCGCCTATTAGCACTGTCATTTTGAAAAGGGTAGTCGTGATTATGCACATTCATCTGGACATTGAGGAATACTGACAAGAGAAGGTCATGGTCAATGTGTCTTTAAGTGGACACAGATATGGGCGTTTTAGTGTCTCACATTTGAATAAAAGTTCACGATCAGCGTACTCGTGGTCGCACATTTAACTACCTGTATAGCCTCCATATTGTTTGCAAACTAGCCTGTCGTGTCTCTTATACCTTTTGATGTTAATCAGAAGTGGTTAGAAAACTGTTACCTGATCATTAAGCATTTAAGTGGTAGCTGCTTACGCGGTGTACATTTCATGTTGCCTCATTTGAATAAAAGTTCGTGTCAACACAGCTATGAGCCCACAAAAACAGAACAGTAGTATGTGCTACATACACGTAGACCACGCGACCCTTGACCTTGACGTACTGTATTGTGTATATCCTGTGTCATCGAAGCCTACTGACCTACATGGTATATATTTACATAAACACTGTCCAGTATTGCATCATCCGGTCACATGACCTCGTCTCTTAGCAACCAGTCGTGTTTATGAACACACTGTTCAGAGTTAGCTAATATTAAATAAGTAGAACGTGTTGATTTATTGTTCAATAAAACTCAAAATGAGACTAAGTAAACAAAAGTTCATTTTATTAGTGTGATAACCGTTTAAGGGTATCTCTTCAGCAAATGTTTGCAATGCAATTTAATAAAAGAAAATCCAGAACGTAACGGGCTGATTACCGAGTTAATTAAGTGTTTGCCACGCGTACGTATACAATACTTTGCCCTGGCGACACCAGAAGTAATTACAACACAAAATGACGAAGACAAGAGACAATCTTGATATTGAATTTAGTTCTACCTTGTCGCAAAACATTATTTATTATATTTACAAAATTGTCAAACAGATGCCAAACGACAAAAGTAAGACATTTCTTTCTTAAAACTGGCCTCCATGCTACCACACATGACAATTGTGTAAAGCTGTGGGATAAGTTCATTAATTTCTTTCAACAGGTAATAGTTAATGTCGACACATTTGAGGTATGTGTTCAGAATAAATATCCATATGAAGCATTGAAAGATCATAACATTTAATGTTGTCCTTTTCGTATCCTCTCTGCTACTAAAACAACTAAACTATTACATGTATGGTAACAGGACTATTATTTAATATTTCATCCAAGTTGATGTTAAATGTTAGTTGTCAGAGCTAAAGACTGACCAGCAAAAAGACTTCAGACTACATGTTGGTGTCAGACAGGGGGAGCAGTCACGTCCAGATTGTAACATCTCGCTACATCTCGGTTAGTCTCGATGGCGTCAGAGTGGCCAGACAAATTGCAGACAGACATGGAAAAGCGCAATCCGAGGTTAAACAGTTCAGTACTCGAGACATGTTTATTAGAAATGTTTTCTCTAGTTAGATATAAGATCAATTAATTTTTAAAGATGTTTTTGCTTACTGGAACATTTTAAGAACTAATATCCGACTACCGTAATCAAACAAATACACTTTCCTACCTTAAACATTCATCCCATTCATATTGCAAATTTACATTCTTAATTTCAGAGCACGGTACTCAAAACGATACCAGTTCATATATATCATAAAACGATATGCACTCTTGTGCAAAGTCTAGTAATAGTCTAGTAGGGACGGGATAGCGCAGTGGTTAGCGCGGTCGGAGTTCGATTCCCGCAACGGGCTAGCATTCTGCTCATGTCACCCCACGCTCACCTACACATACAACATGAAACATGTTAGCTTAGTTAAGTTCTCTAATAAGAATTAGGTTACAGTCATTTGTTCTTCTGTTGCAGGTGAATTCAACATGACGCTCGCCGCTAATGGCTGCAATACTGCCGAAGCGACGTTAAACAATAACTCACTCACTCACCATTCTGGACAAAAGATGACAATAACAGTGTTAAAACTAAGGTGGATTGTACATAAATAATGTTAATTAATTGTTCCAGCAATATATCACATATTGTTATAAATTACAACAGCTGTTACAGACTGCTACATGTCCCTGCATTGTGGTAACACACACTCCACTACATACTGCCTCGCAGTCTCCGAGAGCAAGACTTTTAAAATTTCAAATACAGAATAATAACTTTTTTCAAAATGACAGTGAGGAAAAATCAAATTTAAGATTTTATGGGAAGGGGGGACAGGCGTCTCGAGACACTTAGCTGGGTTGTTCTGTTACGGTTTTATTTAATAAGAAAATTTCTGGCATCGATTTCGTTCCGTATTTAACTTCGTTATTGTTATTTGATGAATAAGTGAGAAATGCTATGGAATGAGAAAATATTGTGTAATTTGAATGTTTTTTTCTTGTCAACATAAAATAATCTATTTCTATATATTGATTTCTTTCATGTACGAAAATCGTATTTTCATAGCCAGAGATAGTTGTTCAGTTTAAATAGATCTTGGCCGAGGAGATGAAGTTTAGAATGAAGGAGAAACAATGATAGAGGGGACTAGGATACAGTCTAGTAATGACCTTCAACAAACAAACAACTATGTATTAACACCGGTTAAATGTCATGTACAGACTTCTGTGAAATGTAAGTGTTGACAGAGTCCGTGGCCATTTACAATAAGCATCAACATGTCCACAGTAACAGGTGTGCAATACATGAACAACAATATTAACGAAACCATAACCCATTCATATTATTAGAGGTATAGAATTAATGATATAAGGTTATCAGAAGTCATTATTTACGCACATCAGACCAAAGCGACATAACTCATTCATAACAATGAGAATGGGTCAACCACAGTGTTATAATAGAATCAGATGGTAAATTCATCCTCATTGTAAGTCACAACGTTTTGTGGTTATTTCTTGAGACCATTTCTTCCCGTTTCGTTAAGGGAACGGCGCAGAAGAGTTTACCCAAGAAATGTATAAAGTAAATAGAAACCAGTAGGGCATAATTGACTTCCCTGACCCAGGCCCTGGGAAGGTGTACACTTAGAATCAGCTTAAATTCTGGTAAAAATAATCCCGAAAGACGACATTTCAGAACAGCATGGGCATTATATGCTTGGTTATATTGGTGATTCAATGAATTGACGATATGTTCTGAAAGGGCCTATCTCTGGCCCATTGAAAGATAAGAATGGAGAAATGGACAAATTTTTTTGTAGATCAACAACTTATTGAAGCCAATCAAAGATCAGGATGGATATCTTTGAATCGAATGCCAAAGGCCCTGGGTGGCACTGCAGTGATATTTCCGTTTATACCGGTATGCTTGTATGTATCCATGATCCTTGGGGTGGCAGCACTGGTGTAACGTCCTTTGACCCTCAGTCATCCTGTCTCAGGGTATAACGCACGCTACCGCCACTTTCATACCCTGGATGCAAAGGCAGCTCACCACTTCGCGAGGTAACGTATGGTCCAGCCAATCAAATAGTTTTCTCGCCCTGTTTCCGATA
Organism: Gibbula magus; assembly: GCA_936450465.1. Classification (NCBI taxonomy): domain Eukaryota; kingdom Metazoa; phylum Mollusca; class Gastropoda; order Trochida; family Trochidae; genus Gibbula; species Gibbula magus. Next base: position 67,683,474 of record OW388303.1, read on the forward strand.
AAAAAAATGTAAGCCAATTACAGAGAGCTTTTCAAAATGCAGTTGGCTTTCGTTCTTCCGCAAAAATGGCGACTTCCTTAGATAAGCGAGCTGAACTCGAAGAGTTTTTTCTCGCCAAACTGTCTCAGACGCAGACCCTGGAATGGGACACGCAGTTCATCGAGGAAGGTGCGGTAAACGTTTGATGACTGGGTTTTTAAAAAATAGTTATGATTTCCGTAGTGATTCACCACAATCTCATTGAAATCAGATCGAACCTAACACTCGTTCCTCGCTGCGTTTCTGATTTGAACAGTGCACCATAGAAGCCGTGTCAGAAGACCTTCACCCCAACCTCATTCCACTGAGCCCATCAGCGAAGAGGCTGGAAAAGCTTCGGACCGAATTGAGTTGACAGCCGAAAACACCTCATTCAATCTTTTAAACTCGAAGAACGAGGCTTTTCCGAATGAATCCGAATAATACCAAGTTTAAATGACAAAAGAAAATGGTGGTCGATGTTTGTTTGTAATTCTGATGTCAATTTTGTTTAAAGAACAAAGCATGTCAGTCACCCCCCTCCCCCAAATGTATTACCATGATAACATTTGTGTTTTAAAGGCGGATTTTCAGAAGTTGGCGAAGAAAATAATGAAGAAACTTCACGAAATCAAGACTGCGATGGATACGCGAATTGATAACGAAAATAAAGCAGGTTGTTCCTTTTGAAAACGAAGATTGTAGTGCAAAGAATAATAGCGTGTGTATAAAATGCTTTTCTAATGTTGAGAAAACCATACAACTTTGTTGATGAGCCAAATGTCAAATATAACCTGGCCTCTCATTGGTTGAATGTCATGAAGGTGAAGGGTCGCTCTGAAGGCCGTCTGACACGACCTTTGCGGTGCACTGATCAGATCAGAAACGCAGCGAGGTACGAGTGTTAGGTTCCACCTATATTTCAATGAGATTTTGATTCACCATAAAGAACGCAGCCGGAAGCTTGCGAACTGGGCGCCGCCATCTTAATCCTGCCGACTCGCCTTTCAGTTAGTGTCATTGGTTGTCTATTTTTAGGTATTCCTCGATCATACGTCATCTCGCGAAGATATAAGCTGCCTTTGCACCCAGGGTGTGAAAGTGGCGAAACGTGCGTTATACCGTGAGACAGGCGGACTCTCAGGATGTTTTAACAGTCTTTTGACAGTGTAAAGTCGATGCTAGCAATTTTCGTCAAAGCATGGGTCACTTCTAATAAACCAAGTACGATGAATTTTACGACTGTATAATTTATTTTAATATATCTGATGCAGATCACGGTAATTTATATAACTTCAACCAGATCTACTGTATACATGCATGAACATGACTGTATCCACACCTGCACACCTTTGCGTAAATATCCCGGCTTATTGATGTGAATTGATAAAATCAAGTGCATATTTATGTGCACACATTGTAATTTGACACAAAAACTGCTAATGTTATGATTATCGTGTATAAATATGTAGGGTCAGTTTGTGGCATGTCGCACCTGTATGATATATACAGGATGTCAAACAATCTGCAGTTGGCGTTACCGCTAGCCTCGTTACTGAGCAGTTTACATGTTTGAAATGAACACGACTTATTGGGTGACATGTTGTGACATAGATGCCACTCGGTGGAATTTGATCTTGTCAAAGCTATTGATCTATTCAAAATATTCATCAAGTGACATGTTTAGGGTTTATGAGTACGTGTGTGATTGCGTGTTCTGATATACATGAGTAGTGTTCCATTCTTGTAGAACACTTCGTTAACTTTAATCAAAGTACTCAATTAATATTGAAGGATAAACTCATTAATAATAAAAATCAATACAAATGTACATGGATAGATAGATATAGATAGATAAATAAATAGATATAGATAGATGTGGGGTGTTTCGTATGTGTGTCTCTCTCTCTGTCTCTCTGTCTCTCTCTGTCTCTCTCTGTCTCTCTCTCTGTCTCTCTCTGTGTCTCTCTCTCTGTCTCTCTCTCTCTCTCTCTCTATCTCTGTCTCTCTCTGTCTCTGTCTCTCTCTCTCTCTCTCTCTCTCTCTCTCTCTCTCTCTCTCTCTCTCTCTCTCTCTCTCTCTCTCTCTCTCTCTCTCCATTGTTGACTATGAATATTTTGGAACTTGGTCCGAGTGCACTCAATTTTGAGCTATCGATTGATTATTGATCTATGTATTGATGATTGTCTCCTATTGTTTGTCAGGCTGAAAATACATCGAACTGGACAAACATCCTCTACATCTATCAATAGTTAGTTTAATTAAGTTTCGATTTCAAAACGGAAACATTCGACTGTTCCCCAACTGTAATTCCAGACCTATGTGATTGATTTGTTAAACAAGAACCATAGTTATGGTTAATTGTACTTAGCAAAACTATTTTATTTTGATGCAATATTTCTCAAAATATTCTCACAAAATCAAATAGCACATATCGAGGAAACACATTAAACAAGAATACGTTTATGCTCTCTCTCTTTCTCTCTCTCTCTCTCTCTCTCTCTCTCTCTCTCTCTCTCTCTCTCTCTCTCTCTCTCTCTCTCTCTCTCTCTCTCTCTCTCTCTCTCTCTCTCTCTCTCTCTCTCCTGTTAAGAGATGAAGAGACCACACTGTGTGCTACCCGATCTTCTTCCTCCTCCCTGTACACAGTAACGTATCTCTGACATACATGGGGGTCTCCATGGCGATGGTTCCGTGTCACAGCAACCTCGGATTAACGCACGTGCTTTTTATGACAGATCACGTGATGTCCATGTGACACACAAGGCACTTTCTGGCGGGGCCATTGTTCCAAGAGATAAGAAATCATTAAACGCAGGTGGATCTTAAGTGCTATAGCACTGTCTATAGTAGTAGTGTCTTAATGAGAAGGATATTTACATAGACGATCAATGAGTGTGATCAATACTCAGTGTCAATATTTTCAACAATTTATTGCATGGAATATTTGTATTCTTACATGTTTGGTATTTCCTTCATCATATGAAATTGGTTCAAGAAACTAGCTAGGGCAATTAAAATGCAAGATGGTTGATGCATATACAAAACGTATCATCTACTCAAGTTCAGTAATCAAACATAGTTACAAATATATTATATAATAAGATCCACCTGACCCTTGTCTTGGTAGTTTATATTCTGGTATAGTGCGTATAGAAGAACATCTGACATCCTCCTGGACACCGTATCGTCAAGTATCAGAACCTGCTGGACAACCTTCAGTAGGAGAGGGTCCCTGTAAATCAGTACACACCATCTTCTTGGTGCCGTAATATAATCCACATGATAGGACTATTTCACAAATATACATCCTTTGTAAGTGATTGACATATTTATCACTTGAACTTGACGTTAAGTCTCACAATGACAGACGGATATATCACAGATGGTTCCAGGTGGCACATACAATCTTCTAAAGAGCAGGGCCCATATTTTCGAAGCCATCTTAGCGCTAAGATAGTCGTAAGTGCCATACATTAACATTGACTTACGACTATCTTAGCGCTAAGAGAGCTTCGAAAATATGGGTCCTGAACCGTAAATTATTCCACTATTTTACTCTCTACATAACTAGTAAATGGTTAACCCATCCATCATACGAACTTTTTAATCATTACAACGGTAGATCACAGATATTTAATATCCAATCTACTCACTTCCGGTAGGACATGATCAGAGTATAAGTATATTGCCAAATTTCGGCTTACCCATCTCGATATCCAATGTTTGGAACCATTTGATATATATCTTGAAGCACCAATTGTCAAGGCCATTTACAAATGTGTACACCGTGTTTTTCAATACAGTTACATCACTAAATATAGCATAGCATATCTTTTTCAGAAGATGCGAAACATGTCCTATTGGTGTCCATTATGTCCTTCAACTTCAGCCTGCTTACTACTAAGATACATGCTAGTAAATAAACTATTTAGTATAATAACTTAAAGGCATACATCTGACTAAACAATATCTTGATTGCTTTGATTGCTTAATTTAGATTTTGATGAAAGTTGTTTAAAGTTCACATCCTATTTAGACTTTCACAAAGGTTTAGCCCAGACATTCAAGCCGACATTGTAACATTATATATGGTGCCATTCAGTATTAAGTTTGAACCTTTGTCATATTTGAATAGGAGTATGTCCTTGTGATTTAATTATTTGAAATATCTCTGTACATTCTGAGGTAATTGCATTTCTTGTAATAACCTTTGAGCAGGTTTCACCACGAATTTTAAGGTTTTACTACGACTAGAGGTTTTACCAACCGTCGAAAGTTAACCTCATAGCAGGTTAATTTTCAACATTTAGTAAGACCTGAAGTTTTACAATCCAAATGTAAGACCTAACTCCAAATAACGTCAATGTCCTGTTCAGTTAGGTACTCAAAAATTTCCATGTTTAAAATTTGCAAGCTCGGATTTACTTTTTATTCCCAACCCTCAGGTTTTTTAAATGTCTACCAAAATCCCAACCTCGTGTTTTCTCCCTGACGTAATATATTGAAATATTGTAAAGTTAACATGAAAAACGATTGGTCAATGTATGTGACAACATTTTCAATTAATAATGATGGGGAAAATATATAGGAAATCAGATGGAACGTAAAATAGTTTCCAGGAATAAACGCAATAAACCGTTTTGAATGACAATCAGAAAAAGACTTTTTTGTATATTATGAAACTGTTACGAAACACACAATGCATGTAACCGGGCAATGACCTACAGCAAATATCACAATGTTGAAATGGAATGTGCAGTCGCTCTACGAATATAGAAAACGATTCTTTAAAAATACAAATCATTACTTTCTAATTACAAAATAGCTATTTCTGTGGCACATCAAATGTTTGCTATGCACACGAAAAGGCTTGTTATACAATTCCAATTTATTTTTATTTTATTAATTATCAGAGCATTCATTTTGAAAACAACTAAATTGAACTAAACAAGACAGTATTCGTGTACCCGGCTGCACATCCTTATTATCATGGCGCTCTTACAGACCACATTGATTTATCGTATCAAGTGTTTACCCACTAGTCCGTATTGGTTCTCTCCTTGAAGATTGACACGTAAGGAGATGTACACACTGCCATCATATCGATTCGCTTCAAACGGGTTGATGAAACTATATTGATGATAATGTACATCACGTTTCCCAGATAGAACGTGTTGCACAGAAATACACCCCATTTTAGATCAACTGTGAGTTGTGTGTATGGATTACACTTTCTGTGCGGGGACCATGGCCACTTTGGGGGTTTGTCTTCTATGGGATTCCAACATCCATTTACGAGCTGTTGTAGTAACTGTGATACTGTTAAGTATGTTATATGTACGCAAACTGTTTCAATAAAGATATTTAAACCATTGTCTTCAATGAAAAGAGAAACCGTTGTAAGCATTGATTCCCAGACCTGGCCAAATCAAGAAGCAGGATCAGAATTTACATTGTGTTTAGCTGGTGAAATTGTTGATACTAGGTTGATACCTGGTTGATACTAGGTTGATACTTGGATGATACTAGGTTGATACTTGGTTGATACTAGGTTGATACTTGGTTGATAATAGGTTGATACTTGGTTGATACTTGGTTGATACTTGGTTGATAATTGGTTGATAAAAGGTTGATAACAGGTTAATACTACGTTGATATTAGATTGATACATGGTTGATACTTGGTTGATAATAGGTTGATACTTGGTTAATACTTGGTTGATAAGTGGATGATAATTGGTTGATAATAGGTTGATAGTAGGTTGATACTAGGTTGATACTTGGTTGATAATAGGTTGATACTAGGTTGATACTTGGTTGATACTTGGTTGATACTAGGTTGATACTTGGTTGATACTAGGTTGATACTAGGTTGATACTTGGTTGATAATAGGTTGATAGTAGGTTGATACTAGGTTGATACTTGGTTGATACTAGGTTGATACTTGGTTGATAGCTGGTTGATACTAGTTTGATACTTGGTTGATACTAGGTTGATACTTGGTTGATAATAGGTTGATACTTGGTTGATACTTGGTTGATACTAGGTTGATACTTGGTTGATACTAGGTTGATACTTGGTTGATAATAGGTTGAAACTTGGTTGATACTTGGTTGATACTAGGTTATTCCTTGGTTAATAATAGGTTGATAAATGGTAAATACTTGGTTGATAATTGGTTGATACTTGGTTGATATTTGGTTGATACTAGGTTGATACTAGGTTAATACTTGATTGATCTAGGTTGATACTTGTTTGAAAATTGGTTGATGCTTGGTTGATACTTGGATGATACTTGGTTGATACTTGTTTGATAATTGGTTGATACTAGGTTGATACTAGGTTGATACTTGGTTGATAATAGGTTGATAGTAGGTTGATACTAGGTTGATACTTGGTTGATACTAGGTTGATAGCTGGTTGATACTAGTTTGATACTTGGTTGATACTAGGTTGATACTTGGTTGATAATAGGTTGATAATAGGTTGATACTTGGTTGATACTTGGTTGATACTAGGTTGATACTTGGTTGATACTAGGTTGATACTTGATTGATACTAGGTTGATACTAGGTTAATACTTGATTGATCTAGGTTGATACTTGTTTGATAATTGGTTGATGCTTGGATGATACTTGGTTGATGCTTGTTTGATAATTGGTTGATACTAGGTTGATACTAGGTTGATACTTGGTTGATAATAGGTTGATAGTAGGTTGATACTAGGTTGATACTTGGTTGATACTAGGTTGATAGCTGGTTGATACTAGTTTGATAATTGGTTGATACTAGGTTGATACTAGGTTGATACTTGGTTGATAATAGGTTGATAGTAGGTTGATACTAGGTTGATACTTGATTGATACTAGGTTGATACTAGGTTAATACTTGATTGATCTAGGTTGATACTTGTTTGATAATTGGTTGATACTTGGATGATACTTGGTTGATACTTGTTTGATAATTGGTTGATACTAGGTTGATACTAGGTTAATACTTGGTTGATACTTGGTTGATAATAGGTTGATAATAGGTTGATACTTGGTTGATAATAGGTTGATACTTGGTTGATACTTGGTTGATACTAGGTTATTCCTTGGTTAATAATAGGTTGATAAGTGGTAAATACTTGGTTGATAATTGGTTGATACTTGGTTGATACTAGGTTGATAGCTGGTTGATACTAGTTTGATACTTGGTTGATACTAGGTTGATACTTGGTTGATAATAGGTTGATACTTGGTTGATACTTGGTTGATACTAGGTTGATACTTGGTTGATACTAGGTTGATACTTGGTTGATACTTGGTTGATACTAGGTTATTCCTTGGTTAATAATAGGTTGATAAGTGGTAAATACTTGGTTGATAATTGGTTGATACTTGGTTGATATTTGGTTGATACTAGGTTGATACTAGGTTAATACTTGATTGATCTAGGTTGATACTTGTTTGAAAATTGGTTGATGCTTGGTTGATACTTGGATGATACTTGGTTGATACTTGTTTGATAATTGGTTGATACTAGGTTGATACTAGGTTGATACTTGGTTGATAATAGGTTGATAGTAGGTTGATACTAGGTTGATACTTGGTTGATACTAGGTTGATAGCTGGTTGATACTAGTTTGATACTTGGTTGATACTAGGTTGATACTTGGTTGATAATAGGTTGATACTTGGTTGATACTTGGTTGATACTAGGTTGATACTTGGTTGATACTAGGTTGATACTTGGTTGATAATAGGTTGATACTTGGTTGATACTAGGTTGATACTTGGTTGATAATAGGTTGATACTTGGTTGATACTTGGTTGATACTTGGTTGATAATTGGTTGATAAAAGGTTGATAACAGGTTAATACTACGTTGATATTAGATTGATACATGGTTGATACTTGGTTGATAATAGGTTGATACTTGGTTAATACTTGGTTGATAAGTGGATGATAATTGGTTGATAATAGGTTAATAGTAGGTTGATACTAGGTTGATACTTGGTTGATACTTGGTTGATAATAGGTTGATAATAGGTTGATACTAGGTTGTTATAGGTTGATACTTGGTTAATACTTGGTTGATAATTGGATGATAATTGGTTGATAATAGGTTGATAGTAGGTTGATACTAGGTTGATACTTGGTTGATAATAGGTTGATACTAGGTTGATACTTGGTTGATACTTGGTTGATACTAGGTTGATACTTGGTTGATACTAGGTTGATACTAGGTTGATACTTGGTTGATAATAGGTTGATAGTAGGTTGATACTAGGTTGATACTTGGTTGATACTAGGTTGATACTTGGTTGATAATAGGTTGATACTTGGTTGATACTTGGTTGATACTAGGTTGATACTTGGTTGATACTAGGTTGATACTTGGTTGATAATAGGTTGATACTTGGTTGATACTTGGTTGATACTAGGTTATTCCTTGGTTAATAATAGGTTGATAAATGGTAAATACTTGGTTGATAATTGGTTGATACTTGGTTGATATTTGGTTGATACTAGGTTGATACTAGGTTAATACTTGATTGATCTAGGTTGATACTTGTTTGAAAATTGGTTGATGCTTGGTTGATACTTGGATGATACTTGGTTGATACTTGTTTGATAATTGGTTGATACTAGGTTGATACTAGGTTGATACTTGGTTGATAATAGGTTGATAGTAGGTTGATACTAGGTTGATACTTGGTTGATACTAGGTTGATAGCTGGTTGATACTAGTTTGATACTTGGTTGATACTAGGTTGATACTTGGTTGATAAGAGGTTGATACTTGGTTGATACTTGGTTGATACTAGGTTGATACTTGGTTGATACTAGGTTGATACTTGGTTGATAATAGGTTGATACTTGGTTGATACTTGGTTGATACTAGGTTATTCCTTGGTTAATAATAGGTTGATAAGTGGTAAATACTTGGTTGATAATTGGTTGATACTTGGTTGATACTAGGTTGATAGCTGGTTCATACTAGTTTGATACTTGGTTGATACTAGGTTGATACTTGGTTGATAATAGGTTGATACTTGGTTGATACTTGGTTGATACTAGGTTGATACTTGGTTGATACTAGGTTGATACTTGATTGATACTAGGTTGATACTAGGTTAATACTTGATTGATCTAGGTTGATACTTGTTTGATAATTGGTTGATGCTTGGATGATACTTGGTTGATACTTGTTTGATAATTGGTTGATACTAGGTTGATACTAGGTTGATACTTGGTTGATAATAGGTTGATAGTAGGTTGATACTAGGTTGATACTTGGTTGATACTAGGTTGATAGCTGGTTGATACTAGTTTGATAATTGGTTGATACTAGGTTGATACTAGGTTGATACTTGGTTGATAATAGGTTGATAGTAGGTTGATACTAGGTTGATACTTGATTGATACTAGGTTGATACTAGGTTAATACTTGATTGATCTAGGTTGATACTTGTTTGATAATTGGTTGATACTTGGATGATACTTGGTTGATACTTGTTTGATAATTGGTTGATACTAGGTTGATACTAGGTTAATACTTGGTTGATACTTGGTTGATAATAGGTTGATAATAGGTTGATACTTGGTTGATAATAGGTTGATACTTGGTTGATACTTGGTTGATACTAGGTTATTCCTTGGTTAATAATAGGTTGATAAGTGGTAAATACTTGGTTGATAATTGGTTGATACTTGGTTGATACTAGGTTGATAGCTGGTTGATACTAGTTTAATACTTGGTTGATACTAGGTTGATACTTGGTTGATAATAGGTTGATACTTGGTTGATACTTGGTTGATACTAGGTTGATACTTGGTTGATACTAGGTTGATACTTGGTTGATACTTGGTTGATACTAGGTTATTCCTTGGTTAATAATAGGTTGATAAGTGGTAAATACTTGGTTGATAATTGGTTGATACTTGGTTGATATTTGGTTGATACTAGGTTGATACTAGGTTAATACTTGATTGATCTAGGTTGATACTTGTTTGAAAATTGGTTGATGCTTGGTTGATACTTGGATGATACTTGGTTGATACTTGTTTGATAATTGGTTGATACTAGGTTGATACTAGGTTGATACTTGGTTGATAATAGGTTGATAGTAGGTTGATACTAGGTTGATACTTGGTTGATACTAGGTTGATAGCTGGTTGATACTAGTTTGATACTTGGTTGATACTAGGTTGATACTTGGTTGATAATAGGTTGATACTTGGTTGATACTTGGTTGATACTAGGTTGATACTTGGTTGATACTAGGTTGATACTTGGTTGATAATAGGTTGATACTTGGTTGATACTAGGTTGATACTTGGTTGATAATAGGTTGATACTTGGTTGATACTTGGTTGATACTTGGTTGATAATTGGTTGATAAAAGGTTGATAACAGGTTAATACTACGTTGATATTAGATTGATACATGGTTGATACTTGGTTGATAATAGGTTGATACTTGGTTAATACTTGGTTGATAAGTGGATGATAATTGGTTGATAATAGGTTAATAGTAGGTTGATACTAGGTTGATACTTGGTTGATACTTGGTTGATAATAGGTTGATAATAGGTTGATACTAGGTTGTTATAGGTTGATACTTGGTTAATACTTGGTTGATAATTGGATGATAATTGGTTGATAATAGGTTGATAGTAGGTTGATACTAGGTTGATACTTGGTTGATAATAGGTTGATACTAGGTTGATACTTGGGTGATACTTGGTTGATACTAGGTTGATACTTGGTTGATACTAGGTTGATACTAGGTTGATACTTGGTTGATAATAGGTTGATAGTAGGTTGATACTAGGTTGATACTTGGTTGATACTAGGTTGATACTTGGTTGATAATAGGTTGATACTTGGTTGATACTTGGTTGATACTAGGTTGATACTTGGTTGATACTAGGTTGATACTTGGTTGATAATAGGTTGATACTTGGTTGATACTTGGTTGATACTAGGTTATTCCTTGGTTAATAATAGGTTGATAAATGGTAAATACTTGGTTGATAATTGGTTGATACTTGGTTGATATTTGGTTGATACTAGGTTGATACTAGGTTAATACTTGATTGATCTAGGTTGATACTTGTTTGAAAATTGGTTGATGCTTGGTTGATACTTGGATGATACTTGGTTGATACTTGTTTGATAATTGGTTGATACTAGGTTGATACTAGGTTGATACTTGGTTGATAATAGGTTGATAGTAGGTTGATACTAGGTTGATACTTGGTTGATACTAGGTTGATAGCTGGTTGATACTAGTTTGATACTTCGTTGATACTAGGTTGATACTTGGTTGATAATAGGTTGATACTTGGTTGATACTTGGTTGATACTAGGTTGATACTTGGTTGATACTGGGTTGATACTTGGTTGATAATAGGTTGATACTTGGTTGATACTTGGTTGATACTAGGTTATTCCTTGGTTAATAATAGGTTGATAAGTGGTAAATACTTGGTTGATAATTGGGTGATACTTGGTTGATACTAGGTTGATAGCTGGTTGATACTAGTTTGATACTTGGTTGATACTAGGTTGATACTTGGTTGATAATAGGTTGATACTTGGTTGATACTTGGTTGATACTAGGTTGATACTTGGTTGATACTAGGTTGATACTTGATTGATACTAGGTTGATACTAGGTTAATACTTGATTGATCTAGGTTGATACTTGTTTGATAATTGGTTGATGCTTGGATGATACTTGGTTGATACTTGTTTGATAATTGGTTGATACTAGGTTGATACTAGGTTGATACTTGGTTGATAATAGGTTGATAGTAGGTTGATACTAGGTTGATACTTGGTTGATACTAGGTTGATAGCTGGTTGATACTAGTTTGATAATTGGTTGATACTAGGTTGATACTAGGTTGATACTTGGTTGATAATAGGTTGATAGTAGGTTGATACTAGGTTGATACTTGATTGATACTAGGTTGATACTAGGTTAATACTTGATTGATCTAGGTTGATACTTGTTTGATAATTGGTTGATACTTGGATGATACTTGGTTGATACTTGTTTGATAATTGGTTGATACTAGGTTGATACTAGGTTAATACTTGGTTGATACTTGGTTGATAATAGGTTGATAATAGGTTGATACTTGGTTGATAATAGGTTGATACTTGGTTGATACTTGGTTGATACTAGGTTATTCCTTGGTTAATAATAGGTTGATAAGTGGTAAATACTTGGTTGATAATTGGTTGATACTTGGTTGATACCAGGTTGATAGCTGGTTGATACTAGTTTGATACTTGGTTGATACTAGGTTGATACTTGGTTGATAATAGGTTGATACTTGGTTGATACTTGGTTGATACTAGGTTGATACTTGGTTGATACTAGGTTGATACTTGGTTGATACTTGGTTGATACTAGGTTATTCCTTGGTTAATAATAGGTTGATAAGTGGTAAATACTTGGTTGATAATTGGTTGATACTTGGTTGATATTTGGTTGATACTAGGTTGATACTAGGTTAATACTTGATTGATCTAGGTTGATACTTGTTTGAAAATTGGTTGATGCTTGGTTGATACTTGGATGATACTTGGTTGATACTTGTTTGATAATTGGTTGATACTAGGTTGATACTAGGTTGATACTTGGTTGATAATAGGTTGATAGTAGGTTGATACTAGGTTGATACTTGGTTGATACTAGGTTGATAGCTGGTTGATACTAGTTTGATACTTGGTTGATACTAGGTTGATACTTGGTTGATAATAGGTTGATACTTGGTTGATACTTGGTTGATACTAGGTTGATACTTGGTTGATACTAGGTTGATACTTGGTTGATAATAGGTTGATACTTGGTTGATACTTGGTTGATACTAGGTTATTCCTTGGTTAATAATAGGTTGATAAGTGGTAAATACTTGGTTGATAATTGGTTGATACTTGGTTGATACTAGGTTGATAGCTGGTTGATACTAGTTTGATACTTGGTTGATACTAGGTTGATACTTGGTTGATAATAGGTTGATACTTGGTTGATACTTGGTTGATACTAGGTTGATACTTGGTTGATACTAGGTTGATACTTGATTGATACTAGGTTGATACTAGGTTAATACTTGATTGATCTAGGTTGATACTTGTTTGATAATTGGTTGATGCTTGGATGATACTTGGTTGATACTTGTTTGATAATTGGTTGATACTAGGTTGATACTAGGTTGATACTTGGTTGATAATAGGTTGATAGTAGGTTGATACTAGGTTGATACTTGGTTGATACTAGGTTGATAGCTGGTTGATACTAGTTTGATAATTGGTTGATACTAGGTTGATACTAGGTTGATACTTGGTTGATAATAGGTTGATAGTAGGTTGATACTAGGTTGATACTTGATTGATACTAGGTTGATACTAGGTTAATACTTGATTGATCTAGGTTGATACTTGTTTGATAATTGGTTGATACTTGGATGATACTTGGTTGATACTTGTTTGATAATTGGTTGATACTAGGTTGATACTAGGTTGATACTTGGTTGATAATAGGTTGATAGTAGGTTGATACTAGGTTGATACTTGGTTGATACTAGGTTGATAGCTGGTTGATACTAGTTTGATACTTGGTTGATACTAGGTTGATACTTGGTTGATAATAGGTTGATACTTGGTTGATACTTGGTTGATACTAGGTTGATACTTGGTTGATACTAGGTTGATACTTGATTGATACTAGGTTGATACTAGGTTAATACTTGATTGATCTAGGTTGATACTTGTTTGATAATTGGTTGATGCTTGGTTGATACTTGGATGATACTTGGTTGATACTTGGTTGATAATTGGTTGATGCTTGGTTGATACTTGGATGATACTTGGTTGATACTTGTTTGATAATTGGTTGATACTTGGATGATACTTGGTTGATACTTGGTTGATAATAGGTTGATAGTAGGTTGATACTAGGTTGATACTTGGTTGATACTAGGTTGATAGCTGGTTGATACTAGTTTGATACTTGGTTGATACTAGGTTGATACTTGGTTGATAATAGGTTGATACTTGGTTGATACTTGGTTGATACTAGGTTGATACTTGGTTGATACTAGGTTGATACTTGGTTGATAATAGGTTGATACTTGGTTGATACTTGGTTGATACTAGGTTATTCCTTGGTTAATAATAGGTTGATAAGTGGTAAATACTTGGTTGATAATTGGTTGATACTAGTTTGATACTTGGTTGATACTAGGTTGATACTTGGTTGATAATAGGTTTATACTTGGTTGATACTTGGTTGATACTAGGTTGATACTTGGTTGATACTTGGTTGATAATAGGTTGATAGTAGGTTGATACTAGGTTGATACTTGGTTGATACTAGGTTGATAGCTGGTTGATACTAGTTTGATACTTGGTTGATACTAGGTTGATACTTGGTTGATAATAGGTTGATACTTGGTTGATACTTGGTTGATACTAGGTTGATACTTGGTTGATACTAGGTTGATACTTGGTTGATAATAGGTTGATACTTGGTTGATACTTGGTTGATACTAGGTTATTCCTTGGTTAATAATAGGTTGATAAGTGGTAAATACTTGGTTGATAATTGGTTGATACTTGGTTGATACTAGGTTGATAGCTGGTTGATACTAGTTTGATACTTGGTTGATACTAGGTTGATACTTGGTTGATAATAGGTTGATACTTGGTTGATACTTGGTTGATACTAGGTTGATACTTGGTTGATACTAGGTTGATACTTGATTGATACTAGGTTGATACTAGGTTAATACTTGATTGATCTAGGTTGATACTTGTTTGATAATTGGTTGATGCTTGGATGATACTTGGTTGATACTTGTTTGATAATTGGTTGATACTAGGTTGATACTAGGTTGATACTTGGTTGATAATAGGTTGATAGTAGGTTGATACTAGGTTGATACTTGGTTGATACTAGGTTGATAGCTGGTTGATACTAGTTTGATAATTGGTTGATACTAGGTTGATACTAGGTTGATACTTGGTTGATAATAGGTTGATAGTAGGTTGATACTAGGTTGATACTTGATTGATACTAGGTGGATACTAGGTTAATACTTGATTGATCTAGGTTGATACTTGTTTGATAATTGGTTGATACTTGGATGATACTTGGTTGATACTTGTTTGATAATTGGTTGATACTAGGTTGATACTAGGTTGATACTTGGTTGATAATAGGTTGATAGTAGGTTGATACTAGGTTGATACTTGGTTGATACTAGGTTGATAGCTGGTTGATACTAGTTTGATACTTGGTTGATACTAGGTTGATACTTGGTTGATAATAGGTTGATACTTGGTTGATACTTGGTTGATACTAGGTTGATACTTGGTTGATACTAGGTTGATACTTGATTGATACTAGGTTGATACTAGGTTAATACTTGATTGATCTAGGTTGATACTTGTTTGATAATTGGTTGATGCTTGATTGATACTTGGATGATACTTGGTTGATACTTGGTTGATAATTGGTTGATGCTTGGTTGATACTTGGATGATACTTGGTTGATACTTGTTTGATAATTGGTTGATACTTGGATGATACTTGGTTGATACTTGGTTGATAATAGGTTGATAGTAGGTTGATACTAGGTTGATACTTGGTTGATACTAGGTTGATAGCTGGTTGATACTTGGTTGATACTTGGTTGATACTAGGTTGATACTTGGTTGATAATAGGTTGATACTTGGTTGATACTTGGTTGATACTAGGTTGATACTTGGTGGATACTACGTTGATACTTTGTTGATAATAGGTTGATACTTGGTTGATACTTGGTTGATACTAGGTTATTTCTTGGTTAATAATAGGGTGATAAGTGGTAAATACTTGGTTGATAATTGGTTGATACTAGTTTGATACTTGGTTGATACTAGGTTGATACTTGGTTGATAATAGGTTGATACTTGGTTGATACTTGGTTGATACTAGGTTGATACTTGGTTGATACTAGGTTGATACTTGATTGATACTAGGTTGATACTAGGTTAATACTTGATTGTTCTAGGTTGATACTTGTTTGATAATTGGTTGATGCTTGGATGATACTTGGTTGATACTTGTTTGATAATTGGTTGATACTAGGTTGATACTAGGTTGATACTTGGTTGATAATAGGTTGATAGTAGGTTGATACTAGGTTGATACTTGGTTGATACTAGGTTGATAGCTGGTTGATACTAGTTTGATAATTGGTTGATACTAGGTTGATACTAGGTTGATACTTGGTTGATACTTGGTTGATAATAGGTTGATAGTAGGTTGATACTAGGTTGATACTTGATTGATACTAGGTTGATACTAGGTTAATACTTGATTGATCTAGGTTGATACTTGTTTGATAATTGGTTGATACTTGGATGATACTTGGTTGATACTTGTTTGATAATTGGTTGATACTAGGTTGATACTAGGTTGATACTTGGTTGATAATAGGTTGATAGTAGGTTGATACTAGGTTGATACTTGGTTGATACTAGGTTGATAGCTGGTTGATACTAGTTTGATACTTGGTTGATACTAGGTTGATACTTGGTTGATAATAGGTTGATACTTTGTTGATACTTGGTTGATACTAGGTTGATACTTGGTTGATACTAGGTTGATACTTGATTGATACTAGGTTGATACTAGGTTAATACTTGATTGATCTAGGTTGATACTTGTTTGATAATTGGTTGATGCTTGGTTGATACTTGGATGATACTTGGTTGATACTTGGTTGATAATTGGTTGATGCTTGGTTGATACTTGGATGATACTTGGTTGATACTTGTTTGATAATTGGTTGATACTTGGATGATACTTGGTTGATACTTGTTTGATACTAGGTCGATACTTGGTTGATACTTGGTTGATACTTGGTTGATACTTGGATGATACTTGGTTGATACTTGTTTGATAATTGGTTGATGCTTGGTTGATACTTGGATGATACTGGGTTGATACTTGGTTGATAATTGATTGATGCTTGGTTGATACTTGGATGATACTTGGTTGATACTTGTTTGATAATTGGTTGATAATTGGTTGATACTTGGTTGATACTTGGTTGATACTAGGTTGATACTTGGTTGATACTAGGTTGATACTCGGTTGATACTAGGTTGATACTAGGTTAATACTTGATTGATCTAGGTTGATACTTGTTTGATAATTGGCTGATGCTTGGTTGATACTTGGATGATACTTGGTTGATACTTGGTTGATAATTGGTTGATACTTGGATAATACTTGGTTGATACTTGTTTGATACTAGGTCGATACTTGGTTGATACTTGGTTGATACTTGGTTGATACTTGGTTGATACATGGATGATTCTAGGTTTATACTGGATTGATACTAGATATATCCACATAGCTGGCATTGTTTGTAGCTGTTAACGATGTCTATCTCCACTATCCCGTCACGCCAACTAGTGGAAAGTATCACGTAGAGATAAGTATAACTTATTTCATTACATAGATATTAAGAACTGTGTGGATATTGATGTAAACATTTTAGCAAAACAGACGCTCTGGTCTAATTGTAGAACGTCTCAGTACAGATCATCTTCATTTTCTTCAAACTTCGTACATATTCTGAAGATTGTTCTTATATTAGATACTAATATTTTACATAATTTATATTCATATTCAGTAAATGATCAGGCACTTTTCTCTCGAGTAGAACTACACAAATAGTTAACCCACACAAAAGTGTTTTGTCCGGCTTTCCCCCCAACGCAATCATATACTGTAAATGTACTGTCATTACAGTATGAATTAATAAACATTCACTGATTATTATTAAAAATCATTGCAAATGCAGAATCGTGTGTTGGAAAGATTGATGCAATACTATGAACTAAAAAAGGGTTCGACAATATCCAACAAACAAATCAGACATTGCATCGTCATTATTTTCCCAGATAACTTACCGGTAATGGCCCCTGATGTCAATGTGCAGTTTTGACAACGTTGTCATGTACAGCAGATAATACACTATATACACTATCATGTGTACACAAACGAGTGCATTCAAACTCATATCTAATTACAATGTAAATTTCATCACGTGTACAGGTGTGCGTGCACCTCAGCCATATTTACACTACCTGGCGAGGTCGTGTGCTATCGTTTGCTATAGTGGGTCAGGTGAATATGCACCTTGTGTATAATATACAATATCAAAGGCCTTATACATAAGAATTCGCACCTTGTGTATAATATACAATCTCAAAGGCCTTATACAGAAGAATTCGCACCTTGTTATTTTTCTTGTCTTGAAATGTGCAACTGATCATTGTGTAATCAGTTAAATATAGATATGTCGACAGATATGTAGGACAAAGACTTAAAGGGACACCGCGTCGAGGATAAAAACAGATCAAATGCTGATTAACATGTCTGCTAACAAGTCACAGACTCCCAATTTCCAACTTCCAAACGCAAAGCATAACTCTTGCCAGTCTACATTACTGGCTGATTTAAGCCTTGCGGTATTTCCCTCGCTTTGCTGTGCCTAGATAGTGAATCGCTGCACCAGAAATGCACAGCGGGCCTGGATTTCTAAGCACAGATTTTTAAAGGAAATACTGCAAGGCCTAAATCATCCAGTAATGGAGACATATATATAAGTTAGTCAAGTGTGTGGATTAACATCTGTGAAGGGCATTGGGAAGTGGCATTCTGATATGAAAACACTTTCAAAACTCGCAACTCGCTTAAATTCTCTTTTCATTTAAAGTTGATTGTTTAATTAAGATTTATCCTCTGATTTTGATCCAGGGAATAAGTATTCTGCAATATCCGTCTCACCAAATACATATGTACATTATATACTGTACACCATGATCGTTAGAACATTTATGCTGACATGCAAGTTTTAATGCTTACTTAATAGCACTTTATATATGCAACAGCTGTAAGTCGGCCTCGTTTCCTGTACAGCGTTGATTCACCTTTACTTCACCTTAAACCAAAACATTACACTCTCCCTTTACGTTAGTCGAGTTATAGCTGAAATTCCCATTAATTTGAGTCAAGGACAGGAACACGTTTATTTTCTCATCAGAAAAATGTATGTGGTGTCAGACTTAAGTTTCAGTACTCAGACAGGCTCGTCTGTCCTCTGTAGTGAAATTCGGAGATAAGGGAACTCCATCATGAATTGGTTTGAAAGCATGCTTTAATATTAGCATATGATTAAGATCCCATCAGCAATATCTAAATGCGTAACGAGACTCACACAGCACTGGTTTGTGTCTGAAATATAAAACTATGGATCATAAATCAAACCAATGACAAATCAGACGATGAAAGGGCTAACGTCATAAGGAGGTTTAAACGTTCACGATGACGAAGCACACATACCCACATACAGAGTTCTAGCGGGTATTTTTATGAAAACGAAATTCGAGGGGAAATTCCTGTTTACACACAAACCAATCTAAATAAATTTAGATCGACTGTTCTATATTATGTTATAACATTATAAAATATGTCGTTCTAAATTTATTTAGATTGCACACATACATGTATATTATTAACAATGATTTGTAACACAATCCAGTTGAAACATATTACTGAGTCTCATATTTTGATGACTTTATATGTGATTATTTGATCAGCCACTCGTGCACATATAGCAAAAGATAACAACAATGAGGAGTGTGGTTAAATATGACTTTGTTGATCAGTCCTAGGACAACTCCGCGGAGTATACGTTAACGTAAATAAACGTTTTATTATTAACAAGATTATTTGAATTAGTAAAGATATAGAGTATATCTCATTTCACGTAATTACAACAAATATGACGGATAATTCCGATCGAACTGTCCCTTTAATGATACAAAAATAGAACTGAAAGAAAACTATATATTACGCTTACAGTACGATTTAGTTTGTAGTTTATTTTATCAAAATTTAATGCTAAATTTTCCCATGGGCTGGAATTTCAGGTGGTTAGGTTACTTATTTACGTTTCAATGAATTTTGGATTAAAGATTAAGAACTCTAAATGTCGACACACAATCGTGGAGTTGGACGTGTAGACACTAGTTTATCCTCTTTCACAAATGCTTGCAATTTGCAACATATGCTTCTCATCTGCACTAGATGTTTGAGCGACACTGTGCATTACGTGTATGATGTATTAGACGTAACCAGTGTAATCTCATAACGAATCAGAGATATTTTGCTGACAGTGTAACACTGCTCTGTAACTGTTACAGTACGAGTACATACGTATCTCTTATGTAGTGTGCTCTGGTATGACAGGGCGATATTGTCTAGTCAGTATAAACGCCTGACTGGATCTTTACGGTGAACAAAGTACTTCGATCACACATATGTTTGTTTGTATGTAAATCCTCACATACTGTTTAGAAGAACAGACAATATACAATTCTGATTCGTCAGTATTGTGTGTATCCGCTACGCTACTACAATACCATGATTACCTGAGCCAAATAACTTTCGTTTTTGCGTAGCTGGTTACTGGTTACTAAATAGCATAACATGTTATTTTTCAGCCAGTGAACTGTCGTTATCAGAACGTCGATGATATCTCATCGGTCCCTCGCTCATCCGGGTACTGCCTCTTTTCCTCGAATGGAAGTTCTTTCAAGCAACAAATCTAACACAGGTGGATGCCATTAGTAGTTATATTTCCTAAATATGTTATAGATTTAACGCCAGGCTATGTGGGATGTATCAACATATCTAGCACAGTGAGGTAAATGCCATTGTTTGTAAAGGCATTAATATTATTTATAGTTCCTAAATTTGTTAAAAACTTAACGTCTGTCTACATGTAGGTGGAAAGTATTATATATAGTGATATATTGTTTATTGCGAAATATATAGATTATATTTCCTAAATATGTTAAAGATTTATCGTGAGTCTAGGTGGAAGGCATCAATTTAATTCTTTACTAGATCAACAAAACTAGCGGTGAGGTGAAAGTCATCGTTTAAATTAGACACAATTATATTTCCCAACGTGTATCAAGACTTGGGGTGAGTCTAGACGGTAGATCTAGCACACGAGGGGAACGAACTGTAAGTGGGTCAGCTAGGAGCCTGATACCGTTGATTGTGTATCATGTGTACGAAGTCTGGTTAGATCATACAAGATAACACCCACGGCTAGTGTCGATATCACGTTGAAGTGATCAGCAGTACCTGAGTAAAGACAGGTTATTTGATCTTGAGGTACAACGCCGCTCTTAGGAGTATTTCACTTACATCAAGGCTGATTGTATTGTTGAATGGAGAACAATTGAGGGTATGCAAAGTGAGGAAACCTCCGAGTATCCACACCTTGGTTCCGTTCAATAACAGCGAGCGCTTAAATTGCTCATTGATCGCTCAATGTAGCGCTCAATGTATCGCTCACTCTCTCTTGAACGGTACAGTGGAAATTCCTCGAAGTTTGCTCGCCTTGCTACGTAGCGCTACATTGAGCAAACGCGTTCAAGATAGGTTTAAAAGTAATCGCTCATTGAGCGATTACTCTGAAACCTATCTTGAACACGGCCCCAATTTCATTTAGAGCACAGTCAAATGCTTTCGTCCAATCATTTGATTGTAATGTGGTCACGTGGAGTACATTTATATCCCGATAGATGTACGCTTGTCTTGTTGCGTTCGGGTATCATGCTCATAAAACTGGTTCACAGACTTCCATAAAAACAACAAACAATGTCAACTGATATTTATGTGAATAATACACATTTAAACACTTATTACATTGACAAATGATCTGCTGTGTTCCCTTTCCGAAAGGAAATAGTCGCTTCCGTCGATTGGGGTCTTCTATATTAAGGAGCTTGATATATACGACGTTACTTTCATTCCGACAGACAGTTCGAGTACAATTCCATTGGAGCAGTAACCTGAAATAATTTATATGCAATATAAACAGGATGCACAATAGCATATGCAACAATAGATATAACAACTCGCATAATTGATAAATACAGCTCAACAAACAACTTAACGTGTTGGGAAAATATTTGAAATACAAAAAACAATAACTGTTATTAAATAAACCAATTAAATGAAAATTAGTTTGACTGTAAAAATTACAGAGTTTAAGAAGTAAGGAGTTAAAAAGTAAATTTACCTTTCCTAAATGAATAGTTTACTTGTCCTTGGACTGTCCATGATAAAGCCATTGTGTCAACTGATTCATTCTAAAAACCACTCAGTCTTTATAGGCAATGACATGTATTACTGCTCAATCTTTCTGAATAAAAACGTACTTAAATCATGCATGTTCGTGATTCAAGCACGACGCTTATGCTGTAGCACGACTCGTACGCTTTATATAAAATGTACGCCTCATGCACCTCGGACAATTTCTGAAATTCCGAAGATGACGTCCATGTCCCTAACATTTGCATATGAAAATGAGAGATGTCAATGTTTTGCATGTTGTGTTCGAGAGAAGGTTTCCCAAATTTGTTGACAAAATATTTGAAATAAATTCATTTTAAGACATTTTCTTGACGACTCAACCAACCCTCTCAAACCCGTACATTTATATCCCGATAATGTACTGCTACTCGTCCTCTATCTATTACGTAGAACAGTTCTCCACAGTAGACAAAGTTGCCGAGCCCCTCGAACCCCGAACCTCTTGATCCTTAGCCGAACGCGCTAACCATTGTGCTATCTAATAATAATTCACTTTTGAGAGACCAAGAATATGTACATAACATTAAAAAAATTGTAAATGACACTGTGGAGCAATATAAAAATCACAATGACGATGTCTCTAATTTCTTTGTTATTGACGATCAACTTTTCTTTGAAACCCTTTTGCTTATGATACGCGGGGAAACCATAAATTACTCCTCCTTCAAAAAAAAAGAAAGAGAAAAACAAGAAAATGAAATTGTTGACTTACTACAGTGTAAAGAAATAGAATTAGATGAAACTGAAAACGAAACTCGTAAACACATCCTACTGAATGAAATAAGATATAATTCTGATTAAAACAAAAGGACAAATGACTCGTGCTAAAGCAAGATGGATAGAATACGGGGAGAAGCCACCTTCATTCTTTTTAAAACTTGAATCACGCAATTACCTCAATAAATCATTTACCCACATAGAAGACTCAAACGGACGTATACTTACTGAGCTGACAGACATTACAAGGGAAGTGAAACTATTCTACCAAAAGCTTTATTGTAAACATGATGTTTTAGAAATCGACCTTGAAAAGCTTCTACATGAACACGATGTTCCTAAATTGAACCAAACTACATCAGATTCACTTGAAGTAAACTCACTGATCAGGAAGTACTCAATGCCTTAAAATGTCTTTAAAATGAGAAAAGCCCAGGGGCAGATGGTTTTACAGCCGAATTTATCAAATTCTTCTGGAATGACATTGGAAAATATCTTGTCCGTTCTCTCAATTGCACTTTTGATAAAGGTGAACTATCAGTATCTCAGAAATTAGGACTTATTACATGCATCCCTAAAGGGAATAAACCATAACAATATTTAAAAAACGGGCGCCCGATATCATTACTGTCTGTATTTTACAAAATTGCGTCTTTATGTATATCACGCCGTATAAAATCAGTTCTAGACCAGTTAATAAACGAAGACCAAAAGGGATTCATGTCAGGGAGATACATTGGTGAAATAACAAGACAGATATATGATTTGATTGAATATACTGAAACGTTTCAAATACCTGGATTGTTTTTATCAATTGACTTTGAAAAAGCATTCGATACGGTAGAATGGTCTTTCCTAGAAAAGACTCTATATAACTTTGGTGATTGCATTAAGAAATTGATTAAAGTCTTCTATAATGACATAAAGTCAAGCGTCCTGATAAATGGATTTGCATCACAAAGATTTAACATCTCGAGAGGTTATCGCCAAGGCGACCCTCTGTCCCCATATCTATTCATTCTCTGCGTCGAGGTACTGGCAATGATGATACGAAATGATACCAATATTAAAGGAATCAAAGTAGGCAATGTTGAATACCTCTTAAATCAGTTTGCTGATGACACGACATGCACGTTAGACGGATCAGAGCGTAGCCTACAAGCAATGTTACACTTGTTAACGTTTTTCGCAAGATTTTCTGGTTTAAAGGTTAATGTTGATAAGACAAGACTCATATGATTTGGCTCCAAAAAGCGAAGCAGGATGAAACTATGTCATAATTGGAAATTAAACTGGGAACAGGGCGATTTTGAGCTTCTTGGTGTTAAATTTAACCTTGATCTGGAAAAAATGATTGACCTTAACTATAAAGACAAACTCAGGCAATGTGAGACGCATATGCACATATGGTCCTCTCGTAACCTGTCTCCACTTGGGAGAATCTCGGTGTTAAAATCTCTTATTATCCCAAAACTTAACCACTTATTTTCATCACTACCAGATCCGAAAGACAGTGCAATCGAACTATTTGAACGCAAATGTTTCAAATTCATATGGGGCAATAAACCAGACAAAATTAAAAGAAGTCAAATCACCTGCCAAGTGAAAGATGACGATTTAAACGCACCGAAATTTTTAAAAATCATACAATCTCAAAAGTTGTCTGTAATCAGTCGTTTCTACAAACAAAGTTCTAAATGGTGCGAACTATTTTCAGCAAACTTACCAAAACTTGGCTCTGGATGCATATTTGAATATAATTGTCCAAACATGAGAGATATTTTGATCCCAACGATCCGTAACAAATTTTATAGCGACCTCCTACGTGCTTTGTGGGACCTCACAACCGCCCACAATGAATCAAATTGTGAACCAAGTAACATAGCAACTGATAGTATTTGGTACAATGATAATGACAGTCTATTATCACCAGTGGAGCAAACGGGGGATTCATTACGTTAACGACCTATTGAACGACGACGCAAATTTGTTGTCCTTTGAAATGTTTAAAAACAAATTTAAAGTGAATGCAAATTTTCTAACATATGGAGGAATTGTAAGCGCCATCAAAACATACTGCACCTCCGTGTCTATAAAATTCGAGAAGAAACAGAATCCAATATTACCTTCTACCCTGAACAAGATACTTAACGGCAACAGCCAAACCTACTACAGAACATTAATTACTAAATATAACATTACTAACCAGCATGCTTGTAAATGGAATCAGATAGTTGAAAGCATCCCAGAACCAGAGATGTGGAGACTCTACACCCATCTACCTTTCAGATGTACTCACGATACACAATTACAGTGGTTCCAATATACACTGTTACACCACATATTACCGACTAACAGGAGATTACTTAAAATGCAACTTATAGACTCGGATATGTGTAGTTTTTGTTCTAATCACATATAATCAATCGCCCATGTGTTTTATGATTGTAGCAAAGTAAAAACGCTTTGGCAAAAACTGGAACTATGGTTATCAGAAAAGATCCATGTAAGACTTTCATTAACAAAACAACATGTTCTGCTTGGTTTTCACCAACGAAATAATGACCCAATCAACATTATTATAATTCTCTGCAAAAACATTATTTTCAAACACCGATCTTCCAAAAAAGTACCAAACTTCCAGTTCTTGAAATAAGAGATCTATAAATATTATCTCTTGACCAAAGCTGCAGCTCTAATTGGTCCAGGAATAGATTAGATTCTACAAGTTCTGGTCATCTTGTCATTTACTGTTTGTTATTTGAATTGTTTACTATATACAATATCATTGATGTAACCGTCTCATGTCTGAAATGCAACAAAATAAAAATTATTAAAAAAAATTGTGCTATCTAGCCCCTGAGTAAACAGAAAGGGCGGATAGATCGTATATATGTCATCATGATTCAAATACAACAGATACACTATACTTTAAAAAAGGACATATATGAAATGAAATAATGCCCTCAGGAATCCGTGAATGAACTTGTAAATGTAACCTTTGATATTGATCGTTACAATTGAAGAAGCCAGAGTATGTAAGGCTTTAAGACAATGATATTCTAAAATACGAGGGCGTTCAATAAATAATTCTTGTGACCAACTTCTCTTTACCGGAAGAAGTAGAAATTTCATATGTGATATGTAGCATGTCTCCATAGGTCAAGTGATGTCTCATACTTTTAAAATATTCCTTCTTTCTGTCAGCACAGGTCTTAGAGTAGAGTAAGGTGTAAAACAATGGATGCTGTTGAGTACAGAGCGGTTATCATGTTTTTATTCTTGAAGGGTCGTACACCAAAGGAGACTTTTGATGAGATGAAAGAAACATATGGAGAGGATGCCCATCGTATGACGTTGTCAAACACTGGCAGCGTCAGTTCAAGTGTGGTCGGACCTCCGTGGAAACACCTTCAATTCCAGGTCGACTCCAGTCAGCCACTGATGATGACTCCATCAGGCATGTGGAAGCTAAAATTTTGGAAGATCGCCGAATTACTGTCCGTCAACTTGGCCAAGAAGTCAAGATAAGTGCGGGGTTTGTGGAGAACATTTGCACATGCGGAAGTTGTGAGCTCGTTGGATACCCCGACTGCTCACACCTTTCTAAAAACAGGAACGAGTCGACTACCAAAAGCAATGTGCCAAGAAAACCAGGATAACTTGTTCGACAGACTAATCACACAGGATGAAACATGCCCCCCCCCCCCCCCCCCCCCCCCCCCCCCCCTCCCCCCTCTACGACCCTGAAAGTAAAATCCAGTCAAAGCAGTGGAAGCTTCTTCAGTCACCACCTCCTACAAAGGCACGGGTCCAGCCCTCGGCAGGCAAGGTTATGCTCACCGTTTTGGGATCAGCATGATGTAATCATCATGGAATTTTTGGAAAGGGATACCACAATAACTGGGCAATACTACGCTAGTTTAATGCAAAATTTGCGGAAAACTATCAAAACCGAGAGACGCGGTATGCTCACTAAAGGTGTCCGCCTGCTTCAGGACAGTGCTCCTGTCCACAACTCACATGTAGCTCAGACAGTAGCGCAGACCTGCGGCTATGAAATACTTCCTCACCCACCGCATTCTCCTGACCTTGATTTCTTCCTCTTCCCAAACATGAAGTGATTTTGAAAAGGCACTCGATTCCCGGATGATGAAACCCTCATTAATGAGGTCAAGTCCTGGCTTTTTTGCCTTTTACAAGAAAGGCCTAGAAGGCTGCATCAAGCGATGGGATAAATGTGTCACACCAAGTTTCGTTTTTTTCAGCAAAGTAGAACTCTATCAGTGAAACGTCCATCGTACCTCATGTTAAGTTTGTGAGGGGCTTTAAGAAGTGAAAGACATAAGACAATAATATTTTCTGGGTTACAATTTAACTTCTTAATTGTGTACTCAGAAGACATCAGGTGTAATGATGATCGAGTGATGACGGAGTGAGTATATTCTCCGAAACACCGTGTACCTATACAGTTGTTATACAGAAAATCTTGCTTTCTTATGTAGCGTGTACATACACTTCATCCACATTTTCACTAATTACCATTAACAAAACGTACAAGTACATTATACAAATATGATGATTTCTAGAAATGTTTGAATATAGTCAATGAAAAAGAATGACATGAATCACCAACAATACAAATTTAAAATTTACCTTGCTTTGCTTTAACCTGCATGCTGGTATAAGATGGTATAAGAAGAATGGAACGTTAAAACTGAAAATGGGTTGTTATAAATGCAGCGTCAGTATGTTATGAATGAAAGACAACATATCAGTTTATAACAACGAAAAGGTATTATCATAATAATGGTTTTATTATATTTTTAACATGTATTTATTATTACAAAGAACATGCATATATTATAAAAATAACAGATATTGATTATAAAAAAATAGATATGTATCATAAAAGAACGTTTATTTATTATAAAAACGAGAAAAGTATTTATTTAAACATTGAACATTCTTCAAAACTAACTAACTAACTCTCAATAATATATAATCTTAATTAACCCCATGACTATGAATATTTTGGAACTTGGTCCGAGTCCACTCAATTCAAAGTTTTTTGCCTTTTACAAGAAAGGCCTAGAAGGCTGCATCAAGCGATGGGATAAATGTGTCACACTGTGTGGTGCCTATATAGAGAAAGACTAATAAATGTACCAAGTTTCGTTTTTTTCAGCAAAGTAGAACTCTATCAGTGAAACGTCCATCGTACCTCATGTTAAGTTTGTGAGGGGCTTTAAGAAGTGAAAGACATAAGACAATAATAGTTTCTGGGTTACAATTTAACTTCTTAATTGTGTACACAGAAGACATCAGGTGTAATGATGATCGAGTGATGACGGAGTGAGTATATTCTCCGAAACACCGTGTACCTATACAGTTGTTATACAGAAAATCTTGCTTTCTTATGTAGCGTGTACATACACTTCATCCACATTTTCACTAATTACCATTAACAAAACGTACAAGTACATTATACAAATATGATGATTTCTAGAAATGTTTGAATATAGTCAATGAAAAAGAATGACATGAATCACCAACAATACAAATTTAAAATTTACCTTGCTTTGCTTTAACCTGCATGCTGGTATAAGATGGTATAAGAAGAATGGAACGTTAAAACTGAAAATGGGTTGTTATAAATGCAGCGTCAGTATGTTATGAATGAAAGACAACATATCAGTTTATAGCAACGAAAAGGTATTATCATAATAATGGTTTTATTATATTTTTAACATGTATTTATTATTACAAAGAACATGCATATATTATAAAAAATAACAGATATTGATTATAAAAAAATAGATATGTATCATAAAAGAACGTTTATTTATTATAAAAACGAGAAAAGTATTTATTTAAACATTGAACATTCTTCAAAACTAACTAACTCTCTCTCAATAATATATAATCTTAATTAACCCCATGACTATGAATATTTTGGAACTTGGTCCGAGTCCACTCAATTCAAAGTGTAAACTGGTCGTTCTGAGCTATCGATAGGTTATTGATCTATGTATTGATGATTGTCTTCTATTGTTTGTCAGGCTGAAAATACATCAAACTGGACAAACATCCTCTACATCTATCAATAGTTACTTTAATTACGTTTCCATTTCAAAACAGAAACATTCGACTGTTCCCCAACTGTAATTCCAGACCTATTTGATTGATTTGTTAAACATGAACAATAGTTATGGTTAATTGTTCTTAGCAAAACTATTTTATTTTGATGCAAATTTTCTCCAAATATTCTCACAAAATCAAATAGCACATATCGAGGAAACACATTAAACGAGAATACGTTTATGCTCCGTTTCTGTTTAAAAAATAGCATTATGACGCGCCATTGGCAAAGGTAACCCTCTTGTGGGAACATAGAACACAAAAAACACAAAGAACACAAAGAACACAAAGAACACAAAGAACACAAAGAATACGAACGTAAGCCTCACGTGATCAAAGCTTTTGGGCATTTTTTTAATTGGAAAAGGCGTTACACAAATGTTTTACGTATAGGTTCATTGTAATTATTTATTTTACTTTAGAATAAATAGAGATCACAAGTTGTAAGGATGAAGAAAAATTGGAAAATTTAACTTCATGTTTAATTTTCCGTAAAACTAGAAGATATACATAATAAGACATATCCATTGTTCATATATTTTACAGGTCGTAATCGATTTCTATTTTGATGCAAATACATGTACACGATAGTGGTATGGCTAATTCTGTCTCACAGATCAGAGTAAAGGGGTAATCGATAATATGAAGAGACCAAGATACTGACGTATGTACATATAGGACGTCGACAAAATGGAGATCGAATCTATCGTCTCCTGAAATTGAAATTGACAAGAGAACGGATAGAGATCGTTAATCAAGTGTGTTTCCGTATCATTAACCGTATATACAACCGAATTGCTAACTTAGTACTAGCATGATGGAAAGACAATAAGACGTCTTCAAGTTAATCTAAAAGTTTGAGATTAAAAAGAAAACGTTGTCAAAAATAACTTCTTAATTCATTATTAATAATCCTGTTCGTTATCCATGTTGCATTCACAAAACAAAAAAGAGGGATGACATCATGATGATGATGATGATGACGACGATGACGACGAAAATGATGATGATGATTACGATGATGATAATATGTTTATGGCGACGATCGATATGATGATGATGGTGGTGGTGATGATCTGATGATGATGATGATGATGATGATGATGACGACGACAACGACAACGACAATTATGAGGGCGGTTTTGTTGATGATGTTAATGATGATCGAAGAGGAAGGCGATAAAGCTGATAAAGAATAAATAATTAAGGGACAAGAAGAATGTGGCATGTTGGTGATGACGTCTGGTGGAATGAATTAAGACGTTAACGTACGCTTAAGTAACACGTCCACCTTTAATCAGAATCTATAAACTAAATTAATAAAATCTCTCTGATTGCATTTGAAGATAGCAAGCAATAATTTTGCATACTGTAAGATAAAAGCAAATTGTTATGGTGATGATAATGAGTGTGAAGGTGATGATAATGAGTGTGAGGGTGATGATAATGAGTGTGAGGATGATGGATATTATGAAGGTGATAAAGATGACAACTAGCGAGGTTGATAAGGATGATAATAGTGATGGTGATGATAATGATCCATTTACTTAAGCATTTGACAACGAAGCGCCATAAACTTTAGTTTATGCATGTGTATGATAGTGTTTGAGCAAGTAAATCAAAGTAAGCGATGTAAGGGGGACAACTCCAATATTATCGGTGAACCGGATGTTGTCGTATAGGCCTACTGATAAACATATTCAACATCGCATTGCTTATTTCAAACGACCTACAAACAATTCACAATACCATCCTCTTAACATTTTTTAAAATGTTATTTCATAATTTTAAAATGTACATCAATTTGGAGTAAATGTTTACATAGAGAAAATAGGTCAATCAACGGAATCTATCGACACTACATCCTACTGGAGAGAAAACTAATTGTTTTAAAGTATTTGTCATGTTTAAACCTGATAATGAGTGACCTTCGAATAGCTATGACGTTTTTAAAACGACACTTGGGTGATCAAACAGTAACGATTTCTTCAAAGTCAAACGCGTTTACACTCATACAAATACATATATACCCACATAATAATAAGTTGTCTCTAAAGCATCATTATAAGTTGTACAATAACAAAATGTTACACTGTTCAGTACATTCATTGACCAATAGTAATTAAACACTTTCTTTACATATAAAAGAAACGACGAAAACGCGCAGACCATCATCTTCCCTAATTAAATGGAAAAATCTCAAGAAAAGCAAGCTTGGCAATTTCGCAATAAAAACCAAAATGAATAAGAGTTATTTCTTCATGTCTTGCTGACATAGCATGGAATCTGTGCGATTAACCTCGGAAAGTATTTCGCCACAGCCAGCAAGTAACGTGTAAGCTATATAAGTAACATTCTCGTCGTTCTCTCACATGCTCCAGGGTTAGACAGCGGTGTAAGGTGACTACTATAGACTAGAGACTTGGTTTCTGGTCCGGAATAGCCTTGGAGTCATTGTGAACAGTAGGTATGTTATTTAGCAATCATCATCGCGTTATCGTAAGGACAAACAATACTCTTTATTAACATAATGAGGAAGTAAGGAATTTCAGCTGGTTTTGGTATTGTTGGAATGAAGTGAAAACAATTATGAAGTATATAAGCTTGCTTGTGTATATGTATTCGTTTAATATAACAACGTGCATGATATAGTATTGTACACACCTTTGTTATATTGATATGTTATAACAAAGAGGTCCTGTGGGGGTGCATGAAACGTTGTATGTACGTATGATGAATAAGTTGCACACCCATGGCATACGTTGTTAAATCACATATCCCCTAGGTTTAAAATTCATATCAATACTCTTTATTATTATGCTATGGATAACTATCACAGTCAACACACGTGTCCATATACACGCTGTATCGATTATATATATATATATACGTGTTCTTTAGTCGACCCATCCTCGATAATCCAGCGCTATTGTTCCGATAAATCTACACACAAGCGCGCTGGATTATCGAGGATGTAGTCGACCTAATAAGCGCCCCTACTCGAGCATGTACAGCGCCCCTCCCCTTCTCAAACTAAGCAATTACCGTAAATAGTAACCAAATGTACTACCGTAGTTCAGTTACTGCACGTCAAAGCAAGTGGTATGACGAGACAATGCTGTAACATTCCTTTCATTGTTTGCTTTAACTTTAAATAAAACCCTTTATGCTATGTTGAATTTGTTATTGGACCATATGCTGTAAACACTCTGACAGCATATATATATATATATATATATATATATATATATATATATATATATATATATATATATATATATAACCATGGACAGCCAGCTGTTTCGGTCTTTAGGATATATATATATATATATATATATATATATATATATATATATATATATATATATATAAACATGTTCAAGGAGGCTTGAACCCGCTCCCCATCTAGAACCACCACCATGGATGAAAAACCGTTATCCTTGTTTATCAGTGTCCCCTCAAAGGGGGGGGGGGGGGGGGGGGTACTAAGTGCCCCTTTTGATATTATATAGATTCTTATTCTATCGTTGTAGTATGCCCTATGTTGACAGCATTTCTAACATCAGGGGGTTACTAATGGTATCTAAAGACCAAAAGGGGATGTTGCAACATTGATTAGGTATAAAACATTGGCGGTTTCGTAAAGACAATAACAGTGGGAATTGACGAATCTAAAATTATATATTACCTTATAACATGGTATAGTAAACTATAGCATATAAGGGATACTGTAATGAGGAAACATCGAGAGAGTGCACAGAGTTACTTCCCTTGTGTCTCAGTGTTTTGTCAATCGGCAATAGGAAGAGACATACATATGTATGCCAGTCGGCATGTAACCATATCCTTAACGTCTGTCTAAATAATGAATATATGTTCTCCTGATACGGTTATTTAGGGTATAAGCCACACCTCTTACTGAAATATATATGTAAAAATGTTATTCTCTTATGATCACGTCTGATATTCAAAACTAAACGTTAAATCGAAGAGTTTCTAAAGATTGTTTAACGTTGTTGTTTTGTTTTTGTCCATTTAGAATCAACCTATATTTAAAGAAGGAACAGCACCTCCAGATCACAATGGATTTCCACGCCAACATGGTTGTCTCCGAGGACGTCCCCCAGAGCGCCCCTATATCTGCAGACCAGGTGATGAACAGTGCTGGGGGGTACACGTGGAGAGTAGACGATATGGTCCGTCTGAAGCGATTCCTGTGTCTGGGGTCCGAGGGCGGGACCTACTACAGCACGGAGCAGCAGCTGACTGCGGAGAATGTGACGTGTATCGTGAAACTGATCGAGGCAGGGAAAGGTCTGGAGGCCGTGCAGATCATCAAGGACTTCAGTCTGGAAGGACGTACAGCAAAGCAGACGTCCATACTTCTTGCTCTGGCTATCTGTGCGCGGAGTCAGGATCTTGCCACCAAGCAGATGGCCTACAAGGCTGTGAAGGAGATTTGCAGGATTCCGACCTTCCTGTTTGAGTTCATACAGAGATGTGAGCAGATAGGAACCACGACAGGTTGGGGGAGAGCGCAAAGGAAGGCCATCTCTGACTGGTATAACGGTTTCTCGGACAAGCCCCTCAAGCTGGCCATGCACGTTACCAAGTATAGAAACCGAGGTGGCTGGTCCCACCGAGACGTGCTCCGTCTCTCCCACACGAAACCGACCAACGACGCCATTGCTGTAATCCTTCGTTACTCTGTGAAGGGTCTGACAGACACCAAGGCGATGTATGATAAGGGTGACTTACCGGAAGACTCTTCAGTTAGAAAGGTCCTGGACTTCCTCACAGTTGTTGAGAAGGCGAAGGAGACCGCGGACGAGACGGAGATAGTTGATATGATCCAGAAACACGGGCTAGTCAGAGAACACATTCCCACGACCCTCCTGTCTTCTGTTGCAGTGTGGACGCAACTCCTCCAGAACATGCCCATGACTGCCATGATTAGGAATCTGGCCAAAATGACATCGATCAGTGTCATTACCGAAGGCAATGACAGCGAAACTATAGTTGTTAAGAAACTGACAGACACAGAAGCTCTCAAACAGGCAAGGATTCATCCCTTCAACGTGCTGGTTGCACTGAAAACCTATGAGCGAGGACATGGAGACAAGGGTAAGCTTGCATGGAAACCAACGCAAAGAATTCTAACAGCCCTGGACAAAGCGTTCCACCTGTCCTTCAAGTTCGTTGCGCCTACCAACAAGCGTTACCTCCTGGCGGTTGATGTGAGTGGCTCCATGAACTGTCCAATCATGGGCACTCCAACTGTTTACTGCAGGGACGCCGCAGCGGCCATGATGATGGTTGCCAAGAGGACCGAGATCAACAGCGAAGTCGTAGCCTTCTGCGACCACCTGACACCTCTGAACATCTCGGCAGACAACACTCTGAATCAGGTGAATCAGAAGACGGAGAGGCTATCGTTTGGAGGTACCGACTGTGCACTGCCTATGATATGGGCCAAGGAGAGTAAGAAGATGTTCGATGTGTTCGTGGTATACACGGACTGTGAGACCTGGTTTGGAGCCGTACATCCGTCTGAAGCTTTGCGACAGTACCGGAAGTGGAGTGGATTGTGGGATGCTCGTCTGATCGTGTGTGGTATGGCGAGTAACCAGTTCACGATCGCTGACCCGGATGATCCTGGCATGATGGATGTGGTCGGGTTCGACTCCGCGGCACCGGAAGCCATGAGGTCTTTCGTCATGGGGGAAATATAAATTTTAGCATAATCTCCGGTGTATAAATGTAGATATCCTCCTGTAAACTTCGAAAATCGACATTGGTGATATCTTTATACTCTCATAGTACTTGCAAACATGTAACGGTAACATATTGCTAAAAACTCACTTGCAAAAGAAACGTCACCGCATTCTCAACAGAGCTAAAACGAAATAAAGTCGGTTTTGAATGTTTTTGAAAATTATTGAATAACTCCAAAATTCTTATATCGGCGAATTATACTTTTATTGTTGTCTTTTCAAACATACAGTGGGTGCTGATATCTACATCGATCTAGATTTTGGTGAGAATGTTTGCAATTACGTTTAATAAATTAGTTTAGTTAATAAATGGTTTAATTCGTTGACGCATCATTACTGTAGGACGTCATAAAACAACATAAATATCGCCTTTCCCTCTCCTATTTCTCCCAGTTGAAAAGATTTCCAAAACGACATTTTTAGAAGGAGTGTTTTTCAGAAATATGAACAGATAATGTTTCAACTTAAATATTATAGTCTGTTGACTTCTTGAGAATGATGTAGTCTTGTTTCAGATGTCTATATTACCCGTGGATTAAAATATCATGTTTTTGTGTTGGTATAGTTTCTTTAGCAAGTGAGTTTAAATATTTAAAATACTAAAGGGATATGCAATTGTAAATATTAATTTATCACCGTTATTAATGATAAGTTAACAACGTGTCAGCTCCACTCATTGTAAATGTTCATTTTATTGTACTGTTATATTTCTAACCCAAATTGTGAAAATCCAACAGTAAGATCGATAAATATTTTTACATGTATCGGTCCGTTAGAATAAAACATGTTGTATTATATATCATTATTTATTATTTAAACTGAAAGCAACGAATTCGTGTTTTATTCCATTAAGTATTTGAGACTGGTTTATCAATGGACATGTAGGTACATGGTATGGATATTTTAGAAATTTTAATAATGATAATGATGACGTTTTTCATCTTATGTATTTTATCAACACTGTATAACCACTTTTCACTAAATGTAATTGAATCAATGTTTCACGTTAATCTTTGTGATATACGTAAAACTATATTAGCACAATGACTTTGAAGGGCATTTAGAAACGACTACATAAGAATAGTGAGAATAATACCCCAATGTCGCCTTCATAATCCACCTGATGAAGGAGTAAGCATATTCCCCGTAAGTGTCTGTTCAGAATAAAAAAAAGTTCACATGGGAAAACTATATGTTCATTGTATATAACTACATGTTCGGGAGCGGCATTGATATAAGCCTATTGAGCTTGTTTGCCAATCCCTTTTCTTTTTTAAATAAAATAAGTTTAAACCACATGGGAAAACAACTTCTTTACTGTGAACATACTCGATGTTTCGGATATTTGTTCACTCCTTCATCAGGTGGATTATGAGAGATAACAAAGAAGATTAGTTTAATGACTCCCTAAATGTATGGTATGAAGAAATATGAAACCTTCATAACAACACTTTTAATGAAACACCATTTTCTGAATAACATCTTCTTTATTGTGAACATATACGACGTTTTGGAGTTTATGCTTACTCCATCACCTTTCCAATTTCCACCTTTCCACCAGGAGAAAGCATACACTCCAAAAAGCTTACTCTGTATACTGCTTCTAAATGTCCTTTAAAGACGTAAATAAGAATGTTGTTGTCCAGATTATTTGCTTTTCTTAATTAGCACGATGCTTAACTAAATGTTATATTTCCGTTCCTTTTGACAGAAAACCATGGCCAGTCAAGCAAACTTGGTACTATTGTACATGTGATTTTTTACGTTGTTCTATTTTTTCAGTGATTTTAGTGATGTTCAAATATGTTGATAACGCTGTACTATTGTTTTCCAGTAATGTTTAAATATGATGATTATGATTGCCTTTTTCGCTTTATTATTGAAAAGCGACTACAGACGTGTGTCTTGATGTTGTCATGTTTTCAATGGTGTTTTAACCATGGTTTGCAAGCTTCACTGTGATTTGTTAAAGCTGCAGTCCGGCCTTGGTAGTTTTGGTGAGCTGAAATTCGAGAGGATATTCCTATTGTGAGTTAATGCTATATACATCTTCAACAGCAACGTGAAAACGTATCGAGACCAACTCTACCCGTTTTTTACCTTGCCTTCAACGACAGCAGAGGCCGTGAAACGAAGCAGCGACATATTTTAGGATCACGATTTACGCCACTTGCCAGCTACTTACATACAGCCAATGAAATCGCCGTTTACATTCGGTACAAATTCAAAATGGCGGCGCTCGATACAGTTATAGAGGCTATACAAGTCATTGTGATGGGGATTGAAGCAGAGGACTCGAGAAAGTTGTCTTAATACTTGGGACGATTTAGAAAAGATTTGTCTCCGTTAAGTAGGTGGACATAAAGCTGCAAATGCGACATCAGAAGTTCACTTTGCAAGCTGTCTTCTGATTGGCCTATCCGATAAGCCTGCAGTACGCTAAAATCTTAGCACAGAACTTGCGAGGGTTGAAGTCAAGGGCGGAGAGTTGGAAGAATTGGAAATCTTTTCGTTACGCGGTGACGTTGTGAAGATGCATGTGCTTTATAATGCATGCTTTAAAATCAAATATTTGAAATATGTCACTTTTGTGGGTACTCTGACATGTATATACAGTCAGAATATCGTCAGAACCCGGAACTACTTTCCCCTATTTGAAACAAACGAGTTTCTTATGAAGTATTTTACATACATATTTTTATTTGAATTATATAATGAATAGAATACTTAATGAAGTTTGCCAAATACTACGTTTATTTCTTCTCGTGACATAGGTAAATTCATTCTCTTCCAACAGTGGTTACTGCCTTCAGATATCTGATCCTAAGTTAGTATATGAAATCTGAAGGGAGAAGGGAATAGATGTGGTAAAGTTGATATTCGATAAAAAAAAAAAAAAGTATATCCTCTTTGAATGCCCATATCTTCATTATTCATACAATTTAGAGTATTCCCTCGGGCGTCGTCTCTACATAAACTGCCCCGGTCGTACCGCCCCTTTAAGGTATGCAGTATAGATGTCTGCACTGCTTCATTCCTGCTTCCCGACGTGTTGATATGTTGTGAAGGTGCGCACTTGTTTTGACCAATCTTCAACCAAGACGCCGGCGGTGTGCGTAGATGATTTTCTTCCAATTACAGATGCCAGTAAAAGACACCAATTTGACACTGAACCAGAAGGTTAATATATATTATTGTTATAATATACTGTTTTAATGCTATATTTATTTACGAAGTCATGATAATAATTATAACGCCAATTATATGTCCGATATTGATTTTTGGTAAATGAATGCTGTTATTTCGATGTCAATACATGTAGCGAAAGTGCCTTTAAATGTACAGACTCTTTTAACGTGACAAGTTTTCTTCCCAATGCAGATATGTGCATGTTTTCATTATTTATTATTTATTTATTTATACAATTGTTTAAATAGATAAAAATGCTTTTTGAACGTTGAAGAAAAGGCTTTTTGTTTTGAAATGAAGGAATAAAATTTATGTTGAATGGTGACTGGTTTTCGTTTTGTTGCATAAGTTATTTTCCTCTGAAAATAACGCTGGGACAGCATTTCTTCGTGAAGACGCTTGTGGGGACAATCATGTTTCCGCGTAAACTACTACTAATAATACAATCCAGTTGAAACATAACACTAAGGGTATTATTTTGATGACTTAATTTGACTTAATTTGACAATTTGATAAAGACCAACGCACGTTCATTAAAAACAAGAAACCATTGACAAGAACCAATTCAATCATTCATCGGCATTACAAGTGTGGAGAACTTTGTTATACAGCATAGCAGGGCATCTTGATCTAATCAATCAATCAATCAAAGTTTATTTCGTAAAGGCGCCACCGACCCATTATACAATACAAGGTTGATGAATAACAATCACAACAAAGCGCCATATGTAATGACAAAATCTAAAGTATAGTAACATGTACAGAGTCTCGTTTAATTTTATAGTCTAAGTTCAACAATTTTGCACGTTTTTTCAAGGCAAGAAATTTAAATTTTGCAAGATTATTGGAATCACAAGATAATAGTAGTTTCATAAATTTACTTTTACATGGATTATATATGTAATACTGTGGAAGTAAGCTGTGTCCCAAATCACAGTAGAATGAGCATTCAATACAAAAATGATATTCTGTTTCGACATTAAGTACAATACACAGAGTGCAAAATCGCTCCTGTCGCACTATGTTTAATTTCCTCACATATTCCAACATCAAAGGATGATCTGAACAACGAAACCTACATAATGCTAAACGGAAAACATTCACTTTTACCAATGACAAATACTCCTCATCAAATATATGTAAAGTTACATGTACAGGCAAATTAGAAAAATTACTTAATGACATCTTAACACTTTGAAGAGCCTTCCATGCTTGTTGAGCTAGGGTTTTTTGTGTACAATAAAACGAACCAGAGCTTGAAAAATGGATACCTAGGTATTTATAGGTGGGGACAATTTCAACAGCACTACCATTTATAGAAAAACGTTCATACTTTTTGAGAGGTCCTGCTTTTCTGAAAACAATAATTTTACTCTTCTTTATGTTAATTTGAAGTTTCCAATTTTTACAATATAACGAAAGTTTATCTAATCTTTTCTGCAATCCCAAAACAGTACTATCAAACATTACTATGTCATCAGCAAAGAGAAGAATAAATAATTCCAAAAAATCAAGATTGATATTTCTTTGGTTATCTTCTGATAGAAAGTCAACTATATCATTAATAAAAAAGGAAAACAGGACAATTGACAACCTTGTCTCACACCGGAAAGACAATCAAACAATGGTGTGTAACCTTTTTGTGTTGAGACACAAGACTTCAGATTTTGGTACATATTCTTTAACAACTTGTATAATTTACCTTTAACATTGCCAAGCCAAAGTTTATAAAATAAACATTGTCTATCGACAGAGTCAAATGCAGATTTTAAATCAATGAAAGAACAATACAACCTGCCTTTATATAATGACAAATAGTTCCTTATAACTGTGTTTAAGATGAACATTTTGTCCACAGTTTGAAAGCCAGATCTAAATCCCGCTTGTTCTGGAGTGATAAATTGTTCATGCTCTGCCCACTGTATTAGTCGGTTGGCAAATTACTTTGGCAAATATTTTCTCTGACACTTCCAACAGTGTGATGGGTCTAAAGTTCGCCGGGTCATTCACATATCCCGATTTATGTATAGGTACAATCACCCCAAGTGTCCTTTCATTTGGGTAAATGCCTGAGAGCAAAACAGAATTAAACAGTTTTAACAGCATATCTATACAAGTCCAAGGTGCATTTTTAAAGAATTCGATGGAAACGCTGCTATATCCCGGAGCTTTTCCTGGTTTCATTATATCTATAGCATCAATGATTTCCTGAGGAGATATTGGTTTGTCAAGTCCAAATTCATCAGATGTGGTGTCGATGAGATTATCACTTATAGAGTCGACAACATTCTGAATGGATGCATAAATTGATAATGATAAAATATGTTACCTTGAGAATGCTTTTGAAAATACAGCGGTTTTTTTCATGTTACTTAATGTCTGCTTATGAATATATATTTCATTAAATTGTCGAATGATTTGTGAAAAAAATGTAGAATAAACGAATAAGTCATTTATTCGATGAAGTCTATGTAAGATGATATTTCATTTGATAAAAAGCAGGGATACGATATGTGGTACCCTTTTCCGCTGCTATGGCATTTTGCCAGATACGAAAAATATGGCCCTGGTAGAACAGAGATTACGAACGAAAATCTGAAGGATGAAAAATGACATGCTAGAATGGTGGACTTACGATGCATGTGTTCTTTCACTTTATCATCACTAGCATAGATACATGATGTGATAAATGTTGGACAGGCTGACTCTTCATTGAGGCCACAGGTTTAACAGATATATATATAGGGAAGATGACATACGTCATAGGAATAATGGCTCGACGATCAGAAACAAAACAAGATACCGATGTACATGATCAATACTGACAAGCCGATATTAAACGCAAGTATCTTTGTACACATGGAGATTACAAAACATTTTATATATTCTGTTTGTAAAGAATTTC
The DNA here is from genome assembly GCA_936450465.1 of Gibbula magus. NCBI lineage: Eukaryota > Metazoa > Mollusca > Gastropoda > Trochida > Trochidae > Gibbula > Gibbula magus. The sequence continues at coordinate 67,724,457 of OW388303.1, forward strand.
AAAACAAGGGATTTTCATATCAGTTTATCGATATTTGACCTGAAATAAGCGTATAAAGGAGGAAAATAGCCGTAAATTTTGAAGATACCATTAGTTCCAAACTGTTCTATGTCTATGTCACGTGATCAAAAGCTACTATTGGATTGGGTGATGCTACATAGAACACTTTGGATGTGAGCAATTGTATGAAATATCTGGAGTTAGAACCACGAAAATACCTAGAAAACCAATTTCTAAGCTGCATACTGCCATGAAACTTGCTGTGGAGATAGAATAAACCACCAGATGTTGTCAGAACACCCTAACTCAGTTTTGACCAAAGTGGGGATAGAACAACGTGGTTCTCATGGGACGAAATTCTAGAGATTCCTCGCCACAAGGATACGAGTTTGTATCCTGGTAGTTGTACTATTTGCGAATTTTATTCCAAAACGATCTATTTTAATCAGACTGCAGATTACTATATACATCCGCTGCGGTATATATGACGTGATAAAAATGCATAAATTCAATGTATGCAAAAAGCTTTTTCAAAACCTCCAACATTCATATATCGATCCATAATACCTCGAACATCCTTCTGTTGCACCATTTGTTAAATTCAATGATATTGATGCCCCCAAAACTTATACAGTAAGATCAAGAAAATATATATTATCAACATTCAAAATTCACCTTTATATCCCATCAAGAAAATTGTATTCTGTACCTGCATTATTATTGTATTCTGTGAAATGTACATATCATTTGATGTACAAGTGAGTTTCTGATTTGTAATTGTTAAGTATCAGCAATGAAAAGTGAGAGGGAAAATATTATGTAACAGGAAATAACAAACGGCCAGGGCATCTCCTTCGTGTGAAATTGCAAGTGTTTCAGTGTTACGTCCATAGGGCCTATAATACGTATGTCTTCTCGTTACATATAATCAAGATATTTAATTGCGACCTCTGGTTTACCTTTTAGAGTCCTATTAAACTTAGTTTAGTTTTTTTACAATATATTGCAAGTGGCAATTCATAACACAGGTGTCATTGTTTATTTAAAGTTAATATTAGTGTTTCCTAATGAGCGGAATCTTTGTGAGTACTAGTATGTATACAATCTAAAAATAAAAGGGAATTACAAATGTACACTATAGTCGTAACAATGATAACTCTCACATCCTCAAAAATTCAGTTAATTTCAATTTGGTCAAAATTCATTGTTGAAAAAAATACTGAAAGAAGCAATAATTTAATGGTCGGGGAAAAAATTAGATACATTTTTCAAACAATATATAAAATGTTCATTTAAATACACAAAGTTCCCCAGTGGTTTTTCATTGCTTATATTTTTAACATTTTTATAGATAAAAGATGATAAATTCCATTTTTTTTCTTTTCTCTTTATAATTATCACCGACAAATTTTATAATAGATATTTAACACAATAAATACGTTTCATTTGTGACATAGTTAATTTGCAAAAGCATGTTAATGAAAATTAAATTGAAACATATATTTCCCAATTGGATTCGAACCTCACATATCCTCACGAAATCAAGCTCATGTTACGGGAAGTACGACAATAGGCGGCGCTGTGTACCCGGAAGTGCCTGTCTGAAACCCACGTTGACTTGTAAACATATGGATGTATCTCGATAGTTAGAGTCTGGTATTTATTTTATAATGGGGGCTACATTTGTTATTCTCGGTGAGTTATGTAATTTGTTTTAGTCTAAAAAATCAACTAGAGCTGATCGTGGTGTTTAATCAACCGATCTTGTATCTATTTTGCAACTTTGACAGATCACTGTGCCGGCGAAATCCTCCGACGCCGGCTCCGATTTTTCTGTACAGTACAGTAGTGCATTTTATTGCGACTTCGCATCTGTCAAATCTCACAAGTCTATTATATAGATAAGTATGTAATATCACATAACATTCACGTACAAATTCATTTATAGTCTCCAGTCGTGAGATACATGCCTTTGATTTAAAGTGTGAGCAAATATGGTTTTCAAATTTTAGTCTGACTGGCAAGTGGCATATGGATATAAAAAAAATTAAAAATCCAACAAGCCATATGGTTTAATCATCAATTTGAGTGTCAGGTACTATATCAAACAGAGCTTCACATACACAAATGTTTTTATATGATTCAATATCGTCTAATGAAATTATTTGTATATGATTCAACACCAGGACTTGTTAGAACATTTATAAATCAAAATGTTGTGGTTTTTATTGTGGTGGGATGTAAAATTCTATCATTCATTTGAAAATTCACTGAAAATGTTCAGCGTCTAAGCTGAATCATATGTTATTTTTATATTACTTATCAATACATTAAGTACAGATATCTTTATATTCACACAGAATTCATAATATTATGTAAATGTCTTTGATTACAATTGCTGGATGTTGTTATATTTCAGGTACATCTATATTAGCTGTCCTCCTTGCTGGCTACTTTGCTCAACGCTATCTACCTCCCCCTAAACCTAAAATAGTCGGAATAGACTTGGGTAAGATATGGTCTTGTCTCACTACTTTGCAACTTTTAAAATTTAACAATTTTGAGTGAGTAAATAAAGTGAGACGATTACTGTAAAGTCCTCATTATATTGCAGGCACCACCTACTCGTGTATCGGAGTGTATCATGCAGTGACGGGGGCGGTCAGTATACTGGAAGTACAGGGAGGCAGGAAATGTATACCCAGTGTCGTCGCTTTCAGGTCAGCTTGTGTGTCATTCATCCATGGTCTCTTATTATTAGGGGTGAAACAGAACCGCATCAGTTTTATATGTATTGCGGTAAAGAACCCTCTGTTCGATACATTTTCGGTTTTGTTCAAGAATGCAACAGACTAGAGTCACAAGAAAATAAAGTCTAATGAACGGAAAAATATAAAAAATTACATATGAATAAAGTGTTATGAATTTAATAACACAAAATACAGACTACTATGCAAATTGAAATTACACTTTGATGCTAGGTCCACCGAATTGAAAGCAAAAGATAGCGGTTCAACTAATTTGGTTCTGAACTGTTTCGCCCTTATGAATTATATCTCTTGAATTTGATGATTACTACCGGTAAGCATTGTCTTGAATAATTTCACAAGTGATTGGAAAGAAACCTTAAAGTGCTATTACACTACAGCTGTTGGGTCTTCTTGAGGCTAGGTAACTCGGGACAACTAGAAGAGATATATCAACTGATTCAACACATGTTCTCTATTAATGTGAAACATTTCTCGTTATATGAAAAGGAAATTTTACAAAATAAGATTAGTAGCACCTTTATTGATGTTTAACAACACTGTCTTATTCATCATGTTTGTATTTGAACAGAGTAATCATGATTTTAAAGCATTGTTACAAGGATCTGCTACAATGATACAAATATGTTGGTTGGGTCAAAGGCAGTGGTGTAAAGCATTAAACAAGGAAATCATTATCAATGTTAATAAGTCTGAGTGTCTGTTTCAGTGACGAGGGAGTGTTGGTGGGGTATAAGGCGATGGCTCAGTCGGAACACAACCCCCACAACACATTGTACGATGCTAAAAGATTCATCGGCAAAGTGTACAGTAAAGAAGAGCTACAACAGGCTCAGAAAGAGTATGCCTTTAAGGTGAGGAAACATGCCGCTACAGTTATAGAAAGAGGTTTCACTGACAAGATGATGTCAAGGGAGGCGGCCTCATCCACAGGAGAAGTGGAGGCTTCTATATTTGGTCGGAGGTTATATGGATCCATTATAGGATACCGAGCAGTACACAAATGTAAACATTAGTTGTGTAAGAGAGGGAGGGGGTATCAGGAGGCAACTTAAATAACTGTCGCCACTTGTAAGGTTCCGGTGAAGCCACTAGGTTGATGAGATGTTTGGGTACTATTACAAAAAAAATAATTATATATATATATATATTTTTATTAAGATTTTTATTTTGCATCAGTTGCTACATTGCAGTGCCGATTTGATAAAATAGTGATTATTAGTAATAAAGTAGCTGTAAAATTTACTCATATGGCGACTGTCTCTGGCTTTAAGGTGTATTTACGAATGTCATTCTATCTGACAGCTTGAGCTGGATGAAGATGGCATGGTGAACTATGTGGTGAACGTGAACAACACTGTAAGAAGGATCACTCCGGAGGATGTGGGTTCCGTTATCCTTGAGACCCTGCGTTTTGCGGCAGAGGCCAATCTGAGCGCGCCCGTAACCAAGGCGATACTGTCGGTCCCGGCTGAGTTTGACCAGATGCAGAGGAACTACACGAAGAAAGCAGCGACTCTGGCAGGTAGGCGGGATATGGAGAGATAGTCGTAATGTACACTTTTAATCTTTTGTAAAGACATACTGCCATCGTCATTGATAAAAATAAAGAAGTTGATCATCAATAAAAACCTTGTCTTCTCTCTACAACTCACTCTCGGTGGGTAATATGACACACTTATAATATCTGTATCAAACCGAAATCTCCAATCTCACTAGATCTTTTCTCCTAATCACTGTCCCCAGGTCTGGAGGTATACCGTGTGATCAATGAACCGACAGCTGCTGCTCTGGCGTACGGACTGCACGAGAAGTCAAAACTACAAACCATCCTGGTGGTGGATCTCGGAGGTGGCACTCTCGATGTGTCTCTCCTCAACGTGCAGGGGGGCATGTTCCTCACACAGGCTATGGCAGGTAGGAGGTGGTGAAGTTAATATAGCTGTAGAGATCATTGGGGGAGAGTCGAAGGGCGGAGTAATACAGACTGTGCCATAACAGCTTGTGGATTTCTTTAGTTGGGAGCACACCAAAATGTATATAAATCCAGGTAAAATCCTGTTCTGTTTGGCTGACATGTGGTCAAATAGGAAATAGGCATTAACATACCGGTAATAATGTTTTGGAGGTTTTGAAAGAGTGAGTTATTGTTTAACGCCATTTGGGCAATATCACAGCCATAAGTGGCGAAGGTTATTAAAGATGAGTTTCAAATTGTGAAATTATTTCAACTATCTGTAAGAGGATGAAAAAAGAAGTTTAAGGGACTTGGGGAAGGTCTTTGGACCAATGTCGTATCTGATATGAAGGGGAGTGTTTCAAGAAGGATGATGGATGTCAGGATCTTGGGACACCAACCCTTTTTTCCTTCTCATGTATCCTTAAGTGCTTTCTTACTTTAGATCCAATGATTTTTATATCAGTGAACCTCATGAATTTTTTTTTTAGCAGAGCCCTATTGAACACTTGTTATACAGTTTTCCTCTGTTTGCCAGGCAACAACCGACTCGGGGGACAGGACTTCAACCAGCGACTGCTGCTGTATCTGAAGGACGCTATCGAGAACAAGTACGGACAGAAACTGACCGACAAGGAGGACCTACAAACCCTCCGACTACACGTCGAACAGGCCAAACTGAATCTCACCAACGATAAAGTCATCAACATCATCACAACAATCCACTCATTCGGGGACAAAGTTTACAAGGAATCAGTCCCAAGGACTTTGTTCGAGAAGTTAAATGCAGATTTGTTTAACAAAGTGTTAGAACCGATAGATCGTGTGTTGGAAGCGACTCATCTAGTCAAGGAGGAGGTGGACGAGATTGTTCTAGTCGGGGGATCAACCAGAATACCAAAAGTACGAGAACTTATACGAGACTATTTTGGTAAAAAGCCGAACACAGCTGTAGATCCAGAACTAGCGGTGGCGACAGGCGTGTCCGTACAAGCGGGGATTATTGGAGGCATGTGGCCGTTGACTGTTAGTGCGGTAGAGCTTCCCACTCGTGTCAAGAAAATACATGTAAAGTGATGAAGTGATAATTAGAGATATTTAACATCTTGGATTTCTTGTGTTGACATCTAGAGGTGATGAAGAATAAAGACAATCGTGTGGATATACATCTTTATTCAGATTGAACTATACAGCATGAGAAGTTGTATATACATAAAGTTGTCTTCATCCTTCATTTTAAATTCTTTTAAATCAAGAGAAAATTAAGTTATATTTTTGAGAAAACTTTTTAGTGTATATTATAAAATATATTTTACTGATGGTCTATAGATTTGTTAAGCTATATTGATAGTCTGGGCCAGGAAAATGCATAATTTATAGTAATTAGTAAATAGTTTGATATGCACCACTCTGTTAGATCTTGTGAAAGTTTTTAGTACAAGTTCTAGTCATTCTGTAGTTTCAGGTAATTCTAAATGTCATTGTGACAAAAGTCAAATGTAATAAACGAATCATGAAATATCTGTAGTGTAAATAAGATAGTGAGCTACTAGTATGTGTTCAAGATGTTTATATTATGATAATTCTTTTCTGTTGGAGATAATTGAAAAATGGTAAACAAAGAGATTCGGAACGAGGGTAAATAAACAGATCCAAAGATGTGATGAGCTTGTGGTATATGAAGGTATCCCTTGACCTGCTGTCTGTTGACTTTTCTCACCTTTGACTATTTTGCTTACAAACAAAAATTTTGTTTACTAGCCTCTTGGACAAGGGGGAGTATAACTTATTATTTATTTACTAGAACTAAAAGCCCCTGAAACTGAAATATTGCTAAAAAATTCCTCGAAAAATGTTAATTATTAATTGTAGATTTCTTAACCCTCTGAACAGTATAAAATTCAAATTATTTCTGACTTTCTGATTTGTAAATAGCCTAAAAAATGTCTAGAAATGTTTAAACATTTAATATTTCTACCTATAAAGCCTGATGAGCTACAGAGCTAATGCTTGTATATTGTACATGTATGGAGTTTGATGTAACGTTCGTTGAAAGTAACATGGCAGAAGTATGGTTGATTGGTACCGTTCAGTTTTGATTCTATGATTGTTATGAAACCCCTTACCTTACTGTAATTATGGTTGTTTGTTTATGTGAGCTTCTCCACAGTCTCTTTCATTGTCATGTCCTGTTCACCTGTTATGTTTAAAACTAAATAAATTGTAATTTATTCAGTCAAATGTATTTTTAAAACCAACTTTATTGAAGAAATCCCAGTGACAAGTAGAGATCAAGCTGTTGGTTAATCATCTGCAATACTAAATTGTTACCTGTTTCTGTTTGAGAGATGTTATCATTCTCTTCTCACAGAGGTTACTCCCTTCAGATTTTCTATTGTAACCTCTGTTACATATTGAGCATTTTCTTGGCTAGAAATAGAGAATCCTAGACCCATACTTTTAAAGCTCTCTTAGCACTTTGACAGTAGTAAGCGCCATACATTAACATTGACTTACAACTATCTTAGCACTAACAGCTTTGAAAATATGGGCCCTGATTGGTTGCATTTGAAATTAGTTGTGCAATCAGCGACTTTGTTTTAAACTGAGTATTCCGTAACTTTTGAAATGAGTTGTAATTTATTCAGTCAAATGTATTTTTAAAACCAACTTTATTCAAGAAATCAGAGTGACATGTAGAGATTAAGCTGTTGGTGGTAATCATCTGCAATACTAAATTGTTACCTGTCTCAGTTTGAGAGGCATTTCAGATGTTATCATTCTCTTCCCACAGAGGTTACTCCCTTCAGATTTTCTATTGTAACATTGTATTGCTACATATTGAGCACTTTATTGGCTAGAAATAGAGAATCCATGAGAAGATAGTTGTGCAATCAGCAACTTTGTTTTAAATTGAGAATTCTGTTACTGTCAGAATGACTTGCGTTGCTTCATCTGTGCACTTCTTGTTTACAAGACAGAATTCGGTCGCAGCTGTAAACGATATTTGATTGGACGAAAATAGGAACTTTAACAGTGCTGCAAACTTCCACCACCAGGGATTATACAAGAATAGGGAAATATCACCTATAAGTAACAGAGGTTAGAATATAAGATCTGAAGGAATTAACCTCTATGGAAAGAGGTGTGTTATGAAAATGAAGAAGTTGGGTGAATTGTCATCTTTATTGAAAGAGTGTGATGTTTGTTTCCTTGTTTGAGAGATGTTATAGGAATTTTTTGTTTGAGAGATGTTATAGAAGGACAAGTTTCCAGGATTCTATCTTTATTGAAGAGTGTGACGTTTGCTTGTTGGAGAGATGTCATGGAAATTGTACAGTAATAAAGGACATGTTTTGTGTATTTCCAACTTCATTGAAAGAGTTTGATGATTGCTTCCCTGTTTGCAACACGTTGAGGAGTTGTAGGATAAAGAAGTACGAGTTCTATGGATTTAAAGCTTCCTTATTTGAATGAGCGTGAAGTCTGTTTCCCTGTTTGAGTGTTTGTTGGGTTGGGTACTTGATGGTTTGTGTCAGTGTTATTCATATAAACATTCCTCCGATTGTCTCGTCACATCAACTCATTGATTTGAGATTGTTGACTGTGATCGTGTAGTCATTTATTGGTTTTTAAGTCATATATTGATGTAATGTGATCATGCTTTTGAAATATTTATGTTTTGATGAATTTGAATTCATTTTGTAGACAGTTAGATTTTAGCTCTTTTACAAAGTTAAAACTGAGAGAACTGTTTTTCCTTTTGCTGATGTAGCATTTAGGCCCTAAAACATTTTCTCAATATCTTTTTTAAATGTATCACATTGGTTCAAGAGCTGCATAAGATTTTACTTTTGTTTGTATTTAAACAACTTGTTTTTATTCCTGCTGGTTAAGGAATTTACCACACTTTGTATAAACATGTGAAACAAGAGATTTGTATATATGCTACAAAAGATATTTATTTTCAAATTATGAAATGAAGAATTGTACTGCCATGACAGGAAGATATGTAAATATGAGAATTATAATTTATGCTGATATTCGTCTTAAATCAAAACTGTGCCTTTGTAAAATGTACAATCAAATCTGTTATATGTTATACTGGTGATGTTAATTCTCAAATTTGTTTCAAATGTAAAATAAAATCCAACCAAATATTGCTATGCATGGCTTGTTCATTTCTGCTGCAATTGCCTATTAAACCTACAACCCTGTTTTTGATTTTCTATTTGCAGTTACAATGTCAAATATATTTAGCCCAGTCTGATTAAAATTGACTGTTTTCTGAGGAACCAAAGTTGCAAAATAGTGCATCTACCGAGAAACGAACTCGTTCGGAGGTTTCCTCGCCAAACTGTCTGATAACAGCCCGTAGTCTCGCATGTGCTTAAGGTATTCAAGTAGCCAATCAGAACATCAAACAAAAGGTTTCGGTACGAGAAGCTAGAGGCAGGTCATTCTGAACAGCCATACTTTTGTCGGTTTCCGTAACATGAGGTAAGTGTTTGCGAATGATTCTGAATGCTTTCAAAATGGTGACCGTTAAAAACCCTCATGTGATTGGTCAGCTTTGACTGGGTTTTGTCTGCACTAAACTTGTACAGAACATGCACATATATGGGGTGTTCTCAGACCTGATGGAGCTACAGAACCTGTTCATATCCCGATAGTTGCATTATTTTGCAATTTTATTCCTTGAATCAGGCTGATTTTAGGCGATGGATATGTTAGAATTATAAACAAGTTCAGTGCCTTGTTCCTCAAAACAATCGTAACTACAATCAGTTGTGAAGCACTTTACAGTTATTGAAAATAATATAAGGCAAATGTAAGTTTTAGTGATGGTAAAACTGTGATCATAAACTATCATTGTGATCTTCTGTGGGCACGTTAGACAGCTCTGACACTACTTCTTGTTAGCGAAGAGACCATGGAAGTTTAACAGAACTATATAATACTGATGTGACAAGACATACATATTTATACCCACTACGACATACTTGGGAGTATATAGTTTTCCATGTGTCCGTCCGTGTGTCCGTCAGAAATTGTTTCCGGCACATCTCAAAAACTATTTGACTTGGAAGCTTCAAATTTGGTATTTGGAAGTAACCTACAAGGTTCAAATAATGAAATTATGTCACCTAAAGGGTTATTGGTTTCAACTCAAAGGTTCAAATATTTTTTCAAATATTTTCATTAAAAACAATTACTGTTATTCATTGGCATAATTGACTAGAAATATGTTTTTAAATTTATTAATTCTATATGAAGGCGGTCAAACTACAGGCTGGGGCATGTGAGCTGTGCTCACTTTTTGTTTATCCCCCGCCGCGCGTTTAGCGCGAAGCGGGGGATATAGTATTCGGCTGCGTCCGTCCGTCCGTACGTCCGTCCGAAATGGAATAACTCAAATACTATTCACTGGATTCTTTTCATATTTTGCATCTGGGTTCATCATGGGAAGAGTAATGTTCTTACATAGGTTTGTGACCTTGACCTTCATTTCAAGGTCACAAAAAGACTTTGTTATTTTACCCTTGTCAGCGGGATATCTCATTAACCATTCTCTGGATTCTCTTCATATTTTACACATAGCTTCTCCAAGGAAAGACTGATTAGATTTTGGTGACCTTGACATTATTTTCAAGGTCACAGCGGAACTTTGAATTTTTCGACATGTTAATGTACATGTAAAGCTTGTCAGCGGGATATCTCAAGAACCATTCACTGGAATTCCATCATTTCTTACACAAAGCACCTTCTAGGGAAGACAACGGGCTGATTAGATTTTGGTGACCTTGACATTATCTTCAAGGTCACAGCGGAACTTTGAATTTTTCGACATGTTAATGTACATGTAAAGCTTGTCAGCGGGATATCTCAAGAACCATTCACCAGAATTCCATCATTTCTTACACAAAGCACCTTCTAGGGAAGACAACGGGCTGATTAGATATTGGTGACCTTGACATTATTTTCAAGGTCACAGTGGAACTTTGAATTTTTCGACATGTTAATGTACATGTAAAGGTTGTCAGCAGAATATCTCAAGAACCATTCACCAGAATTTCATCATATCTTACACAAAGCAAAAGGACTGATTAGATTATGGTGACCTTGACATTATTCTCAAGGTCACAGTGGAATTTTAAATTTTTCGACATGTTAATGTACATGTAAAGGTTGTCAGCGGGATATCTCAAGAACCATTCACCGGAATTCCATCATATCTTACATAATGCACCTCCTAGGAAAGACAAAGGGCTGATTAGATTTGATGACCTTGACATTTTTGTCAAGGTCACAGTGGAGCTTTGACTTTTTCGACATGTTTGACAGTCGATTTTGCTGATCTTGACATTATTTTTAAATTTTGAAGTATTAATTTTCGGCGGGGGATCATGTCACCTTAGTGACAACTACTTGTTTTTTATCAAAGAGTTTTGCAGAGTGAACTGGGAGTCAATCATTTCTTGCAATGCAATTAATACTGTAGTATCCATTCAGCTCTTACTTTCAGTTTATTTGGTCGCCGCTAATGGCTGCAATACTACCGAAGCGGCGTTAAACAATAACTCACTCACTCACTCAGTTTATTTGATGCAAAACAGTAAGACAAACAAACAGAGATATAACTTTAATCATTTATTCAAACACTGGTTTGTAAAATAAACTAATACAACATGGTAACCTTGTCATACAAATGATAGATGTGTACAATTTGAGTGAATGAACTGACAATAACAAAATAAGAATCACATGTTTGGGACGGATTACACTGCCAGACACTCAAAACTGTTCTCTATCCAATAACAATGTTCACTCTGGCATGAAGGCAAACCATGATCTGGTGACATGGAATTGACATCCTGTATATAACTGGAGGGAGTAAGCTGACAATAAACAAACAAAACTCCGGTGTTGGAGAGCTGCAGATAGCGTTGATACCAGGGTGGCATATACTGGAATGTAAAAGTCAATACAATATACAGGGTCATGTAAATTCTGGTATTCAAATCATCAAAGTGTATAAATGGAAGGAACGATTTGACAATAACCAAAGCAACCAATGGGTAACATAAACACAGCATTAACCTCAAGACAGCCACAGACTCCTTGCTGCTATTTGCTTTTCAACACTAAATATATCCTTGCAAAAGAGAATTCATTTTACTTGTATAACTGAAGAAAAGGAAAGATTTGACAATTAGAATCAAAACCTGACTCGACACCATGCTGAGAAGGGAATGGTGCTTCTGGTGAATATACAACCCTCCGACCAGGACACACACTAATATGGCTATTGTTCAAATTCAAATAACTTCTGGCATCAAGTGGATTGTTGTTTGCACAATAAGAGGGAATCATTTTCCTTCAATAGGTAAAGGAAATCGCACACAGTTTATTTTGGATGGCATGTAATCTAAGCAACAACTGTTGGCATTAGCTGTCAGAGGAACTTCCCCAGGATTTCATAACTCCATGCCAATTTAGATCACTAGGTAATTAAAGCCTGGCTGTATTTCCCCCCTGTGCTAGCATAACACAGACAGTCAGGTGCAGCACAGTCAAGTTCAGGAAATGCAGCCAGCAATAAATCAGTGATTGAAACTGCTGAGAGTTTAAACTTGCAGGCAATGTGGCCTTCAGAGTGATGCCAATTCATTCTAATATAAAGTATTATCTGGCTCTGGGTTAATACTAAATATTTACACACAATCAATGAAGCAAATTTCATGGAACGTCAAGAAAACATTTATACAAACTATGAAATAACAATCATTAAATTGTTAAACAATCATCCAATTATTTAATACAATGATGTGATGAACAAAATGCTGGTAAATCAATTGGATAAACTGTTTTCAGCTTTGTTTGAGAATGTTCTTCACACAATACTACTTTATATAGAATGTCTCGGTCACTTGAGCAACGTCAGTGTAAGGTTCAATGTATGAAACTTGCACAACAGTCAATATTTACAATTCAGATCAAATGATAAACAAGCACCAAAACATTGTTAACTCGGTGAGGAAACCATTCATCACATGTTGAATACAAACCGATCAATGTGATGATATTCAAGGGCAATATGAACTACATGTATCAACAACAAGTCCTGCCATCGAGGAAAAGACATCACAATCAAACAGGGAATGTATAAATGTACATTTTATCAATGTATTCTGCATTGTCCGACCCAGAGATCTAAGTTAGCAGAATCTGTTTATACTGTGTACTAGATGTAGTTTTTGATAAAATTTTGATCTGGTTTCAGATAAGCAGAAATCACTCTGGTATAATCTAGCTCCATTTACAAGACACCTAGTGCTAGAGAGAATACAATGACTTTAAAAACGTCATGAAGAAATGGAGTGAAAACTCCTCTGCTTCTATTCAATTTGGGATTAGGTTTTTGACACTCAGAAATTATATTAGGTCATGAAAATCAGTTTACACAATACATGAAAACATAACCACTTATAGCTGCAAACTGCAAACTTCATAACTTCTTGTATGTTATGTGTCACATGGAAATATAATACTATTCTAATCAACTGAAAATGTAAACGAGTCAATATATTAACAATGTTTTGCCAAATGAAATACATTTTGGAAGATTCAATCTTGACAACACATCACACAATGAGTGAAATAATGCAAATGCTTGAAATACAAAGCCGTAAAACATCACACTTCTTACAAGCGTTCACTGCACAATACTGTGATATTGTACAACACCTTGAACAGAATGGTAATGGAGTTTTGTCTACTGGGCCCTGATGTTTGTGCAGTCTTGAACTCAAAAGTGTTTTGAATTTAGACATGAACTGACTTTCTGGAATGGAAAATGACTTCCATGAGGACCCTCACCCATCCAATAGGAAATCTTTTCAGTCATTCAGGGCCCATATTTTAGTCCTAAGCCAATGTTAATGAATGGCACTTACAACTATCTTAGTGTTAGAGCTTCGAAAATATTGGCCCAGGTTTGTAAAGGCTTCAGCTTCTTTCAATAACTTGCTTTTCTGAAATCTGTATTGGTAAATCACATCAGTACTTATCCAATTGTTCAGCTCTCCTTCCAAAAGATTGTGTCGGTCTTACAGAGAGGAGAAGAACTCAACATCTATTTTGAACTTGGAAACAGTCATTAGATTTGCTGAAATCAGGACTGGCAACTCATATCAACACTTCTTCCACAGTGGATCCCTGCTGACAGAAGATTGAAGCCGTCAGTCGAAGAGGTCAGTGAAGGGTTCTGCGTCTATTTTGGCGTTGTAAGCGGTCACCTCCTCGTTGTAGTTGTGTATCCATGTACTCACGAACTCCTCGAGACCTTACAGCAAGTCAAGGAGTTGTATCATTTGTTGTATCAGTACATCTGAGATCTGGGGCTCATTTCACAGAGTAACCATTCCTAATATTAACCTTAACTCTGCTGACGTCAGTGTATGAATTAAGCTTGAAATCGTACCAGCCTGAAACTTGTAAATTGTCACGATATGGTTTAAGACAAAGCTCAAGTTAACAGTCTGGACCAAAGTTGAATTTCTGTGTGAAGCACATAACTGACTAAGAAAAAAGATAATAACTTACAGCCAAACCTAACCACTGATAAATAATCTCACTAAATTTGCACTGATGTAAAAAATGTCCCCAGAAAGGCTCAGAAAAAAAAGAAGTCAGTAAAGCTCGTGAACATTTGGGTGCCTGTATACCAGACAGAGTACAACAAGACAAGGATACTGGGGTGAGTGTCGGCCTTGTCCCCGCTCATGCTGATGAACTGAGTCCCGTTGTAGAACCATCCCTCCGGCAGAGACTCCAGGTGGTGGGTTTTCTACAACAGGGATAGGATCAGCATTCATTCACTTACTGCAGCATTAACTTACCTGCTTAAGAAACATTTATATTTCCACAATTGTTTCAGAATCTCAGTATATAATATACCAACTGATTGTTATATTTCATGTCACTGGGCTGTGTTCAATAGGCGACTAGTCCTTCTACAAATGTGTCCAATGCACAGGTGAGGTATATAGATTAAATGAATAATTAAACAAACTAGGCATGCTAAATTAATACAATTGAATAACATTTCTTTGATATATGGTAATGATAGTAGATAGTGACATAAATATTCCCTTACTAATCTGACTATTGTGAGAATAAATTGGGCATGTATGTTTCATAATCATTTAAATGGTATCAACATTAACTGTGAATCTTCTTTAAAAGCAAACTAAATGTAAGATAAAGAGGTGACTCACATGAATTTTAGCAATGTCAGCACTAGTCAGCTCCTTCCTGGAGGTGGGTTTCTTCTTCTCAGGCTTCTGTCATGAAAAAATAATCTTGATGAAACATTTAGAGAAGAAGAATTTCTTGAATTTGTCAGATCTCCTTTTTTCTCAATAAAGTAGTTGCCAAACTAGCACACACTCATACAATCCAGAGGAAGAGTCTGTAAAATCTTTCTGGGTGTCCACATTTGATGGTTAAAAAAAATTCTCAAATCTGTTATTGTTGTAAATGATGGGGATTCTTTTCATAATTAAATATGACACACACAGATGAGTTTACAAAATAGATTTTCAATCTTTCAATAACCCTTCATAAGCTATTTTATTTGCTATTACAGTTACAGTATATTAAGAGTCTTTCATACAAGTTGCTAGATTACACTTTTCTCCATGAAGTAAAACAATAAATCTAATGCATTCATATAAGCTTTTATTTTCTAAGGCTTTGATTTCAAGTATCTAGACTTGCTAAATGAGAAATCTAGACATCATACAGGTCTTCAAAACCAACATTAGCAGTACCAAACATTCGCTCACTACAATCTTATAAAACACTCACAGGATCAAAATTTGCTCCAACTATCAAGACAAACAATTTGATTTTCCGTTACCAAATATCTACATAAGGTAGTATCACTATAAACAGGTATCCATGTATAAAAATTTAATATTTAATTCATAATGTATATGAGACTCGGTTGGAGAAGAATGCATGTGACATTGCAACTCACCAAATCAGAGAGTATGTACTTTAATTTTGACTTTGGACTTCTTTGTTGTCAGCGATTAATTCGCAAACTTGACAATCGAATCCACAAATCAAACACAGTGACAAATAAACGAAGCAGCTGTAAAATCCTCACTGCCTCCTACCTGGTGTGCACAGGTCCTGAGCCAGTCCTTGAGCCGCTTCTCCTGAAGCCCACACCCACTGAAGGTGAGGTAGCAGTCTGGGAGGGGCTCGCCGCTCATCTGGCGGGACGGGGGCAGGGTCTGGTCCTCCGCAGGGGACGACGTCAGGGCTCCACCCAGGGTCCGGTACTCCACCTCTATAAACTGACGTGAATCTGTGGATCGGGGGGTAAGAGGTATTATATTGATAGATTTGATAGATGGTTGCATTTTCAAAGAGGAAAGAGGAAAAGTTGATAGAGATTACTTCAACATACTTTGGTTTGAACATAGAATTTTGTTTACCGGTACGTAGTTGCTAATCTATTAACTTATAAACTAAATATTATTCAGCACAAAAACTCATTTTTCTTGAATTACTTTCACAACATGTCAGTTATCAACTTAATCATGGTACTATCGTTACCTTACAATAAATATCATAAATATGTCACAGTTGTAACTAGCTATCCAAATTAAAACTTTATAAGCATGTTATGTTATATACAGATAGATAAGTTTATAAACACAAACACAATCTCATGTACCTGTGAACCGGACTCTTCCTTCCACGTGGTAGATATTACCCTGCATCTTCCACGGAGACAGAGCACTGCGTAGAGCTGAGAGATAAACGTTCATTTGTCAGATTTCAATTGTTTGACATCGACCACTTACATTTAACATAACTCATAGAACAGATATTTTCCATTAAAATGATTTTTTACAGATTAACTCACAGAAAGATTACAGACCTACATAGTACACCTTGCACTTAATTAAAATTATTCAAAGGTCTGCGTTATTTAGGATACCTTGTTTAGGAAATGTTCTGCAATGTAAAATAACCCATGCTACAATATGTTTACCTCTGAGATGACTGTGTAGTTTAGTTCTGTTGAGAGGCTGTGAGAACTTGAGCACAATTCTGTTCATTCTGGGGAGAGTCTGGGAGTTGAGGTATTTGCCCTGCCGCCTGTGTCAGCACACAATCGTGTCAATGATCACTTCATAATGCATACCGGTACATAACACACATGAGTTTCCTTGAGATAATAGGAAAATGATATGCTCTAGTCCAGTATGACAATTAACCAACATTGTTCTAAAAAGAGTCAAATTATTGACCTTTTGGTGAATTTTTGGTCAAAAGTAATTATTTGGTAAGTCAGTAACCTTGGACAAAATTTTTTTCTATATATATATATATACTGACCAGCCAGGGTGGAGGAGATAGCGAGCAGAGACCATGGCCGGTAGATGGAAGCTGGTCTCAGACATGATTAACTCCAGGTCTGGACTCCTGCAACATAAAGGTACACACCTTCGTGAGTGAGTGAGTGATTGAAAGAGTGAAAAAGTGAGTGAGGAAAGTGTGAGGGAAAGAGTGAGGGAAAGAGTAAGTTATTGCTTAATCCCTTTAGGCAATATTGCAGCGGTTAAAAAAAACAGGAGACCAGGGGTGGCACGATAACTGACATCTAATAAAGAAAAGTACCGGTATACGACTTAAACAAAAGAGGAGAGAAGATTTTGTACCCTAAGGTCATTTTATCAAGGTATGCTTGGGGAGCAAATTGAATTCATTGATGACTGACAAAACAGGTTTCATGTTAAAAGTAATGTATAGAAGCTGGGTCTCCACAGGAGCCCGAGGAGAGAGAGTGTTGAAGGGAATAGGGCACCAGGATTCAAGGTATGATAGGGGAGTATATTGAGAAGCATTGCTGACTGACAAAACAGCTTCAATGCATCCATATCTTAAAACCTGCACATACCAAACGTCAACCGCAGAATACATATAAATGTCTTTTCAAGAAGTGCGTCATGGCAATATGACAATGAATATAATATGAGATATGTGTACAAACCTGGTGACCATGCCCTTGTTAGTGAGCAGTAGAGCCACGTCTGTGTTGACACTACGAACCAGGTTCTGTATCTCGTCAAGCATCTCACCCTGAAGTAGCGCAATGAAGCAACTCATTCACACAATCGTATCACATTTCTTCAAATGTAGCTTTAGGATTTTGGTATTAATAATTAAACTTATAAGAATTTTTATGAACTCGATTGGTCAAAAAGAAAGAATAAGAATTCAAACTAAAAACACTTCAGGATACAAAATTACATGAAATTATGACTTTGTCCTCTGGTAGAATATATTCTGACGGATCTAATAAAAGCTCCTTTAGAAAAAGAAGTTTTAACTCATATATTGCCATCTCACTAAGGATGGTATCACATATGTTACTGTACTAACCCTGGTTGAGGTGAACACTATACAGTTGACCCAGCCCTGGGCGCAGTGGTTCAGTAGAGATGGGAACGTCAGTCTGAAACAAAATCGAAGAGGTGACTGAGGTGAGATGGGGTTTAACGCCGCTTTCAAGAGTATTTCACTTATATCACATCTGCTAGTATTACGGCAGGCCAGGGAGAAAGCCTGCAACACCATGTGGCTATGAGTTTCGGTGAAACCTGCGAGCATTGGCTTGAACTAGCAAACCATGAGTGGTACTACGCTAAAATTCAGTGTAGAATTGCACCCAAATCGTACTGGGTGTACAGTTCTCTACTGCAGACAAAGTTGCGGTGCCCCTGGTGGGACTTGAACCCCGGACTCCTTGATCCTAAGCTGAACGCGCTAACCACTGCCCTATCTGATAAAGGTTATTAGCAGAATTGTAGTCACATTAACACTTAACCTGTTGAACTAATCAATTATTGACAAAGAATGATGATAATATTTATGGATATGCGACTTCTTTATTCTGCACAATGACATTTATAAGATTAATAGTTGCGTTTGTAAAATTTCTGGGATTCATTGCTATTCAACAACCGCAAATTTAGTTTAAAACCGACGGCGTTAGCCGGAGGTTTTTAACGCTGAAAGTTGCGGGTGTAGAATAGCAATGAATCCCGGAAATTTTACAAACGCAACTATTTATCGATATTGTAACATGACCATTAGTTATCAGGTGTTTTGAAACGAACTCTCTTTTTGTGTACCTATCTCCGAGTGGAAAGGACTTTGCGACTGTTCCATGTATGTAAGAGGTGTGGTCAGGTCAAAACAAATGTAAATACTCGTCGTAATATGTACATTAGCAACAATTTACACATAAGCTCAAACAGTGTTACTCAACTATGTTTACTTCACAATGTTCACGTATCCATTTAGATGGGGATATACATTTATCTACGACATCAACACAGTAAATTACCTAGGAACAAAAATATTAAACTTGCCCTAACCCATTGTGACAATGACGCTAGCATTGTGACGTCAAAGAGTTGATCACTATGACGTCATGCCATGGCAACGGCATTAGGTAAA
This sequence comes from Gibbula magus, assembly GCA_936450465.1. Classification (NCBI taxonomy): domain Eukaryota; kingdom Metazoa; phylum Mollusca; class Gastropoda; order Trochida; family Trochidae; genus Gibbula; species Gibbula magus. Next base: position 67,743,729 of record OW388303.1, read on the forward strand.
CACAGCCGCATGGAAGAAGGCGTCAAACCTGGACAAATCTTACTAGTTGAAAACATTTTAGTTACTTGAAACTAATTAATTTTGAGAGTTATTTGTGACCAATACTGCTATACACAAGTTAGAAAATGACAATGCCACCTGTCAAATTTGAGTAAGAAGCAAATATTAAGATAAAAAGAAAAAGAAAATTTTGAGTCGGGCCGAATCTTGTGAACATGATGTATATGTTCGCGGTGATTCGCCTCAAGCAATTTGCGGGTATTCATTGTCATTCAACATAGGCAAATCAACCAATCAGAATCAAGGATCCTACGAAATCATGTTACAATTTGACATAGGTTCTTAATGTTGTCTAGAAAGTACCTATACTACCTTCTTGAACTACTTACCTGTGTTGCATGAAGGTGTTGAGAGGGTCGACACACGCAGTCACTGATCCTGCAATCAGAGTTCTTGTTACATGTCACTGATACTACACTATGATCTTAAATAGCACTTTCAAATTTATACTTCCCAGGGTACTGAGCAAAGAAATAATATCATTGATCAAGCATGTTATATGGATGAGAAATATTATTTCATAGAAAATGCCATTATTATTATTGCTATAGATTCTCACTTAGAAGTGCAGAGTTTTACAATATCTAAGAGCAATTTGAAGATGATTATTGTGGAGAGAACACTCACCGATCCTGATTTGTGCAGCTACCTCTGGTTTGGGATGACTAACAACAGCATGCACCACGTCCAGTATATCTGTATACCTGCAGTTAGATGAGGATTAACTTGAGGTGAGGTGAGTTGAGGTTTAACACTGCTTTCAAGAGTATTTTACTTATATCGCGGCTGCTAGTATTATGGCAGGGAGAAAGCCTGCAATGCCATGTGGTTATGCATTGCGGTGAAACCTGCGGTGGTATTACGTTGAAATTCAGTGTAGCATTGCACACATACCTTACTGCGTGTAGAACAGTTCTCTACTGCAGACAAAGTTGCCGTGCCCCTGGCGGGATTCGAACCCCGGACCTCTTGATCCGAAGCCGAACGCGCTAACCACTGCGCTATCCCGCCCCCCTGCGTATTTGAATATATCACTATGATAATTTGATTAATCTGAGTATTGACTGACAAGAGTTCTGCATATGTACATATATTCGTGATTCATTAAATCTTACCAATGCATAATTCTGAATCCATCAATTAACAAGTGTTTGCCACTAACATGGCAATGTCCCCCGCCGGTGACATTGACCTAGTAAGACACATCATTGGAGCTACTTGGGTTCATGATATATCGTGTTAATAAGAGTTCTAAAAGTGGTCAAAGTGTTGTGGTGATCGACCTTGAAAATAAGGTCAAGGTCACCAAATCGACTGGCGTCTGCATCATCCTCCAATGTAGACTGACACCAAATTTGAAAACATTTGGTCCAACCGGTCATAATAAATGGTGATAACAAGAGTTCGAAAAGTGGTCAAAGTGTTGTAGTGACTTTGAAAATAAGGTCAAGGTCACCAAAATCCCCTGGTATCTGCGTCATCCCCCAGTGTAGACTGACAACAAATTTGAAGACTTTGAGTCCAACTGGTAAAGATATATATCGCGTTAACAAGAGTTAGAAAAGTGCTCAAAGTGTTGCAGTGACCTTGAAAATAAGGTCAAGGTCACCAAAATAGACTGGTGTCTGTGTCTTTCCCCAATGTAGGCAGAAACCAAATTTGAAGACTTTGGATGCAACGCTTCATGAGATATCGCGTAAACAAGAGTTAAAAAAGTGGTCAAAGTGTCGTGGTGACCTTGAAAATAAGGCCAAGGTCACCAAAAGTGACTGGTGTCTGCGTCTTCCCACAATGTAGGCAGAAACCAAATTTGAAGACTTTGGATGCAACGCTTCATGAGATATCGCGTAAACAAGAGTTCAAAAAGTGGTCAAAGTGTCGTGGTGACCTTGAAAATAAGACCAAGGTCACCAAAATTGACTGGTGTCTGCGTCTTCCTACAATGTAGGCAGACATGAAATTTGAAGACTTTGGATGCAACGCCTCATAAGATATCGCGTAAACAAGAAATGTGACGTACGGACGCCGCTGAATACATAGTCCCCCGTTCCGCGTTGCGGCGGGGGACAATTAGCTTTAATTAATTTTGGGGAGAGGGTAGGGAGGGGGAGTTGGGGTTCGAGATGTGGCAATGTGGGTTTTCAAGTTTTACCCAAGCATGTTTCGAGAGTATTTTCTCTTGCGTTGCAGTTGCTATCATTATTACTGGAAGAAAGCCTGCAACACCATTGTGGCTATGTATTGGTGAAACCTGCAAGCATCGGCTGGAACTAGCTAACCAAGGGTAGCTCCCCTCTAGATACGACACTGAGTTGTAACCAACCTACCCTGGAGTAAGGATGATCACTCGTGTCCTCTTGTACGTGCCGGAGGTGTGAAGACGTCGGTTAGCCGAGTACGCTGATGTCAAGGAGTTCTGTAGACTGACAGGGTCAAACATTGTCGTGCTGTCGTGGGGCTGACAGATCGTCGTCCATCTAGGTACCAGATAGATGCTTATGTAGTTGTACAGGTCATTTAAACTGGGAGATAAACATTGATGTTGACACATTTACTTGGTGATATTGAGTTTACCTGGTGATATTGAGTTTACCTGGTGATATTGAATTTACCTGGTGATATTGACTTTACCTGGTGATATTGAGTTTACATGGTGATGTTGAGTTTACCTGGTGATATTGAGTTTACCTGGTGATATCGAGTTTACCTGGTGATATTGAGTTTACCTGGTGATATTGAGTTTACCTGGTGATATTGACTTTACCTGGTGATATTGAGTTTACATGGTGATGTTGAGTTTACCTGGTGATATTGAGTTTACCTGGTGATATCGAGTTTACCTGGTGATATTGAGTTTACCTGGTGATATTGAGTTTACCTGGTGATGTTGAGTTTACCTGGTGATATTGAGTTTACCTGGTGATATTGAGTTTACCTGGTGATATTGAGTTTACCTGGTGATATCGAGTTTACCTGGTGATATTGAGTTTACCTGGTGTTGTCCTTGTCCATGCTGGTGATGGTTCGGACCAGGTTCTCCTTGTGACAGCCCGGAATACCACTGATGATAGTCACAGGGATCTGGGAATATAGTCACGGTTTCGTAACAGTGGTTTGCCACAAACTCTAAGAAGCCATATTCTTTTACTTCAATTATGGACATTTATATTTCTCAGTAATAGATCCAGGTTACTACATCAACAGATGGAACCAAAACAACCGCATAGATTATAGCCAAGATGAAATTTGCTGATAGATGACAGTGTGAGAATGTCCACATTTTCATTTATGGCATAATGATGCTCATCACTTAGTTCTTAGCCTAGTTTGTAGCTCTATTCGGTCCCATATATCATATATATTCCAGATGAGAAACGTAGACATTATATAAACTCTTGCAACAGCAATGGCTTCCAGGTATTATTCTTCTTGTGTACATACAACATTTATGACATGAGTTGTCTAGGACCATAGGGGTAACAAAATTGAATGAATAGTAAATAAGTTATTGTTTAGTTTGGGATATATTTCAGCCATTAACAACAGTAACAAAGATGACGAAGAGACAAAACGGCAACTTACCCAATCTGCCTCCTCCTGCTGTGGAGACTCCAGGTTGAGGAGAGCGTTCAACTCCGACTTGGGTACCGGACTCCAACCCACACTGCTGGCTGTGAAGTGACTCAGGAAACTGGACAACAGGAGGTGGATATTAGATGCATGAAGATAATTGGAAGGATATACTGCCAACATATTCCTTATGCCTTATGTTTTGCTGATAAAGGGCAGATCACCACCTTGTGTATTCTTTGAGTTCAATATGGGTCCAAATTTTAAAATATTTATTTTTTAATAAGGGGTTACATGATCTTATCCCTTTTAAGGCCTATACTCACAGAAATAACTGACATTTGTTCAATGAAACGTAATAACACGATAATTGTAACAATTTTCTATTGTAAATGAAGTCACTTCATGTTGAACGATGCAAAATTTTACAAAATTTCTTACCATAAGTATATTAACCATTCAATACATACATCTAATGAATATGAAATACAAAGATAAAATAAACTAAATGCGCATATATTTAGTTGGAGTTAGCAAAAATGATGGAATCTTTACTACAACTTACAAGTATACCAGGGGCACTTGTCAGCTTGGAGGCTGGGCCTAGTCAATAACATGGATCCACTTGAAGATGCAGTGGATAGGCTAATGCGGTTAAACATTAGTCAGTGAAAGTAAAATGGGGTGTAAAACATATACATGACTCTCTAGTCAGTTGTATATATATGTTTGGTGGGTACACCAAGTTTTACTAGCAGTATACTGGAAGTACATGAAGTTACCTGTGAAGATGTGGGAGTACGGTGGGGACTCGCTTGAAGGACATGGTGTTGAGGGGAGGGAAGACCTCTGATGCTGTGGAGTGTTGGATATGTAGCAGCTGGTATCTGAAATATGTATAGAAATGTTTACCACATTGACAACAACCACACTCTCTCAATGAATTTGTTTATAATGATGAAGCAAGAACAGTCCAAATAGTGATTATCTGCGTCAATTCATATATTCACTGCAGTTAGAAACATATGACCGAAGTTATGCCAGAATTACTTTTCATGATAATGTCTCTATGCAGGGATAAACCTAGGATGCGTTTCTGCGGCATTTCCGCATCAAAATACAAATTCCCGCAGACAGAAGAGTTTGATGCGGCCTTTTAACGCATACTATTTGAAACTACCGCATTCAAAAAATACTAGTGCGGCCTATGGATTAAAATTAAAGTAAAATACATCAACCGGCAAACCATAATTATTGTCACTGTTTACTTCAAACTCACAAAGACGATAAACTGAACCAGTTTGATACACATGCATGAACATCCCTGATTGGTTGTTGTAATAAATTCAGCCAATGAAAACAAGTGTTTCTAAAAATATGTACGACATTTCGACTTTCGGGAATTACCAGTCTATTTTTAGTTTGGTCATACGACCAGAATAAAGTTTTCCAAAAAATTTCAGAGGCATCGTAACTGTTATATATGTTAAAAATCTATGCTAAGAATTTTAATTAGTCCTTAAATAATATTCAGAATGATAATTGATAATTTTTATTTGTAAGAATAACCGTAACCTACTTTTGTTTATATTACTGCAATGTCATTGCCGACATTGGTTTATACAATGAAAATATTGTGCCATGTGCTGTCTCAATCATCTGTTAATTACAAGCTAGTATCCCTTTACCCATTCTGTCAACATGTCTGATTTTCAAGGATGACAGCTTATCGCAAATTTTAGCATTTGCTTTTCCATTTTTGACATCGTGTCACGCAAAGACACAGCATTATAAACATTCTTTCACCCCGTATTGGGGTCCAAATATGACAACCAATCAAATGTGTCTAAATCCATTCACAGTGACAGGTCAAAGGTGAAAAATCCCGCAAAATTCTTGGAAAAGTAACTAGGTTAGCCAATGAGCTGTCTCTATTCTGTAACCAGTTACGGTTCAGGGTCATAGATCAAATCTGGCATCATATATTGCGATGCGATTTTCATCGAGATAATGAGGTATAGCATATTTATATTGTGTAGTTTGGTTGTCAAATTAATTAATTTTGGAAACTCATATTCGTTTTGATTTCATGAAAGTGAAAGAAAATAGGAAGTAGTGACTGGTGATACAAGACACCTGACAGATTGTCGTGTTTGCCGACAATGTTTTCGACATACCATTTTATGAAATGTAAAGTTATATCATTTGTTAGTTTGTCCTCATTGGTTATATATAGTGAAATCATAATTTTTCTCAATTACATAATTCAAAAACCGAACTTGAAACTGTCAAAGTAACTTGTTATATGTGTGTTTCAAAGTCTGATATCATGCAATGCTAACATGTACCAGTGTGCATTAGGCATCTCCTAGGATACTGTTTTGAGAACATAAATATATTCCATTTGTCATTTTGATTTTTCATATAAATCACGATGAAAAGGATTATCTAAATTTTGGGTATATCAGCATATTATTTATATTGGATATATTATTATGTTAATATATATCAGCTCAGTAACCATCTGCATGTATGATCATGATGACAGATTAGACAATTGAACCAGTGAAGTGCTAGTATAAAATTAAAACTACTGGTCAAATAAGATAAGAATTTCACTGCTATTTGGCCAACTGACTTATGTACAGTAATTGTTCAATCTGGCTGAAAATTTAAACAATAATACAGCATGAAAACAACTCAATTCATTTTTAATTCACATAAATATTTTAAAATACATTAATCTTTAAATTTCAAACACAGGAAAAAATGGCCCACCTAAATTAAACCTTGTGGGGCCCCCTGGACCCCCAACCAAATATATGGGCCCACCCAAATTTACCCTGGTGGGGCATTGGCCCACCCAAAAACATTCCTAGATTTATCCCTGTCTATGTAAAAAAAAAGCCATGGGCTCTGTAGCTCATCAGGATTTCATTGATTTACTATCTAAAGTTGAATATTTAAGTTATTTAAGTTATAGTTTACAAGCAAAAGATAGGTTCTTAGATCATGACCACTGTGACCCCATTTGGGGTCACGGGGTCACATAATCTCCTTTTGGAACTTGAGAAGAAGATGAAAATAGGTTTTTAAGGATGTGACCCCTGTGACCCCATTTGGGGTCATGGGGTCACGAAATCTACAATTTAGAATCCCCATTGGCCAAGGAGTCTGCACACAACTTTTCAGCTCTCTAGACCTTTTGGAACTGGAGAAGAAGATGAAAATAAGTTTTTAAGGATGTGACCCCGGTGACCTCATTTGGGGTCACAGGGTCACGAAATCTACAATTTAGAATCCCCATTGGCCAAGGAGTCTGCACACAACTTTTCAGCTCTCTAGACCTTTTGGAACTGGAAAAGAAGATGAAAATAGGTTTTAAAGGATGTGACCCCGGTGACCCCATTTGGGGTCACGGGGTCACGAAATCTACAATTTAGAATCCCCATTGGCCAAGGAGTCTGAACACAACTTTTCAGCTCTCGAGACCTTTTGGAACTGAAGAAGAAGATGAAAATAGGTTTTTAAGGATGTGACCCCTGTGACCCCATTTGGAGTCATGGGGTCACGAAATCTACAATTTAGAATCCCCATTGGCCAAGGAGTCTGCACATAAAATTTCAGCTCTGTGGAATCATTGGTTCTGGAGAAGAAGTCGAAAAAGCGAAAAGTTTACGGATGGACGGATGGACGGATGGCCGGACGGATGCCGGACACCATGCCATGCCATAAGCCCATCGGGCCTTTCAGGCCTGATGAGCTAAAAATGATTACCTCCCTCACTTTCCACGTCCTACGATGTATGTCTTGTTAATAGGCAATGACAGTTTATGTTTTGTAGTGTTAATATCATAGTTGATATCAATTTACATAATGAAGTTTATTTATTTATTGTTAGTAGTATTATTGCAAGGAGAAAGCTCTCAACACCATGTTGCGCTGAAATTCAGTGTAGCATTGCACCAAAACCTTACTGCACAGAACAGTTCTCTACAGCAGACAAAGTTGCAGAGCCCCTAGTCAGATCCGATCCGAAGCCTTACAAGCTAACCAGTGCGCTATCACGCCCCCTCAGTGAGATAGAAATAACATATTCGGCAAAAACATTGAAATAGTCTCCCAATGTTTAAACTTAACGTACATATGTTGAAGATCATCTGGCAGAGAGTCGAGTCTCTTGGCTGCAGGCATCCTACTCCCTTCCTCCTTCCACCGTGGCAGCACCTGTCATGTAGTTATTGTGGGAATATTTAATGGGTCTCGATATTTAAATTTAAAATAGGACTTATTAAATAAATGAAACTGAAACTGAAGATGTGAACTGACCAATATATGGTGGAGAGTTGAACAACTTAAGATGCAAATTGACCAACTTGTCATGGATAGTTGTGTCCATCAGTTAAAATTAATTAATTTATTAATATTTTGGAATGAAAGCAATGTTAAAGGTAACTGGTCTAGCACTTCGAATCATATTCCTTAAAACTGTGAGAAAAATATTGCAAAAACACAACTTGTGACAAGTGATCAAATCACTGTTCTCTTCCTGTACCTACCTGCTGATAGAGAGCCTTCCGAGCCTTACTGCGTGGAGACACCACAACAACGAGTCTGTTACTAGGGGAGAGCAGGTGAGGGGGGAGGCGCGGTCTCGCGGTCACGTACAGGTCAACCAGCAGCAAACATGTGTCTGATATCGTGTCCTGCAGCAAGATGATAATGTGCACACATTGCTTATCTATAAGCTTTATAGTTAGAGAACACAAGTAAGCCAATGATCTTTTTACTTGATGTATGTATAATAGAAGCAATGTTATTCATATATAAATATATAAATATATATAACCCATATTATCTGCAGGTCCTGAAATATTCCAGAAAAGTCAATCTTTAACTAGAGGCCAATCTCAGATTCATTTCTTTATTAATAAATTACGATTTCTGTAAAATGGCCACTCAGAATGAAACTCACATACTTATTCAACATCTAAAGTTTTAATACTGATATTTGTAGTTTCATCAATGAATACACAAGAAATATGCATAAATTAAGCAAGTCAATCTTATTTTAAAAAACTCAGTATGAAATTGAGATTGTGATTTCAATCCTACTGCCATATAGTTATATATACTAGACAATTCTTTCAATTCTTTATCATTATAAGAATGAATGATACGTACCCCATCATAGAGAGTGAGATTACGGATGTGTTCAGGAAGGAGAGAGAACGCCCCGTACTGAGGAGAGTAGACCACTAGACCAGAACTGTAGACGTACAGGGAGACTAGGAACAAACAGGGGCAGTCATATAGTCTTCATTCAAACAGGAATGTACATAAACTTGAGCTCATTGGTAATATAGACATGAAGCTTCCATAAAATGCTATATCAACATCTCTGTAAGACAATAAAGATGTGAAAACTGTCTATTACAGGTAAAACTTATATTTTTATTCACAAGGACAAGGCAAAACCTCAATGACATTTCAAGGATATGGCTAATATTGTTTTTGTCATCTGTCATTAATTGTTCCTTTCAGTGGATTGTACCATTAGAATAACCATCATGGATTTTGTTCTGTATTCTGTGTATTGACCTTTTTATATGAATCACATCTAAGCATACTTGATTGTTTCAATGCAAAACTAAGTGGTAAGTATCTACTGTTTGTAGTGTTTGTGAGATAGGGACCCCATATAATATAACCACCAGTTTGAGGAGGGAAGTTGACAGTCGCCCCAGTAGTGAGCTCCACCGTCTCTCCAGACATGAGCACTGAACCAAAGCCGACCCCTGTCTTGTTGTGCAGCCTTTCCTCCAACTGCTTCCTCCTAGTCCGTTCTGTGGTGTTGCTCTGTGGGGGGAGATATCATTGTTATCTGTGTTTCTCTTATTTTTACTAAAATTTATTTTTGAACACAAAATATAGGCAACTGTTATATAAAAAGCAAAAGTATTTTACAAAGTTTATATACTTGTACTATTGGCCTCAGGGCCACCTTTACAAATAAAATCTGTCTTTCTGTCTTTTATACGAAAGGATGTTGTACATTAGTTGAAATCTATTGGAAAATCTATATTCAGGGCAAAATTGAACTAATGTTTACACAACTTTGTTTCAACAGTAATGAAACACTGAAAAACTAAATAACAACAAATTTGCACTGAATTGATGTCCAAAAGCGAATTCCATATCCAGTTGAAAGTGATTTGGATGAGTCCCTTGCACATCCTACACAGGCATGTTTAGTAATAACTATTATCTCTAGAAATGCTTGGTGGGTAGAGTTAACACTCTATATGGTTATAGATTAACACATTTCATTTTAAATAACAATAATATCTAGGAATGTTCAAATTGTTACATTTTACATGAATTGTTCTCTCACATTGAATATGATGAACACATTTATGCTTGCTTGACAGCTGAAGTAGAGGCTAAAGTGTCATGAAATAAGAAAAAAAATAGACAAAAAAACAATGAGAGAACCTTTGAAATTCCTTGATATAGAAAGCATGAGACTAAAGGTGGTGTATAGTACTCACAGTCCACATGTGGAAGCGCGGCAGATGACTGGTGAGTACCAGGTGGTCACTGTGGACAGTCCCCGGCATATCTGTGGAGTTATCACTTCATTACTCTCTATACAGACCAATAGACGATACTAAATGACCATTTAATACCATTTTATTATACGAGTTAATGACTTAGTATGAAAATGATGAAACAAGCGAAAGTGACATTTATAGAATATCATATTAATACTACAGTGCAGTATCTTCCATATGAGTGAGTAAGAAATGCAATTATTGTGTATATAAGCATATTTTTCCAGCGGTCTGATTGAGAAGCGACAGAAAAGCATATTGACTCTAGCTGCAGTCCAACTAATGATGTATTAACTTGAGTGATGTCAAACAAGTGTTGCATGACGTCATGCTATTGCTATTACGAAATCATTTGACCGTAGTCCTAACTGTTCAAATAAAATTACCTTTTTGACTGAATTTTATTGTTTCCAATTTCATTTCTATATCAAATACACTGGTGAATTCGGTCAATACCTGTTTTTATTGACCTGTTAAAACTATATTCACCAATGACAAAGCCTGGTCAATGTTGTCTTTAAATGTGTATCATGACATTTGAAATACTTTTTGAAAGCCTTCATAAGAACCAAAGATTATCGTTTCACACACCATTGTCTTGGACTGGTATGACAGAATCCAGAAAGGACTCTGCAAATATAAGAGATCCAAGTTGTCTCCCCTTGGTGCTACAACTGGGGATATCGAACAGCGTCATCGTGGCTACCTTCACCAGCAGGTTCTGTTGTCCGTCCTGCACACTAGAGGGTCTGTAAATACGTGAGATGTTGAACGTATAATTATAGATTCTATAAGTGAGTACCAAAGAGAACATTGTTCAAAAACAAACCATACAAATGGCACACAAATCTTAAAAACTGTACTAATATACCCTTAACCCTTAACTTGCGGGTCCCGTAATTATCCGGGAGGCTCATAGAGAAAAATGTTAGAACCCTTGGCGAGACCCGTACGTTGGACTTAGTGCATGCATTTACCGGGTCAGTAATAATCATATTTGCCCCCCAGGCAAAATGCAAGACGAAGTGTGTCCGTATATCGCCACATGAAAACTTGTTTACATACATCTCGCAGATAGCCACGATAACGAGTCTGTGTGAATGTCCGGTCGAAATATCAAGTAAAATTCACACCAAATTGCGTGTGCATTGTTGACCCGTAACGCATCGATAATTAGCTTTACAAAAGGCCAATTGTGTCGTGTTCGCTCCGAAGCCTTATTTCGCTTGGGGCTATTTTCACCCACGTGTTTGTATTGCCTCGGGTTTGCCTCGCCCGAGACTGCTATCTGCCTCGCATCTAGCGAGACGGGGAAAAAAATCGGCAAAACGCCTTACTCCCGCACTTCATATCATGTGAGCGAATTGTTTGTTTTCAAAAAACAATACGGCAAAATAAAGGGGAAACAATGGACTACATTCCAATATAAAATTAGAAAATCTCAAAAAAATAATAAAGACACAGCAAGCGCCGTGAAAAAGGTCATGTTTACACTTCATAAATTTTGAAACAATCAGCGATTTTCACAACTTCTAAAACATTTATCACGGCTAAAATACTGAATGCATTTTCATAATTTTTATATCACAATAAACCGAAAAGAATAATCTTTTATTCTATATATAATGCACAGATTTATTCACAGAAATAAAGATACAATTTTACCTTTCTGAGAGGCATGTGAAACCAAACGGCACACAAACTAATCAACATATTTTCATCAGTTATGGTTCGAGGTTAGCGTTTATTTGAAAAGTCAAACAACATAACCATGTTTGGGTTGACATGTGCTTATTTGTCAACTGGTTCGAGATTATGATTTCTTGGAAAAGTGCGATGAACGACCGTTTGCAATGCCGCATACATGTTGTAAGTATTGACGATTTTATAGGTGGAAATAAAAGACAAACTTTACATAGCTATAGAATTATAACCAAAAGTCGCATTCTAATAATGTTTATATCATTGTGAAGCTAGACATCTTGTCTTCAATTCCGTATATAAATGGATTTTTTTTCGTTTGGTATTTATGATGTTACGAGGCCCGATTAAAGACAATCTTTTGAAAGTAATAGAATAAAAACGAAAAATCATAGAAAATTCATTCAAAGTTTCGGGTGTGAATTAGACATTTGTGTACGGGTGTCGCTACTTGAATTTGTATTGAACGCCCGTATATAGTCCTTATTCGCCATGTAGATGCGGTATATTTCATAAAAACGGTACCGGAATCGCCGCCTGGAAATTCCGCCAGCAAAATTGTTAGTGCCTAAGCTCAAACTACTGCTGCGAGCTGCGAGCCTGTAAATTCCGCCACAGGGGCTAAAAATGGTAAAATATATATACGCAACGTAAGGGTTAATCAGATCACATATCCACACAATAGTACCACAAACCTTCCTAAACTGAATTCAAATCCTCGAAAACTGAATTCATATCCTCTAAAACTAATTTCATATCCTCTAAAACTAATTTCATATCCTCGAAACCTCATTTCATATCCTCTAAAACTCATTTCATATCCTTTAAAACGGGCGACAAATCGCTTGAAAGGGACATTTTGGCAGCAAAATGGACCACAAATCAACGGAACGGTCAACAATTGCCTAGCAAAATGGCGGCTCAGCAACAAGACAAAGTAAAAGGAAGTGTTGTTTTCTTATACTACGACTCTTATCTTCTACATATATACATCGATATATAGCGCACAAACTCCTACTAAATGTAATAAACTTCAGATCTATGTCCTTACATTTCATTCACAGGCTTGCAATTCTACATATTTTGGTACCCAGATCGACCAAATGGGGTTTGCTGTTCGACTTTGGGGTATATTTTGTAGGACCTTTTGAAACTGGAGAAGAAGATGAACATAGGTTTTTAAGGTTGTGACCCCTAGCTGTGACCCTAATTGGGGTCATGGGGTCACAGAATCTACAATTTAGTATCTCCATTGTCCATGGAGTGTGCACAAAACTTTTCAGCCCTCTAGACCTTTTGGAACTGGAGAAGAAGATGAAAATACGTTTTTAAGATTGTTACGAAATCTACAATTTAGAATCTCCATTAGCCAAGGAGTCTGCACATATTATATAATAATCATGAATAGATATTGAAATTATACCTTCCATTGATGTCCACAGCTTCTATGATGAACTTGACATTTGACCTGAAACACAATGCATTCAAATTCTTCACAAAAAAAGTTCACACAACAGGGGTATAGTTGTAGAAAACAGTTTCAATATGGCCAATTTATAGCAAAGCAAATTGGTATGTTCATTTCATCACAAGCTTTGATATGTCTCAAGAATCATACTATCCATCTCTTTAACACATTGGTGAAATAAATTTTTTGAAACATTAGAATAAGGTTTTTGCATTTCTGACGCTATATTATTGTGGAACACAGTGGCGAAGTGGTTGGTTGCTTGCCTCTCACACACCAAGGCCTGTTTTCAAATCCTGGTGGAGACACACCAAATTTGTCACCTGGGTCTCATTGTGTGCCGAGTCCACGGGCAAAGCACTTCATCCACCTTGCACACAGTCCACTAAGCTGTTTAAATGGGTACCTGGACATGGGAAATATGGACCTATCTGGTCACAAGGAGCACTTAAAAGCGCATCGAAAGTGAAATTCCTTCAGGGTAATAATGTACTTATATACGCCTGTACATAACGCTCACTTGAATACAATTATTGTTCAAGTTGCCCCATTAGCAAAAGATGTCATATGTCCTGTACAGGCGGCCCTCAAGTCATGCCGTGAGTTAACTAACACTGACCTGTTGGAGAGGTAGTCGAGGATGGAGGAAGTCTTCAGGTCTCCACACAAGTCATGTAGAGTCTGTACTGCCTTCAGTCTCGCCTGCAGGGAGAGGTGTACACTATTAATACTGCAGGGAGAGGTGTACACAGTTAATACTGCAGGGAGAGGTGTACACATTTAATACTGCAGGGAGAGGTGTACACCGTTAATACTGCAGGGAGAGGTGAACACAGTTAATACTGCAGGGAGGGTCGTACACATTTAATACTGCAGGGAGAGGTGTACACAGTTAACCCTTACGTTGCGTATATATATTTTACCCTTTTTAGCCCCTGTGGCGGAATTTACAGGCTCGCAGCTCGCAGCAGTAGTTTGAGCTTAGGCACTAACGAGCTCTGCTGGCGGAATTTCCAGGCGGCGATTCCGGTACCGTTTTTACGAAATATACCGCATCTACATGGCGAATACGGGCTATATACGGGCGTTGAATACAAATTCAAGTCGCGGCACCCGTACACAAATGGTTGCTTTATACCCGCATCTTTGAATTATTTTTTTACGATTTTT